>CM020178.1:15250920-15265545 GCA_009805545.1 Oryza longistaminata
AACCAAAATAGGGTTCGCAACGGAACAGGATCCTCTGACGTAGAGCAGGTGCAGGAACAGCCCCACCCGCATTCCACAGCCCAAATCTCTAGTTCGGATTTAAATAGGACCCCTTCACCGACCAGGGCCCCATAGGATGGAGAACAAGGGGAAGCGACAATGACCAGCCAGTGATGTGTGATCGAAAATCTTGTCGCACCACCAATGAGCTTGGGAAGGTAGAGGTATGGGTGGGAAAGCTCATTAAAAATCTTGCCGCGGTACCAGCGAGCTTGGGAAGGCATATGTATGGGTGCAGCTCCTACAAGATTGGTGATAAACATGGAGTTCATTAGGGAGAAGCGGAGGTGGAGGAGTACTGACAGGAAGCTACGGAGGAGAGGGATTGGGTGCAACAAGAAAAAATAAAGGAAGGATCAGGTATAGCGAGAAAAATGAACTTGTCAAGTAGTGAGTCGTGCACCCATGATTGTCAGTGATATGGGCATGGGGATACGCAAGATAGAGAGAAAGAATGTTTCCGTCTGGACACGTGGCCTATTCCCCCGCCACCCTCCCCCCTCGGGGGAAAACGAGCGGTCGTGAGGCCGCCAAAGGGCCTCGGGGCGCCCTTCCGCACCCCTCGGGCCCATAGGGCACGCTGCCCCGAGGCCCTTATCCGGCTGCCACGTGGCGGCCGAGTGGGCGGAGAGAGAGGCGCGGCCATGCACCTTAAATGAGCGGCGTCCCAACCGTTCCTTGCCGCATTTAATGTGGCGTGGACGGACATGAGGCGCCACCCGATTGACGTACGTCAATCAGGCTTGACCGGTCTGCGACCGGCCATAGGCGGATGGGATGGGTGGCAGCGCACCCACGTCCCGCCCTCTATCGGGCGGAGTGGGGGCAGGTATGCCCCGTCCCATCGGCACGCAGCCGGGCGTGCCACCCCCGTACTTGAATCCACAAAAGTCTCCATGGAATTAAGAGGGAATGACAGGGACGTCCCCCGTGTCAGCCGGAGGACGACGCTGAGACCCACCCGGGGACGAATGGCCGCTTTGCTTCCAGTCGGAGGCATGGACGGCGGCTTGACCTGGGACATGTGGGCCCCCATCCAACGATGGATTGTGTAAGGCGGTGCATGTGGTATCCCCTTGAACTATAATTGAACTATAAAAAGAGTACCTTGCCCACCGAAGGAGAGGAGGCAACTTGAGAAGCTTGAGCCTAGGGTTAGAACTCCCTTATAACCACACAAGCTTAATCCCACACACAGGAGTAGGGTGTTACGCTTCCTAGCGGCCTGAACCTGTATAACCCCTTGTCTCTCATTCTTTTGCGAACAACCTCACGAGCTAGATTCATAGCGGAAGTACACTCTTGATCATCGCGCCTTATCCCCCGGCCGAACTTACAAAGGGGGGTCTCGCGATCTCCCGCTAGAGAGGATCACTCCTCGACAACGATGCATGGGCGTCTTGCATCCACTAATTCGTAATGCGTGCCACAATGGCTCCCCATCCCCGCACTTGCGGGACAAAACTAGTTCATGTCCTGGTCTCGCCCCAATCCACTCGTGAGGCCAAAATTCCCCGGTCCCATAAGGGACCACACTCTGGCCATATAGGGGAATTGCCACCCCTAGTTCGCATGGGTTTATACTTCCGAATAGAAATACATATGAACCACATATTTACGTCCTTGATAGAAGTTCATACGGGTTCTCTGTCGTGGTCCATGTCTCCTTGTTACTGCTCTTTTAAGCTTTCCAATGTAGATCTCATAAGTTATTTGCTTGGAATTCGGATTGTCAATTGCCGATTTAAAACTGAGGACAAGAAAAAAAAGGAGAAAGGACGAATGGGTTTGTTGTCGATTAGAAATAAACGAGAAGCACAAATTTAAGTCCTGTTCAAACAGCTGAAGGAGGCTGAATTATCTGATTAGCTGGTTGATTTATTTATGGATTAATTGTATACTATAAAATAAAAAAAATATTAGAAAAGGTAACCTAAGCAATGTTAATGGATAAATATTTAGAAAATTTGTAATTTCAAAACATGTAAGTACGTAACGGATAATCGGGTTCATAATCCGCACCATGTAAGCTAAAAAGAATGGGACCCTTATATCATAGCTATATTGAATTAACATTTAGAACTTTCCTCCATCTTTCTATCTCCGGATCCTGCCACCTGCCACCTTGGCATGTTCTTTTCTTCGTTTTCCTAGCTTCTACTCCTTCAATTTTTTGCACACATGTTTTTCGAAACGATAAACAGTGTGATTTGTTTTTTTAAAAAAAATATCTAAAAAAAGTTGCTTTAAAAATTATATTAATCCACTATATTAATGCGCAAACATTCAGCTAGATGTTTACATTACTGTGCGCTCCCATCGCCTGGTTTGGGAAATTAACTCAGTGCAATGCTGCAGGGAAGAACGAAAGAAAGCAACCATTGAGCTAGAAAGACATTAAGAATTCTCCTTGCACAGATTGGTGAAAATCCAGCAGCCAGCCGGAAAAGGCTAAGCCAAATTCCGCCGGTTTCACTTCTGAAACCCTGAATACTCCGGTCAACATGACGGGCTTCTATCACTTTTTGGCTTGAATTCTCTCTGTTGTTTGTTAGTGAGATACTAGGGTCGCTGACCATCAAATCAAAGGAGTTGACATCCTTCGAGAGTGAGAGGAGGAAGGAAAAGAAAAGAAAAGAGAAAAGAACAGAAATAACACTGATGACTGTTCACGTAAGCAAAGCTACTTTCTCCGTTCCTCCGTTACATATTACATTTTTAGCTCATTCCATTTATCTTAAAATAAATTCATTTTTAAAATAATTATTGCGTAGGAATATTTGTGAAAGTAAAAAAGAGAATTGTTATATTGTAAGTAGATAAAGTGAGAAATAGTTGTATTGGGATTCGATAAAGTAGAGGTATCCTAGTTTTTTTCTATTTCTATGTGTGGGATAAATGAGAAGTAAACTTAATTTAGGATGGAGTAAGTACAAGAATTAGATAGAACTTAGTACCACGTACATGTACTATATGTAAACCACCGGTGGCTGCGTTTGACTGATGCCTTTTACACCACGGTCCCTGGTGAAATGACGACGTTGCCCTTGGGCCCACCGTTCAGTCTCCCTTCTGTCGAGCTCAGACTCGTTGACCAGCTCTTAATTTGGGGAAGAGAACTCGTGCACGACCTCTCTATCTTTCCGCTGTGGTTTCGCGTAATTGCAAAATGGTCCTCTTAGTTAGAACAATACTGCCAAGTCCTTAGAAGTAAGGATAATTCTTTTTTAGTGTGAATTGCACATTGGGCCATATCTTTTTACCGGTCACCAGAGTTGTAAGTTGGACTATGGGTAAACTAATATTATCACTTTGGACTAAGTATTTTTGCACAAGTTTCGTGTTGGACTAATGTTTCCTAATTCTCTTCTTTCTTTCTTCATTGAGTTTGAGGCCGATGTATATTAACTTGAGAGTGGTGCACCAATGCTGCTGATGTTGTCCCATGCTCGAGAGTGATCAGATGGCATCAGTGATGGGCTGTTTGATTTGAGGGAAGATGAGAGGGTGGTGTAAGTGAAACAAATGGCAATATTATGTGATCCAAAGTGAAAACTTTAGCTAAGATCTAGTCCAACCCGCAACAGGTCAAAATATATAGGGCCTAAACTGCAATTTACCCTTCTTTTTATGATTCTCTGTGGAAATTTGTCCTGGTAAAGGAATCTGTGGTGGTACTTTAACTGCATTGCATATGGCTACGCTTGGAGCACCTCTAACAAAAAGGTTTATAACATAGGGCTGGTTGCAATTTTGCAAAGAAGGAAATGCAACAAATTGGAGAAGCATGGATGGTACACTTCATCTGGCGTTATTATTTTTCTAAGTGAGTTTAAGTGGCGTATTTAAAATTTTATGTGGGTGGTCCAATTAACCCATATATTTTTAAAAAATATTATAAAAATAACAAAGCAAGGAGTATAAATAGATTAAATGACTAAACATGCATCATAATATATTAATAAGGATTTTTTTTTACCTTTTTCAAAAGTTTTTACTAATGAGCTATAAATTTTTTTGGGTGATCCTTGGGACCATCGGTACCACCCCTGATCCACCTGTGTTTAACGGAGCTAGATGTGTGCTGAGTTGGAAGTTATAGACACGTTTCATGCGAGCATGTTATTCCGTACGTACTCAAAAGGCCGTGCTGCATTCATATTGAGTTGGCGCTGAGGAACAATTATTCCTCTTACGTGAAGTCATGCATAATGTAGTTTCAAAAAAAAAAAAAAGAAGTCATGCATAATGCATGTCCAAATGTTTCACGAGGGGTTCCACGCATATGCGCTATACGCCTATATATATGTGCATGGACACGTGTATAAAATATTCATGAAAATAAATATACCTGAAAAATATTGCGATTTCACTTAGATATATATATGTTTCACGGTAATTGTTCATCTAATTAAGTCAAAAAAATGTTGAAAATGCTCCGTATAGCATACATGCTGAGTTGGTGCTCAGATGTTTATCATAATAAGACCATGCATATATAATGCATGTCGATTGCTTAACAAGGCAAAGAGCCTACTGGCTGGCATCGATCACACATTTCGGAGCATTCTCACTTGTCAATATTAGTAGGGGTGAGCCCTACGCAGCGACGGATGTAGATTTAAAATACAGATGAGACGATATCCAGTAAAAAGCTAGCCCTAATTATATAATGGCACAACCCACATAAACAATAGTCGCCGGCTCGCGATAGCGCACACGAAAATTGAGCAAGTTAACAACGAAGATTAGCAGTCAAACAAACGTCATAATCAGATAGGCGAGGTAGTAGGTATAGTCACGAAGATGAGGGACAATGGATGCCTCATACCATGAAATAGGGATGAAAATGATTGAACACAAAATCATTTATTTAAAAACAAATATATTTTAAAAAGTCTATTTCACTCTCCCGGATTATTTCATTTGATCACTTAACTCCTAAAATATATTTTGCTCATTTTTCCCCTAAACTACTGAAAATGGTCTGCTTTGCTACTTAATAGCATTTAGATCTCTTCTTTGTTTCTCTTTATACTAGCCATATTTTAAGCATAAATTTTAAAGAGCCATATTTTAAGCATAAATTTTCTAAGCCCAACTATTGAAAATGGTCTGCTTTGCTATTTAATAGCATTTCTCTTCTTTGTTTCTCTTTATACGAGTCATATTTTAAGCATAAATTTTCTAATCCATAAATGACACATAATCAAAGTATCAAAATAAGTGCTTCGAAACATATGTATGTAGTGATAAAAAAATATTAATAAAATGTTAAGAGGTAGGTTATAATGGATCTATCAATCCTAACAAATTTATAAATACAACTTATTTATGACTTATATGTAGAGAGGGATATATAAAAAAAGAGAAATGTTGTTAGTCTGTAAAAAAAAAATTGGAGGGTGGGGTGAGGTGTTGAGTGCTTTAACAAAATAGTTCATGGGAGTAAAGTGGATTTTTTTTATATATTTACCAACTTAACTATTTACTCTATAGACTAATATGTGCTAAAGAAATAGAAAAAAAATTTATGTATGGCCAAAATCAGAAATGGTCAAAACGTTATTACTTATACATAAATAATACTCATTCAGCCACGGATTTTTATAATTATTTTTATTCATACTTAAAATATTTAATTTATCTAATTATTTAATAATAGATTGATGACTAATATGTTAGAAACATGACTAAAATAAGGTTTAGGGTGTAGGACAACATGGACCCTAGCTGGGCCAGCTAACCCCCACCCTGCCCTAGGTGTGTCTACCACTAGCTCCATGGTGGTCATGTCTAGGCTCCATGTAGGCTTCTAAGAAAACACATTTACACATATATAGAGAGCAGAATGTTCCTCTCCTAAGTTAGAATAATGTCGGCACGCCCTTACAAGTAGTATACATTCTTACTTTCTGAATTTTGCATTTCAGTTATATCACCCACTATATATAAGTTAGAATAATGTGGATTTTAAAATGTGCATTTCATAATTTTTTTCTAACCATTCGATTGAATATATCGAAATATACTACAACAAAAACCTTATGTAGAGGCTCTTTTGTAGAGACAATTTTCAAAGTGCCTCTAAGTTTTGAAGCTATGTAGTCTAGAGACACTTTTTAGAGGCACTTTCAAAATCGCCTAAAATATTTTTACTATAGAGACACTTTAGAGATATTTTTAGCATACTTCATTAAATTTATCTTGTAGAGACATCTTTTCGGCACTTTAAAATTTGCCTCATATCTAAAGGCATTTTCATAAGGCATTAAAAACGATGTAAAGGCATTTTTCCAAATATTAATATATATCAAGTAACTAGATATAAGTAACACAAATCACATATTGCATGTAATTATATGAGGTTGAGATGGTTAATGCATTGAAGATAAAAATGGTCAACTCAAGAGGTCATGAGTTCAAAGATTGGTAAGGGATAATATTTTTTTTTTCATATTGATTTGCTATAGTTGCCGCAACATATTAATGACTTTACAAAGTGCCTCTATTTGGATAGAGACGTCTTACAAAATGTCTCTTAGTTCGTAAAGACAATTCACCAAAAGTCACTTATGAGACATTCTTCAAAATGTCTCTATAACACTGTAAAGGCATTTTAAAAATGTCTCTATAGTATTAGGAAAATGTCTCTACAAGGTATATTTGTATTTGTTGTAGTTAGTTAATTAGTTTTATTTAAATCATATCTAACAAAAAGCAGTATATAAACTGGCGACAACTACAGAGAAGGAAATTCATGTTGAATATATAAGCACATATTGATTTAATTCATTCTATAAATAAATCATGACATTGAACATATAAACTAGTAGAACCAAACCATGCGATTAAGACATGTAAACTAAGCAAACATATCAAATAGATGGAATATGGTGAACACATATCGATGGTTCTGGTTCTGCTATGGATCAGGTTGACGAGGAGCAGCACGCACCGCAGAGGGCAAGGAGCAACGTGCAGTGCAAGGTGTTGTCATCGGCACGTAGCCCTCGAGCGTAGAGGAAGACGAGTCGTCGTGGAAGACCAGCAAGCAGTCGCGCGAAGCGTTTTCAAGAACCTTATTGTCGCTTTCTCCTGGTGCAAGACGTTGATCACGAAGGTTCCGAGACCTGATCTCCACTGGTGCACGCCGACGAGCTGAACAAAGTAGATTACAAGCGATTGCGCAGTATAAAAGAGGAGTCAAACCTTAGATTGATCTCGCGTGTATTGTGAGGAGATGACGGCTCAGTTTATTTAGAGATATCAGGACGCATGCACGATCTCCACACCGTGTAAATCGAACCAGATAAATCACACTAACTTATCCACACTTCATGCCGATCCACGCTCCCAGTATGTAACTTATCCGCATTCTATGCCGCTCCACGCACCGGCACCCTGCACATAACTTATTCTCACTCTACGCCGCTCCACGCACTCTGCAAAAGGAAGTCGCGTCCGCGCAAGCATGATGAGCCCATTTTGATGGACCATTCACGTGCATGTGGTGTACGCACTTCTCTCCATGCATGTAACTTATCCACACTCTACGCTGCATCGGCGCAAGCACGAGGATCACATTTTGATGGACCATTCATGCGCATGCCGCATCTGCGCAAGCACGAGGAGCACATTTTGATGGACCATTCACGCGCATGCCGCATCTGCGCAAGCACGAGGATCACATTTTGATGGACCATTCACGCGCATGCCGCATCTGCATAAGCATGAGGAGCACATTTTGATGGATCATTCACGTACTGCATACGTGTACCGTGCTAGCCAGGCGAGACGAGCGAGCACGTTCGTTACTTTAGTTCTCTCCACCACACGTCTTAAGTGGCTAAGAGAGCACTCTCCTATTTAAGAAGATTTTACTCTTTTAGAATAGATAAGATTGTACTAAAGGTTCGCATGCATTTCTTCTCATGATGTGGGTTTTGTGATTTTTTAAGAAGATAATTTTCATATGGTCTTAGTCCACGTATTAATTCCAACAATTCAACACGTAGGATAGGTGTGCCATGGATGAATCCACTTGAGATGTACCATTACTATTTCCATTAGTGAAATCGTAACACAGGTGTATGTTAAGTTATCGCTTGTGAACATATATGTTTTATCGATCCATATATGCATCACTGAACCATAATGCATGCATGCATGCTTTTTTGTTCACACAAGGTAGAGCCTAGCTAGCTATTCGGGGGTGGCCTTGCTCACACCTTGTAACGTTCCAGCTGTCCATACAGTAGGAGGATGGCCCCCATGCTTCATGCGTGTGTCTGTACCAGCATTTTAACTCCTGTAGTCATGTACACTTTTACAATATTCGTGAAATATACCTGAGAAAATTTGGATTTGCACATAACATTATAAAAAATATTAGTGTCATACCATATCACGTTCCTGATGAAGTTGCACGGGATGTTTTATGCTAGTATTTCATCACATTACCAAATCTGTAACAATTAGTATATTATCTCATGGGCTCATGGCAATGCAATTTGCTCACCTCAATCTATAAATTTGAGAGCATCCAAGTCGTGATATTCTCCTCTCTGTGGAGCCGTCGCGCGTACAAATATTAGTCCTTCCACGTGCTTCATGGTGTGATGTGGCAGCTTTTCTCGCAAACGTATCACTGAAAAAAGTACTTAACAAAGTTGTACTACCACAGTGTACCACCTGCAAATTGTAAGGGCTGTTCAGTTTAAATTTCCGTAGAAAGCAATTTCACGAGAGACGGAGGGGGGGAGTGAGATTTGCGCAAAACCAAACCAGGGTGAAACCGGCGGCAGCACCCCCTGCCCCTGGACCTGAAGATGAGTCGGGTGGCAAGACCGGCAAGATGTTATACAGTCACGAAGAAGATATCAGGCTGGTAAGAAATTGTACTTTCAGGTTTTAGTTGACGATAAAATTGTGTATGATTAATCGATGCCAACTATAATTGATTATAGTTTTGTCTAAAACTTTGGTAGTGCGGTCCTAGCAACAAGTATTTTGGATTTTAGGTTTCAAGTGATGAGTAAAATTATTGATGATTGCTGCGTACAGAGAAGTGGGATGTTGATAGGGAATGGGAATAATTAAGCTTTATCAATAGTGAATTTGGGATGTGCACTATGAAGGGTACTGTTTTTATGTTTTGATATAGCCCCAACACTTGATGATTTTTGAGATCTTGCTGCACATAGAGAAACTATACAAATATGAGACATGGAGACTTATTAATCGATTATAGTAGTGTTTGTGCTGTACAAATGTGAATGATGACTGCATGTTGTTAGGAGTGATTATTATAAATTGAAACAATATTTATATTCCAGCTGATTGTAAATATTGAGTATCGTAAGTAAGCATTTCATATGGGTTGAAGCTATAATGCTAGGAATTTCTTATCCATTTAGGTGAGTGCTTGGCTCAAGTGTTCTACTGATCCCATTGTTGGAGTGAATAGGAAGGGTGAGGCCTACTGG
Source organism: Oryza longistaminata (assembly GCA_009805545.1). Taxonomy (NCBI): domain Eukaryota; kingdom Viridiplantae; phylum Streptophyta; class Magnoliopsida; order Poales; family Poaceae; genus Oryza; species Oryza longistaminata. The sequence goes on from CM020178.1 coordinate 15,260,469, forward strand.
CATAATGTGGCAGATACTTATAATGAGACAACACCGGAAGGAAGAAAGAGGGAGGCTGCATGTCTAAAAGGACATTGGCACAAAATAACACCCAAGGTGACATTGTTCAATGGATGCTATGTGCAACTCAGCCGTGAACATGTAAGTGGGAGGAATGATGAGAAGCTGATGGACGATGCTTTAGCGCTCTATGTCACCCGATCGAAGAAGAACAAACCCTTCCTCTATCTTCATTGGTGGAAGGCTGTTTGTGACTCCCCGAAGTGGTGTTCACAATATGGAGGTGTGAATAAGAGGGTATGTCTAGATCTGAACATGAATGCACCGCCTGCGCCGCTGCCTCGTCCAATTGGTACAAAGAGGGCAAAGAAAGGGATGGCTAGCTCAAATGAGGTTGCTCAAGCTACAATTCAAGCCAGCCAGCATCTGAAGTCGTTGGTGGAGAATGCTGCCACTCAAAGAGCGGATGTCGACTCAATGAAGGACCATCAGTTGAAGCTTGCAGAACAAAGGGTTCAAGCTGCAAACCTAACCCTTATGGCAGCCCAAGAGAAGGAGTGCAAGGTGATTGAGCAAAGGAGCAAAGCTATGGACATGTTCACACAGCTCATACAAGTTGACACATCCAACATGGAAGCCGTGGGCTAAGGAAGCACATGTGAGGGCCATCTCTATGCTCTCGGATCAGATTTGGGATGGGAAAGAAAGTGCTTGATTGCGGGTATACTATTCTCTCTAATATCTTGTTCATCCCTTCTGATGATTACAGTCTTATTGCCTTAATTGATTTGTGAATTGTAGGCTTGGAGACTACGAGAAGATGGATTTTTTGGACACATCAGGAGGCTGACAGTGTGCTGTTTTATTGGGTTGGAGTTTTTTTGGGTTGTGACACTTGTTGATGATAGGTCTCTTTTTTTTGGACAGGATTATTACTTGTTGATGATAGGAAGTAGCACAGGATTGTCAATGGATGATATTACCATGTAATAAGTTTAGCTGATGGTATTATGGTGACTGCCATGCATGTAGGACCTATAAGATTTATATTAAGACTTTCCAGAACCAACTGAATGCTGAGTTGAAGTTAATTTCACTTGTGAGTTAGTGATTTTTGTACTGTATTCTTGGATGGAATTGAGGTTGTAATGCGTTGAGCACAGGGTGTATTACACCTGAATATGTGCTGCCCAAGTGGAGCTTATTCACCTGAATATATGCACAACAACTTATTCACTTGACAGCAACTTATCCACTTATTCACTTGCTAGCTGGAAAAAATATGTCAATAGAAAGTGATCTTGCTTTGGCAGAGAAGGTTGACATTACATATTGAAGAACTCCATGCAAATCTAGGCGCCAACAGCATGATAAAGAGTGTTGTCTATTATGTTTTTGTTTGCTGAACTTCTGGAGCAATCTACCTGTAGTTCAGTTTGACTGGAAAGGCAAGACCAAAATGGCCTTATTCAAGCTATGCTGCCATTAGAAATGTAAATCTCAATTACAATGATTTTAGCCACTAGAAATGTAAATCTCAATCACAGTGATTTTAGCTATATCTCCAACTTAGCTGCAAGTGAGAGCAATGATATTGTGTCAAATGCAAACATGAGTTGTCTGAATTCCATATTTCCAACATCAGATCATCCTGTTCAATTGGGCTCAAAGAGGTGGCATGAAATTAGAACCATTCACAAATTAGAACTAATCAGTAATCATGTGACCATACCAAATTCACATTGCATTTCATCGAAACGAGTTCACATTGCACACATCAGCTTACATAAGGGGACCGACCATGTTGATCATGGTCAGTAAATTGCTAGCAAACACCATCCAAAAACCCACAGCCATACAGCCTGCACACATGTCATCATCCATCTAACAAGTACCTTACAAACCCAACATCACAATAGGGCAAACAGTTCATCCACCTAACATATAATAGCTATACGTATTTATGTTCTGCTCCTTCATCTCCATGTTGGCGAGGCCTGAACCTACACCTGCAAAGAAAAACAGAAAACATTTCAAGTAAATGTTGTCGATTCCAAGAAACAAAAAGAAAGTATAATTGCATCCTATAGTTAGCATCAACCTTTTGCCCACATACTGAATTGCAAAGAAAAATCAAGCTTCAATTACAGTGCCCTAATCATGCGGTGCTTGCACAAATGATCATCCCCCAGTGATCATCCAACTAGCAGTTCATCCACAGGTTCACATTGATTAATAACAAAATTGATCTCCATGCTCACTTTTCAAATGTTCTATGGATAGAGAGGGGCATATCACTTATTTAAATTGAGCAAATAGGGCACATCCAATTTGTCCATAAATTGTTATCAAAGGAAATATGCCCTACATTCCAATTTCTCAAATGACAGTAAATTGATGCCACATCTCAAATGACAGCAAATTCATGCCACATCTCAAATTACAACAAAATCCTCCCACAGCTCAAATGACAAACAAATTTTAATTGTGAATCGAGTGAGATCCAAACCTTCTTGGCTGATACCGTAGATGGAGAAGCCACTGGCGCGGGTGTAGCTGGAGCCGGCGCTGCTTTCACCTTCTCAAAACCTGGCGGCACCTCCGGGAACCCTAATCCCCCCTACGCCGCATCTGCCACCCCCTCCACATCGTTGACCCCGGGATAGATCGACGAGCCGACGCTCTCTGCCTTCACCGGCGCCGGCGCAGATCGTGGCAGCGAGGTACCTGCCCCTGCCGCCTTTCCCCTCTTCTTCTTCCCGCCATCCCTAGCCACTCTGGACGGGGTATAGTTCAGGGGGAGCAGCACAAGGCCACTATGGAGCTCGATCTGCGTGAACTTGGGGCGGTCGTCCATGGTTTCGGGCGGATCAGTGGAGCGGTGGAGTGGAAGGACGCGACGACGACCGACGGGAGGGAAGCGCGGCGAGAGGCGGGCTCAAAGGGCAGCTTCCAGAGAGGGGATGGAATGGGCGACGGCGTGTACGGCGGAGTGAGTGCAGGGAAGGAGGCGCAGCGACAGGCGGTCGAGGCGGAGAGACGAGAGGAATGGGCGAATGGATTGGATCGGCGATTCGGCGTCGTCCAGAAGGGTAGGTGGGGAACAATTTTTGGGGCCGGCCCGTGACCTCGCGCAAGCAAAGGCACTCCCACTATGGGCTTGGTACCCTATACCAGTGCCTTCATCCGATTTTTGGACACATATATGGGTGCTTGCACTGTGGTGTAGGTGGCTTTGGGCCAAATTTTTGGGCTAGGGGTATGGACCCCATAGCTTGCACTGTGAGAGGCCTAAGAAAAGAAGACGAAGACACGCATAGAGCTACAAGCCATCCAATATAGAGGATCTTCATATAGGCCACATTAGATTTTCATTTCATCCCCTCCTTTTTTTAACTCCAGTCCATGTATTTTTAACATTTACATATTTTACAATAAAACCTCTTAAGACATAAAACGGCTTATAAATAAGTCCACGGACCCACCGGTCAGCCTATTCCCCCTATCCCCAAATCACGCTGGAGAACTCTTCTCCATCGAAGCTCCTCCTCCTCCAGAGCACGGTGGTTCTCCCTCGTCGGTGAATCGAGCTTCCCCGATGACGGTGCAGCAAGCTTGGCAACACGGGGGCTCATGAGCGGCGACACGACGACGAGCATTGAGCGGAGCTCCCCTAGCGGCACCGCGACGCCGACAAGCGTCGAGTGGAGCTCCCCCAGCAGAGCGGCGACGGTGTCCTTAGGCTCATCTCCGGCCTCTCCCCTCCCCACTACCGTCGGCGCCTCTCCGCTCTCTCCCGGGCGGGGCTGCACAAATCTGGCGGTCTCTCGTGTCGACGAGGGCTGCAGCGCCGGTGGTCGAGGCAAGCTCCGACAAGGTGGGCGGCTGGAGCACTGGAGATGGAGCTCGGGGGTGCATACCGGAAGGGGTCAACGAGCTCCCCAACGGCGACACGGAGCGGGGCTGCCGCCACCGTCGAGCTCCTCGCCAGCGGTCTATATGGCCTCCTCGTCTGACCGGTCAAATTTGGACGCTTGCTTTCCATTCTCCTCCTCCTCCTCCTCCTTGCCTCTAAGCAACCTTCTCGTCGGCAGAGCGGACGTGTAGGCGATGTCCCCGACGGCAGGGCGGTTGCGCGTGTGTTGGTATTTCTTAACGACATTACTAGAAATATAATTCCCAGCAATGGCGCAGAAATACTTCTGGTATATTATGGTTACAGAGTTCATCCGCAAGCGCACAGATATACCATTGTAGCATTTCACCCGAGAGTATTCCAAGGGTATCGTATTTATTTTATCCCGTGGGAAGATCTTGTAGAGAGAACTCAACTAATAATTTATATATTACTTGTGACAATCATATTCTAAGCATGGGTTAAGATAATTCAAGGGTAGAGTGACACACAAGGATTAACTACTTATCCTCATAATAAATAATCTAAGCTAGGTGGAAAGAAAAGAGAAAGAGAATCTATTCCATACTTCTAATATACGTAGTATACATACATTCTAGTTAACTGGTATACTAGCTAATATCCTCTATCCGATGCCCTCCTGGTACTTCGAGAAGCCACCCTTGACTGCCGAGTTCCTTACGACAGCCCGTCATGACCATCCAACCGGGGCTAAATACGGAGAAATACCCTCCCCAGGAAATTAACTTAGGATTATATATAGGCGCGGAGGAATCACCCCTGACTGCCGAGTTCCTTACGACAGCCCGTCATGACCATCCAACCAGGGCTAAATACGGAGGAATACCCTCCCCAGGAAATTAACTTAGGATTATATATAGGCGTGGAGGAATACTCGTACTGAGCTGTCACCATCAGCGGCCCACCCCTCATCCGCAATATATAACCCCAAATAATGATATCCCGTAATCTAGACACCACGTCTAAACTACCAGATACTACTCTAATATCATCGTCATGACATAGAGTAATTGCATAAGCAAACACTATACCCGCACCAAAGCATCTCCCAGATAAGCTAGTCGTATATTCAGTATAACCAGAACATAATGTAAAGTAGGTACTCATATACTCGGAAAGTATTTCAATACCATAAATGTA
>CM020178.1:15265570-15279675 GCA_009805545.1 Oryza longistaminata
ACAAAGCTTACAAAAGAGGAAAGGAAAGCTACTAGAGCCATACCCGAACTCTTCCGAAGACTTCCGGACTCCTGATTCCTACTCTAATTCTATTCCACCAGCTAGATACTACTAAACTAAACTTGAGAGGAATGAGAGAGCTCAGTTGTTCTTCTCTGCAGACTTGTGAATTTTGGCCCAGTTTATTGTGTCAATTATGAGTTCTTGGCCCATTCATACACAAGTCTGGTTCTCGACATCGTCCGATTGATTTATCGTGGGTGTTGATGTCGATTCTCCTCCACTTTATGATCATTCTCTGCAAAATGTTAGTAGACCTAATACTAGTGGAATATTATTACTCTAACATATTTATGCATTGTAAGCATCACTAGTTCTCTCCTATTTTAGTAATATTGACGGTCGAAACTGATCAATAACGACCGTCAACAGCGTGGCGAGTTGTTCCTTCGGACGGGATGGCTTTGTGCGCGCCCCAGCCCCATTTTGCTAGCTTTTCCAAACGAGGAACTCGTTACTCACCAAAGACTTCAGCAACCATGTAGAGGAACGAGGGCCCACACTCTCTCTCCTCCACGCCATCAGCCAGCCTACGTGGAACGATGGAGCAACTCGCCAGCTCACCGCACTGTAAAAGACCTCATATGCTCCAGACACTTCCTCGATTAATTGGATGTCGACAATAGCTTATCTTGTTAAACGTAGCACTGGCTAATGGGTTAGGGAAATGATTTCCCACCCACCAAAAGACATTTTTAAATTCTAACTATTCATTATCCCTCATTCATTTAATCTAAACCCTACATTCATTTCCCAGTCTCAATCCCTCCACTCATTTCCCATTATTCAAATATAGCCTAAGAGTTTGTTGTAGACGGCACGAATATGCTGTACGCCCTAGGTTTCAAAATAAATCCATTCATAAAGTTTAAACTTTATCTTATAAATCAATTTCTACCTTCTTTCATATTATCGGTCTGTAAATCTAAAATGTTTTGTCCATTCTATATCTCTTATCTATTCATACACTAATACTATTTTTTATTTTTCTCCTTAAAGATTTTGGTCTTTTATCCTCACTACAAATTATTTCTTGGTGTGTAAGGGATTGGTTTATTTTAATAATACTGAGGGAGACCCAATTAATATACCAAAATCCAAATCCAACTCTCATGGAAGGAATCCCCCTGGATTTTCATAATTAATCCCCTCCAAATTCGTTTTAACCTTTGAAGGGAATAATAAAAAAGAAAAGTCCATGGATATTAGGTTGTCTCAACTATCATTTTTAGTTCAGCTTGAGATATAGTTTCTCAAAGGAAAGAACGCACAATCCGTACACTTGTATTTCAAATCACTTTACCATAGTTCAAAATGTACATTTGCATTTCAAGAATTCGGTATATTTTTTAGCAGCTTAATTAAGGTTCAGAAGTGAATTTCATTGTTTGAATTTACCACATTCTCTCTTCACAAAAATTGAATCTTGAATTTGTAAAATACACTGATCGACAATCAAGATATTTTAAAATTAAAAAAAAAAGTGATGTACTTTAATCTGAAACATGTAAAGCCTGGCTAAAACGAAATCTACAATATGTATATACTTGAAACAAATAATATAAGAGAGAGACCAAACTAGAGGTTAATTAATCGATCAGAGATGTATACATCTATATGTCCATGGAGAAGATATTAAGCCCTAGCTAAAGTAATGTTAAATGGTAGTATATGTGATCAACTAGCTAAATGGGTAATCTTTGATCATGCTCCACTGGTATTATCAAAGTAAAAGCTTTAATTTTCTGGAGGATTAAAGTATATCACACAGCTTAGCATCACATAACCAGACATGCATTTCACTTCAAATTTAATTTACTCTTTTAAAAACCCTATTACTTATACTGCCTGGTACATTATAATTATATTAGATTCAGACATTCAGTGCATGCATCCATTCAGTGCGGGTGTGATGAGCGATATATTGCTTCTTGCAGCTAATTAACCTGGCAACAATTAATCCATTTAGAGATTAAAAAAAATTAATGGACGTCCATGGAATCAGAGACTCACAATGCAATTAACTGATCAGGGGTATCGTAAAAAAAAACACCAATTAATACTTATATCAGTGCGCGGTAGTAGTCTAGTAGATTGAGATTCATCAGACATTCAGTGCATATGTATCCGTGAGTTCATTGCAGATGATGTGAGATGTCGCCTGATCCTGCATCGATCTACTGCTAATAAAACTGAGAGTAATCCATTTGATAAATAAAAAATGGCCATACATGTAAAACGGCAAAATAGTATATTGCTGGTGATATATATATTTGTGTCATTGTGTGCTAGCTGTTAATGCAACCTGGTCGATCGAATAGCAGCAGCAGGCAGCCGGCAATAGAATAAATTATATACGTGTGATCGATCGAGGCTAATGTTGTGATCTACTCGATCCTAGATCGACAGCGTAATGATGGATCATCAGCTGCATATATATATATATATATATATGCATGCGCCCAATCTTGGCAGCAGCTTGAAATTAGTATCCATGAAGAATATAGATGTCATGCGTGACGGATTAGCTTGCAGCTGGCACGTACATATATATGTTGTATGTCAATATATGACACGGATCAATATCGATTGGCTGGTGGTTGATCCTTTGGTCGTTTATATATGCGTACGAACGAGAACGATGGACACACAGGAGATGAACATTATCGCTGAAAGGATAAACACAACTTCTCATCTCATGCACTACTAATTTATATCAAGATCGAGCAACACTTTACTGGACCCCAATGCAAGCTACTCCTTCTGTCCCAAAATATAAAATATAAGGGATTTAAAGTGGATAGGAGACATCATAATACAACGAATCTAGACAGACTCTTTATCCAGATTTCGTTGTACTAGGATGTGTCTCATCCACGTAAAATCTCTTATATTTTAGAATGGAGTGAGCAGTTATTAGCCCTGATCGTACGAGGAACGAAGTAGGAGTAATGCAAAAAGACTATGAACTGACCTTTACGTTATTTTCATGTACAGAAGATGAGCCAGCTGCATGCTTTTTGGAGCATAGAGCCAGAAACAGTGCATGTATATATGTCATGCGAACAAATGCGTGCCCTTAGCTACGCCATCCGTTTTAATATACTAGTTGTCAGTTCAGTTTATATTAAGATATAAAAGAAAAAACCTAAGTACCTATATTAAATACTTCCTCCGTTCAAGAATATAAAGATTTTTAAGGTTGCACACGGGTATTAAATGGAAGAAAATATGTAGAATTAAATGAGAGAAGGTTATGATTGATTGTGAAGTGAAGGTATGCGAAAAAATTGAATGGTGGATGATTGTGATTGGTTGATAAGAGAATATTGTTGAAGAAGTTGTTATATTTTGGAACAAAAGTTGAGATCTAGAGGTAGTTATATTTTGGGATAGAGGGAGAGTAGTGTATGGTTAGGTGTAGGAAAATGGTTGGGAGTAGAGTTAATAGGGAGAAATACAAATGAGAGGTGATTCATTGGATACATATAATACTCTAAAGTGATAACTATTTTAGAATAAAATTTAAATACTGGAAAGATAATTAGTACTCCCTCCATCCTAAATATAAGAATTTAGGACTGGATGGGATATTTTTTTATACTACGAATCTATACAGCCTCGTCCCATTCAATCCTAGGTTTTTATATTTTGTGACGGATAGAGTAATATTTTGAGACTGATGATCTAGGACATTAGGCTCGAGCCCCAATTGGCCAATTGCTCCAACGATGCATGCATCTTTCCCTGTGCAGGGGTCCAGCACTCCACCCCTGTACTGCCGGACATAGACAAGCACTTATTTGAATCTAGGGAAAAAAAAAACCATTGACATATAGGAGTACACTCTCAAATTTTATTAGATGATGCCCACATAATACTACACATTTGCATTTGCTTTCCTAGCCTTCGACATTTTGCATTTGCCATCTTTTTCTTATTCAAATAAATTATATAAATATTATTTATTTTGTTCTGACTTTATTAAATATACATACTTTGGGCATGATTATATACTTTTATGTACTTTTACTAAACCATTAAATAAAACAAATAATCAAACGCACATATATAACTCTTTTATATATATATTAAAAAATAGAGGGTTTATTTCGCCATGGTTCTCTCATCACCTCTACACATATTCATTATCACCTCATTACCTCATCTATAAAGATTTTAGTTTTCGGTGAGGTACGGCCACTGCATCGCTCCTCTCGCCACGCAATCACGGTACTGTTGCCCACTTGCCTTGTTCATGTGCTTGCTGGCCGTTCGATGAACCTATGCGTGTTTCTAGCCGTCCAAAGTATGGATAGAGACATCGCTTCTGGTCGTGCATAGATATTCACTGTTCAATTGTTTAGGTTCCAGTCAGCCGTCAGATCTCTTCCCTGTTTATCGTATCCATCCACCTATCCCTCCAAAGCACATCTTAATTCTTGATAAGGACTTTTGTTGGCACATCTGTAATTCTTGATAAGAATATTTTCTGGGTCATCTAGTCTGTTTGGTGCACGGGTGGCATGAGTGTCGCAGCCTCATTTTTTTTTCATATGCTTATACTTATAAGCCAAAATTTAAATTTTAAAAAGTTATTTTAGAGTTTATTTTACAACATTTGTTTTTTAAATCACTAAGAACACACATATATAAAAGTTTTAGCCACAAATTGTTTTTTTTCCTAATAAATCAGATGGATAAGCATACGCATAAATAAAACGATGGGCTCTATCTCCTGAAAGTTTGTAGAAAGGTCCTTTTCAACAAAACGGTGGCGAATTGAGAAATGATTTATGCATGAAAATTCATGTAGTGTATTTTAAAACGGATGGTTGATTAACTCATTATCATTCTGACGCAACATACCTCATGTTTGAAATATAATACAAAAAATGTGACAATATGATGATTTGGAGCATTTGAAATTTTATGGGCAAAGTGACACGCCATGGGGATAATAACAGCCATGGGGATAATAACATATATAAAGTCATGTTTATAAGTAGAAAGGCTATTGTACTTTTAAGGAAAAAGTACGAATTACCCACCCCCAAACTATCGTGGTCGTCCGAATTACCCCCTCGCCCTGAACCACAAAACCAGACATTCTTCACCCTCAACTACACAAACCGGACAAATTGCCCCCTCGACCCATTCCGCGGTGGTTTTGGTCCACGTGGCGTACACGTGGCAGTCTAGTCAGCACTCTATATATAAAAAAAATTGTGGGACCCACCTATCATCTCCTCATCCTCAATTCCTCTCTCTTCTCTCTCACACTCTTCTTCTCTCTCTCAAACGGATCGGCGGCAGCGTGCGCCATGCGGGGGAGGACGCGGGCACGCGGCGGCGGTGTGCGGGCGGTGGCAACATGCAGTGGCTTACGTGGAGAGATCTAACCTAACTCTATACAAAAGGCAAGGGTCCACTTGCATGTACTATCCTTTTCTCGTGTATCCATGCAGCTTATGGGCCCACGTGCATGTGCGTACATGTTGGACGTTTTGCTTCTGTATGTACGGTGCCCACATGACTTTGGCAGAGAGGTCGATCAGTTCCATGCAGTAATTAATCATCAATGGTGAATACACTTATTAGATCACTAGTACAGAAATATAATCTCTCATAGCTAATATGTATTATAACTGAAAAAATATAGTGCAAAAAATGGTTCATTGGATCCGATACCTACATATATCGTAACCGATATCTCACAAGTATCATCACTAGTACCCATGTATCATCATCGATACCTGATAGGTATCATCACTAGTACCTACATATCATCACCGATACCTCACAGGCATCATCACTAGTACCAGACAAGTATTGTCATTGGTACCCATGTATCATCACCGATACCTGACATGTATCATCAATTTGTACCTATATGGCTATATGTATCTTCACCGATACCTCACAGATATCATCACCGGTACCTACATGTATCATCACCGGTACTGGGTATCAACCAACCCAGATTGTTCCAACTGATATCATAGGTACCATCGAGATACTTGGTACCTATATCAGCATGATTCCCATATATACCAGATCTGGTACTGAGTATCGAGTATTTAGGTATCAGGTACCTGGTATCTAGATCGGTCTGATACCTATAGATACCATACCTAGTATTAGGTATCAGGGTACATGAGCTATCATATACCTAATACTACCTGAGTATCGGGTACTAGGTACCTGGTACCTGAATTGATGTTGAACGATACCTATTGGTATCGGGCTTGGTATCAGATGCTAGCTTTAATATCAGGTATCAACTCACATTGCCACGTCACATGCATGCATGCATGCATGCAGCTAGCAACATAGCCACGCATCATGCATGCATGTAGCTAGCAACATAGCCACGAGTAATCAGTAGAACTCTACGTGAGAGGAAGCCGATGGTGGGGGCCCCTAGTGATGTGGAAAGGTATCCCGTTCCCACGGGATCCCGTGGTATAGCTGTCCTCGGCATCTCTTGTTCAAAGCAAGCACACCACATGCATCATGGTTATATGATAGGCACATATCTAGGCTATGTCGCTATGAACTAATTGTAACAGTCCTGATTGAAATAATAGTTTTAACGGGGTGACAATAAGATATTGCTTCGTGTCAATAATCAACCAGCTGCTATATCTTTCCTTGCTAATTGGTTCAATAACTAATTGTTCCATCGAGCTATCCTCAAATGATACAGTCGATCACACTGAGATTTCTCTTGCGTTGAACCCGTCATATTTTTGGACAAATTCATCTAGGTCAAGATACAAGATTTAATTTGGACAAATTGCTGAAGTGCAGAACACAAATTTATTTGTATTGATGCTGAATATTTGAAAATCGATCTCTCAATCCATCCGAACTGAATGTTTTATTACTGTATATTATACCTGGTTCGGAAAAAAAGATTACTGTTATGTTATCTGACAATAATGTGACACACAGTAACTCCTTTTTTTGTCGTCCTTAACTACATATCTTGCTTCCAGTTGAACGAATAGTCAAATTAAACTCTAAGCAAGACAAACAGGAACACAGCTTTGCAAAAAAATATTTGATTGAAGATTGTTAGCAACAGCAATCCTTTTTCGCCAGAGAGGCCTAGCGAGTTCTTCTATTTTTGGAGGAACAGCTTGCAAAATGTCAATAGAGTGCTACTAGAAAACACGTATGGCTTGGCCACGCGCAAGTGAATACTCCCTCTGTCCCAAAAAAAAGGCAAAGCGTGGGTTTTCGTGCCAACGTTTGACTGTCCATCTTATATGAAAAAAATTTATAATTAGTATTTTCATTGTTGTTAGATGATAAAACATGATTAATACTTTATGCGTGACTTATCTTTTTAATTTTTTTCATAATTTTTTTAAATAAGACGGACGGTCAAACGTTGGACACGGAAACCAGGGTTTGTCTTTTTTTTGGGACGGAGGGAGTATATAACATGAAAAATGGGTTCCTATTGAACATTGAGTCCAATACTCAATATTCACGGTAGTAAACATCATATTACAAACAATCTGAATATATGGTTTGTAACATCCTGAAAATTCCCGACAATAAAAATCACTAAAATTTCAAACTTTTTAAAAACTTTTGCAACATGCTGGATGTTATGATTGTTCTTGCTTGCCAAACCATAAATTGTCACATTGAATATTTTAATTAATTTTAGAACTATCAAAGCCTCCAAGTATATTGGATAATTTCTGATGATCTAATGGGAAGCAAATTCATTTGGTAGAGAAAAGGATAAATAAGAAATAAATAAGTATTTAAATAAAATATTTGAATTCCCAAAACCAAAATGTGTAGAGCTACATCTCTATTCCAAATCAAATCTCAGCTTTTGCAGTTTAGCCCTCCCTCTTTCTCTTTTTCCTTTCCTTCTTTTTCTTTTTGTTTCAGCCAGCACTGTTCATTGCCCACCATCTGTTCGACCTGGGTCTACAGCTTCCTGGCCCAAGCTGCAGCCATCCGACCGAGCGCTCAGGCCAACTGCACCCCTTCCTCCCGTGTACCGCATCGTTTCCGTGCCGGTGCGCCGTCCCTTCCGTGCCGTGTCGCGCCAAAACCTGCGCCACACCAAGCCGTGCGAATCCTCTTCAACCGCTCTCCCGGATTCCCTCCAAGAAACATGGAGCTGCGCCATCGCCATCTCGTCACGCGTCGCTTCGCCACAAGACAGATAACGGTCGCCACCTCGCCTCACGTCACCCCCTAGCCCTAGCCAACCACCCTACGCCGGAAACCCGCTCCCCCCAAGCCGCCATGGCCACATCCACTGCTTATCCACATCCAATGATGTTATGGCGCCCCTCTTTGTGTCCGATGGGTAAAACAGAGTCCTCTAACTCAGCTAGGGCTAAAACTCGTAGAGTATAGGATATAGGGTGATGATGGAGCCACAAAACTTGGAGGAGATCAAACATTATCCGCGTCATCCACCTCTTGCCCTTATCCGATAGCCATTAGAGCTCTATTTCGCCTGGGCATGTGCTGGCGATCTTATCCACACCGTTTCCTTACACCCTAAGCTAAGCCCGCAACAAAAATCCCCATTCCTCTCAGCTTTCTTCCCGAATACATTTCGTCGAACACCTTGTGTGCGTAATCTCACCGCTACCAAAGACCATATTGCGGGACTCCCCGTCCGGAGCTGGAGGTTGGAGGAAGTGGAGGGGGTGTCGTGCCGCCGCCGTTGCCATTGGGGAAGCCGAGTACCGCTGGACACCGGGAACCACGCGTCGAACACTTTCGGGCGTCACCAACAGCTAGCCGCCTCCGCTTCGTCTGCACCGCACCACGCGTCGCCGCCCTTCGCCGTCTCTCCATCCCGGGGTAAAACCTCGAGCCCATAGCATCCTCTACACCTCTAATAGCTAGCGCCTTCTCCAGTTTGTACGGATTAATGCCTATGGCTGTGCCGCCCCGACCGCCGTTCCGCCGCCGACGAGCTCACCGTGGACAGGCCATCCCGGGTGCTCTCCCTCCCATCTTTCTGGAGAAATCGAACGCCCATACACCGTAGATATTCCCGCGCCCATCAATTTGGCAGGAGACCGTCCCAATCACCCAAGCCCCAAACCTCCTCGAGCTCGGTCATGGCAGCCGTGTCGTGCCACTTGCCTAGGCGCCACCGAACACCGCATTCGGTACCGGAGGGTCGCCGGAGCTCCTCCACACCTTCCCTGGCCGCCGTCGGGTCGGCCTCAGCCGGCCCTGCCGTGCGCGCCGTGTTCCCCTGCTGCTCCCGCTCGGTCGGGAGGAAGAAGAAGACGAAGGTTGAAAACGACCTTCAGCCGTGCCACTGACGAGCCATCCCCACTCCTCCTATTTCCTTTAGAAAATTAATCCTGTGAAAAAGAAAATCAAAGCTTTGACCCCGCATGTCAGCAGCTGTTAGGGATAAGGATAGATTTCGGATTAAAATAAATCAATTAGGAACAGTAACTTTTCGCTATTTCTCGGATTAATTCAAATTTGGGTCTTTAAAATAGGATAACTTATTCATTTTAACTCCGATTTGAGTGAAACTTGAACCTAAATTCATCTAAATTCATAAGCTTTTAAATGGTATATAACTCACTATTTAATAACATATATTCATATTTATAAAATAATTAATGTTCAATGATTAGATTATGATCAACTTAAAAATGTGCTAATAAATAAAGTTGGTATTGTACAGTAAGATAGGTAGAAGAATAATTGTCTTTAACATGCTTTGTCACTGTAACAACTACATAAATTAATTATAAATATTGTTTCAAATTAATTGAAGCATAGAAAGTAACATTGCTATTCATTAGTCACTGACCATATATGTAGTTAAGTCCATGCCTTACAAATTAATTAAATTAAGTTTAGTCTTATAATTAGGTAAATAAAATATGAGTATACATAGATCATTCCTAAGCTTGATTAGGGGGGGATAATAACAGAGCTAGTGTCATTAGATCACCAATATGATATAGCTTGTTGTCGGTTGCCTATATTCAGTAAATGGTTCAGTGTTAATATACTGTTGCACACACATACCCTTTTAGATAACCTACTAGTTGCATATATTAAACTAGGTAATAAATGAAGAACCAGTATATTAGCTAAATACTAGTGCTAGTTATAAATCTTGACCACACATAATTTTATTTTAGTTCAACCACACCTGAGGATTGTTCATTATAAAGTTATAAAGTTATACAATAAGATAATCTGTAACTATAATATTATTAAACCACAAATCTAAAATACAGAGCGTATAACTGTCAACCTTTTATGAAAACGGATAAAATCCATATATATACATCATGTGGATAATTCGAATAATAGCTTCATTGATAAAATAATAATGTAGGTGAATCATGGTGATGAAATGGTTTATCCTAAATCTCTCCATCGACATAGCCATGCTATAACCTTAGGGACCTGACCATTTTACCTTCATAACAGATCTCTTCCATAAGCCAATAGCTAGACTAAACCACAGATTAGCAAAATGTGTATATCATATATTGTGCTAGTTAGTACCAATATAAAATACTAAGAAACCTTAGATCTTAGCTTGATTAGAATCCATTAGCAAACACGAGTAGTATGAGCAGCCCTAGGTTCAACCCCAACATTTATATTTTGTTTGTGCATATGTGACTATTGTTTGAATATTGGTTTTTCTCGCGTATTATAGAATTTGTGTATCGGTTAGTCGTGAGGCAACGTATGCAGCTTCCAGGAGGTGATGGTTGATCAAGAATTATATCAAGAATAAGAACTATCCTGAGCAGGCAAGTCATCACCCCATTCCTTGAGCATGTTGATCCCAATTACGAAATTGTTTTGTTTATAAGTAAAATTGCATGCAATGATGAATATCCTACTTGTTATTATGCCATGCCTTTGATTATTGCTTATCTCATTATTCCCTTGTACCCATAATTACGTATGAGTCCCTAGTCACTTATGACAAATGCTTAGTAATGCTAATTTAGATTCATGCATTCTCATATTTATCAAATGCTTTATGCTTGGGCAACTACCTTGGGGAAGGTAGTTGAGATACGGCATGTGGAGACATGAGCGCCACATTGCCATGACATTGATGAGATGATTTGTGAAAGAAAGTTAAAAATAAACAAATGTTTTCGACTGGGGCGGCTGGAGGACTTGGGTGGTGTCCGGTAAAGGCTAGTGCCGTCCCTGGTCAATTAAGGACCGAGCCATGAAGCTAAGCATGAAACGACTCCAGTACAACCGTACTTCTCGTATGGGTATAGACCTAGCGGAGTAAATAGCCGAGCGGAGGCAGTATCCCTGCATAGTGGTTTTCTTGATGTGTGTGAGGCAGGGCCTACGGTGGGGCAGCCATTGGTAGGACCGCGAGGGGCGGGTGCCTACAGTGGTGTCGCCATCGGTAGGACTGCCATGTGTAAACCTAAACTTAACTATAACTTAATGAATGTGTGAGTCTTCCCTTCCCGGGAGCGCCAGAACTCCTCTCACTGCTAGAAACCATGTGCGCCTAGAGTGCATGAGGACTCAAGTTCATGGAGCGGGTACTGCCAAAGTGAGGTTGTTGAAAGGCTTTGCCGTGGCAAGTCTCATTCGTTGGGACGTAGGCTCATGTGTTGGGCAAGTCGCGGAGTACGGGTAAAGTGTACATCCACTGCAGTGTGAGTAAACCAAATCTATTCGAATAGCCGTGCTCACGGTTATTGAGCACCGGGACATGTATTACACTTGGCTAGACTCTAAACTCTTAAAATGATGGGTGGGATATGCATGATGATTTTCAGACTGGTGGATCAACTTCTCGAGAAGCGAGAAGGGGTAGACCCCAGAAAACCATGACGACCAGTGGCGGAAAGCCATCCTTGGGAACACAATGGATGGTGGACAGAACCGTCGCTGTTTAATGAACAATGGAATTAAAACTTGATCAGTTTATGCTAAGTCTTAGGTTTGTGAAATGATATTTGAAAACTCAGCTTTACGCAAAGTAACCATAGCCACTCCTTGTATTATCCAGTACATTACTTCATTTTGTGTGGTAGCTTGCTAAGTACTTTTGTACTCATTGTTGCTCTATATATATCTTTTAGCAGAGTGTTGAAGAGAAGCCCTTGTTAGTACGCTTGCGTACTTAACAAGATGATCGGAGTGCGATTCCATTCTAGGTCTCGTTTCCCCAGTCGACTGCTTGTGGCATGTCAACCGGACCCTTGTATTATTTCGTCTTCCACTGTTGTTCTCTGATAGTTGTTGGCCTGCCTGGCCCTAATGTAAGCATTTAACTCTCTTAGCCTGAATTCATTCGTGATATGTTGTGATTCGGCTATGTATGTGTGTACCAACTACTGATCCAGGGATTGGTACTGATAAACACAGAAGATTTCCGATTTCCAAAATCGGGGGTCGACAGTTTTGGAGTCGGCTAGGACCTCGCTGACAAAGTAGATCGGTCGCTGGACTTTCTGGACGTGGCCTTCTTCCTCACGCTCAACGACCAAGACTGTGCTCACAACCTGGGAGGTGGCTGATACATATAGTAACAACGGCTCCTGCGGGTGTGGTGAGGCTAAGACTGGTGGCTCGGTGAGGAGTTTCTTGAAATCTTCGAAGGCCTTCTGTGCCTCGGGTCCCCACTGGAAATCGTCTGTTTTCTTTAATAGCTTGAAGAAGGGCATCCCCCGCTCGCCAAGTCGTGAAACGAACCGGCTGAGCGCTGCCATGCATCCAGTCAGCTTTTGGACGTCTTTCTGGGAGCTTGGCGGTTTCATGTTGAGGATAGCAGTAACTTTCTCCGGGTTGGCTTGTATGCCTCTATGAGACACCATAAAACCAAGCAGCTTCCCTGACGGTACTCCGAAGGTGCATTTTTCAGGGTTTAGTTTCATCCTGAAAGCGCGGATGCTTGCAAAGGTTTCTTCTAGATCCGAGATTAAATCATCCTTCTGCTTAGTCTTGACGACTACATCATCCACGTAAGCTTCGACATTGCGGCCAATTTGCGTCGAGAAGCATCTCTGAATCATACGTTGATAAGTTGCTCCTGCATTTTTTAGTCCGAATGGCATGGTGATGTAGCAATAGGCCCCAAAGGGCGTGATGAATGAAGCCTTCAAGCAGTCGGATCCCTTCAGTCGGATCTGATGATACCCCGAGTAGCAATCCAAAAAACTGAGTAGCTCACAGCCGGCGGTCGAGTCGACTACCTGGTCAATGCGAGGCAACCCAAAAGGATCTTTAGGGCAAGACTTGTTGAGGTCGGTATAATCGACACACATGCGCCATTGCCCAGTTTTCTTCCGAACTAGAACCGGGTTAGCCAGCCAGTCGGGATGGAGGACTTCTTTGATGAAGCCTGCTGCTAACAGCTTGGTTAATTCCTCCTTGATCGCGTCCTTCCTGTCTTGTGCGAAGCGGCGGAGTCGTTGTTTAATAGGTTTAGCGTCTTCTTTGACATGTAAGGAGTGCTCAATCACCTCTCTAGGAATACCAGGCATATCAGATGGTTTCCACGCAAAGATATCTTTATTATTTTGAAGAAAGGTGACGAGCGCGCTTTCCTATTTACAATCTAACTCGGCGCCTATTACAGCAGTTTTATTGGGATCAGAAGGATCTAGGGGAATCTTTTTCCGTCTCCGGCATCGACGACCTCGTCTTCCCACCCGGGCAGGCGTTTCGGTTCGGCAGCCTCGATTTCGTCACCAATAACTTCGGCAAGATCTCTCTCCTCGACTCGGAATCGGACCAGCCGGGAGAGAGCCGGATCTCAGTCCCGTTTGGAGTTCCAAACGCGGCTGAAATCTACTCCAAGTCCATCTCAATCGAGTCGGCTTCAAACCACTCGGGCGAGATTGCATCTTCTCCAACGTCATCAGATCGAGATGATGGGGCTTACCCACCGATCCTAATGAAGCTCCCCGACGATTTGGCGGCCGTCTTCACCACCACAACGTCCCCATCCCGTAGGCCTAGGCGGAAATCGGCTTCAACACCGATCTCGCCTAGCTCCAGGGAAGTCGGCGTCATCC
>CM020178.1:15279700-15320884 GCA_009805545.1 Oryza longistaminata
AAAACCCGTTCTTTTTTAATTGTTTGGGCTGCATTAACAATGTCACCGTAGCATTAGCATGGGCAAATTACTAGTTTTTTTAAGTTCATATACTGTACACATTTGCTGGACATAATGCATATAACTGTACAACCACTGTGCAGAGCTTGCTGGCGGCGTTGGATCGACCTTGCCTCCAGTCGTTTTGCCGTCATGCCAGTCCTGGAAGGCCATGCCGTTGTGCCGCATGTGCATTCGCCTCCGCACCTGGCTGTCCGCCGCCAGTGGCTGGCGGCCTCCTTAGGGATGTTGCCGTCGGGCGCGTTGCCATTGCGGTGATGAACGGGCTGAAGCAGCAATACGTATGAACATAAGGTGACACTGACTTGCGACCATTGTGCTTGTGGGATGTTATTTTGTTGTTGCTGTGCTTCTTGGTCGTTGTGCTGTTGCTGCTGTGTTTTTGGCCATTGCGCTGCTGCTGCTGCCTGTGATGCTATTGCATATGTGCTACTGTTGCTCTCGCTGTAGCAGGAAGATGAAATTTGAGCATTTGGATATGTATTGAATTGGTGGATGGATGTAATGATACTTGCATTTTAAGACTTGTGGGAATGTGAAATGCATGTGACATTGCAATCATTTGTGGAATGTTAATTCATTTGAATTTGATTTTGTATGTGCTGAAATATTGTATCTGGGCTGAATTGTATGGGCTGAAAAAATATCAGTTGAGTTTTGTGTGGCTGAAAAAATTATATGGGCTAAATTGTGGGGGCTGGAAAAATCAATGGGCTGAATTATGCGGGTTGGAAAAATCATATGGGCCGAATTGGTGTGGGCTGAAAATTTATATAGGCTGCACTCAAACAAACAAGCAAAAAATATGTTGGGCCAGCTAGCAAAACCCTAGAAAAAATATATTTTTGGCCCATGAGCTACATGGGCTTCAGCAGGCCGAATCTTATTCTTGACGTTTTTTGAACCATGTCAACTGCCACGTTAGCTGCCACGTGGCAAGCCCAGGATTTTGTGACAATAAAGCAATGTCATATGCTTGTGACAATGAATGTACAAACGTCACGTGATGAATTTATGACGGTGGCTTTTTGACGTTTGAAATTACGTCAACTGTTTGTCACAAATCTTAATTTTTGACATAAATTTCACTATTATGACATAATAAAATGTCATAAGCCACATACCTCTTGTAGTACCTCATTCTTTCCTTTTCCAATCAATCCACATTGGGCTGAATCTCTCAACCAGTCTGTTCCCGAGATCGTGTCATAGCTTCCGAACTCAGCACCTTCAGATCACTTGAGAAACTCTGCCCTTGACACCACCATTCAGCATTTGGAACCATCCTTGTACAAGACAACTGGCCTCCTATCAGCTATTGTCACTTTAGTGGAAGCAATATCCTAGATAGCCAATTTCAACTCTCTCAACCAGATGCTCAGCTAGGAAACTGCTAGAACTCCCTGAGTCAACTAGAATGAGTAACTCCTGATTCTATATGAGCCCTTGTAGTATAATAGTTCTTTTACCCATTGCACCAGTGGGAGCACATTCAGATAAGACCAACTCTTCTTCACTGCTTTCATCTTCTTCCACCATTGTACTCTTCTTCTTGATTTTAAAATACTTCCAAAAGTTCCTCCAGCACCTGAAGTTGCACAGATTTTGGACACTGTGTGCCTTGGGCCAAATTTCTCTCCACATTTAAAGCATTCACCTCTGGCTCTTCTAGCTTCCTTGAGTGAATCAAACCTCTCTTCCCACTGGGCTTTTCTTCAATCTTCTTATTCTCTTCAGGGCTTGCTCCAGTATACCCTTGCCTGAAATGGAGCCTTGTTGAAACTTTTGTATCCTTCTCTGAATGATTGCTTTGAGAATGCCTTCAAAGAAGCCCAGTTCTCCAAGAAGCCTTTCCTGCGTTTTAGCCAGAAGAAAACGCCGGCATCAATTGAACGAGGCTTGTGCAGCTTGATAGTTGCTTTAATTTCAGTCTTAAGCCCTCCCACAAACTTAGTTACAAAAAATGTTTCATCATACCCTTGTGTTGTAAACCAACACTTTATGCATGAGCTCTTCAAACTTACTATGATACTCCTCACACCTCCCATTTGGTTATGATTTTCTAATTCCTCTAGATGTTGCTGGTACCTATCCTTCCCAAACTTGCTATGGACTGCCACAGAGAGTTCAGACCAGTTCTCTACACAATGCAATTCCTCATATGTCTGCAACCATAGGCTGCATTACCATGAAATGCAGGTGGGCAAACGAGGACCAAGTTTCATAGGGCACTTGATACATGCTAAAGTATTTCTCACTATTAGTTTTCCACAGTTTTGGGTTATCTCCATCAAATTTTGCGAAATCGGTAATTTTGGGTAACCTAGACCACCAAACAGCTGCTATTCAGAGTCCACCCACTCCCCGCTCAGAACACTCTCCCAACTCAAAAGTAATAGCTGTAGCATGGTGAAGGCTTACCCTTGACCAGGGTTGGCTCCTGGACCGAATTGGCCCCGGATGCAACACCCTGGTAACACTCTTCCACGGGTGCCCTCCGGACGGTGGCGTTGCCATGGTAGACGACGTCGACTGTTTGTTTTCGAGGTTCATCACCCGCGCTGCGATCCCATCCACCATGCTCTGTAGATCCTTGATCCCCGCATCCATAGTTGGGATCTACCTCTCGAGCCCTTACATAGTACCCAACAAATTGTTGATGTTGGTGGTGAGCTCGGTGACGCGTCACCCAGCGACTCGATCTCTCCCTCCGCCACCAACATCCTCTCTGTCAACGTGGGTTGAGATTTCTTCTTCGCCAGGATGTGCACAAACCGTGCTCTGATACCAAATTGTTACGAACTCTGGGTTCCTGGCGAACCGCACAAGGATTTGGGGATTTGAGTCAGCGAGATTTCATAGTTGCAAGAGGAAGAAACAGGGCAAGCAGAGGGGGAAGAGGAGATAGGTAGTTGGTTTGTGATTTTCTTACTCAATGATCCCCTTTCCAGCCTGGAGGGGTATCTTATACATCTCAGGTTTGGGCTGGCTAGGCCAAGACCACACAATCAAGCCAACAATACAATGATAGCTAAATACAATAGTATTAAGGACTAAGAAGTCTAACACTGGTGGCCGGATAAACCCCGCGCTAGGGGTGTGCGGGATCGCGTCGATCTCGCAGCCGGCATCGCGTGACCAGCAGCAGCTCACGCTGGACAGTTGCATGACGTATGCATGCATGGCAGCATGTATTTGGCCAGTGGCGCACAACCTCTCTATGGGAGCGTGCAGTGCCGCGCAACTGGCCTGCAGGATCGATGGGTACTATGGGATAGTGTCAGTCATCGGTCCCGCGTTTTGATGTTGCGCTAAATAGTCGGTCCACCGTTTCCATCTCGCGTGGGACGCGCATATTTTTACAATTCTTCTAAAAACATGTATATAGTCACAAAAACTTCAAAAACAAGGGTAAATTTTCATTTTTTTTTCTAGGGTAAGCCCTTTATAATTTTAAATTGGTATGAGAGTCTGACTAGTTTAACATAGTTGGTCCAATGGACATTAAAGTATGAAGGCATGATGAACCATGGTGCCTATAGGGCCATGCATTCGAGGGATCGTGGTGTACGGTGAAGGTGTGAAGAATGACTGAGGGATGTCATATGTGAAGGGGGAGATTGCTGAATAGTTTCACGTTGGTTGTGGAATGGGAAAGGCTCTTTATGATCATACATAATGTTAATGTAATGAATAGAGTTCAGTGGTATGTGGTTTCAGAAAATACTCGGGTGGCTATGCGTAAGGAATAATTAACTGTGGAACTTATCACACATCCTGTTTCAGAAGCAGCTCATGTTGTGTGTATTCAAATAATGTACATATGCTTGATCAGTGAATGTATCCTTGCTCTTCTTTTTTCTCTTAATCAAAATCTGGCATGTCTACTGCAACTGGTTATTTGGCCACGGCTGAGCATGTAAATACATGAACGAATATAGTCCAAAAGAGCTTATGTATGACAGGTGTTTTACTATATTTTGGACCATAACATGAACATGTCATGCCTGAAGTTTTTTGCCATAACCTGGGTATAATGTATGTTTGCATGACCAGTACTATTCATGAACCTATATATGGATTTAATGGCATTTCCCTTCTACCTTCAAATCTCAGTTATCTATCTCTAATAAGAAGGTAGCATACGAAAATTTTAATGTGGCACTATGATTTTTTTCCATATTTCTATTGTAGAATAATCTATCCATGATAAGGGAAATCAAATTAAGTATTTCCACAGAGCACATAAGAACAGCATTTCCAGCAAAGCCGGCCTATTTAGTTACTCCCCTCGGGTTGATAATACTTTTCATTTTTTGACAAGAGCATGGTCTCCAAAAAACAAGTTTGACCATTATTTTTCATTATAATATGTATAAAAGTACAAATATATGATTTTTAAAGTACATTTTAAGACTAATCTATGCATGTAATCACCATATTTGAAAGACAAATATTTTAAAAATGTTTCATAATAAAAGATTCTAAAGTTTGATCTCACCCTTGTCTGAAACGACAAGTATTATCAGCCCGGAGGGAGTATTAATTTTCTATGTCATGCGTGATCTTTTTTTTTTTATTACAAGTTGTCCAGCGGTGGAGGCGGCGAGGAGGGGAGCCGTCGCAGCCAATGGCTGAGGCGGCGAGGAGCTGAGCCGGTGGCGGATTTCTGCTGCTGGTGGTGAACAAATAGAGAGAGAGAGAGAGAGAGAGGAGTGGGAGGGAAATGAGTGGTGGGGAGAGGATAAGGATGGTGGAGGAGAGGATAAGGATGAAACTTAGATATTTTTTGGTGGCATGATTTTTTAGGCGGACCACATAAGGTTCTGCCTGCAAAAATCATATTTTTTTTTCAGGCAGACCTCTTAAGTGGGTCAGTCTGGAAAAATTGATCTTCGTAGGCGAACGGTGAGCTCTACCCTGGTTTACATTTTCCGAGGCGGCCATTTAGCTCGAGGATCATATCCACCTAGAAAAAAAAAATCCCCCAACATCTGCGAAAATGTTTTTTCTAATAGTGCTAGCTGAACTATAGGATTGAAGACTCCTGCCTGAAGTAGTCGAAGATCTCCTCGTGGTGGATAGGCGCCAGTGGCGGAGCTGGACAGAAAATCAAAGGGGGCCAGCCGGCTTTGACAGTTCAAAAAATTGGCAATTTCTCTTTTTTTTTTCATGCATTAGCAATACATAAAAGCAAATAGTTTGCAAAAGTGGGCAATATACTTACATGTTCATTTAAACTTCACGGCACGAGTCTTCACAGTATTGAAATCGTCCTAATCGAATTGTCGTCACCTTCGTTGCAATCTCTCTCTCAATATAAAGTACCAAACAATCTCTTAAAAATCCATCTTCCATTGGTTTGATATGGATTAGGGAAATAGGGCCTGCTTACATTGGTTTAAATTGGAGGAGGAACAGGAACATGAGAGGAGTCAGCCATGTTGTCGGTGTTGATGTTGTCCTCCATCAAGTCCGCGGCCGCCGGCCGATGATGCCAGCATGCAGCACCTGTAGTCGGCACATGGCAATGCCGCGGTGCCGCCAGTGCGGCGGAGTCACGGATGGACTTCTGCGATGCGAAGCTGAAACGTCCCGAGCAGCTGCGGCTCCTGCGGTTGCGTCTCCAATTGTTTGTGTACATACACGGGATATAGATGGGCCAGCCGAACTGAATTGGGGGCATACGGTGGCCTGCTGGACCTGGGCACCATATATGGGGGTAATAAAAAAATTTCTTTTTATTGGGAGGGGTCCCACCCTCCCCCCCCCCCCCCCCCCTCCGTTCCGTCAGGCCCCTCTGGAACCTCCAGCACGGCCACCAGGAGGCAGTTGTAGCCGTCGTGGTATATGTACAGCACGCGCGGACGGTGAACATCTGGCCGGCCATGATCAGCGTCGCCTTCCGGAAGCTCCAAGAGCTAGATATATATAGCTAGCTTCTTGTGCTGTGTGGTAGGCTGCTAAGTAGCTATAGTTCAGGATGAAGGAGTGCTGAATGGGGCTAGCTGAGGCCTGTATTTGTAGCCGGTGGTCGCCGGCGAGCGGTTGCAAGGAGTAGTACGTTGAGCAAACAGACGTGTTCTCACTACCCGCCTCGCATGGAACCCTGGCCTAGCCAAATAAGGAGGAACAGGTTTGATCGATGGTTTGAAATGGTTGCCATGCGTCGGCATCTAGTGTGTGATTCTTGCTCTCTGGCCTGATCCCGTTTCTTTCCGTTTTTTTGCCTTTCTCCCTCTCTTTCTCTTTAAGATGAGTTTCCTCTTTATTAGTTGTGCCCAAACAAGCAGCGATGTAGAAATGAATCAGTGAGATATTATCATATGTATATTTTGGTGGTTAATATTATTTTCATTCAATATCGTTGCTAAATATATCTTTATTCTATCTTTGCCTGTGATCAGTTAATTCATTTGTATATTTGGCTAGCTACTATTGATTTATAATTACTACTTGCCTTTATCAAGTCATGGCAGGACTTAAATTTAGAAGGTTAATTCGTTCATATTTTTTCCATGCATAGATACACAGTCACATACATATCTATATATAGATCTAGCTAGCAGGGCAGCCGTTAAAACTGCATTACATGTATGTAAATACATATGAAAATTAAAAAATAAAGCTATTAAATGCTCCACACACTACTAGACTAGAGAAAACCACATTACTAACAGATGAAAATAATGATACTAACAATTTCTAACATTTGGTTTTGATTCGGATGACTAATCCTAATTGTTCTTGAACAACTACTGAATCTAACGGTGAAAACGGATCAGATAATATCCGCTTCGAATCCATTTGAAACGACGTTATGGTATGAGTCTTTAGAAATCCGATGGATATGGATACGCATACGAATGTGAATGCATAAAAGCGCCTGTATGTATATGTACTGGAAAGACAATAATTTTAATGAATGGGGACAACGGGTCAACACATTCAGTCGTCAAGGTAACTCGTTATCACCATCTATACTTTTCATTCTTATGGCAGTTGTTTTTTTTTTAAAAAAATGATTCAATAACCTTATGAGAATAGAAGACGTACTTCCCCACCCACTACGAATAGAAGGAGCTCCACCCACTCTACAATATGCCGATAACACACTGATAGAGATGCAAAGCAAGCCATGATTAATTCTACAACAGATACTTGAGTCTTTCACCAGCTTCTCGGGGTTAAAAGTAAATTACCACAAGAGTACATAGTTCCAATTTATATGACCTAGGAAGAGGCTAGCTTCCTTGGTATATCTCAAGTTCTACAATGTCTTCTCAGCTCTTTACCCTGCAACTACCTGGGATTACCACCATCAACAACCAAGATAACACACATGATGTTGATGCCAATCATTTCAAGGATTGATCGATTAGAGATTAGTTGGGTTGGATACCGAGTCTATTTTCAGAAGGAGATATATTGATAATGGTAACTAAACTCAGCACTCTCAGCCATTGTGACATACTTTATGACTTGCTGCAAATGGCCAAAAAGTCTATAGAGGCAATCAACAACCTTAGACGATCCTTTCTATGGAATGGCGAAATCAAGATTTAGGGAGGACATTGAATTGTAGCTTACCATACTGCCATTTCACAAGATCAACAGGGAGGTCTGGGTATTTCAGATTTAGAACCAACAGCGCACTGCTCTCCTCCTGAAATTTGCCAATAAAGTGCTAACAGGAGTTCAGCCTATGTGCGGCTTAGAACCCAATACCTAATTAAACAACTGTATTACTCTTGCAGCAAAACAAATGGATACGCCAGTCTAGAGACATATCATTTACTCCCCCCGTCCAATAAACAACAAACTAGTACGGGATATGACACATATCTACGAATCTGGATCACATATTTA
The DNA here is from genome assembly GCA_009805545.1 of Oryza longistaminata. NCBI lineage: Eukaryota > Viridiplantae > Streptophyta > Magnoliopsida > Poales > Poaceae > Oryza > Oryza longistaminata. Next base: position 15,287,630 of record CM020178.1, read on the forward strand.
GCAATATGTATCTTGAGACGAATTTCCTAATGTAGCATAAAACACATACGTGAACAAAGTATGCTTGCGTATGACAAAAGAGATGGGTCAGAATGTTCCCCTATGTATGCAAAAATCCATCCATTGATAAAAGTATGCTAATACATGGTGTATGTCAGACTTGACTGAGGTGTAATTTAGTGAAGGATTAGCCTCTGCGTAAAATGCAAGATTGGCCAAATATTGAGGTTGGCACCATGGAAGCTACTAGCTAGCTTATTCATGCCCTTGATTGATGGATGGACGGCAATGACCGATGATGGACGGGATCGATGTTTTAATTCTGGTTCTCGGTGGCAGCCGGCCTTGGAACGTACTTGCGGAGCCAGATCTGGCGGTGACGGATGGTGACCTTGACAAGGCGCTCGCCATTGAGCACCAGCTGCACAAACGCTTCGCTCCGGAAGATGATCCGCCCGTACATCGGCTGTGAGCCTCCTGCAGTCTTCTCCATCAGGACGCGCACCACACAGTCACCCCACTTCCTGCATGTGTACATATGTAGTTGCCAATGTCAATGCATACATCCATGGTGCTTGCTTAGCTAAGGGAGCTAGCTGAGCTATAGGGATTGAAAACTCACTGCCTGAAGTAGTCGAAGATCTCCTCACGGTCAATGGGCGCCCCCCTGGAAAAGGTGATGAACATGGAGCGGCAGTCCTCCGGCACGGCCACGGGGAGGCAGCTGTAGGTCGCCATCAGCTCCGGTGGGTTGCCGACCAGGCCGGTCTGGTAGCGGCGCAGCATCTTGTTGAGGTGGTCGTCGAAGATGAGCGAGCCGACGCCGTCGAGGATGTCGGCGACGCCGCGCACCACCAGGTCCTGGTGGAACGCGAAGAAGCGCGGGTCCACGTCGCCGTCCTGGCAGAGCGCGGAGATGAGCGGGATGGCCGGCACCACGGGCTCCGGCCTGCGGAGGCAGTCCAGCACCGAGTTGGCCTCCGCGGCGACGAGGCTGACGGCGGTGGGGCTCAGCCCGGGCAGGTGCTGGATGGCCGGGACGTTGCACTGGTCCAGCCACACCAGCAGCGCCACCGCGTTCCGCGCCTGCTCCGGGTTGCTGCCGATGCCGACGAAGCGGTCGTAGGCGGTGCGGGCGTCGGTGTACATGTACAGCACGTCGCGGACGGTGAACATCTGCCCGGCCATGATCGACGTCGTCTTCTCAGCTAGCTTAGCTTCTTGCGCTGTGTGGTAGGCTTCTAGGTAGCAATAGCTCAGGAGGGTGGAGTGCCGAATTTGGGCTAGCTGAGGCCTGTATTTGTAGCCGGTGGTCGGCTGGTCGCCGGCGAGCCGTTACAAGGAGTTGAGAGCCCAAACGGACGCGTTCTCACTACCTGCCTCAAATGGCAACCTCTGACCTAGCCAAAATTAGGAGGGAAACAAAGCAGGTATGATGGTTTGAAATGGTTGCCGCGTCAGCCTCTCCTCTGGCCTGATGCTCATTTCTTTCCTCTTTTTTCCTTTCTGAGTTTCCTCTTGATTTCCTAGTTGTGCTCAAACTAGCAGAGATGAATAATGGATCAATGAGATAGTGCTATGAGATATGTATATTTTGGCTGTTAATTATATTTCTTTCATTATTGCTAAATTTATCTTTACCCCATTTTTGTCTATCTGGTTCCTACATATGTTTGGCGATAATAATTACTACTTGCCTTTATCAAGTCATTACTACAATTTTTAGAAGGGTAATTCGGTCATATTCTTTGCATGCATATACACAGTCACATACACATACATATATAGATTTACCTATCACGTTCAAACACCACATGTATGTAAATTCATATGCTATTAAAAATAAAAATCAAATTCCAATTAAAAATAAACATGTTAAATGTTGCCACGCATAGTAGAGAAAACCACATTACTAATATTTGAAAATGATAGCCTCTAACAGTTTCTTGAACCATTATAAATATTTGGTTAACGATTGGGATGGATAATCTCTAATTGTTTTTGAACTACTAATGAATCAATTTTCCCTGTTCACAGACTATGAATTATTATATTATATATTGGGATAATTAAAAAAATGCAAAGAAAATACGCACCGGTAAGATTTGCTTATTGCTGTTTGTCATGCCCAACTAGTTGATCTCGTCATATCACCATGTTGGAGCGATGACCAAGGGCGTTGAGCAAGGACTTCTTGATTCGTGCACTGATATTGTTGTCCTGCCATACCTTGCTAGATCTAGGACCCTGGAGCTTCTAGTGGCTAGATCCAGCGAGCACTGAGCATGGAGTGGTCAGATCTGAACGGCTTTGTTTTCTAGTCTACGCTAGAGCGAGAAGGAGAGGACGAGGCCTCAATCCGATATCTGATGTCGCCATCATAGTGGCCCATCCAAAGATGTACCATGCATCACCGTACCATGGAGGGGGTGCCGGTGGACTCTCTATCTCTCAATGCCTAACTGGTTTGGACTCATTTAAGATACCAAAGGAGGGAGCGAAGGGGATGGTGATGGATGAGCGTCCGGTGTGAGCCTAGATCTAGAAAGGGGAAAAGGGGCGGGGGCAAATAGTAGAAGATATGGTGGATCTAGCTAGGACCTCAACTGAGAAAGAGAAAAATCGCCTCGAAAGCCTGCGGGGGTGGGAGAATAGAGGTGGAGTGTGGTAATATAGGAGTGGTTGGAGCTGGAGCACGTTGATCTTGCCTAATATTAAAAAGGTACTCGATTGAGAGCCGTTACACATAATAACTAATGATTCCTGATCAAGAACTATATAACATTGGATTCACATTTTTAACGGTTCTCAATTATAACCATTCTAGTTTGATCTATAACGGTTTAACACAAAGAACCGTTAAAGATTACTTCCTTCGTTTCACAATGTAAGTCATTCTAGCATTTTCCACATTCATATTGATGTTAATGAATCTAGACATATATATCTATCTAGATTCATTAACATCAATATGAATGTGGGAAATGCTAGAATGACTTACATTATGAAACGGAGGGAGTAGCATATATTTGCTTAGTTCTCACTCACCATGTATGTACTAAGGTCGGTCATCATCTAGAAGGGAGAGTAATATTGATTTAGTGAATATGTACTAAATCTCGTTATAAGAATTAATACTAATGTGTAGGATCTGCTCTTTACGATTCTACAATTGGTATAAGAGCCTAGCTAGTTCTCAACATCTTTGACATGATAGACACTAGAGTGTGAAATCCTGATGGACTATTGGTGTCTGCGGCCTGCAGGACCATACACCCGAGGTACCATTGGTAGTACTATACGGTGGTGAACAGTTGAGAAACCAATATGTGAAGATGGAGATTGCTGAATAGTTCCACATTGATTGTAGAAGGGGAGGGACCTACTTTAGAGTTGGAAAGGCCCTCTACGATCATACATGATGTTGTGTAATGATCAGAGTTCCGTTGTACATTGTTTTGGAAAATGTTCAAGAGGCTATGCGTAAGGAAATAACCGTGGAACTTGTCAGATCCTGTTTCAGAAGCAGCTCATATTTTGTGTATCCACATAATGTACACAAGCCTTGATCGGTGAATGTATGCTTGCTTCTTTTTTTTAATCAAAATCTGGCATATCTACTGCAACTGGTTATTTGGCCACGGCCTGAGCATGTAAATACGTAGTCCAAGAGCCAGAGCTTGTGTATGCCAATGTGATTAACTATTTTTTGGTCCATAACAAGAGTATGTTCATGCCTGAACTTTTTTGCCATAACCTGGGTATAATGTATGTTTGCATGACCAGATGACAAATTTGAGAACGACCAGAACTATTCATGAACCTAAGGATTTTATGGCATTTTCCCCTTCTACCTTCAAATCTCAATTATATTTCTCTAATGAAAAGGTAGCATATGGAGATTATAATGGTGCACTATGATTTTTCCATATTTCTATAGCAAAATAATCTATTCATGACAATGACAATCGAACTAAGTAATTTCCACATAGCACACAAGAACGCCATTTCCAGTAGAGCCTACTCCCTCCTTCCCAAATTGATCATCTTATAATTAATGAAATCCAAAATTTCTCAAATTGATCATCATATAACCGCATGGACACGGATTTCATCGGAATACAATTAATGCAGCATGGGAGAATGTGTGCATGCTAGGCATAGTGTTTTAATCAAGGCATGTATTGTGGGAGAATGTATGCATGGTGTTTTGATTGATGCGATTTAAATTATTCTTGGTCTTAGTGCATAAACATATATGATGATCATTTTGAGATGGAGGGAGTATTTACTTAGGGACAATTGTGCATTTGACACTGTTCCAAAGGCAAACTACTAACTTGACCCTGTTTTTTCAACTTTGTGTATTTAACAAACCTCATGAAGAACCATATCATATTTGTCATGGCTTCATATCAAGAACAACATATTAGGTAAGATCGACGTGCTCCCACTCCAACCACTCCACCTATATGGCTATATTACCACACTTCGCCTCTATCCTCCCATAGTCCCGTTCTTTGGGCTCCCGAGGCACATCTATCTTCCACTCCTAGCTTTGCCATCTTTTGCATTATTTGCCCCTCATCCGCCACTCCTTGTCTAGTTGCCAGACCCAGGTTCACGCCGGCCTCCAATCCATTGCCATCCAGGCCACTGCCTCCTTTGGTGATGTCAACGAATCCAAGCTAGTCATGCACTATCGCCTCTTCTCCCCTTGTTCACCGAGAGACACAGAGTACACCATTACCCTTTCCTTGCTTCGATGCAGTTGGCGAGCTTAAAATGCCATGTCGATCTAGAGCTTCTAGCTTGGGCTACCAGATCGAACATGGTACATACGATGATGGTGACATCTTTGGAGGGCCACTATGATGGCAACAACAGAGCATGGCTTGAGGCCTCCTCTCCTCATTGCTCTCGTGTGATCAAGAAGGCAATGGCTCTGGCCGCTCCAAGCTCGGTGCATGCTAGATCTACCCGTTCCAAGCTCGAAGCTGTAGGATCCTAAATCTGAAAAGGTATGGTGAGATGGTAATGTTAGATGCACTCCAAGCTCTACGATTCTAGATCTAGAAAGGTATGGTGAGATGACTATGACACTGCATGGGTCAAAGATTTCCTTGCTCGGTGCTCTGGTGCCTCCCCTCTGGCATGTGTTAACGACTAAATTTGGATCAACCAGCTGGGCACGACAAACGACGACAAGCAAATCTTACCGGTTGTAACTTTTGCATTCCTTTTAATTATCCAAATATGAAATGTAATACTTTATAGCTTGTGAACAGTTAGATATCATTGGTTCAATAGTAGTTCAAGAACAATTAGAGATTATTCACGCCAACCCAAGCATAACCAAATGTCTATATAGCGGTTCAACAAATTGTTAGAGACTGCCATTTTCAACTGTTAGTAATGTGGCTTTCTAGAGCAATGTGTGGAGCATTTAACAGATTTATTTTAAATTGGAATTTGATTTGTTTATTTGGTAATGGGTCATAGCATATATGGATTTACAGATGTAATGGAGTTTGAACGTTTGTTGTGCTAACTGGATCTATATATGTATGTGTACGTGGCAATGTGTATATGCATGAAAAATATGATCGAATTGCCCTTCAAAATTGATGTCCTGCCATGACTTGATAAAGGCAAGTAATAATGATTAAGTCGATTGTAGCCAAAGATACATATGAACTGAAGACAAAGATAGGACGATATATAAAGGTATACTTAGCAACAATGCATGATCAAGGTATAATTAACCGCCAAAATATACATACGATAGCACTATCCCGTTGATCCATTCATAGCTGCTATTTTGAGCGCAACTAGGAAATAAAAGAGGAAGCTCATATAAAAAGGACATGAAAAAAAGAGGAAACAAAAAATGGGCATCAGGCCAGAGAAGCACAAATCGTAAAGCAGAGGAGACCGACGCGGCAACCGTTTCAAACCATCGTACCTGTTTCGTTTCCTCCTTATTTTGGCTAAGCTAGGCCAAAGGTTGCCATGCGAGGCAGGTAGTGAGAACACGTCCGTTTGCTCAACTCCTCCTTGCAACCACTCGCCGGCGATCACCGGCTACAAATACAGGCCTCAGCTAGCCCCATTCAGCTCTCCATCATCCTGAGCTATTGCTACCTATAGCAGCCTACCACACACAGCACAAGAATCTAAGCTATCTAGGCCTCGGAGCTTCCGGAAGGCGACGACGACGCTGATCATGGCCGGACAGATGTTCACCGTCCGCGACGTGCTGTACATGTACAGCGACGCCCGCACCGCCTACGACCGCTTCGTCGGCATCGGCAGCAACCCGGGGCAGGCGCGCAACGCGGTGGCGCTGCTGGTGTGGCTGGACCAGTGCAACGTCCGAGCCATCCAGCACCTGCCCGGGCTGAGCCCCACCGCCGTCAGCCTCGTCGCCGCGGAGGCCAACTCGGTGTTGGACTGCCTCCGCGGGCCGGAGCCCGTGGTGCCGGCCATCCCGCTCATCTCCGCGCTCTGCAAGGACGGCGATGTGGACCCGCGCTTCTTCACATTCCACCAGGACCTGGTGGTGCGTGGCGTCGCCGACATCCTCGACGGTGTCGGCTCGCTCATCTTCAACAACCACCTCAACAAGATGCTCCGCCGCTACCAGACCGGCCTAGTCGGCAACCCGCCGGAGCTGATGGCGGCCTATAGCTGCCTCTCCGTCGCCGTGCCGGAGGACTGCCGCTCCATGTTCATCACCTTCTCCAGGGGAGCGCCAATCGACCGTGAAGAGATCTTCGACTACTTCAGGCAGTGAGTCTTCAATCTCCCCATAGCGCAGCTAGGTCCCATAGCGAAGAAAGCAGCATGCAGGATGCATTATGCATTGACATTGACGATGACTTATATATACGTGCAGGAAGTGGGGCGACTGCGTGGTGCGTGTCCTGATGGAGAAGACGGCGGGAAGCTCACAGCCAATGTACGGGAGAATCATCTTCCGGAGCGAGGCATTTGTGCAGCTGGTGCTCAACGGAGAGCGTCTCGTCAAGATCTCCATCCGCCATCGCCAAATCTGGCTCCGCAAGTATGTCCCAAGGCCGGCTGCCACCCAGAACCAGAATTAACCCTTCCATCCATCATTGATCACTTACCAATCAAGGCTAGCTAGCAGCTTTAGTTTCCAAGGATATTTTTTCTTTCAATGTTCCCTGTGCCAACCTCAACACTTCACCCATCTTCTATTGTACACAAGGTCCAACAAAGAGTTTTGCACCAAATTACATCTCTAGTTAGTCTAACATATTCCATGTATTTGCATTATTTTGTCAATGGAAGGATTTGTCCATACACAGAGAATAACTCGATCAGTTTCTTTTATCTCACAAGCATACTTTGTTCTTGTATATGCAAACTAGCTAAGGATCCATACCAACCCAGTCCAGCATCAGCGAACCAAACATGTGGAGATTGATCTACACTTTGTACGAGATCGTGTTGTTGTCGGCTCTGCTTGTGTGTTCATGTCCTGATGATGTCACAGTATACGGATATCTTCACCAAGGGTCTGTCTAGTACCATCTTCTCAGAGTTCCGTTCCAGTCTCAACGTTCAGACACCCGCCGGGCTTTCTATTCGGTGCAGTCCCACCGAGCCAAGGGTCTTACAACAATCGCACCGAACTACCATCTCCAAATCGCCACTGGAACTTCTCTTTAGTAGAATGACTGGGGTGAGGGGGTTAGTATCTTTTGTATTTTGGCATGCTTTATCTCTTGCTATCTAGCCAATATCTCTCCCGATTATGTTTCTACATAAATAAGTCGGTTGAGTGGATTAGGAAACGATGTGCTTATATATGTGCTCTGCACACTGATATCAATATATTGCATTGAGTCTGTCTTGCTCTCAAGTCTCTTTTTCTTCCCTGCGGATCCCACAGACCCCTAGTTCTCTCTCCCACCCTAGCCACCAAGCACAAGCTGCATTATGGGTCAACGGCAACATCAAGCTATCACGTAGGACTCCTACAAACATTTCTAAACCGCCACGTGGCGCTCTAATAATTTAATGAAAAATCTAAAAAAGAGAAAATTATCTAACTATCAATTTCCATTAAAAACGGTGGACCACACATATTAACCATTAGATAAAAAATTAACTCCTCCGTCACCAATCCCTCCGAACCCACACCTACAGGCGTACGTCTCCGAAAAAGCTCACCCTTGCACGTAGATTATCTACTCTGATTCTCTCTCTTATTTTCTTCTTTGGGTTTGCAAGATTTTTTTTTCTAATTACACTATATACGTGGACATCATAATTTATTATAGATCTGTTTTTCATGAAGATGGGTCTGCCTCCGCGAGCTTGATTGATGCCGTCTTACTCTTGACTCTTTCTTTTTTTCCTAATTACACGATACATGTACACCATAATTTGTTATAAATTATTAGATCGGTTTTTTGTGAATTAAATTTGAAAATATAATGTTCATTCAAAAAGAAATTCAAAAATATTCGGGATACAAATTTTTTTCAGAAATATACCGTCGGTGTAGCACAACCGTTGAGCGAAAATAACATGGCGTGATGTCGCGATGCCGACCGCGTGATTAATTACCTAATTAATTATTAAGTAATAACAATTAGGGTGTAAAGTTTTTGAAGTATACGAAAGCACATTTGAAGTATTAAACGTAGAACACTAATAACAAAACAAATTACATTCCACCTGTAAACTGCGAGACGAATTTATTAAACCTAATTAATCCGTCATTAGTAAATGTTTACTGTATAATCACACTGTCAAATCATGGCGTAATTAGGCTCAAAAGATTCGTGTCACAATTTGCATGCAAACTATGCAATGTGCAATTTTTTTCCCCACATTTAATACCCCATGAATGTTTCCAAACATTTGATGTGACATTTTTATCAAATTTTTTTGGATCTAAACAAGCCCTTAGTGTTTAATTATCCTAATTAGCAACTAATTAATAATTAATTAATCACTAATTAGATAATTAATCACTGATTAACTATCTGATTAGCGAGACCGTTCAGCGAATTAATTGATCGGCGGTATCGCTGTCCGGTCCAGCAAGATCTTTCGGTCTCTCTATTCCCTTCCACGGTCAACCATGCGGTCTCGCGCCACGTTATTTTTCGCAACGGCTATGCAATATCGATGGTATATTTCTGTCAAACAAATTTTATCTCAAATGTTCCTTAGAAAAATTAAATGAACAATATATTTTCAAATTTATTTCCTGCTTTTGCATGTAGATTGGTTTGGGTGTAAACGTGCAGGCACTAGGAATTTACAATCGGAGTAATTTGGTGCTGTAAATAACAATTATTTTAAGACGATCTACACATGTTTATATACACTTTAGCGGTTGTAGACTTTTCTTAATTAAAGCACCAATTCAAGACTCCATATTGACTATGTTTTCACTACTATATCATATTATACCTTATGCTTATGTGTCATTCCACCAACACTTCTATGCTACCACGTGGAACTATCTAATATCACTGAAGATTTTCACTTAAATTGGTAGACATGTTATTTTAGACCAATAGATATGATCTATATGTATTAACCTGTTGAAAAAATAAATAAATATGTATTAAAAAAAGCTCACCTACTTTTGTAGGAAGAAATAAAACATGCACAAATACCATTTAAAACAAATAGTACGCTGGGAGTACCATTTGGAAAAAAAAATTTCTTTAAAATAGAATTTTCTATAGTATAAAAGAAAATATATTACTCCAAAAATATATGCAAATGTAAGATCTATAATATCAAATAAATGGTCTTTAAACATTAATATTTTAAATTATATTTTTATTCAATTGTGATCGTTGTATTCCTTTAATTAAATGAAATATTTATGTCTTATAAAAGTTACATTATGATCCTAAATACATCATGACACATTCGACGGATATATAATAATTCATGTTATGATAATTTTAAAATAATTTCACATCATATTTTAGGGGTCAAATATCACTTGATAAATGTACAACACTAATTTAAATATACATATGTCAAAAATAAAAAAAAAAGTTAGTTGTGTTTTTTCAAATAAATCTAATATGATTCTAATTTGTTTTGATATTAAGTTCTCATACTTTTATTTGGATTTTTCTCAGAACTTTTTGATTGGTATCTAAGTAGTGAGCAACATACATGGTCATAGATATCACAAAAGTATCAAAAATATTTCCAGCGAATTATCTTTGCTATAATACAACCCTTTACTCATCATTAGATTTATGGTCATATATGTAAGTTTTTTTTTGCCAAATAGTTTTGAAAACAAATGAACACCATGAATAATAAACTACACATGATATATTTTCAAGGAATTCCAACATGTCAATCATAATTGATGGATGTATGCCAAACACCCCACCGCCGTGACTATAAGTATACTCCCACGAATTAAATATTGTAAAATAAGTTTGGAAAAATAAATGCATTCTTTAAATTAGCAAAGGTGTTTCATGTGATTATCAACAAAAGGTGTTGAAAACAAAGCATGCGCTAAACTATATTTATTTATCAAAATATGGTGCTATAGAGATTATCGTGGTGGTATATGTTTCTTTAGGATATTTTTAAGTACTATTGAATAATGAACCTCGCTCTTTTTTTTTTCCAAAAGAGTATTCTATGTATATTATAAAAATAATTTGAGTAGTGACAATTAACACCATAAATAAATTGTGGCTACTCTATACCACAAATCTACTCAAAGCTTAAAAAACTATTTTCATCATATTCATCTTCTCTCACCAAACATGAACCACAGAGTTCACAATGCTACAGTCTGTATAGCAGGGACATACATATGGCAGAGTTCAGTTGGCCCCAGTGTACCGATGATCCATGAGAGTGTGATAGTTTTAGCATTAGAATTGTGCTGCAGGACGATCTTTAGGGGCGCGACTACATCGATAAAGGAATCATCTTTCAACGCAATAGAGAAAGAAGTTTATGATTGGCTTCACCCGTAAGAGAAATTCATATTTTACTTTAAAGGTGTTATCTCGTTAATTGGTTGAAGTGGTATTTTTGTAATATATATATTTATATGGGTTTGAAAATAAGTGAGATATGAACACTTATGTAAGCAGTGGGTATTTTAAGCGTATCAATAATGCATTAGGCTTATTTTGTTGGTACATATGCAGTTTTATCTATTAATAGATACTTAGCTTTTAGCAATAATAATAAGTTGTGGTGATAATAGGAGAAGTTATACGTAATTGGGACATGGTTAATCATTTAAGTATATTAAAATTTAAGGTTTATCTTACGGTATAGAAATGATGGGATATGATTTCTCTTAGCATTATTTCATAAACAATAAATAAGATGTTAGCGCATTTGCGCGGGCTTCCTTCCTAGTTATATACTAAAAGTCCATTAAACATCCTATAAACGCTCCTAAGCCGTCACGTGGCTCTTCTACAAGCGCTCCTAGGCCGCCATGTGGCATTCTACAATCCTACCATTGATTTTCATTAAAATTGGTGGACCTATTATTTTACACCGTCAGATTAGATCTATTTGAAAAGTTTATAAAGTTTATGCTTTATGTATCCAAGATAATCCGTTTACCGGAAATATTTACCTACCTACATGCAAACAGTTACTTTCGTTACGTTGCATGAAAATACGATAAAAAAATAATGACAAAAAAATAATATACTGTTCACCCGGGAAAAAACGAAGGATAGGTACCAATGTACGCAAGATTAAACCCTAAATATGTTCAATGTTATAACCATCGAAGCCTTTTTAAATAGGATCTTCTATACTATAAAAATAAAATTATTACTGTACAAATATGGTCATTTGGTGCTTCTACGAGCACTCTTAGACCACCACGTGATACTACGTAATTTCACCATCGATTTTTATATAAATTAATGAACCCATTATTTTACACCATTACATTATCCCGCTTCCTCTAAATCTCCTGTGTGTACAAGAGAAACTGTTTACCGGATATTTGATTAAAAAACCAAAGAAATATATGTACATACCATTTAAAAAAGCCATAAAGTCAAAAAAATACAATACATATGTACGTTGGTACATCCATCGGAAAATAATATAGACAGTCGTCAAAATAGGATTTTCTATGCTATAAAACAAAATTTATTACTCCAGAAATATGCAAGTTAAATTAGATCAATATAAATATCAAACCAAAGGTATTTATACACTCGTTTTAAATTATTTTTAAATCATAAGCTCAAATTATAATCCGTTTGTATTCAAATGTTGATGACTTATCATAGTTATATTATGATGCTAAATACATTACAACACAAGGAGTTGACGTATAATAATTAATATTATAATATTTTTCAAATAATTTAGGCGACTTATAATAATTAATTTCGTCATATCTTTGAAATAATTTCACATCATATTTTATGGTGTCAAATAACATTTGACAAATATATAACACTAACTGAAATCTACATGCGTGAAAACAAAACAACATTATGTTTTGTCAGTTATATATAATATCTATGGAGACTAATATTCTCAAATGTTTTTTTAGATTTTTCAAAACTATTTCATTGGTATTTCTAGGCATTGATCTTGCTATACAGCCCCTTAATCCAAACGTTTTTCTCTTTGCCAAATTGGTTTGGTAGCAAACCAACAAATAACATGTGCATTAAACTACTCATGATATATATTTTTATAGTCGAGGAATTTTAATATAGCATAATTGATAGTTGATAGTTGATGAATGTATGCTATAAGTGCGCTCCAAAAAATTAGTTATTGTAAATAATTTTGGAAAATAAATACATTTTAAAATTAGTAAAGGTGCCTCATGCAATTATCAACAAGAGGTGATGAAAACTAACAAGACGCTAAAATATAGATCTTTATCAAAATATAAATAATGATTTAATGATATGATTTACGGTCATGTATCTGTTTAGTGATACATCTTTAAGAGAGCATCTACTTTATACCAATGAGTTTGTTCGATTTCAACGATTTGCCAACGACATTGTCGCATTATTTAATAAACCGGCAACTTTATCAATTATTCTACAATATGCCATTAGTTGAGCCTTCGTTTCTAAAATACCCAAAATACCCTTATGGACATACAAAGTTAACAATTGATTTTTCTCATTAGAAGTTTCAAAAAAAATATGAAAATTTTTTTATGGTCTTCTTACACAACATGGAAATTTGTATAGAAGTTTCAAGTTTTTTACATTTCTATTTTTTTTATAAAAAATATAACTTATCTGTTATATGCTACATAAAATACTTGTATATTGTTGTTTTTAATATAAATAATCTTTCATACACTACGTAAGATATTTTTATGCTATTATCTCTTTTATTAGCAAACTCTCTCTCATATTCCACATAAAAATATTTTTTTCAAAAAACTAAATATACCAGAAAAAACTTGAAACTTGTATACAAACTTCCATATTGTGTAAGGAGGCCACACATAAATTTTCATATTTTTCGAATCTACAGATGAGATCAATCAATTGTTAATCTTGTATGTCTCTAAGGGTATTTTGGGTATTTTTCAAAATAATGTCTAGTCCAATGGCGCATTGTAGAACAATTGATAAAGTCGCCGTGGTTGTTGGTCCACGGCGGCAAAACTCCGGCATCGACGTCGCTGGGTCGACTCAAGGCGCGAACTGCAACTTCGAGAGTACGGGGGTGTTAGGGATGAGCCACAGAGGGTGCATGCACGAGGAATCCGGCGGACTCCGGCGTCGACGTCGCCGGGTCGACTCAAGGCGCGAACTGCAACTTCGAGAGTACGGGGGTGTTAGGGATGAGCCACAGAGGGTGCATGCGAGAGGAATCCGGCGGAAACTCACCGGAGCTTGGTGTTGCTTCGGTGGTGAGGAACGGCGGCCGGAGCGGCGTCGGCGGTTTGGGTGGTCGGCGGCGAGGACGGTGACGCCCACCACGTGCTCGACAGATTGGTCCTAGGGCAAAAGGGGTACGGGTGAGCTCGGCATGATGCGTATTTCACGTTCCATAGGAGGTAAAAGAGAGGGACTCAACGGGGATGCACGGCGACAACGGCTAAGTCACCGGAGCCGGGGAAGATGGCCGAGCTCTGGGCATTCTGTGCGTGGGGTGTGTTTTCTTGGACTTGGAACGCGATGTGGGGAGTGTGCTGTTGCTTCTGGTGCTTTGGCTTGGGAAATAAGGAAGAGTGGAGTGGGGGAGAGAGAGAGAGAGGTGGCTGGTGCACTCATTGTGTTCCTTGGGCATCCATTGGGCATGGGGGACGGTGGATGCTGTGAGGGGAGAGTGGGAGGCTGTCATGTGGGTCCTGGGGGTTGTGGGGCCCACTGTCAGTGAAAGAAATTCGAAAATAGCCTTGGAGGCTAAGTCAAAGAGGGTTGCATGCCAAGGATCTTTGGAGGGGATTCAAGGTGGATTTTGTGCAGCAAGAAACCTGGGCTAGAGATCCTCTTGGTTGGGGGTGATGTGGAGAGTAAATGTGCTGAAGTGAGTTGGGTTAGAAGTCTCTGGTTTAGGTTTGATGGAGTGATGAACATGTGTTGACAGTGTTGGTTAGCAGCAGTTGATAGTGCAGTTAACAGCTGATTGGATTTTTGGAGGGAGAGAAGAAAGGGTTAGAGAGTGATCCAGGGTGTGCCACTACTCAGGGTGTTAGAAGAAAGTTAGTAGAAGACTTTGGCTGAAACCAAACTTCAAAAAGAGGTTTTGAAATAAATTTTACAGAGAGAAACCAGTTTAGCCTCTCATAAAGCTGAGCTTTTATATTAAGAGAGAAACCAATTTAGCCTCTCATAATAAATTGCTATTCTTCATTAGTTTATAATGCCTGTCTACAGTTAATGCTTGTATAGACATGGAAAACCCGGGGACTTGAATCCCGGTTCCTCCTCATGTGTGAACAGTGCTAGTCCCACGATCAATAGCTAGCACACGCATTCACATCCTTGTCATCACATCCATACAAGAAAAATACATACATATTGATACAAGGCTTACATAACTTAGCGCAAACGGATGACATACATCACTTTGGGCCAAACAGCCAAATAAAAAGAGTTAAAACGCAGTGGAAAGAATAGCAATTGTTCATCAGTGTGCCCATCTACCAAACCACACAGGCGACCGACTAGGAATCACCCTAGAAAGAACCATCATTGAAACTCCGGAACCCGTCGCAAACACTCACATCCTGCAATCAAGACTAAAAACAACAACAAGAGGTGGGTCAATACATACGTATTGGCAAACCCTATCCAAACCTTGGGAAGCCAAAAATTACTTGCAAGCTGAGATCAATGAGGGCTATATTTGTGGTTCATTTTCAGCATAAAGCAATTTTTGATTTGCAATAGTAAATGATAGAAGGTTGCAATGTAATTTGTAAAACAATAAGCATTTAAGTAGAGCATCTTAGTAGTAATATAATAGCATCATAATCATCATAGTAATATCATTCTTGTGCCCTCCAAGGCAGCAAGCAACATGTCTCATTCTCAACCCACACCGGGCAAAATCACCATTTTCCCACCATACCCGGTTTCACCAAACATATGAAAGCCATAAACTATACTCATGACACTTCACCAAGTCGCTCATGACCGTGAGCATGGCTAATCAATTAGTTTTAGGTTCTGCAGAGTTCGTACAACTTTACCCACATGATATGAACACTCTAGTTTGTTTCGTGCTCGCGAAGCACTACCACACTCTACACATTGAATGCGGTCTAGAGGTCATGACAAAGCCGTTACATTGCCTAATGCCTAACCTTGCATGAGCACGGCAAGTGTTTATCCACACTAGGAGCAACCCAAGTGCCGCTAGGTCAGGGGGCCCTCGCCATCCCTAGCGTCGTGGCAGCGAACACATCCGTTCCTCCACGAGGCACTTAACTGTTATATTGGACACGCTTAGACGCCTAGGCACAACCGCACTAGGTAGCTCCTATAAACCATCATTCCAACTAGTTCATACTACTACGGCCTTCCAATGCAAGGTTAGACATTAAACAACTTAATAAGCTAAGGCCGTCCCATTCCTAGCACATGTGGTTGCACGGTATACTTAGATGGTGACACAAAGTTTGGTCCTTAATTGACTAGGGCGAGCACTCCCCCTATCGATATGCAACTACCACCATATGCACATCACTTGCCGCCCCAGTCTAAAATCATCATTTTCAGTTTTCCTTTTTCACAAATAACAGAGGCAACCCCTCTGAACAATATTTCCAAATATCCCAAGTTTGAAGAGTGAAATCCATGTATTTCTATCCATCGTAAATTTTCTAAGCATGGCTAAGCAAGTAGCTTTAGCATTAGCTCGAATATACCCACATTGGTGCTTAGACAACACCACAACCCATCCTAGGTGTATCAACAGCAAGGGTAATCAATAAGTCAAGGTAGGCAATGCAACAAGTAGGAGTCGTTCTACCATAACCCAAGTTTAAAACATCTCATGCAATTTATAAATAACAAAGCATTTGCAATATAAGGGATTCAACATGATCGAAGGAGGAATTGAATAGGGCTTGCCTTGATGTTGTCACATAATACTTCTCTGGCCCTGGTCACATCACGAACGAATCCACAAATACGCCATATATTCAATTTTAAGCGTAATCCAAATGAATAAGAAATAAACACCAAGAAAATAAAATATGCTCAAACATGCATGGTACTGGAGAACATGATTTTAGATGAATTTAGGTGAAAGAATTTTAATTTTTCAATATAGCATGTGAGAGATATTAACGGCCAAAGTTTTATAGGCGGTCAACGACGTAACTAACATTGAGCGCACTAGTTTTGGAAAATTTGACCTTACATTGTTAAGGACAGTATTATTATAGACCTAACAAAATTTGGCTCACTCGAAAATGAATTAAGATTAATTAGTTATGCATTTTTTAAGTTTGCTTATTTTTCTGTTTTCCACATTCCCCGTTTGAACTGTGCTTTTACAGCTTGAACCCTGAGCTTTTATTTTTATTACAAAGAGGTCATGTCTTCTTCTCCAAACGAGCAGACAGAGCGGAGCCATGGCTGAGCTCGATCTCGAGCTCGCCTGCGTCAAACGGCGTTCCGAATGGGGACGGTGTTAAAATGAAAATGCAGATAAGGTCTTTGTGATTCCGTTTTGTAAAATCAAAGGTGTTTTTTATTATTATTCTCTGATGAACAATTGGGCATTGGAGATTATTGGTTTTGTTATTTGGAATTTATTTACGAAGTGGTTTTGGAGATGATTGGATTTACAGGTGATCGCAGGATTCTACCATTTTATGTGACCGGTCAGACCGGGCCGTGTATGACGGTCAGACCGGCGGTGATCGAGCGGTCTCAGGAATCGCCCGCACAAACCGGAGCTCCATCAGGAAATTCACTACACTTATTTGCCTTTCTTCTACTTTTATTGTAGGCTATTACCTATCGATGATATTGAGATTGACAGCTTTGAGGCCGAGGGTGTATTTTGCATAAATTGATCGTCTTTTATTTTTTGTTGATGTTCTCCTTCGCAGTTTATTTTCATCCTATATTTTGGTAAGCACTTTTACTTGCTACTCCATGATTTTTTGTGTCAATAGTTATCTATAAATGAAAAAATACCATTATTTAGAGTAATTGCCGCCATCTATATAGTAAAGTAGGGCACCACCCTCAATATGGTTCCAGCTCCGCCACTGTCGATATGCAACTACCACCATATGCACATCATTTGCCGCCCCAATCTAAAATCATCATTGTCAGTTTTCTTTTTTCACAAATAACAGAGGCAACCCATCTGAACAATATTTCCAAATATCCCGAGTTTGAAGAGTGAATACCATGTATTTGTAACCATTGTAAATTTTCTAAGCATGCCTAAACAAGTAGCTTTATTAGCTCGAATATACCCACATTGGTGCTTAGACAACACCACAACCTATCCTAGCTGTATCAACAGCAAGGGTAATCGATAAGAAAGGTAGGCAATGCAACAAGTAGGAGTCGTTCTACTATAACCCAAGTTTAAAACATCTCATGCAATTTAAAAATAACAAAGCATTTGCAACATATAGGATTCAACATGATCGAAGGAGAAATTGAATAGGGGTTGCCTTGATTTGTTGTCACATAATACTTATTTGATCCTGCTCACATCATGAACGAATCCACAAATACACCATCTATTCAATTTTAAACGTAATCCAAATGAACACCAAAAATAAAATATGCTCAAACATGCATGGTACAGGTATAGTAGACAGGACTTCATTTTAGATGGATTTAGGTGAAAGAATTTTAATTTTTCGATTAAGCATGTGAGAAATATTAACGGTCAAAGTTTTATATGCGGTCAACGACGTAACTAATACTTCTCTGTTTAAACTGGCATGGCGTGCGCTAGGTTTTGCAAAATTTGACCTTACAATATTAAGGACAATATTATTATAGACCTAAAAAATTTGACTCACTCGAAAATGAATTAAGATGAATTAGTTATGCATTTTTGAAGTTTGCCTATTTTTCTATTTTCCACATTTCCCTTTTGAACAGTACTTTTGCAACTCGAACCATGAGTTTTTATTTTTATTACAAAGAGGTCATGTCTTCTTCTCCAAACGTGCAGAGACAGAGCAGAGCCATGGCTGAGCTCCATCTCGAGCTCGCCTGCGTCAAACGGCAGACCGAATGGGGATGGGGTTAAAAGAGAAAATGCAGATAAGGTATTTGTGATTCCGCTTCTCTATTCATATCAGCAGGTGGTGGCCGGAGATGGCCGGGAACTCGTCGGCAGCTGGGCTACTCAAGGATTGCACATGCATGTGGCAATGCGTTCACGATTCGAGCAAATAGAGATATGCAAGAGCCCCCTGATGCTCACAGGAAGCTTACCAAGAGGTCAGCCAAGGGTGGACGAGCTCCAGAGAGGTTGGACAGCGCCGATAGCGGTAGAGTAGATCGGTGGCGACGGTGACACAACGATGGCTGGATCTACAGAATGTATGTCGAAATCATTACATGCAACATGTACAACACAATCCCAGGTTGCTACTACTGCAAGAAATTGACCAATGGCTCACCGGTTGAACGGGAATCGACGACGGAGGCGCTAGGTCGGAGTCGGACAGCTTGGTGCTTGTCCTCTATGTCTTCTAGCTCCTAGGCAGCTATTGGAGCAAGTACCTCACCAATGTGACTTGAATTTGCCGCCACCCTAGTGATGTTGTTGTTGAAGCATTCCGTCAAACACTTGGGGGGCACTAGAGGAGACGAGGTCGGGGGTGTTGAAAATGATGTAGAATTAAAGTCAGCGGTGGTTGCCTTGATGGAGGCACTCATCTCCTCGAAGAACCTGTTCGTATTAGCTTATATCTCGTCCAACTTCTCCAAAATCTGATCCAACTTCTCCAAATTCGATCAATCTTCTCATCACACCTACACTTGGCCTCCATTTGTTCAAACTTCTCCGATATCAGACCTAGAGCTTCGTCGAGCCATTTCTCCTCTTTGTTCATGATGGAATTGATGGGGACGAGTTCAGATATCCTCTGATCTTCCTTGGACATGTCAGGTAGACTAGGCATTCCATCGAATAGGTTGTGGGTGTAGGTGTCATGAGCACCACCCTTGCCCAAATCCAACAACCACTTGCATGGGGCGTCGCTGCAATACTCCCGCATCAACTCTATGCTAGAAATCACACGTATCAACAGCTCTCATACCAAATTGTTAACAACCCTTCGCTCCGATTCAAACAACAACCATATATGTTTCAACACTTCAGTAGTTTTGGTGAAACAAAAAAGGAAAAGGGGATAGAAGTTGCTAGCAAACAGGTGGGAAGGTCGCCGCCGCCGTCGTCATCATGAGCCCTAGCTCGCCAATTGATTAAATCTCCCTTTTGTGGTGCTACTCTTGCTGCTTATATAGTGCTCTCCTTTGCTTGCTTGGGCCTGCTTTGAGAGTGGCTGACAGCCCATAGGCAGCCTAATTGGGTTTCTAAGGCCATTCCCAACCCAATGACTAGGATGGTGTCCATAGTATTAAATAAGCGACCACCTAGGATGAAAAATGATGTGGCAAGTGAATAAATGAGGAAAGAGAAGGAAACCATGTCTTGCATTTGTGGAGGTAGGCTGTGGTGCATAGATTCCATTTTTCAAGATAACACTCCTAATTTCGAAATGGTTTGCTCCCAGAAATTCAAACAAAAGGGCTCTTGCTGAAGGTTTATTGAATTTTTAGAGGGGATAAACTGACTGAATAAATTCTGGGAAATTTATAGTACTTCATGATAAATAAACTAGTGTTTTAATAAATTATATAATGTATATGCTTCTGTTCAATTGGTTAATTTACTATCTTAGGGATGTATCGGTTTAGCCAATGATGATTTTGAATTAATTTAAATTTGATGGGTTTGTTTGGGCTATTAATCTAACTGAGAGCTATCGATCTATGATGCTTAGTATATGTGTTGCGTTTACTGGAAGGTTTAGACACACAGATTAGTAAAGATAATTCCATAATTCATTGTAAGGCATATGATTGCAATTATGGATGCATATAAAATCCAAAAACAAGCCAAAATAAACATGCAAACAATAGGGGCACACTCTATTCCTTAGCAGTCAGCACAAGAGATTACACCTTGAAATGCTTGGATTTCGCGGTACTAAGATCTAGGCAGGCTGTGCTAGCTCGTGTTTAATTAGTTCGCTCAATTTGCCTTAACACACGGCCTACACTTCAACATACTAGCTTTTATGCTTTCAAAAATTTGCAAGCCATTTGATGGGATTTATTTACTGTAACCAGGTTCAATAGCTTAAATTTTATTAACGTGCAGAGACAGAGCAGAGCCATGGCTGAGCTCGATCTCGAGCTCGCCTGCGTCAAACGGCAGACCGAATGGGGATGGGGTTAAAAGAGAAAATGCAGATAAGGTATTTGTGATTCCGCTTCTCTATTCCCACGTACCGCACAGTCCCTTTCCCGTCGTGGAAGCTGTCCGTGAAGCAGAGGAAGAAGCACGCTGCGGCGCAGAGCCCCACCAGCCACGCCGTCATGACGCGGTTGATGTCCTGGCACTTGCCGCCGTTGGTGAACACTGGGGACAGCACCTCGAAGATGAGCACCGCGCCCGTGGGCAGGTGCTTGGCGAGCTCCGCCGTGCTCCGGAACGCCCGCGTGATGGTCCGCTCCAGCCGCGTTGTCTCGTCGTCAGGGCCGCCACCGCCGCCCGCCGGCAGCAGCAGAGGCTGCGTCTCTGGCTGCACGTCGTGGCCGTTGGTTATGCCAACTGAAACGGGTACAGCCGAGCTAGAAGCTGGCTGCGCGGTGGCAGCTGCTGCCGATGAAACGCTGGCCGACGGAGAGGTCGCCGGCTTCTGGGACTCGATATCAATTTGCTTGGTGGATGCCATGGCAGATCAATTCGATCTTGATTGATGGAGGAATATGTGCCTAATTAAATGGTAAGGGTGGATTTATGGAAGGCTCACTTTGTGGAGTGCACGTACGAATTGTTTTAAGCACAAGTAAGATGAAGCCGGCAAGAAAGCTTAATTGTTTAAGACTTATCACTAGCACGAGATAGGTCATCTGTAATAGGCGGTAAGCCTCTTTTGTATCGGGATAGCGTACCATCACGAATATCAAAGGTCACTGTTACGAAAAGTCATCTGTATCGCATCACGAATGACAGTCACGGATGATATATCATGAAGAACATCATAAACTTGTCGTCAGATAGTTGTTTGTGACAGGAAGCGATCAAAAGATTTACAGATTATATATGAAGATGAGATTTTGAATCTTCTTGATATGTGCTTATATATATACTAACGGCGACGACTGAAATTTTTGGGTTTTTTTTGTGCTAATTAATAGCGGCAATGGAACGTTAATTAGATGGCCAACCGTAGTTTTTATAATTCGAATGGTTTGATCGTGTCCAACCTTGGTTAAGCATATTCTATATAGACTTGTAGCTTGACTTTGGCAAAATAAAATATGGCCTCGTACACAGTACTTTAATTTTATCCGTATAAAATTCAATGTGGAAGTAGCTTGATGAGGCACATACGGGGTGTTTAGATTCGGAGGTGTAAAGTTTTACCGTGTCATATCGGATATTTTATATATATACATATATATATATATATATACACACACACACACTGGCAAAAGTGCCCGTGCGTTGCACCGGGTGATTACAGAGTGTGTATATTGACTAAAAGTGTTGTTTGGTTTAGCAAAAGTGATCGTGCGTTGCACCGGGAAGTTTACATATCAGAAAAATATGCAATTAATTAAAATACAAATTCGTTGAAATATTTGGTATTTTTAAGTAGGTATGTGTATAATTAAATAAATTTACAAGTAAAATTCTCCATTCTCCATGGTTAAATAAAATGACATGGTTAAATTTAATTTTATTAAATTCTCCATGATGAATATCGCTGTTTTTGCAAATTCTATTATAAACATATGCAACTTTAGTTATAAATTTTGAGCAACAATAACTTGCCATAGTTTTGGCTGGTCTCTACGGGCTTGTGATTGTTTTTGTGTGTTTGGCTCTAAACATCTCTTGTTTTAAATTTGTTTCTTTTCTCCCTTATTTCTTGATTTGCCTATAAATAGAACCAGTAGAAATGAAATTTTAGATATCTAGCATCTTAAAAACACATGCTATATCGACATCATATGAAAACTATGTTGATTAGTAACGTTTTTTATGATTATTGTCAACATATGTCGAGGGCTATATTTGTTTTTTGGCATGCAGTAGACCACAGATCCACCCTGCGGGGCTCATCAGGTTGATTTGCTTTATGATGGGGATGTGATGGGCAATTTTTAAATCAATTTCATGTATGTTGATTCTCGATTTGATTTTGTGTGTTTTGTGTTCTGATAATTTTCTCTTACAACTAGACAAAACATTTGTTTTTTTAATAGCATGGCTTTAATTAATTTTTCTGTTCTAGTAACGTTTATGTTTAGCCATCTACAACTTGCAGTTCAACAGTTTTTCCATTGGTAAAATTAGAATACAAAATAATAAAAAATGTTGTTAAATTTGTTCTATGTCATTTTTTACACTTCCCTATAGTTGAGGTCGCCATTTTCAAATATGCAAAGTTTTGGTTATAAATTTGTGTAACTTTAGTTATAAATTTGTGCAACCATTGAATTGTTTTTCTGTAATTATTTCATGTTTGTGTAGGATTGGCAAAGGGACAATTTTGGATGTTCCATCAGAAGATAACGACTTGTTTTGGATGTAATTGATCCTAAATGTAATGTGTTCCGTGAAACAGATCTTTGTATTACGAGTATTTACCTTGGAAAACTTTGTTATGTGACATGTTCTTCCACAAACTATGTCGGTCAGGGGGAGACCATAACAGAAGGCAAATTTTCAGCCATGTGTGGTATCAAATTTTGTATAGGTCAATGCATTTGTTGTTTCTAAACCAGAAGCATCAACTAATTTGATTTGCACATATACTATTCTTTTCTATCTTAATTCTACACAGGCTAACTTTCTTTCTTGATGCTTCCCAATTGAGTTTTTTTTAAGAGAACACATGATAATGGACCAAAAGCCTTGAAAATTAAGTTCTTTTGCCCAACAACGGTAAGGAACAAAAGCCTGCCCAACATGCATTGGAAAAAAAAAAGGCCCAAACACGTTCAACTAAAAAATAAACCACAACAAAGTCTCATAAGGATTTAGTGGGTACCCGTTAAGAATTCATGTGGGCCCATTAAGGTTCCTAGTTCTTGTGTATATATGTACATGTGATGGCTTCTTTTATTGTTTCTCTGCCCACCTTTAGATCCGCAGCGGATGGCCTAATAAATCCATTGATGGGGGAGAGGTAAATACCATACGACTGCCAAATAGGCAATCCCAATTTAATTAGTAATTGTTTGATCGTTCGTCAGGCTCCGTCGGATGCTAGCTGCCTAACCTTGCAGCTCCTCCACTTATGTTTTTTTCTTTCACGTTTCCCCTAATTCCCATTCTGTTTAATTAACTGATAGATCAATCCGTTGTTTCACACATATTTATACTGCTAATCCAAAACCATCTCTCGGGTGGCCTCTATTCATTTATACATGGCCATTGAACATATCAAGCCATCATATCAATTATGTAGTTTTACAGAAGTAATCAATTACTAATGGTCTATCATCTATTATAGTGCTTCCTATTACTGATCTATATAACTTGGAGTAGTTTTGAAGGGACATAAATCAATTACTCAGTTTTATTAGCCATGCTAATCGATCAACAACTTAGTATTTTTAAACTGGGATCAACAACTTAATTCCTTCACCCCTTCATCAGTTTGGCCGACAGCGCCGGGTGACCCACCTATTTGTACTATAAGTGGGTTCGTTGATTGGCCCGCTTGCGCCGTTACAGCCGGCCAAATAACGAGCTAGCAAAAATAACAATATTAATCATTGATTTGTTGTGCTGTGGTATTATGATCAAATTACTTATCTATCCTTTAACTTAAATTTTAAGTCAATACCTGGCCTATGTTTTCGATCACTTGAAAAGATACCTTTTGTCATAAACCGTTAAATTAGAAGCAACGAACATATCTTATAAATTCCAAGCACAATAAAAAGATCTCATATATGACACCTCTTCAAGGTGATGGGAAACAATAGCCCACATTGATAAGAACCGTTTAGATTCATCTTCAAAGCTTTGCATATAATGCCACCCAACTTTCTCATAACAGAAAGTATCATAGATATGGTTTGAGTTGTCAGTGCATGATTAAGTGGTTTAAACCATATTGTCTATATACACTCACAAGCAAGCACGCCTTTAGTAAGAATATACGGAAGGGACTACCCATTAATTTTTTTTCAAAAATTGGTCAAATGTAAATACAGTGTAATTACATTGTAACTTATATGTAACTGCAGTCTAATTTGTTCTAACATCCTGAAAATTAAGTAGTATTTTCTAATTATGCATCATGCCGATTCTTATGTTCTTAATAACCTCCTAAACTTAGGAAATTAAAAATTAGAGGTAACCTCCTAAAATTAACCTTCATAGAATCCCTCTATATTATTTAAAATCTTTTGTGGTTTTTATTTTAAAATTGATCTTGTTAAAATTGAGGTATTTTCTTTGATTTGATTTTTGAATCTTAAACCTTCTTATAACAAAATTCCTTTATTCAAATTATTTGAAATCCTTTTATGAATTATGGTCCAAGAAACCCTCCAATATTACCCGTAAACCTAAACCAAAGCAATTCCAATAAAATTGGAATTATTTCTTAAACCCAACCTTTGATCTAGACCTTACTCTAATACTTCTCCATCCAAACATTTTATGATTCCTTCTATAGATATTCCAATTATCAAATTCCTATCTAGTCTCCAATTAATTTATATAGCTCAATTCCCTCCTAATTCTCTCACTGGCACAAGAATAATATTATTACAAATATTGTGAGTAATTGCTCTTGTGATAGGAAAATATATTTGATCCTTCCATCCCAAATCCAAAACCTCATTTAGCCCATAATTAATTCTCTAATAAATATCATACCACATATTTTCCTCCCTCCGTATTCCTTTCAGATTCTCAAAAATATATTCAAATTAGGAACCCTACTATTCATATTCATAAATACCCCTCCCTCATTTGAGTGCTTTGATATTTAGTCCACTATATTTTATCTCTCAAAATATTCAACTCAAACTAGAAAATATCTCTTTTTAGAAATTACCTTCCAATATAATTTCCTTTCAAACATTCCCATTCAAATACAAATTCTATCTAAACAAAACTCTCTCAAAAATTTAGAAACAATTCTCTGGGCCGGAATCCACTTCGTTCTCCTCTCGGCCCATCTCCCTTCTTCGGACCCATCCCTTTTCCTCTTCTTTCCCTTCCCTCTTCCTTCCGGCCGCAGTGGCCCAATAATTTGGCACAGCCCAGCCGCCCCAAGAGGCAGCCGCCTCCTTCCTCCTTCCCGTGGGCGCTGCCACCGTGCGCCATGGGCGCCTCTGTGCGCCGCTCTACCACTGCCACCCGCCGCTTGCGCCGCTTGTGCGGCTTTGAGTACCGCCTCCACTGACCTGCTGTCGATGCCAGGGAATCATCGCCGACCTTATTCATGACGTCATCCCGCTGAGGTCAGTGTGCCGTTGTCGCCCAGCCGAACCAACATTATTGTCCAATCAGAAGACGAGGGCAATTGTGCTCTTCTTCACATCACCGTCATCGTGGCCAAGTCGAAAATCGCCTCTCGCCGCCTATAAAAGGACGATGCCCCCTCCCCCCTCCCCCCCGATGAACCTTGAGCTCCACTTGAGAAACTCACGTCTATGATTGGCCCGATCTTTCGGTGAGTTGAAGATAATTACGATTCGGGAGAAACGTTGACCTTTCCCTCGGGCTACAGTGTCACCGCCCATTGTAAGTTCAAGTGCCTTAATTTGGTTTTGGTGATTAATGACAAATCTAATTATATGAGACTAACGTTTTTACGAGCCTTTCTTTGACTAGTTTTATTTGGATATGAAAATAAAAATGATGAGAGGTATGTATTAAACTTCACATATTCTAACTTGGTCTCTCTTGTGGATCCAAAATATAGTGTGAGCTCCCTCATTGATCTTGATTGATTATGTGCATATGTGTTCCTTTATATCCATATGTATGCACATATTGAGGAGGAGCTTATTCTATATTTTGTTTATTATAAGATTTCTATCTTGATTTGAAATCTCCACATGCATGCCATCGCATGAGGTGGGCTTTTGTGATTTTCCAAAGAATTGATCTTCGAGTGGGCCTAAGCCCATCCATTAATTCCAACAATTTGTTCATCACAAATATTAATCATGATAATGACAATGATTTCACATATTGGTCTATTAATATCTTGTTCTTGTTAGTTGCATGATCAATAATCTAAATATACCATCGTTTTCAGTATAACAATGACGATACAGAGGCATTATTTTAATAACGACCACATAGTGTTGCATATGTCACTACTAGAGAAACCATCTTTGGTTGGTAGGCCAAATTCCACAATAGTTCTGGTTTACTAAAAATCCAGGACTAAAAAGCTTATTTAGTCCCTGGTTTTTAGTGTAACGAGACTATGTGACCGTCAGTCCCGGTTGGTAACACCAACCGGAACTAAAGATCAAGTTGATCTTTATACCCAGTTTGTAGCACCAACCGGGACTAAAGTTAGCATACCTATATGTTCTCTTCTTCCTCCTCCAGCCCGAGCCATGCTTCATTTTTTGAAGAGGAGGGGAGGTGGTGCCCAATTTTTTTTGGTGAATTTGGTTTGGTGATAATATACAATTTTGAGGTGTCTAAAAGGTTAGCAACTTCATCATCCTCTATTTTTGGCTTAGCATTTACATTTAGAGAAAAGTTTTGTACACATTTTTGCCTCTAGAAACTTTGAATGGAAGATGATGAGAGAGAGTTTGTGTAGGGAAGAAAGAATATAGAACATTTGTTTTTTTATAATTTTATAAAAACTTGTGACAAAAGAGATGAGAAGGAAAAAAGAGAGAAAATTAATCTAACATAATAGAAAACTAAGTTAATTTAAAATTAATATGAGTACAACACATTAAATATTTGTTTGCATGTTTAAATGTAACTAAAACATGAATAATATGTGGTATTATTTTGTAATTGTTGTATGAATAATTATATGTGGTATTATTTGGTAATTGTTGTATGACAAAAGTTAATTGTTACCAACCGGGACTAAATATGGGTATCTTTAGTTCCGGATTAGTAGCCCTGGTTGGAATACCGGGACTACAGAGGGTTCCCAGCCGAGACTACAAAGCCTTTCTCCAGTAGTATGTGTTGCCATCGTTAAATGAAAATAACAATGGCACATAGCCACGAATCGGCCGGCCAAGGGTGCTTCCATAGTTTATAAGAGATGTGGGCGTCAGTAATGGAGAGGAAGTGATGTGGGATGTTAGGTCCCGATCTTCCGATAGGTATTGATAAACAGTCGATTTGGGCGGAGTCGGGACACAACGCGATCCGGCTTCTGAATGAACACGCTACTGAGCCCCGCAATCGCAGCACCACGTCTCCTCTGGTTATTAACCGTGCCAAAATCTGATTGACCTCGCCGAGAAGGCTAATCCCTGCATGCGAATCGAAGAACACAAGCAAGAACAAGATAGATTGCAACCAAATTGCATATGAATGATTAAGCACTCGAATTTGGGGTTCCACAAACCAATCTAGCGGCAAAACTGTACTTGACAGAATAATCTAAGCAAAACCCAACTCTAAACGATGACGGCTACTGAACTAATATGATTAGGGACGTCCTAGGGTTGTCCTAGGGCGCACACCCCCTTGGCCTAAGCCCACGACACAATTACAAGGCCCAAAACACAAATCAGATTCGGACTGGATGAGATACGTGGCTTGTTTTGCAGTTTCCTGGCAGCTCGGTAGGAATTTTGACATGGGACCAAAACCATCTGAAAGTAGACTCCATAAGCTTTCCAACAAGTACTCATGGGCCGCGAAATTCCTTCTAGATCAGCGGATAGGTTCGTTTGAAGTTGATGCTGTCAGGAGGCCCGAATCCGAATCCAAAACGTGTAGAACTTTTTCTCTTGTTTTCTATGGACCAAAAGTGACGTGGTGAGATGAAAGAAGACTTGGACAAGGTCTTGGTTTGGTCCCCAATCAACTTCTTCAATCATCCGTGCATTCCTTACGCTCGGTCTCTTTTCTTTCACCCAAGCAAGTACCTCTGCAAACAAAAACACACGAAACTCATTGTGTAGCAACGTTTGTTCATATATATAACAAGTAAATCTAATGTAGAACATATGCACCTTTATTATATTAATACATAAGGTAATCATGGTTATATCTGAGCAAGTTATGTCCTCATCAGGTTTGGCGTGGACGCTCCAGATCACTCCCTAATGGCGGTTGCGGGGCATTTCGGACATTTCCCCTTCGCCAACCGTCATACCTACCCCTATATAAAGACATCAGTCCCTCACTTCACACACACACTTCCAAGCTTGAGCTGAATTATAAGAGGCTCTATTGTACTATATTGTATAGTAGAATAGGAAGAGAGTAGAATAGAAGGAGTCGGAAGAATTCCGGAGTTATCGCTAATCTTCTCCTATTTCTTTTAGTCTGTTTGTTACTCTGAATTCAATATAATATTCTTCTTGAGTAATTTAGATTTATCTTGTGAGAATTATCTCTTGGTTAGTTCCTAAATAGCATACAGGATTATTGTTTACTATAATTAACTAAAATATAGTGATTGCTTTGGTGAGTGATAAACACTAAAGTAGATATTAATTGCTTAGACGTGATGTTTAGGTAATTATTATCCAGTAATTGCTGCGTATCCCACAGTACGTTTGAGGTGGGTGTAGAGGTGGTGACAGCCCTCGAGATCACTTAACTCCCACTACTAGGAAAAGCATTATCGCAAGCGGCCGAAAAGGGTCTTTTGAGAGTGAAAAAAATATGCTTCTGTTGCTATGCTTATATGGAACAAAGAGACTGAACTAAAATTGGCACACAATTAATTCACAGTATTCCATTAACTTTCAGTTACCCCTTGGTCTATTATCTACCAACTATAATAGGCTAAATCTAACAGCTTCTTGTCCATAGATGTTATCCATTAGATAACTTCCATTTCTGCAGGCATCTATTTATTTTAGATAACGAAAGTAAATTCAGGCCTCTGTATAATTGTCACAATCATTTATTCATTGCCATCTACTCCCTCCTTGAGGACATATCCGGTGAAAACGAGTTAAGTGTTAGAAACTCAAGAAAATCGTACCTAAAAGTTTTAAAAATTCAGGAAACAATTACAATAGATAGGTATAGATATGAAATACATTCTCACTAAATCTCAGCTCTAAACTCAACTTCGTTAAAGAAAAGAAAAAAAAAAGACAAATTTCGTGTGAATAGTGTTATGTTACTATTCACCTAAATTTGTCTCTTTTTACTCTTAAATAAAATTGAGTTTGAGCTTGAGATTCGGTGAAAATGTATTTTATATCTACAGCTATCTCTAGTATTTTTTACATGAATTTTAAACACTTTTAGGTATGATTTTTACGAGTTTTCAACGCTTAACTCGTTTTCACCTTATCTGGTTATGGGAAGATAAATTACCTAACGGGCAACCGCGCTCTGATATCAACTGATAGAGGAATGTTAGGTCCTGATCTTCCGAGAGGTATTACTTATCCGGTTGACCTCGCCGAGAAGGCTAATCCCTGCATGCGAATCGAAGAACACAAGCAAGAACAAGATAGATTGCAACCAAATTGCATATGAATGATTAAGTGCACGAATTTGGGGTTCCACAAACCGATCTAGCAGCGAAACTGTTCTTTATAGAATAATCTAAGCAAAATCCAACTCTAAACGATGACGGCTACTGAATAAATGTGATTAGGGACGTCCTAGGGTTGACCTAGGGTGCACACCCCCTTGGGCTAAGCCCACGACACAATTACAAGGCCCAAAACCCAAATCAGATTCGGACTGGATGAGATACGGGGCTTGTTTTGCAAATTCCCGGCAGCTTGGTAGGAATTTTCATGTGGGACCAAATCCATCTGAAAGTAGACTCCATAAGCTTTCCAACAAGTACTCATGGGCCCCGAAATTCCTTCTAGATCAGCAGCTAGGTCCGTTTGAAGTTGATGCTGTCAGGAGGCCCGAATCCGAATTTAAAACATGTAGAACTTTATCTCTTGTCTTCTATAGACCAAAAGTGACGTGGTAAGATAGAAGTGGACTTGGAGAAGGTCTTGGTTTGGTCCCCAATCAACTTCTTTGATCATCCATGAATTCGTTACGCTCGATCTCTTTTCCTTCGCCCAAACAAGTACCTCTGCAAACAAGAACACACGAAACTCATTGTGTAGCAACGTTTGTTCAAATATATAACAAGTAAATCTAATATAGAACATATGCACTTTTAGTTGATTAATACATAAGGTAGTCATGGTTATATCTGAGCTAGTTGTGTGCTCATCAGACAATACTCAAACAAGGATAGAATATGTCTACAACAAATAAGTAATAAGTCCTTGATAAGGATATGAGACCTAGTCCAACATGAGCCCTACCATGATTGCTCTTACTCTATCATAACATTTTCCCCAATTTCTATACCGTTCCCAAGACAAGGTTGAGGCTATTCAGATGTCAATACAAAACCAGACAACTAGAGCAGAGAAGTTGAGTCGTCAACCACAGGACAAACTCGCTACAAGTTTCCAATTAGTGGATCCCGACAAAATAGTTGGTTAGCTATTTACTAGAGCTTTTGCTTCACATATCTTGTGCTTTGTACACATCCATATACATATAAACACAAAAAAAATAGAATGTTAGTTTATTAACCGAAGGAGGTCCCAAACATGTAAAACGAACATAGTCTCGACATGCATATGTGAGGGCCAACGAAACCAAGCCATGACACCACCCCAAGTATACACTCTACTAGAGTCATAAGTTTAGTAGATGACAAAACCCTTATTCATCGAAGGTTCCAAATAAAGTAAAAATTAATTATGGATAAACACCACTACTGGAGAAACCATATTTGCTTGGTCGAGCAAAAGCCACAATAGTCCCGGTTGCAATAAAAACCGGGACTGTAGATTATCTTTAGTCCCGGTTCAAAAGGTTAGAGCTATTTTTTTATTTTTAGTCCCGGTTGGGAACACCAACCGGGACTAAAGATCGTTTTTAGTCCCAATTAAAAGAACAACCGACGGTGCCAGATCCCTCTATTATCTTTAGTCCCGGTTAGTGTTAAAGATATATTTCTAACCAACCGGGAAAAAAGATCGGCATGCATGGCGGAGAGGCCGAGGCGTGCGCGAGATCGAGGAGGAGGAGACGGCATCAGTTAATAAATTCTATCTCCTCCACCCTCACCTTATCTCTTCCTCCTCTTCACCCCCATGCGCGAGATCGAGGCCATCTCTTCCTCTTCCTCCTCCCCTCATTCTCTTCCTCCCTTTTCCTCCCCATTCTCAGGCGGCAGCGGCGGCACCCTCGCACGGCGGCGGCCGGGCGGAGGCGGAGGCGGCCTCTTAGAGGATACGCGGTAAGTTTTGTTGTGGATTCGTCACTGCTGAGTGCTGACTATTACACACTTGATATTACAATTTGCAGACCAAGTCTTACCGCGTATACGATCGCCAGACTCTTCCAGCATGCACGGCTACTGCTCAAGCTGGGTGTAAAGAACCCTCAAGTGACCATGCAAGCTCAGCTTCCCACCCTCCGACTACTATGAACACGTGCTGCTCGTCGGGCACCTGAGGACGACACAAAGCGTGGGCGCACGCCGTCTGCTGTCCCATTGACATTGAGTTAAGTTGTTGCAATGATATATGTTGATTTGATATCGATCAGAGGTGATTATAATTTGTGATAATTCAACCATGTGATAATAAACTGTGATGGAAGCGCTTGTGCTTTTCGAATGATATAAAACAAGTCGCATTGCATTTTCTTTTAATTCCACTAAAAGTGTTTTCGATTTTTTGTGTTCCTACCATTCACCCTCCCTCTGGCAGGCTTAGTTATTATTGTTCGACTCCTGCGTATCTATCACTAGCGTGCACAACTGATCTTTGCCGCCGGTTGGCAACATCTGTTGTCCGGTTTATGCAACCGGGACGCGAATCCGGGACTAAAAGATGCACTATCTTTAGTTCCGGTTCAAATATTCAGCACTAAAGATCGATCTTTAAGTCCGGTTGGTGTTACCAACCGAGAGTAAAGATGGTCCTGGCTATAGGTTTTTTTTCTTTTCTCTCTTTCTTTTTCGTTGTCTCTTTGCTATTTGCCCAAATCATCTCAGATCAAACATTCATCATTCACAGCAATATAGTTGATCCAAACCATTCACAGCAATAGTCCATCCCAATCATTCACAGAATAGTTTATACCCCAAATCATTCACACAACACACAGATTGAATCCACACATAAGGAAAAAGAAAAAAAATCCAACAGCAGGGCCGGCCTCCACCACCTGCCGCCGCACCGGCCTCCGTGCCGGCCGCCTCCCCTTCGGATCCGGCGGTGCCTCCCTCCTCCTGTGATCCGCCACCGCAAAGCCGGACCCGCTGCGGGCGCGAGG
>CM020178.1:15324216-15338077 GCA_009805545.1 Oryza longistaminata
TACACCTAAGGGCCTGTTTACTTCGCGAACCAAATTTTTGACGTGTTACATCGATTATACGAACCATTTAAAATATTAAACATAGATTAATAACAAAACAAATTACAAATTCTGCCTAGAAACTGCAAGACGATTTATTAAGCCTAATTAATCTGCCATTAGCAAATGTTTACTGTAGCACAATATTGTCAATTCATGGCGTAATTAGGCTTAAAAGATTGGTCTCGCAATTTACACGCAATCTTTGTAATTTAGTTTTTTTATTATTTAATACTCCATGCATGTGTCCAACACTACTAAGTGATATTTGCCGAGTGGGGAAAAACCACAATTGTCCTGGTTTGGATGGAACTAGGACTAAAGATCATTTTTCGTCCCGGTTTAAAACTTCGATGATTTTAGTCCGGTTCTAACACCAACCGGGATAAAATCATCTTTAGTCCTGGTTCATTCAATGTGATAGGAAACTAAGCAGGCTAAAAGGGTGAAAAATTTTGTTTGGAAACTAAACAGGCCCTAAGTCGCAGGATTTTTACCCAGTGCCATCTCGTCATTCTATAGCTAGTCAATTAGCCGATACATATATTTCAATTGACTAGCTATAGAAGGACGAGATAAGTTTCTATTGGACAATTTTATTACGTATAATCCTGACTGTTTTTAAACAACCATTAGAAAAAACCTATACTAATCTCTAACGGTTCTGAATCGAAGACTTTAGAGAGATCACATGGCATCTCTAATGGTTATTGACTTTCATGAGAGGTCAACAGTATGATATCACATAATCACAAAACCTTAAGCAATACAAATGTATGGCAATTTGACATCATGCATGGATGATAACCACTCGCAGATCTAAATCAAAATCATCGCGCGATTGAACTAGAACAATTAATATCACACTTTCAAACATACGAAGATGAACTGTGGGGCGTATATATATTATATATAGTAATGTCATATATTCATGTATCAAAATATAGGCTTGTACAATAACTTGACACCAATTATATATAGATCTTAACAAAAACCATGTTGCAGCTAGATCAAGCAGAACAACCAAACTGATGATAAATAAATGAATAGAAGTTACACTACTACGAACATAGTTTTTGATGGTGACAAAAATCTGGTTGCAGGCGGCCGAGCTACCAGCCTCTAACAAATTACCTACCAGTTCCACGACCGTCTGTGAAAATAGATTTTCAGAAGGAGTACTCTAAGGAGACCTTGTGAATTGATTTTCAAATGCGATAGTCTAAAGATATGTCCATGCAAATGTCTTTTGGTGCAAAAGAAAATGGAACTTAATCTAATCATAGCCCGCAGAATCCCAATTCACAAATTCGCCAAATCCATCACGGTGCCTCTCTGCATGCAATAGCAGCTGCAGCCATGCGACGATGTCCTCACCATAATATAGTCATTGTCGCTGTCGTTGAGTCAAATGCTCGTCGTGGTTGTCATCACCGAGCCACCATCGTCGCCGAGGGGGTTGACGAAGAAGGGTAGGAGGCAAAGCGAGCAGATTTGCCACTCCCAAGACCATGGGCGGCGCGCTCGGTGGTCGAGTCGCTAGGAGGGAGGGAGAGGAGCAGTTTGGCGTGTTGACAGTGGTGGTGACATGGATGGAATAGAGCGAAGGAGGAGAGAATTGGGAGAGAGGTAGGAGACTCGCGACTCATGGATGGGCCGGCGTATTTTATTACCGCTCCTCAATTTGCATAGGCTTCTCGTTAGGAGGCTCTCACCTGTGAAAATAAAGATATTTTCGGGCGGTCCTCTTAAATGCTCAATAGTAAAAATCATTTTTAAAGGTGAGTTTAGACACAAGACCTTCTCAGCATTATTACCAGCGTAATTTTAATGGTAGAGATAAAACCCATTTGTCTGGGAAAATCATCTTTCATATTATTAACTATTAAATTTTGACAAGCTATAGGTATATGTCACTAAATAAATGAAAATCACGTTAAGACTCTGAGCTGAACACACAAACTGATAATAAATAAATAGTACTCCATTCGTTTATAAATTTCATACATAAGTCATTTTGACTTTCCCCAAAGTCATTTTTTTTAGCTTTGACCAAGTTTATAGAAAAATATAGTAACATTTTGAATATAAAACAAAAGAAATTATCAAATATATTAAATGTTAGATTTAATAAAATTAATTTGATGCTATATATGTGTTGCTATATTTTTTTCTATAAAATTTGTAGATTGACTTAAAAAAGACAGAACGATTTATAATATATATGAAACAGAGGGAATGGAAGTAACATTGGGGAGGCGAGATCGCTGTGACGGTTCAAGCTAACAATTGGGCATGTGGTTGGATGGCACAGGCATTGGCATGGCCAATATATATATATATATATATATATATATATATATATATATATATATATATATATGGCATCCAAAATTCCCCCATCTAGGCCGGTAGCTAGAGTTGCTACCAACCTTCCTCTAGGAAAAAGTGAACTTTAACCCCTCAACTATGGTCCAAATATGATTCATGCATGCCTCTAAATGTCAAACTGGGTATATCGACTCCTCCAACTATCAAAACCGGTGCAAACTATGTCCCTCGGTGGTTTTGGCTGACGTGGAACCTACATGACGGTGTTGATTGGGTTTTCATCCTATGTTGCATTGAACTCGCAACCACGAGCCTGTGGAGCTAGCTCGACGGTTCGGAGAAGCTCTGGTGGTCCTCCTGTGCGCTTCATCTAGGAGACGGGTAGAGGCGGCGGCCAGAGAAAGGTGAGGAGAGAGGGTTGGCCTAGAGGCAATGGGCGGGCGTCGTAGAGAGGAGGGGCAGAGGGCGAGAGGTGGTGGGGAGAGGAGAACGGCTGCCTCCATGGCTGAGAGCTCCGCCTAGCCATCCGAGGCAGTCGCTGGTGGTGAAGAGAGAGAGGGGAGAGGCGGTTCCGCCGAGCTCGTGGGTGCGATGGCGCGAGGCAAAGATAGAAAGGAGGGAGGATGACATGTGGGCCCACATATATTTTTTTGTATGTTGTTGTGAATGATTTGGGGATAAACTATTGTGGAGAGGAAGGAACAAAATCGAAGCAGATTTGGTGCAAGATCGAGTTAGATTTAGAGTCGGACTACGCATCGGCTGGTATTGTATCGGCTGGAAATGGAGTATAGACTTGGCTTAGCCGATATGGAGAATGACCGATACGATATGACTTGGGCTCGGTTTTGGCCTAGTTTGGAATAACCGCCATCGCCAATTATAGATAGAGCTCAATTAAGGCAATTGTATCTATTAATTAGGGTATTTATGTCAGTTTTTGTTAGAGATATGGTAAGAGACCGTCGTGCGGTCTTGTTTGTATTTTATCTTTAGGAAAGTTTGAGTCATGTCTATAATGGACTAAGCCCTTGTTTAGTTCCCAACTTTTTCTTCAAACTTCCAACTTTTTCATCACATCAAAACTTTCCTACACACATAAACTTCCGACTTTTTTCTTCAAACTTCCAATTTTAGTCAAACTTTCAATTTTGGAGTGGAACTAAACACACCCTAAGCTTGTATTTGGGGTATAAATATAGACCCCAGATCATTGTAATAGAAGACAACAAATCCAATACAACTTTGGTGCATCGCCACCCATTTGTTCTTCTTTTCGGCGAGTTCTCTCAACAACAGGTAAGTCTCGATGGCTTGTGCTATCGGTGCTATTATGCCGCTTTCGATGTTTTAGTCATTTTATCATGACCCATCTGCTATCATATGTCTTAGTTAATCTAGTCTTACTATCTCGATTTAGCCCTATCAGCTAGTTCTTGCTTTAGGGTTCTCGTCGATATCAGCTAAATCGTCTTACTAGATTAGATTAGCTAAGGCATCCACCATCTTGAAAAGCGTTTAATTACTTGATTGTTTAGACTTTAGGTTTCTTTACATACTTTGCGATGCATCATCCCTAGTCTTGTTTTGAACCCTAAAAACTAACCTGGAATTAATCATATTTAAGGATAGTATCAGAGTTTCAGCCAATCTTACTTAATATACATGCTTCTTTACTAGTTTTATGTATATTTACCACTTATATAGACAGATCACTCCAATAAATATATCAAGTCTAGATCAGTATCGTCCGGGTTTGCAAACTTGGTAGTTGATTGTTATTTGATATATTTCTATAGATTAATTTGTTTATATAAGCTTGTACTAGAGTATTAGCTAGTAAATTATCTTTATTTACCTATCTTGCTCTAAATATTGTTCCATCGGCTATTTCTATAGTATCCTCTAAAATACGTTTGATAAACCAAACAGATGATATTACTGCCGAGATGAGGCATATTTAGGGTTTGTGCTTAATTTATATTTCAATCCATTGCCGATCTGGTTCAACTACATCGGCTGGGATCACTAACAATACATCATCGGCCTATCGGCCAATTGGCTATCGGCTGACTCACTCTATTTATTGTTTTCCTTGCTGGTTTCAAGATCAAACCAGCCGGCACGCCCTTAACACACTCGAGGCTAGCCTTGGACCTGCACTGGAATTAAGTAGATCTCCCAGGCCGCCGTGTTTTACGTCAACAATGACATATGGGTCCCACATATTTTTTAAATTCTAATGCCACAGAAGAGCCACGTCAACACCAGGTAGGATGAAGACCTGGTCAACACCTCCACGTCAGTCAAAACCGCTTGCAAAACCACCATGGGACATAGTTTGCACCTGTACTTATAGTTGGAGTAGTCGATATACCCAGTTTCACGTTTGGAGGGCATGAGTCATACTCGGAACATTGTTGAGGGAGTTAAAGTATACCTTTTTCCCTTTCTCTATATATATGCACAGTCAACAACAACGAGGCTCGAGAGAGACTACTTTATTCACGCTGGTTGGACAGGTACTTATGGTTCAAAATTCCTATCCGGCACAAACGCGCGATGTAATGAAGTCGTGTGCGTGCTCTGCCCCCTCTTTTTTTCCCACATGTTTTTTCTCAGGGTTCGATGAACCTCCAAGCACAAGGGCACAAGACTTTTTTTTTCAATTTCAATTTCACCGTGACACTGATAGATATAAAAAATTTCACATTTTGTTCCTTTTTGAAAACTTATTTCAAAATAGGTCCAGCCGAAAACTATCATAAAAAATGGACCCCAACCTCAGCGCTAGGGCCAATGGCACTGAGCTCTAGCACCTCAGCGCTGCTTAGCTGAGGTAGTGACGACCGTCACAGGCCGTCGAGCAGGAGACTGGGCCTACAAGCTGACGTGGCAAAGGTCAGCGCCACCCGCATCTGTGCTGACCTCCCCAACCTCAATGCCAAGCTTGTTGGCGCTGAGGTAGTGAAATACCCCTCTACCCATGCCCATACACTTCTCCCTCATTTCCCACAATCAAACTAGGGTTTCTAAGGGATCTTAGCAGTTTTGAAGGTGAGTTCACTCCATTCTATTCCATCTTCTCATTTGTTGTGTTCGATTTGTTCCTCCTCCATTAACCTTGTTGGATGTGTTGCTATGGCCCTTTGTCTTCTGTTGCCTTAGGGGAGTTCTCCAAATTCGAACCTTGATCAATTTTGTATGAGACGATGTTGTTGTTCTATCAGCGTTACCTTCTTGGGGGCATTGCCTTCGAGTTTTTTCCTTCCTGTTTTGCTAGCTCAGGGCACTTGGGTGTGGGAGAGCAACGATGACACCCTTGTGATAGAGTCAGTGTTTTCGTGCTTTGGTGTAGCAGGTTCATCTTCTCAGGGATTGTGTGGTTGGTTTGTTTTGATAGCGTCAACGTTTTTAATGGTTTTTCTTGTAAATTTAACTAATTATCTTAATTGCAGGAGCTACGTTCCTTCGGAAAAAAAATATGGGTACGATTTAATGTATGTTTGCTTCTGTCTCAAAGAATAGATAAGGATGCATGTAGGATTGTAGGTATATGAATCGAATATAATGTAGATGCATGCATGGAGCGATGGATGGCAAGTGAACAAGCCAAATTGGCCGACAACCTGGCATGGAAAGCGATGGCCAATCGATCGATGAGATTTAGCGCTGCTACAGTATTATATTCTTACCATGTTGTCTCACAATTGGTTAGGCAGCTCCATTATATTTGTCTAGTTGTTGCATGTATGAATATATCACCGGATTAGTAATGCACAAAAGTTTTTTGAAAAGAGAGATTAAGGGTTTTTATTTTATAGATTCAACAGAGTACTTCAATGCATAATATAATAATTATCTTACTAATAATATAGTAAAATTTAAAAACGTGCTTTTTAGAATATGTCAAACAGATACAAAGTAGCCAACTAGCCATCTGTCTTACTTTTAAATTAGTCATTTTAATTAAAACAGACGTAAAACATTTTCTTCTCTTTACTTAATTTGGTATTTGGCACCAGTATCGAACTATCGATCACTGACTATTGCTGTTGTGTACTGACAGTTGTTGTTAGGACATGTTGGTAGTGTCGGTCGATGCTCGATCGGGCCTCACGCAAGCAAGAATTTGCCGGAAGAATCGACGAGTTGGTGTGCCGGATTGTGCCATGCTTCCGGCGCGGTTTTCATGGGTGGACGAGGGCATGAGCTAGGCTAGCTGGACCGACCAAAAAAAACCATAGGCGTAGGCCACATCCCACATACTCCGATCCGTAGAGACGAGCAGCCACTTCAGTATTTATGCCTGAATTATATATTTGGATCACGATAAAACTAAAATGTCACGGCCAAACCCATCTCCCTGATGGCAATGCCATCGCAGCGGGCGGACGCCCATTGGCACTGGTCGTGCCAAGGTCACCTCCACCGCTTCGGTCGAACCGGATTCCACTATCCAAACTCGGCCGTTCTTTGCCATAGTCGGTCTTGTCCCCTCCCGCTGTGGTCAGCTGACTGCACTTCGGTCGCGAGGGACCAGATCTTGTTTGACGTGCCGATGGTCGTTCCCGATCTCGAGGGCCGGCTGATGGCACACACTCACTACCGTCTTCGAACGCGGAGAATGCCGTGCTACGCGCCTTCCTCGCCAGCTGCTCTAGGCCTCTGCCCCTAAGGCTGCTCCCACTACCCCTGCCTCCGGCGCCTACCGTCATGGTCGTAGGGGTAGTGCCGAAACTCAGCAAGAGGATTATAGCCAAGCTCGCGCCCGCCGGCCCGAGTCACACGGTCTCGCACACGCAACGCAATCTGATGCGCAAGCTTGGGCTGGTGCCGAAGAAGGGTCTATTAGCGCTAGAATTTGGTAAAATTCTTTAGTGGATTCGGTTAAGGAAAAAGTAAAATCAGTCGATGGAAAGCTTATCCAGAATAGACCGAGTTCAAAAAAGAATCATGAAGACCATGACATGGTAGCTTCATTTCTACCATATAATTTACCAACTGCAGTCCTACAAACCTCATTCATCAAATCCGATAATCCAAATTCATCGCATCCAACACCTCAGATCATCCCACGTTTCCCCTCAGCTGCTCACCCCCTCTCACTCCGCCCACCCGAAAATCACTCACAAAATCCCCATCCTCACCCCAATCATCCCTGATGCCGCCAACACATCGCGCCAATGTCGCCCCGCCATCTCCTATCCCGGTTCTCTCTCCCAAACACCCCAAACCCTAGAACTGTCATTATCACCGATCCATCAAAGCGCCATCCTCCACCGTCACTGCCGCGCCATCTCCTGAATCCCCGTCTGCCCCCTCAATCCGCCATCGTCGCCGTCGAATCCCCATCTCTCTTTGATCCTCCCTCATCGCTGGCACTGATGATGGGGACACTAATGTGTTGTTATATGGTAGTGCATCATATCGAGAATTTGTGTAAATAGGATAGAACATTGGAAATCTAGTGGATTCTTTATTTTTTTTAATTTAATATCAAAGCGAGAGTCCAAACTATATACAACTTGGTACTTATTATTTCTGAAATTTATAATTATTAAATTAAGAAAAAAGCTAAATTGGGAGTCCAACAAGAGAACAAATAGGCAGTGATTAATTCCAGTTTTGAGAATTTTAAATCATGGAAAATATATAAATTATACTCTAAACCAAGTATATTATGAATTTCAGAATTATTAACCATGAAAAGACTAAAATTTAGACTCCAAATTGAGGACAACTCAATACTTGTTTCTTCCGAATTATGAAATTATTAAATCATAGACCAGCTATAATTAGCATTCCAAACCAGGTAAAAGTCAATTTCTTCAATTAATGGCAAATTTTATAATTATAAATTCACAAAATATTTATAACTGAGACTTCAAGCCGAATGCAACTCAATACTAATTTTGGAATCATTGAATCATAAAAGCTAAGTATAATTGAGGCTCCAAACCGAATACACAACTTTTCAATTGTGAATTTCAGATTTATTTGATCATGGAAAAAGTAGGGTTAATTAACACTAGCTATAAATTGAATGCATACAACTCAATATTTATCAATTATGAATTTAAAAGTTGTTAGATCATGCAAAAGCTAAATTGAGGCTGCAAATTAATTAAACTAAGTACGAGTTTGTATACTTATAATTCCAAATTTTTTGAGGAGAACGACGGCAGGAGATCTGCCGGAATTTAAATTAGGGAAGGGCCGAAACCTAGCAAAGAGTTTACAGAGTTTACAGGAACTATAACAAAGAGGAAATACAACTTAAGAAGAAAGGAGAATCAGGGGGGCTTGAAAGCTAGCCTGCGCAAGTCCATATCTTGTTTAATAAGGTTTGCTACTTCACCTACTGTGAGCAAAATTCTTCTGTTTCTTTCTAGCCATATGTTCCACCAAGTAGTTAGTAACGAGCCTCTGATCGCCTGCACTTGATCTTTGCTTCCCACAGGGTTGGCTCCAGTTCACCAAGTTTCAACATGAGGGGGGGTGGG
The DNA here is from genome assembly GCA_009805545.1 of Oryza longistaminata. Taxonomy (NCBI): domain Eukaryota; kingdom Viridiplantae; phylum Streptophyta; class Magnoliopsida; order Poales; family Poaceae; genus Oryza; species Oryza longistaminata. Next base: position 15,333,093 of record CM020178.1, read on the forward strand.
GTGTAGCCAAAGGGCCCAGATTTTAAAACTGGCAGATTAGACTCCAAGTTTGTCTGGTAAAAATACACTCACTGAGCAGGTGGTTTGTGTCTTCAAAAGCACAAGTGTTCATGCCCACCCAAGGCTTTTCTTCCTCTTTCCAATTAAGCCATAACCAACGAAGATGTAATGCCCTGGAAAAGCGTTCTAATTCCAGGAGACCAGCCCCTCCCAGAACCTTCGGTTTGCAGACAGTTTGCCAGTTAATCAGGCTATCTCCCGGGTTAGAGTGGTCTAGATCTTCGCCTTTCCACATAAAAGATCTTCTGAAATAAAATTAAAGTAAATACTAAATCGAGGAGGCTTTGTTTTGGTGAACTATAAGTACTAGATAAGTTATGCATTTTCAGATGAAACGTGATCGAGTATGGATGTACAGTAGAGTATGGAGTGTCCATGCTGTACGGCTGGTTTCACTAATACTCGTCCGTTTCATATTATAAGGCTTTCTAATATTGTCCACATTTATATATATGTGTCTAGATATATATGTGTGCCTAGATTCATTAATATTTATATGAATGTGGGTAATACTAGAAAGTTTTATAATCTGAAACGGAGGTAGTACGTAGTACTGTACAAATTACAGAAGAACGCCTCGCTACTAGCTAGCTATAATAATTGTGGACACGCCCACTCCATATACATGTGCTTCTCTTGTCCTGTATATATGTCCTTTTTAATGTGTGAGTGTATAATTAATTAAGCAGTGAAGTGAATCGATCTGATTAATAATTAATTCATAAATGGATCCATCGGGGATATACTGAATTGTTCAAGACAAGATCGATAAATTAATTGAGCGGCGGCGGCTGGGACTATATATAGAGAGATAGAGAGAGGGGCCTGTGGGGGGGGCAAAGAAGAGGAATTTAATTATAAGAGGAAGAGGGAGAAGAAGAGCTTAGGTACAGGCTCCAGTAGCTAGCCAGTCCAGTCCAAGAGATCGATCGAGAGACAGAGGATCGGAGAGGAGGAAGAAGGAGAATCCAAGTACTGGGCCTGGGACTGGGAGGCAGTTAATTAAGGATGATGCTTAATTTGAGTTGAGATCGACTTGAGAGCTAGCAGAGGCTCATCTCATCTAGGCCAGCAGAGGCTCTTCGCTCGCTTATTTCATCCATGGCTTCCAAAGGTATGTACTACTAGCTACTATCTTAATTTCTATCTATATCTATATCTATATATGCTGAATTTACTGAATTCGATTGATCGTACGTTTGTGGACCGATTTATCGATCGGTTAATAATATACTATAAGCAGCTAGCTGGAGTAGCTTAATCACTACTTTGAGGAAAGAAGTAATTAATTTGCTCAATCGTTCAATTCTTTCTTCGTTAAGCAAGCATGTAGAATATCTAACCTACTCTCTCTATATATATGCAAAATTAAGCTGACGGGCAGGGTGATTCTGAGGCCAGCTCTCTGCTGCATGCATATATACTCCATATAACTTAATATGTACTAAATATTTTTCTGGTATATAATAGTACTTGTGGATTTACTAGCTAGCAAGTACTCAAACTAATGTACTTAGCGAGTGTTTACTGTGCTGCCTGATTAATAGAGATAGCTAGAAAGCAGAGAGTGATAGGCGGATCGGAGGTCCCTCAGGCGCAGGGTGAGGGAAAGAAATAAAGTGCAGGATTATCGATGGATGTGCCTTATCCAATATAATCGCCCAATACATCTGATATGATCCTCTCATGTAGTATTGGTTGGCCAGATTATTGTATCAGTCGATCGATCGATTCCCCATGGCCATGCATAATCGATCGATTGTCCAGATTCATTTCTATAATTTAAATAAATCTTTTTGAAACAGATCGGAGTAGATATTCGTGCCTCGCTCTACTACAGTACAACATGCTGTCCTGTCCCGTAGTACATCGATCGATCAATACTTGCTAGTGATCTATCGATATCAATAGCGCTAGGTAGCCGACGACGACGTTTCTGTATGTTGTCCCTTTTACTAACTAATTAGCTTCTTAATTAACAATTTATTAATTTGCACCCACTCCTCATCGATCCATCTCCATCGATATCATCATTAATTAACGGTGAAAATTAATTTTTCAGACAAGCTAGTACAGAAACTGATCTGATCTGATGGATAAATATAAGTAGAGAAACGATCGATCAAGACCTGCATCTGCTGCAGGCAGGGGCGAGCATCTGAATAATCGATCAAAGCAATATGCATATCTATCTATCTATATGTCTATCCGATCGATCCCCAGCACTAGAGCATCAGAGCATATATGCATGTATGGTCCATGCATGCATGATGAATATACTCATACCCTCCATCATACCGTACGCATAGAGAATCCAATTCCATCGTCTCTTTATTTCCACGGTGTGGTGTATAACTTTTTTATTACATACATACTCGATTCGTATTTATTTAATATAGGGTTGTGTTGCGTTTTTAATTATATATATATAATTACTCCACAAGTGCAAGTGGAGTGGAATAGTGAACAGGATCGGAGCAGCTACGAAAGCTACAGTTACGAGTAGATAAGATCACTGCAGTAGTACACATGCAGGCCACACAAGTGAAGTGATGACAGCCAGAGATTAATTAACTAATTAATTAACTGCATTCATGCCTAGCTTGGCGAGACGAAACTTGTCATGCTTGCCTCTTGTCTGCTATTTGGTGGCATCAATCAATACAGTATATACTACTCCTAGGAATGAGGACTCAACAACTATACACCCTCCGTCCAAAAAAAATAAAAAGACAAACCCTATGTTTGGATCTGGATATGATGGGTTTGTCTTTTTTGGGACGGAGGGAGTATATTAGAGCACCCGTAATGGTAAAGTAAGGTGCTCTTTATAAAACATATATATCTCAGCAATAGACTAGGTTAATAGTAAACCACCTCAATAGTATGTCTACATGTGTATCTATAGCTCTCTAATACATTGCCTCGTTTTTCTCTATAGACTATCTCCAGGTTAGTAGATAGCTTTGCTCTCTCTCTTCATTTAATCTCTTCCAAGTAGAAAAATATGCTGACATGGATCTCTTGTAGAGAGCCTATAGATAACCATTACGGGTGCCCTTAGAGCAGGTACAATAGCAGGCTATAAGCCAGCTGCAAACATATTTTAAGCAGATAAATGAGGAGAGAGAATAGCAACGGGCTACAGATTTGTAGCCAGCTGTAGCACGGACTCCAAGACGCAGTGTGTGTATAACATGTGGGACCAGATATTAATAGTGTAGTATGTAACTATTGTATGAATGAGCTATTAGATTGGAGTTACTTAGATGTGTTTTCATGTTTGGCTGAGTGTTTCATCTAGAATGTTTGTTTCACTCCGCAATGATTATTAACTATACTCTCCGTCCACACGGAATTTGTAGAGGAATTTTATAGTATTGAAATCCTACAGAAAACTTTTCTATTTGGCCTTTGATTTAAAGGATTGGAATTTTTCAAGTCCATTACAATTCCATAGGAATGGGTCATTGCATATGGGTTTTGAAAAAAATTTAGCAGGAGGTCCAACCTCTTGAAAAAATTTCTTTAAGTCTATCTCTCTCATTAGATTTCTGCGATCCAATCAAACAATCATTCCTATATTTTACAATTATCTATTTTACCCTTGTATTTCTGTCTAAGGCCCCCTTTGATTCAAAGGAAATTCATAGGAATTTTAGAGGATTTCATTTCTATAGGAACTTTTCCTATATAGCCCTTTGAATCGAAGGAATGGATCTTATCGAATCATATGAAATTCTTATGGAATGCCTAATGCAATGCAAGTTTTGGAGGAATTCTAACATGAGGTAGAACCTCATGAAAACTTTTCTTTGAGTCTTTATCTCTCCTCTAATTCCTGTGTTTTTCCTGCGGTCCAATCAAACGGTCATTCCTGTGTTTTTCCTGTGTTTTGCAACACTCTATTTTACACTTACATTCCTATCAAAATCCTACGTTTTTCCTATTCCTACGTTTTCTTGTTTATGCGATTCAAAGGGGCCCTAATTAATCCTATATTTTTTCTTATTTCTTAGTTTTTTTATTTCTACGATTAAAGGGGGAAGGTATTTTTATCTTGAGGCATATAGTTAGTAGAAGTATCCAGCTAACAAGATGCTAGCCATACGGCTCATGGCAGACACTGACCCGAGCATGATTAACGGGTCTTGCCGGAATGCGTCGGGTCCGGGCAGGCACGATCCAGATCTCTACAGCATACGTACTGTAGTATATAAAGCCGAGTCAGCTCATGCCTGGCGCGACTACGCAAGCAAGCCCATACCGCCTCTCACTGCCCCTGTGGACAGGAGTGGTAGTAGTACTAGTACCGTGCTTGCCGTGGAACAGCACAGCGTTAGCATGCATGCATATGAGAGCACCCACAATGGTAAAGTAAGGTGCTCTCTATAAAACATGTATATCTCAGCAATAGACTAAATTAATAGTAAACCACCTCAATAGTATGTCTATATGGGTATCTATAGCTTTCTCATGCATTGCCTCGTTTTTCTCTATAGATTGTCTCTAAGTTAGTAGATAGCTTTGCTCTCTCTCTTCATTTAATGTCTTCCAAATAGAAAAATATGCTGACATGGATCTTCTGTAGAGAGTCTATAGATAACTATTGTGGGTGCCTGATGCGCAAGGAGAAGCAGTACTACTACTAGTACAGCGCAAAACTTGTTGCGACTAGTAGCTGTGCGCCTGTGCCTGCCCCATGGAGCCATCAATCCCAGCAGCTGCAGCAGAAACAGCAGCATCTGATGCATGGTCTGACCAAGGCTGACTGTTCCCCCACAATCCTGGGCCCTGCTGCACCCTGCTGCTACTCCTCCCTCCAGCTCTCTATGGCTGTGTTTAGTTCAGCGCAAAGTTTGGATTTTAATTGAAATTGAAGATGATGTGACTGAAAAGTTATGTGTGTATGACAGGTTGATGTG
>CM020178.1:15338751-15349526 GCA_009805545.1 Oryza longistaminata
ACCAGCCGAAAGAGATGATATTATATATATATATATATATATATATTATATTATATATATATATATATATAATATATATATATATATATTATATATATATTATATATATATATATATATATATATTTTATATATATTTATATTGATATGATATCCTTGTAGTATCAAACGCCAGCCATTTAAAGGGAAAGGGAAAAATGGTGGTAGCATCTCTCACCTCAAATCATCGACGGACGCGTGCAAATATACGTCGCGATCGCACGGCGTCGAGGCGATGAGGACAAGGCACCAAAATGCGAAAGAAAAAATCACCATAGTACACAACTATACTGCTGGAAATTTTGCAAATCTGTCACATTGATGCTTTTTAATATTATTTATAACTGCCATAACTTTCACAGTCCACAGATTGTACAACCACCCCTGGAAAAAGAAAATCAACATTTCTCCACAGCAATTTTTACTTGCTGTGGCACCTAGGCTAGATCTCCTTCTCCATGCGAATCGTTCAAGGCTTCAAGCAGCAACTGAAAAGCATCGTACGGGCATTCCCTCTTGAAGGCACTTGTACAGCACTACTACAGCAGCATAAGCAAGCTGCAAGCCTTTTACCGCCTGAAGGTCTTCGAAAGTGATATGCCAACAACCAACAGATGATAGCCAATGCATTTTCAGCATCTTTTGACACATCCTCACTGTACTGAGATGCCCTTCTTCTTGTGGACATACACTCGCGAAAAGTGTAGATAAGCAGCTAAACCGAGAACACTGAGCACAGCCAATAGCCAGTAGAAGTAATCAAGATGACCTCGGTTCAGATTGTCCGAGAACCAGCTATTCCCAGTCATGCTGGTCACCTTGTCAATTGCATACACAAGAAAGCTGCTGATGAAGCTCCCAATCCCAAATATGCTCAGGTACAAAGCAAGGCCCAAACTGCGCAAACCATCTGGTACTTGGTCATAGAAGAATTCTTGCAGGCCAACCATTGTGAACATATCAGCCAAACCAGTCAGGATGAACTGAGGGACCACCCACCAGAAGCTCATGGGGATTGTGGCTTCAGGATTGTCCACCAGGCCAAAATCTCTTGCTACCATGAGCCTTCTCGTCTCCACAAGGGCAGCGACAACCATCAGAATTACTGAGATAATCAATCCAATTCCAATCCTTTGCAACGTTGTGATACCGCGAGGGTTCTTTGAGTACCTCCTAGTAAGTGGAACAAGGATTCGATCATATATAGGAACAGAGATGACGATCGACACACTGATCAAGCTTTGTAGGGCAGCAGCTGGTATCTGTACTTTACCTATCCACCTGTCTAGTGTGCTTGCTTGCTTAGTGAACAGTGTTATCCACTGGGCAAAAACAATTGCATAAATCAGGCAGGTTGCCCCTATTGGGAACAATTTAAGCACAGCGGTGGCTTCATCAGGAAAGCATGCCTTTTCTTCATCATTGTGATCTCCCTGGGATGATGATGCTTGGGTGCAGTGAAGATCCCCTGATGATCTGCATGCCAGAGGAAGAACGAGCAAGTAAGGTTGTAGTTTGCAACGGATGGGCTCTGCGGGTGGTTTCATTGCATACATACTTTGAACACCATGATGCGCACCACCATCGTATCTTTGCTAGAAGCGATTTCCCAACCTGGTCGAATAGGCTTGTGTTACTTTTTAGAGGATAGAAGCGGTAGCTCTTGGTCCCAAGCAAGAATACTGCAAGAGAAAGAGACATGGCAATGCAAGGGATTCCAAACCCAAGCTGCCAGCCTATGTTATCTTGAATGTAATTCAAGATTGAAACTGTAATGACATTGCCGCCATATATCCCAAAGTACCACCAATTGAAAAATGAGCTCCTTGAGGCACATTCTTCAGGGTCATTCTCATCAAATTGGTCGGCCCCAAATGCCTGGACACAAGGTTTGTGGCCACCTTGAGCAAAGGCCACGATATACAGGGACAAGTAGAAGAAAGCTACATGAATGTCCATACTGGAGGATGCATTATTATCTGCATTATCTCCAGATTCTGCTTGTTGATGAGGTACAAGAACCGGTGATAGCGTGAGCATGCCAAGCCCCTATATTGTGGATACAATTCAGTGAGAAATCTACATAATAAAAAACATCCAAGAAACTCCACAATATCATTGTCTTACACAGAAACTGAATAGTATCATTTTATCATAGTGATGCATACTTGCATAGTATGCCCATTATGATGGTGATAGCCATATATCATGTGGATGGAAAGGAAAATATTTAGCTGAATTATTGCCTGAATTTCCTCCGTGCTTCAGATCTAAACACATCAAACTTGCCCCTATGGTTAATCCTTTTACCTAGAGAAAGTAAAAACTATATGTAGTTGCTTATTAAGAATAATAATAATAATTTGTGCATAAAACTCCTATATATGTGTTTTTAGCAACTAAAAAGTAATCTAAAAAACAACTATGTTAAAAATACCCTAAATCAACTTGAAATTTATAAATGGCAATGGCTATTTTTATTTTAGCAACGATGATGCCAGTACGACCGTACCAACAGTTGAGGTAAGTAAGGCCGAAAATATCGGTTGGGCCATCATTCTTTCCGGGCCGGGAATCCACAGGCTTCAATTTGCCTTCCCACTCATATTGAAGCCTATGTAGCAGAACTGCCTTCGTATCTGATGCCAAGATTCAATGCTTCTCTGTTCTCTCTTTACTATTTCTCCCCTTCACATCACCAAAACTGTCTGGTCGATAATTTTATGGACCAACTATTGATTATTGTTATACTCCATATGTTCTGGTATGTACAGCTAAGCTGCAGCATTTTTTTTTTAAAAAAATAACTAGTTAATCATATCTGCTACACTTCAACCAAGACTCATCATTTTTTTTTCTTTATGCGAAGACGAATCTTCAAGATAGATGGATTGATACTTTAGTCAAGTAAACAAACAGAGGATAAAGGCTGGCCAAATGTGAAATTAATTAAGGACGGCCTCGTCGCCGGTAAACAATTGGAAATACAGAGTGTAGTGGGTACAGCTGGCCTGCGTATTCCATTCGTCCGGGTGCAAATTAAATAACAAGTGTGGAAACACGACAAAACCCTGCACTAATTGTATATTGCCACTCGCAGACGATCAAGTAAATTTTGATTAAATTATACTAACTACTTCAGATGACGATTACACTTGGATAAATAATGCTGACGATTACTTTATTTTAATCCATAGATAGGTTGCACCTTTCAAGGAAAAAAAAATTCACAGATCGCGATGATATTACATATCTCAAGTAAAATGGATCTGGGAATCTGAAGCCAACAACTCGATCGTCTGCTCTATTAATACATATACAAAGTCAAAATCTCGTAATTGCCTGTTCTTTAAAGTAAAAAAAAAAAAGGCAACTTGATAAAGTCAGATGTACTGTATATGGAGTATACCTTTTTTCAGATGTACTGTATATACATATTCAATAGAGTGCTCATCTCGAATGTGATCTAGTACTTAATTGGTCACTTGGACTAAAACTAACAGATATACATGTGCATATGTATTTAGCTTAATTAACGGATATTCGTCGGAAGCTTTCTTCATCAACAACATATGATATGGAAATTGACGGAGCTTTCTGTATATTTCTCCATATACATTGGATGGATGCATGCTCTACGGGTGGCCTGCAGGCATGTATATTAAACTTTAAAGTCCAATGTTCGTTTTTAGTTTTCCATTGAAGTCCAACAAGGACAAAACAATCTGGTTGGTTCAATTTACATAAAACCCCACATATTATAATCCAAGTTACACAAAATCAAATGAATTTTAGTATGTACTTCCTCCGTTTCATAATGTAAGTCTTTCTAGCATTGCCCACATTCATATAGATATTAATGAATCTAGACATACATTATGAATGTGGGCAATGCTAGAGTAGATGTTAATGAATATAGATGTTAATGAATCTAGCATTGCCCACATTTATATAGATGTTAATGAACATCTATATGAATGTGGGCAATGCTAGAAAGACTTATATTATGAAACGGAGGAAGTAGAAAATAACCTTGGATATTATTGTTCTAAAGTTTTATAAAACCACACCGTAAACTATTTTGAGATGTTCATCTATCAAAATTTTAAAAAGTGGATGTAACATTTATATGATGTATATATAAAAACCGATAAATTTAAGATATAATTGTAGAACTCAAAAGTGTGGTAGATCAAAGTCAAAATGATTAATAGTGTGGCCTTTTTAAACTTTAGGACCATGATACCAAAATCAAAATGATTAATAGTGTGATTTTGTAAAACTTTAGGACCATAATACCTGAGGTTATATATATGTATGTGTGCGCGTGTGTGTGTCATGTGTTATGACCACTGTGATTTTGTGCAGCTGATTGAATTAATCTTCCATGCAACAAAATCAAAGAACTATACACATGCATGCAACTAATAAGTATTAAAATAGTTGTTTGGCTTTTGATTAACAATTTAATTCAGTACATGAATATAAATGTGACCATATTATTTAAAAAAACAAAAAAAAATCCTACATTTTTGGATGGTTAGAGAGTATATAGTATAGTTTTATTTATGTGCTTCATTCATTATATAAAGAACCAGCTAATTAATCAGCTACTGTGGCAGTACACCTTTTAATATCCTTACCTTCCCTTCTTTTGTGAAAACGAATCTGGGATTGATACTGAGTCAAATTGACAAATAGTAGAGGGTATAGTCATTGACCTGCCGCCCTGCTGGTACGCCTTGTCTCCGTTGAACAAAGCGAAACACGACAAAACTCAGCATCAATTGTGTATATACTGTGCCACCTAATAATTTCAGTTAAGTACTCTACATAGCGATTGCACGGTTGGATACTTCCTGATCTTATTCGTCCTAAAATTTTTTTTAACCACTTATATTTGTTCTAAAATAAATATATATTTTAAATAATTATTACATCAGAGTTTGTGAAAGCGTATTGGTATGTGAAAACGTAAAGTGCACTTTACTTTTGTTGTTTTCTATTGATATATGTGCGAGATGTAAAAAATGAAGTTGTTTTTGAAAAAGGACTAATTAATATTGAGACGATTAAAGTTGCCCAAGTATTCAATTTTCCCTTTTTTAATGTCGGGAGTAAAATGGATCTAGCAGCTGGGACTCGATCGATGTGATCTTCAACCAAGTCAGATATATCCATGATTACATATATATTCACCGGAGTGATACTCTTGGTCTTGGTCATTATCTAAAAAAAAAATGAAATACACACATGCATCGCTGTGCTGTCATCTTGTAGTCATTGATCCGGATCAGTATATAGCTCCATTGTACAGATCGACGACACCGAACTCAAGAAAAGAAAGAGTTCTTAGCTAGAGAGACTCTGCCATGTCGGTCTAGATCTAAACTTTAGTGGCAGCAATATCGATTAATCATATACTCCATCCGTCCTATAAAAACATAACCTAGAACTAAATAACCTAGAACTAAATGTAACACGTAACGAATCTGGATATATCTCTTCTAAATTTATTATATTAGGATGCCTCACATCTAGTTCTAGATTGATTTTTCTTTTTACCGAATGAGTGTATGTTTGCTCTTCATCATAATTGCCCACATGTCCGGGCTCTCAATATATAATTACTCTCTGTCTGTCTCTCTCTATTATACTATGACCCTGTTTGTTTCCATGGGCTAATGGTTAGCCCTCACCATTTAGCCTCAAATTAGCCCTCAAGGATCCAAACAGGTAAGCTAATTTTGAGCTAATGTGAATTAGCCCCCCTCAAAACATTAGCCCCTCCAATGCCCTGTTTGGAAGATTAGTCCATGGCTAATTTTGAGAGCTAATGTTTAGTCATGAATTGGTAGGCTAAACATTAGCCTAGGGTGGTATGTTTGGATCCATGGGCTAATTCAAAGCTAGGCCCCCTTTGAATCAAAGGAATTATTAAGGAATTTTATAGGATTGAAATCCTATAGGAAATTTTCCTATGTAGCCCTTTGATTCAAAGGATTGAAGTTTTCCAAATCCTACAAAATTTCTATGGAATGGCTTATTGCATATAGGTTTTGGAGGAAACTTAGCAAGAGGTCCAACCTCTTGGAAAAAAATCCTTTGAGTCTATCTCTCTCATCCGATTCCTGTGTTTTTCCTGTGGTCCAATCAAACGATCATTCCTGTGTTTTTCCTGTGTTTTGCAATCCTCTGTTTTACACTTACATTCCTGTCAGAATCCTATGTTTTTCCTATTCCTCCGTTTTTTCATTTCTACGATTCAAAGGGCCCTAAAAGGTGGAGAGAGAGTAGAAAGAGAGGAGAGAGAAGGAGGGAGAGAGTTGCTTTTTGATGGTCCCCACACAAAATTAGCCTCATTAGCATCTTTTGGAGGGGCTAATGTTTTGAGGGGGGCTAATTCACATTAGCTCAAAATTAGTCTACCTGTTTGGATTCTTGAGAGCTAATTTGAGGCTAAAAGGTGAGGGCTAAACATTAGCCCATGGAACCAAACAGGGCCCAAGGGATGCTAATGGGGCTAATTTTGTGTGGGGACTATAAAAAATCACCTCTCTCTCTCCTCTTTCTACTTTCTCTCTCCACCTTTTAGTCTTGAATTAGTCCATGGATCCAAACATACCACCCTAGGCTAATATTTAGCCTACCAATTCATAACTAAACATTAGCTCTCAAAATTAGCCCTGGGCTAATCTTCCAAACATGGCCTATGTGTGTGCCCGCTACCTAGCTTATCATGATGAGTAGTTTAATTAGCTAGAAAGCCGCTTTCGTTGACAATCTAAAAAACGATAAGGTCCGAAGATCTATCTGCTAGCATCGATATGTGCACGATCGCTGAAGTTCAACGCTTTGTCACGATGCAATTGCAGGGCATCCTATGCATTAAATCAAGGACTTATTTATAAATTGTATCCCTAGTTGAAATGCTATTTTTCTTTTTTTAATTTCAGAATTTATTTTATTTTTTGTTTCGAATTTTAACTAATATCGTATTGTGTTCTTTTTTTTAATATTTTTATTTTTAAATTTTAATTTTAGTTGTTTCAAAATTGTATTTCTTATTTAAACTCTCTTTTTAATTTTATCTAATTTCGGATTTTATTTTATTTTTATTTTTCAAATTTTAATTAATCTACTATTGGGTTCTTATGTACTCTTATTTCAATACTGCTTTATTTAATTTCAAATTTCAGTTAATTTTAAATCGTATTTCTACTTCAACTCTTCTTTTATTTTTTTTTCTAATTTACATTTTTTATTTTTTATTTCAAATTTTAATAATCTCGTATTGGGTTTTTACACGGACTCTTTTTTCGATATTGCTTAATTTTGATTCCGAATTTTAGTTATTTCTAAATTATATTCCTACTTGGACTCTCCTTTTCTTTTCTAATTTTGGATTTTATTTTATTTTTATTTTGAATTTTAATTAATCTCGTATTGGGTTCTTATATGGACTCTTATTTCAATATTGCTTATTTTTAATTCCGAATTTCAGTTATTTTTAAATTATATTTCTACTTGAACTCTTCTTTTCTTTTTCTCCGATTAATGTGGGAATTTCTAGCACCCACAACGAACGTGGTGCCTCCTTTCAAAGCTGTTTTAATAATATAACTACCTGGGTGGCCCGCGCAATTGCGCAGCTAGCACCCAAACAAAATTATATATTTTTCAGTATGATTTACTTAAAATTTATAAATAACTATCTCGTTGTCTTAAGACTTTGAAAGACCAAACCTTATCATCCTTGTATTTCTAATTATATAGTTTTTAAAAGTCACACCAACTGCTACCCCTTACTTCTGTCATATTCTTCTTTATTTGTTTGCTCGATCTACCTCTATTTTTATTCATTCTCCTTGAAACCCTTAAAAATTGAATCTTATAGTCTTTAGAGTTTATTGTCTCGTTAGGTTTCGTTTTTATAATTTATAGAAGTCGCGTCAAACGCTGCCATTATACTCATCTACGACCCGTTCACTACCTTTTCTTTTTATTGTCATTGGGATTTTAAAAATCGAACATAATTGTCGTTCGGGTTCATATTTTACTTTCTAGAAGTCCTGCCAAACTGTCAGTGGCTTTGCCATTGTACTCCGTTATGGCTCGCTCGCTGCCTCCCTCCTTTATTGTCATTGAAATTTTTAAATCTAACATACTTATCATTGGGTTTTTTTTACTTTTTAGAAGTTTCAAACCTTAAAAAATTGGACCTTATAGTTTTTAGAGTTTATTGTCTTGTTGGGTTTCATTTTTTATAGTTTTTAGAAGTCCCGTTAAACAATGCCACTATACTCCTCTACGGCCCATCCGCCACCTATTCTTTATTGTCATTGGGACTCTAAAAATCGAACATAACTATCGTTAGAATTCATTTTTTATTTTCTAGATGTCCCGCGAACCGTCGGTGGCTCTGCAACTATATCCCTATACACCCTGCCCGCTGCTTCTCCTTTTTATTGTCATTGATATTTTAAAAATCGAATATGATTATCAATAGGGTTTATTTTTTTACTTTCTAGAAGTCTCGGCAACCGCCTTGCCCATTTGCTTAACGGCCTGCTTGTCGTCCCTCCTTTTAATCATCATTAGAATTCTATTTGGTGTTTTATTAATAGTTTTTATATATCGTATCAACCATCACCACTCTACTCCTTTATAGGCATGTTACTTAATTTATCTCGTCATGTATTTTAGATGGTCTTTTCTTTCAATAGTCTTTACTTTTATCACCAATTTTAGTTAGTTATAAATAGTATTCCTAATTGAAATCTTTTTTTCTTTTTCTAATTTCATAATTTATTTTTTAATATTTTTAATTATTTTCCAATTTTAATTAATACCGTATAGTTTTCTTTTAATATATTTTTAATTTTTAAATTGTATTCCTACTTGGACTCTCATTTTCTTTTCTAATTTCAGATTTTATTTTATTTTTATGCCGAATTTTGATTAATGTCGTATTGGGTTCTTATATGGACTCATCTTTCAATATTGCTTATTTTTAATTAAGAATTTCAGTTAATTTTAAATTGTATTCCTAAGTGAACTCTTCTTTTCTTTTTGCTAATTTCAGATTTTATTTTTATTTTTATTCCGAATATTAATTAATCTCGTATTGAGTTCTTATATGGACTCCTCTCAATATTCCTTATTTTTAATTCCGAATTTCAATTATTTTTAAATTGTATTCCTACTTGGACTCTCATTTTCTTTTCTAATTTCAGATTTTATTTTATTTTTATGCCGAATTTTGATTAATGTCGTATTGGGTTCTTATATGGACTCATCTTTCAATATTGCTTATTTTTAATTCCGAATTTCTGCTATTTTTAAATTGTATTTCTACTTGGACTCTCCTTTTCATTTTTTCCGATTAATGTGGGAATTTATAGCCTTCACGGTGAACGTGGTGCATCCTTTCAAGGCTGTTTTAATAATATAACTAGCTGGGTGGCACGCACAATTGCGTGGCTAGCACCCAAACAAAATCATATACTCCCTCCATTCCAAATTCATCTACATATTTCATAGGTATAATAAGACGAAGAAAAGCTAATAACTCTCTCATACTATATTTACTCTAGCAATAAACTCGATACATGCACCATCCCCACTATTTCCTAGCCAATAGCAAATCAAGATATTGCATGTGGGTTATAAATACTTGTGTGCATGGATGCATGCATCAACATCCATTTACTCCAACGCACAAATAACGAATGGACTTAATGAATGAACACAAATATGTAGATCATTTAGAAATAACCTCAAAAAAATCTTTATGTAATTGTATATTTTAATTTCAGTTGTTTGAAAATTGTATTCCTACTTAACTCTCTTTTATTTTTTCTAATTTTGGATATTTTTTCTTAATTTTAATTAATCTTATATCGAGTTCTTATATGGATTCTTCTTTCAATATTGCTTATTTTTAATTCCGAATTTCAGTTCGTTTTAAATTGTATTCCTACTTGAAATCTTCTTTTATTTTTGATAATTTTGGATTTTATTTTATTTCGAATATTAACTAATCTCTCTTTTCTTTTTGCTAATTTTAGATTTTATTTTTATTTTTATTCCGAATATTAACTAATCTCGTATTGGATCTTATATGGACTCTTCTCTCAATATTCCTTATTTTTGAATTGTATATCTACTTGAACTCTCCTTTTCTTTTCCTCCGATTAATGTGGGAATTTCTAGCCCCCACAGCGAACGTGGTGCCTCCTTTCAAAGCTGTTTTAATAATATAATATAATAGATAGATAGATAGATAGATAGATAGATAGATAGATAGATACACTACTAGAAAAAAGCTTTTTTTTCCCGACGTTGGGTATATTTTTTCACAGGCGGATATGACCTTTAGAGCCAAATAGCCGCCTAAAAAAATGCAAACTGGAGTGAAGCTCGCTGTCCGCTTGCGAAAATCTATTTTTTGCTGGTCCGCCTACGAAAAGACCTCTTATGTGGTCCGTCTGTAAAATTAGACTTGGAATATAAATAGAGGCGACAAAGGGGCTATTTTTTCTATGACCTCTTTCTCCCTCACCTCTGCTCTCTCACATCCCTCCCCTTCCCCTCCCCTCCACACCTCTCCTCTCCTCCTCTCCCCGGCCACCGGCAGGAGGCGGCGGCGGCGACGTGTGCTCCCGACGGCGGGCGACGACTGCTCCCGGCCCCTCCCCCCTCCCTCCCAGATCTGGCCGGAGGGGAGCGGGGGGG
>CM020178.1:15349540-15378547 GCA_009805545.1 Oryza longistaminata
GGGGGGGGGCAGTGGCTGGTGGCCCTCCCCTCCCTCGCTCTCACCAGACATGGCGCGGGACGGCCGACGGCCCTCCGGCACGGGTTAAGTGTCCTGCATAGATCTTCCCCTCTCTCCCAAAGAAGAGATGTTCGCTTCATAGCCTTCTCTTCCGAGATAGACCGGCGGCGGGAGGTCGTCGTCGGTGCTCCCCTCCCCTCCCGGATCCGGCAGCGTCGTGTACTCGTGTGGAGGGCGACGGCGGTGGCTCTCCCCTCCCCTCCCGGATCCGGTAGCGTCGTGTGGAGGGCGGCGATGGCGGCCGCATGCAGCGGTCATCGTCGACGGTGGCGTCCCCACCTCCCAGATCTGGACGCGACCCTCCCCTCCCCTCACCTCCCGGATCCAGCAGTTCCGCTCTCCTCCCTCTCCCTCTCAAAACCCTAACCGAGAGGGGAGGGTGGCGGCGGATAGGGCTGGGACACCGATTTTTTTTAAGCTCAAAAATATATTCGTAGGTAGGTGGATTTAGCCGCCTGCAAAAATTATTGATTTTCACAAGGGTTTGGTTGCAAGCGGAGGCTATATATGGACGCCTGCAAAAATGTGTTTTGGCAGTCTGTTAAAATGTGTTTTCTAGCAGTGATAGATACTAGATAAACCACGGCACTGAGGACTTGCAAATATAATGTAAGGGGAACAAATAGGTAGTTTTTGAGAAACATATTGCGAATTTGCGATGCGAACAATCTGATGAAGATATTCACAAATCACAGGCATGATAAAAATATTATGTGACCACATAAATATTGTGAGAATATACGTATTATTGCGAACCACATGCGTTTGATAGGTAGAATGTCTAATTAATGTTGAAAAGTAATCAAATACCATACTACATTCATATTCAACTAGAAACAATAAGTTGTTATATATAACGTTCGGTTTGCACGAAGTAATTAAATAATGCACGCGCAGGTGCGTACGCGGCCTGGCTACCACAAACTGTAATTGATTATCTTGGACCTTGGAGCTAGACAGATTCGTTGATGAAACGAGGGACACGGCCACACCACACCGGCGGAAGAAATATATTAACTGCACGTAACAGATTAATTAAGATTGCCTGGCGCTGCGCATCGACGTTGAGCATTCTTCGATCTCTTGGGACGACACATTTGAAACATTTTCAGGTTCGTCCTCCTAAGAAATTCACAAAAGTTCAATGCATGTTACAACGGCGATCATTACCTAAACAAATATATATGTAATGGCGATTAATTAAGCTCAAGACATTTAAAATGTATGATTTTTCTCTAAATAATTTTTAACGTAATTTTGAAAATAAATCCTCCAAAAAATATTTTTAAATTAAAACGACTGTTTACAATTATACTTGTAGAGTATTTGGAAATACGGTTGAAACTAAAATATGGTGTTTTCACATTAATTATAGTTTCCAAGGACTTTAAAATTTTAATATGTATCCTTGAAAACTATAATTGACGTGATAACACCATATAGTTACAACTGAAACTAAATTAGATATAGTACCAGATAGTATTTTTATTATCATAGTATATTTAGCACAAATTTTTAATTTCTAGAGTATACACTAGCCCTACTATGACAATTAAGCGGATGAGAGTGCAGTAGTTTTGTTTACCACCTCTTGGTCAGACGAGACAATTATGTGAAGGGTGGGACGGTTTGGGTGGGCGGCTGCTGCTTGCCTTAGCGCCGTCTCCGCTCCCTGTCGACCCTCCGGATCCGCATCGCCGCACATGGAGATGGCAACGTAGAGATCCTCGAACGAAGGGAGGCTACCCAAGCCCCAGACCAGGCTATCCTTGGCACGATCCACATCAACGTGCAACTCCACGACTCGGACCTTGGGCCCTGCTCCCTCTTGAAACACCAGCTGATAATGGCGCGCTTCTCCCCGGAGACGAAGCTCTCTCAGGCACGGGAACGCGCCAGCGCCACCGCCATCTACGACCAGTACTCCTCCTCCTAATCCGGTGCGCTCCACTGCCAGTTGCAGAGTCCGGAGATCCTGCAACATCCCAAGCGCTTGCAGGTCCTCCTGCCGAAGCTCCCTCACCCCGATCCGCAGCTCCGTCAGCTTCACACTGGAGCTACTAGCCTACTACTGGTGCTAATCCACGACGGCAGCTGAGAGAACCAACCATCCCTTACATTGAAAGTCCGGAGATCTGAAGGGGGCACCCAGCCGCTTTCCCTCATGTGCTCCAACGCTGATTCACTACAACCATAAACATTTAGAGTTTGCAACTTGTTCAGTTTGCCAATAGTCTCCAGCAATTCCTTCTCCATGGCCTTGTCCATTTCCTGCCACACGATACCGAGCGCCGTCAGCTCCGTCAGCTTGTGCAGCTCTTTCACAAAATTTGGAGACCCGCTGGTACAAAAACTGGACAGCTCTAACAGGGATGTCAGGCTTCCCATCCTGTCCGGCAATCTTGTCTTGTGGTCAACATATAGGCAGATCAACCGCTGCAGCAGGACAACTGTCGAAGGAAGTTCTTTTATCTCCGTGCTTACCACGTCAAGTATCTGCAAAAACCGAAGTTTTCCTATGCTCTTCGGGAGCTCAGCGACAAGGGTACCTCTTAGCCCAAGGTACCTCAAGTGAAGTAAACTCCCAATATGCTCAAGACTGTAACTTTCCTTCAGGTGACAACCTTCTAAATCCATTACACGTAGTACTTCAAATCTTGAAAGTGGCGGCATCTGATTGATACCAGAACCAAAGGTCGTAACTGACCTCACCTGAGACATGCACATTGTAGCCACCTCTTGAGATGTCTTATCGTCAACCTCGCTAGTTTGGAGGGATAGCCTGCGGACCTTGCCTTGTGAAGGTGGAGAGTCTCTTCCGTCGTCAAGCACAGTAACAAAGTTCTGTTCTCTTGACAAGAAACGGATGAGATAAACAATTATAGGGTGTACACGGCAATAATTGACCGTGCCATCACTGATATCAACTTCTTCGATCATCCCTTTATTTAAGAGCTCTCTGAAGTAACTATGCCCAACTTCTAATAAGTTTGAACCTTGTATAAAGCCTTCAGCTATCCATCTACACACCAATCGTTCTCTCCTGATCATATGATCTCCTGGGAATACACTTATGCATTTTAAGCAATTCCTTATATCCAAAGGTAGATCAAAATAGCTGAAAAGTAGCACCCTTCTCATATTCTCCAATTCAAGACCCAAATCACGCCCGGAACCAAGAGAGTTGTACACCTCACACCAGCTAGTACTAGTAGCATCCTCTGACCTGCTTCTACGCAACAATCCGGCTATAGTGATAATAGCTAATGGTAAACCACCACATTTGTTTATAATATTATCACATACTTCACTCAACTGTTTACTAGGATATTCATCTCCATCAAATATTCTTCTACAAAATAACTGTTGGGAGTCGAAATGAGAAAGCACCTTTAGTTTATAAACACAGCCAATATCTTCCGCCAATTCCAAGTTGCGTGTAGTTGTGATTATTCTGCTTCCCCGAGTCTCAACCACAGCACGTTTGATTGCTTCCCATGATTTTTTGTCCCATAAGTCATCAACAACAATGACATACCTACTTGTTATAGCCATGTATTAGTAAAATCAACTACTATCTCCGTTTCAGGTTATAAGACTTTCTAACATTGCCCATATTCATATAGATATTAATTTGACTAGATTCATTAATATCTATATGAATATGGACAATGCTAGAAAGTCTTATAACTTGAAACGGAGTAAGTACCAGTGAAAATATCACATGGGCACCTCTAAGATAAATGGTTTTGGTGAGAAACGCCTAGGGGCCTTCCGGTTAGCTCCACAAGTTGGTGGGCTAGCTGGTTTGGGTTCGAAGCCTCACTCATTCTATTTACTTGATATTAGATCCTTCCCGAATATTCACTTTTTTAAATGATTTTGGTTACTATATATGTCTTTTTAACAATGGTTATATTTTTTTTGTAAACAAATCATTTGCACTTTTCTATTTGTCAATTGAATTATATTTTATTATGGGATTGTTTAGCATTCAAGTGATTGAAATCTTTGAAAAAAAGGTCACTTTTCTCATTAATTGGATACAAATCTAAAAAGTTTTATCACTATCCTTATCCCCTATTTAAACACAATCCCTTCTTTCTTAGATAAAATGTTAAAATAAATTATTTTTACGTAGAGACAAAATAAATTTACAATAGTTGATATGTTTAAATTTAAATATTGAAGTACTCAATCATCCCACTCCATGCAGAGCTAAATTAAGATTAGGAGTATTAGATATGAGAATACTGAGCCTTGCTTGTTAAATGTCTATGGAAACATGAAAATGGAGATAACTTATGGAAAGGGGGGCTTCCAGGCTCTAGTTCAAAAAAAAAAAAAAAAAACAGAAAGAGAATTGAGATAACTTATAGAAGGAATTTTTTTAGAGAAAAATATTTACAAACTAAAAGTTTCTCCGAGTTGGGGATTAATATTTGGCAAAATTTGCTACAGGACACCGAAAGATTGCGGCCTTTGCTGTGAGACACCCGAAGATCGTGTATTTGCTGGTGGACACTGCAAAAAAGTGGTAATTAGCTGCTGGACACTCCTCCCATTATTTTATTATTTCCGGTCAAAATGGAGAGAGAAAGAGTTGTGTAAGTACTAAAATGCCCCTGGACACGTACTGTTCTTCCTCTCTCTCTCCTTTTCTTTTCCCAATTCTTCCTCGCGACGGCGGCCGGCCCGAGCCATCCAGCCACGGCAGGGCGACTGCGGTGGCGCATCACCGGGGTTCACCGCCGACGGCGATGACGCACGGCGGCGGCCCGGCGCACGAATGAGGTCGGCAAAGCTTGGTTGTCGACGATGGCTCGCGGAATGTCTCGGCGGTGGCGCTTCACCTTGGATGAACGGCGATGGCTCAATTTCTTCAAAGGATTGCCATGCATGCATGTCTTTCGTGTTAGAGAGGTCCATGCGAGGCTACCATGGCAAGGAATTGGATTGGGACTCACCGGAGAGGGAGAAATCGAAGATGGAGCTTGGCGACCGGAGTTGGAGAAAGATGATGCCGATCTCTAAGATCACTGCGCGACTGGATAGGGTACTTGGGGGTAAATGGAGAGGAGGTCGAGGTGAAGCTGATGGCGTGGTGGCTCGGCCTACAACGGTCCACTGCACCCGGAACGGTGACGACGTCGAGGCGGCGACGCGCAGAGCGCGCTCCAAGGCCGGCGATGACACGATGGCGTTCCCGTCGATCCGCTGCACGAGAGAGGATGGAATCAAACGGAAAATTATTTGGCACGTTAAGGTGAGTATGGAACGGTGGTGAGGCAGAGATGGAGATAGCTCTACGGTGACAGCGGGCGTTGTCTTCTTCATGGCCGGCGAGGGATTTGAGGACGACGAAGAGATTGAGGGCTTCCTCTCTCAGTTTGGTCGACACTAGAGCCGGGGTTCACCGCCGACGGCGACAACGCACGACGGCTCGGCCATGGTGGAGCTCGGCGGCGGCGCAATGAGAAAGAGACGAACAGAGAAAGAGAGGAAGAAGAAGAATAGAGAAAGAGAGATTGACAAGTGGGCCCATGGGCAAACTTGTCTTTAACCAAAGTTTCTCTCTCCATTTTGATCGGAAATAATAAAATAGTGGGAGGAGTGTCTAGCAGCTAATTACCACATTTTTGCAGTGTCCACCAGCAATACACGATCTTCGGGTGTCTCACAGCAAAGGCCGTAATCTTTCGGTGTCCTGTAGCAAATTTTGCCTTAATATTTCTTGTCCGGACTTATGGATATTAAGCATCGGTTTTATTAACTTTTGTACCAAGAAATTTGGAAATTGGATGAAAACACTCTTTTGAGAGGATAATTAGAGAGGATGGCCGGGAGACCCGTGCTGACAAAGTAGCCCCCACTATATAATATTAGCTTCTCAAGAAAAAATGTCTTTGTGGCAGAGAGATAATTCAGAAGTCGATCGTCATTAAGGCAACATGTTCAAAGGTAGAGACCACTACGGGCTTTTAGATAATACATGTTTGTTTAGAAACTATACCCCCAATAACAGTTAAGACAACAAATTCTCTAATCATTGACATAAAATATTATTTTATTATAATTGTTTCCTTTTTTACTCTTATGCAGCCGTTTCCATTTTATACATTTTATAGGAGCCAAGAGTCATTGTTAGCAACTAAATTTGCCACAACAAGCCATACTATTAATAGATATATAGTATTTGTTCTCTGCCACAACTTTACTTTGCTTAACTCTTAGCCATGCGGTCCACATGTCATACACTCAATTTTTTTTACCTAACTTTGCCTAAGGTTAGTTTATCATATTGTTTGCCACAAAAGTTGGTTAGTTTATCATTTTGTTTGCCACAAAAGTGTGGTAAGACGTAGTAAAAAATGTGTGGCAACATTAGTCCCCAACCAAACAGGCCCTAAGAGCCTCTATTAATTATCGTTGTGTATGTTCAGGATTTCTATTCACCTAGTTTCGAATGGCGGGCTATTAGTTTTGTCTTTGGTTATGGGGACTTTTAGGAAAGATCCCAATTAGTGTGAAGACGAAAACAAATATTGCATAAGTAACAGGACTTATGAACCATTAGTAATATTATTGCATACCTCTTGTTATGTAGAACTTCTTTGATTTTGTCAATGAGACTTGTTAGATCCCTGGGTGCTTGATTGACGTCTGCCTGTTGTAGTTGAAGGAGCAAATCCATGAAAACTTTCTTCTTGTTTGGATTCCTACACAGGGAAACATAGGCTCCGCAGTCGAACTCCGATCGAAGCCTTTGATACACCAATTTTGCAAGCGTCGTCTTGCCCATTCCTCCGAATCCAACAACTGAAACGATCTTCAATTGTTGCTCAGCATCGTCTCCATCCATCAGCCTACTGATTAGGGCGTGCATTGCCCCGTCAACGCCCACAAACTCTCCTTCACTTTGGCGTGAAGTTGATGGGAGAAGTTCATCATCTTTTGTGACCGACACAGCAACATGAGTATCAGCCGCCCTGCAGCCAACATCCGTATACGTATACCTAGCACGGATTCGGCTGATGTCCACGATACGGAGCTTGATGCCCTCCATCCCATCAATCGTCAGATGTTTAAACTTGATCTTGTCGATAAGCCCCATGAAGCAGCAGTCTGGATTGGAGAACCGGAGGCCTTCTCTGCGCACCGTGAACGCGTCGAGGACATCCTCTATGTCGTACGACAGTTCCCTCAAGAGGCCGACCCAGACTTTGCCGTACGGATAGATCATCAGCTCCCCTGCCGGCACCTCTTCCAGCATACCGAGGGCAGCGTAGATACTCCTCAGCTCCTTTCTGAGGAAATTGGCGCCTTCGTTCAAGTTCGTCGTCTTCACCATGAAGAGTCGTACCCTCCTCCACACCAGATCCATGGTCTTCTTCACCGGTAATAACACTAAGCCTTCAAGATCGGGAGCCATGGTTCCGGACCCGATTAGAGATCAGTTATTGGGAACTACTTGTACTTCTCAGCTGGCACCCGGATAGCACCTCTCGCCTGGTTACAGAGAACACAGCGTAAGATCAGGTAGATACCTGAGCGCGTATATGCAGGAGAAGAAAAAATAGTATAGAGCTAGTAAAAATGTCAAGGAGCAAAACTCAAAACTTTTCAACAATCAGCCCTCCATCCATTCTAATTGCTTACCTTGAGTGTAGTGGAGTGGAGTGGATCGGCGTTCTCCTGAGTGGAGGATTCAAATTTCACTCCGAAACTACGGCGATGAATTTCAAAGCAATGGGGAGATGAAGATGAGAAGAACACGAGCAGCAACCGCAGCTATATATTGTGCTAATTCGGCACGTGGGATCTTCTGTGGCCTCTTTCTGCCGCACGATCTGTGGCTGCCGAACCTCCGACCCTCTCCGCCGCGCGTCGTCCACCACCCTGTCCGCCCTCTAGCGCCCCCCGGGCCACAGCCACATCAACCTCCACTCTGCTGGCGCCGTCGTATTTTTAAATTTGAACCTGGTCCTCGTCGTTCCATTTTTATTATTTTTAAAAGTCTCGTCAACCACTGCGACTCTTTACAGCCCGCTTATCACCCCGCCTCTTTAATGTCATTAGGATTTTAAGATTCAAACCTGATCATTTTGGCTTTCCCTTTTATAGATTTTAGAACTCTCGTCAACCTCTGTCACCTAACTCCTTAATGGCCTGTCAGTCGCACTTATTTTTATTGTCATTGGGATTCTTACAAATCAAACTTGGTCGTCCTTGGGTTTCACTCTTATAGTTTACAAAATCAATTACACCTTTGTCACCCTCCCACCAGTATTCCTTTTTATTGTCATTGGAAACTAAAAAAAATCGAACATGATCATTATTAGTGTTCTATTTTATAGTTTTTTAAAGCCTCGCTAGCTGCCATTACCCTACTTTACCCTTGGCATGTCCTCTCCTATTCGTTTTCCTCGTCACTTAGAGATGCTCACACATGTGTACTCCTATTTTTATATATCCAACTATATTTTGTATACATTTAATAAATAATATTCACCATGTCACATTAAATTTTAATGTTTTGGATATATAAATGAAGTATTAAATATAGATAAAAAAATTAATTACATAGATTGCATGTAAATTACAAGACAAATCTTTTAAGACTAATTGCTCCATGATTTGACAATGTGGTGCTACAGTAAATATTTGCTAATAATGAATTAATAAGACTTAATAAAATTCATCTGTAATTTATTTTATTATTAGACTATGTTTAATACTTCAAATGTGTATCCATATATTTGATGTGACACATCAAAAAATTTCACCCCTCCCCCTGATCTAAACACACCTATACTACAAGTTTTAGAGCACCAAGTTAGCTTCTGCTTATTGCTGCTGCTGCTGATTTTTGCTGCTGTTGCTACTGCTAGAGATTTTTTTGTTGCTGCTGAGATTTTTTGCTGCTACTAGAGCTTGTTGATTACTGCTTTCTGTTGGAATTGCTGATGCTGCCGCCTGGTGAACAGAAGTTGTTCCTGCTACTACTAGTGCCGGTGTTGCTAGCGCACCGGTGTCAATCGCAGGGGCACGCGACGCGACGTACAGGGATGACCCACCCGGGAGGAGGAGTAAACTAATTAATTTGGTAGTTTTGTATGGGTCCACTTTTTTGGTTAAGGGAGTTGATTTTATCAAATCTATTGGAAAGAGAACCATTTTGACACCTTAAAATTCCCATAAACTGAATTTTGGGGATATAAGATTTAGCCATTCTCTTGGTAATGCTATTAGTCGATTTCTTAAAAAAGAACTTGTTTAAGAAAAAATATTCTTTCACCTTGGCAAAATAATTTAGGACAAATCTCAATGCAGACCGTGAATTCACCTGTTTATTAGTTCATTTAGTCACCTGTTTATTAGTGTGAACAAATGGTCTATCTCCTCTTTTAGATAATGAAAATGTTTTACATCCTTGTATCTATAGGATCGAATATAAGAACCAAAATTACTGGAGGGGAGGTGGTGAATAGTAAAAAAAATACCAAAAATCAAATCTTTTGCAAAATAAAAATAAACCCTCAATGTAGAACTAACCTTGATGGAGATCCAGTCTGGCCGTTGTTGAAACGCTGGTATGACTGCACTACCCTTTGATCCGACCTTCCTGTGAAGCCCGGTCTAATCGCTGTCACTGCCGGTCCAACCTTGTCGCCTCCAATCCGACCATCATCGCTATGGACGGACCGCTAGAAAACAGCAAACACAAATCGTCGAAATTTCTTGAAAGTAGATCATGTTTACTGCATCAATATATATTTACAAAGTGCCTCCAAAGTATTATTCTATCAACTCTCAAACACAAATCGCAACATAAGATAAAACCCTATCTTTTATGTGCTCTAAAAGTGTTAACCTTAAGCCTAGACCTCTCATCTATTTATAGCTTAAGGTGGCTACTCAAAAGCCATGAATTAATCTAGTATTAGGACTCTGATTCTCTTCTCCTAGGAACTCTCTCTTATAGGAACATAGCTTATCCCTTTATAGTTTTGAACTTACACTTTTCAATTTTGGACTCCTATCCAAATTTGACACATCTTCATACATATACACATCCTCACGTATGCAATATGGAAACTCTGCATCCATGTGCATTATTCTTTAGCCTAAACATCCTGCATGATCTCCTCAATCATATGGACATTAAATTCTCTCAAGTCGACTACCGATCCATCACCGGCAATACTTCTATGGCCTTAAGACACACCTACACATGAACAAACAAACAAAAACCATATCCGAGCATAAGTAATTTTCTAATTTGACTTATATTAGCACACAAATAGTATATGATGTGCATATGAAACAATTAGAAGCCACAAATATTTAAGAAATCATCATGAAACACAAATTGATCCCAAAACCGACTCCAAGCTAGAATCTGTTGGTCTGACTGCCCCGGAGAAGTTAGACCGCGCATGCCTAACAATTCGTCAATTAAGACACCACTTTACAAAAATCAATGCAATCACTTTCACAACCAATTGCTTACCACAAAACTCTAAATCAATACAATGATCTCACAGTATCTCCATTATACATAGAACTGATAAGTTTTGTTGATCGAAGAAAAAAGAGATCTAGGGTAATGAGACACTTCCTAACTACCCTGAAAAGCTAAAAAATCACATATTCTCTTTAATAACATGTTTGTGTGATTTAGTTGTTGACTAACCTTTTTCTTCCAAAACTGCAAAAAAAAAAAAATACAATGCACTAATTGGTAGCACACGTTTCTCATTGGTTTATGCCAAACCCATTAATGCAAGCGCATGGAAAATTTATCTGAACCATTGAAAGGGATTCATATCTCATGAAAATGTACAAAATGCTGTAAAAACACAAAATGTTGTATAAACTGTAAGATCATTTGTGAAAATGTGAAAATACAACCAAAGGACGATGCAGGGGTAGTAATAACTCAATATTATTTATTGTGATACCTACAGTAACTGAGTTTGATTCTCACTTTGAGCTTCAAAAATTTCTGCTACCAAACGCATGGTCTCTAATTAATTCTGTTTTCAACACAGACCAGCACGGTGATTGTATATGTTGACCTCGATTGCCGGCGGTGTTACAGACAGATCCGTAAGGTCCTCTGCAAGCTCCAAGGTAAAAATGATCCCAACATGCCTGCAAATTACTACTGTATAATTGTTTCACTACGGGGGTGTTTAGATCAAGGGGTGTAAAGTTTTGGCGTGTTACATCGAGTATTATATACGATATCGCATGGGGTGTTCAGGCACTAATAAGAAAACTAATTGCAGAATCCACCAGTAAACGGCGAGATGAATTTATTAAGCCTAATTAATCCGTCATTAGCAAATGTTCATGCGCGGGCACTTATATTATTGAAAGGTAAGATTTTTATTGTTTGTTCAAAAATTTTATCTCATAAATTAAGGGCAAAATAAAGTTCGGATACTATTATTTTTTTAATAATTTAAGGGTTCTATTTTTCTTAAGGTATCTTAAAAATCCATTCACAAACTTTTGAGTAGGAGATGGATTAAGTATTTACGACTTTTGAATCATGTTTTTTTTCTCGAGTAAATAATAAACTATTGCTTGTAGTATGGCTACAAATGAAAAATGAGTGAGCAAGATACTCAAAATTCTTGTGATTAAATCGTCTCATGAAGACGCATGATATAGTAAAGAAAGGGAGGGAACCGTATACATGGAGAGAAAGAAAAAAGTGAGGTGAAGCGCAGGTACCCACGTGCGTAGGTGCATACCGAAGGTGGATAGGTAGGATCTCGTAGCGTTTAATTTGTTGTAAGATCAATTTAATCTAATGGTTCATAATATTGGACCCACCGATTTAAGTGAAAATCAAGTAATAGATATTTTGCTTTTTTTTCTTAAAATTTCTAGTATTTTCTCTAATTTATTAGAGCACCACGTGGTAGCTTGAGGACATTTTAAGAAATTTTGATGGACTTCCCACAAGAATATTAACCATGTAATATATATGTATGGAATATATGTTAATATTCGTTCTTGCTTCGTCCATGTTTATAAATGTAGAGAGAAATTAAATATGTTGCTAGCAAGCCATTAGATGTCTAATTAATAGCAATTAATTTTGACACCTATTTACAATTGTTCGTAGTAGCTCTTACAAATTCAACTTACGACTTTGATTACGTGTTGGTCAACAATTTACTGACAACCATGACTCGTATGAAAAAAAATATGTACTACGTACTTAGAGTTTAGAACGACTGAAATTGATGAATTATCTGATTTATGTGATAGCTATTTGAGATTATAAACGAATGAATTAACTTCTAAAAAGTTAAAACGTTGTTTAAGAAAAGCACCATTTAGAAACTTGGAAAGCGTGGAGCATGCAAACGAAAATCCAAAAGATAGAATCAGGAAAAAAAATCAGGCCTTAAACTCCCTTATAACACTCTTAACCTAGTAAGAATTCTATTGATATTCGTTAATATTGTGCTTACATTTATAACATAATGATTTCTTTCAACTGTAGCAACAAATAATACAAAACCCAAATACAACATAACACAATACATTATAATTATTATGTAATCAGCTCTCGATTTCAACTTAAACAGAGCTAAGTGTTGGAAAAACTCAACCCACGGTGCTTAATTCTTCTCTCACCTTTAATTTTCTTTTCATGTTATTAGCAAAAGTGGTAGCGTTGCAGCGGTCGTGATCACTTAAGATGCCTTAGACACGACGCTTTCTCACACGTGCGAAAGACAAAAGTGCTGACGTGCATTGTGTAGCGGGCCAAAAAGAGAACTTTGGACACTTTAGTTATTAACAGTAGATCTGATGATTTAAATAATGGGTCCATTTGTTCTAGTGTAAATGTAAATTAGTTAATATATATTTTAAATTGCTAATTTAATGGGTACACAATACAATGGTGTAGACTTTATTTTAAAACAGTGCATTATTTGAGAATAATAGTCCAAAGTAATAAAAAATAGATCCAATGATTTAAATAATGGGTTCATCGGTTTAAGTGCACGTATAAATTAGTTAATATAGATCTTAAATTGTTTATTTGATAGGTACACAATATAATTGTGTAAACTTTATTTTAAAATAGTACATTATTTGAAAATAATAATACAAAGTAATGAGTACACATGTTTAAGTGAAAATTATCTTACATTATTGATTTAATGGGTAAGCATATTGTAGAGCTAGTTTAGTTACATGTGTTTATAAAGAGTTATATGATGGCATATTCTTTATTTGTAAAATTATGATTATTTAAAAAAATATCAATTGTATAAATGGAAAAAAGAAGAAAAAAAAGGAAAAATAATGGAGGGAGGCGTACGTATGCATACTCATGTACGTGACCTACCTATATGCATGGAAAAAAGAGGAGAGGTGGGACCCATAGTATTTGATTTGTTTTAAGATCAATTTTATCTAACGGTGTATAATATTGGACCCACCAATTTAAGTGAAAATCAAGGGGTAGATGTTTTTGCTTTTTTCTTAGAATTTATAGGATTTTCTGTAATTTATTAGAGCGCCACATGGCAGCTTGAGAGCGTTTCTAGGAAGTTTAATGGACTTTTAGTATATAATAGATAGATTTGTACATAACTTTAAGACAGATGGAGTACAGCGCTTGGTCTGTAAGTGCTTATGTATTTTTTGGTTTAATGTGGTAATTTTGGGATGGAGCTAAGTGTCTATATCAGATTCGTATATGAAAGTTGATTTGTTTTTGGATGGAAAAAAATACATCTTATAATTTGATCCCACCACGATCTAATTCTTTAGATTATATTTCTGTTCGATGTGGTAATTTTAGAATGGGACAATATGTATCGAAAGTAAAGACTAATGGTTGTACTCGGATTGTTTGCTTTGCTGTATGCATGTACTATCCTTTATATTTCTTTCTCTGCAGCACACAAACTTTCTATATTTGTATGTGCTTCAGACATCTTGTCTGGAAAGTGCCACTTCTAAATAATAGAGTCGATTATGCCAGAACCTATTATTTTAGTTGGCCTATACCTCTTCTTACGAATAAAGACTAATAAGAGTCCAATTATTAGTTTGTACTTTAATTTGCTAGAGGTTAAGGTGATTGCTTATTTTTGTTTGGCACTAGCAAAATGCCCGTGCTTCGCTACGGGTAAAAGACATATAAATTATTTTATTAGGCTACATATTGATAAGAAATTTCAATGACAATTAGGATGGATAAAAACCACTATTGCATAATGAAATACTCGCTCTTTTTCAACTCCCGCGTGGTAAAATGCGCGATCTCCTTTTTCTAAAATTATACCTGGACTCGCGTACAGAGTGATTGTGTCACGCGTAGATGGCATATAGGCAGTCGAGAGAGAGGACGCAGGCGCTGGTACCACTACTACAGAAAGCTTTTTTGCATACGGGCAGAATCGATCTTCACATGCGGTTGGCCGGCCCGCATGCGCGAAATGGTCTGCAAAGATCACCATTTGCGCATGCGGCCGTCGCAGCCGCATGCGGTCACTTAAGACGGCCGCATGCGAAAATAAATCTTCACATGCTGTCCATCTAAGAAGCCGCATGCGAAGATATATTTTCCCATGCGGTCGACCTAACAAGACCGCATGCGAAGATCTATTTTCGCATGCGGGCGTCTTAAGTAGACCGCATGCGAAATTCAATTTCCGAATAGCTAAAATAATATTTATTCTAGCCTTTTGGTGAGATGTGTCTCGTAATTAATATTAAATTATTGAGGGATTTATTATTGTATTTCGGAGTAGTAAGCATATAAGATAAGACAAGTGCCGCAGTAACAAACATGTAATACATAACCATTAATTCAATCATAATTTACATACGAAATATATAATACAAGTGGCACAGTTTTTTCATCATGTTATTGCATATGTATAAGTAGTGTACATGTTATTGCATATGTTCTTTCTCCCACTCTCTGAGAGGTTTAAATTTGTCGTCCATTGCAAGTTCACTCTGGTTGTCGTAGAAGAGACCTCTTGCGTTGCAGACATCGCGACGGATGAATCGGCAGAGGTCAGCGGCCACGTTCAAGATAGTAGTGTCGTTGAATCATTGTGCAATATATGGGATTTCAGGGATCTGCACACAGAAAGGAAAATAAAATGGTACTCAGTGAGAAGTGTGTGCGAGATGGGTTTCTTTGTAGAGAAGAGTTCGATGACCTACTCGGTTACTGGTTGTTTTGTACCTCCCATTTACTCTGAGCAGCTCGCACACGTAATAACCACACAAGTTGGTTCCTGGTGGTTATTTGTAGCACTGCGATATAATTATGGGGACCGATCTCAGTAGATATATTTAGTATATATGTACTATTCGATAATTAGTTGTATTGGTATAAATTTGATAGTACCGGCCAGCCAGTCCTGACGGATAACTTCTTCTGGGATGGAATATGTACTGGTCCACCTCTTTTGCGGTAGTACTTGTGTGCTCTGTTTGAAGGAAACAATTGTTTTATTAGTAGTTAGAAGACTGGTGATCGACCTAAACAATTTATAGTAATGAAATGTTTATCACTTACAAATTCAAAATAGTGAGGAATTCCATAAATGTCTCCTTATCATAGTGTGCGGGGTCCAATGATATGATCAATTGGTCTTTCGGATATACAAGGAATAATATGTAGTGGTCTCTACATATAAGAAAGGCTTATTGGAGACAGAAAATTCCGAAGAAGATAAATTAATTAAACAAAAAGAAGAGAGAGCTTACGTGAACTGGTAGGGGACCATTAAGACATCTTTGTCGGCGTGCGCCAACATTGCTATTGCCAAGTATGTTGCTACTTCTAGCTTCTTCATCTTGTGCAATGCCTTCACATATTCTTCCTTTTCTTCCGGGGTCTTGCCAACCAATTGCTCGCAGTCCTCTCTCAGCTCTACGGTGTGTTGTGTTTTGCATATTCTTGTTGAATCGACGTATCCAACCTTTGCTCCAGTTCTATCAGCTTCGTGGAATTGCATACTGTACAATGAATAAAGAAGAAATGAGATTTGGTTTATTTGTTTCGAATGAAACGTGCAACATGTAATAAAGAGTTCAGACTTACAGACAGAAAGCTGCAACGAGATTAACGTCCATTTTATCTAGCTTGTAGAGGGCGTAAAGGTCTCGGAAAGAGATAAAAAATATCCCATTAGGACCACTCATGAAAGCGCCTTCCGGGACGGCGACGCTTATGAAACCGAGACCTTTCCTAGATGCCTTCATATACCATTCGTGCATTACCCTCATTTCCCATGGTAGCTTGTTCATAAGATAAGTTGGCAAGAATGGCTTGCCATACTCATAAGTTTCAGGCACATCGGCAGATAACCAGGATTGCACTTCATCTTGGGCCGCTAGTACTGACTTCTGGGAGTCTGACAAGACGTGAGCAAGTTCTTTTCTCTTCTCAGAATTCCTGAAAGCTGAAAACATGAACTTCTCCTTATCCTTGTCAATCTCCTTTGGGTCGTATGTCGATATCAACTTTGGAATTATACGACGAGGTTCCAAAGGATTAGACTTCGGTTCGGATGTAGTACCATCTGGTATGTGCACATGTTCTACCAGAGCAGATTGGGGTGTAGGTGGAGAGGTGTGAACTGAGGGCGGAGCCGGGGGAGCATGCTGTTTAGCTGGGGAGGTGGGAGAGGCTTGAACTGGTTGCGGGGCCAGGAGAGGCGGCTATTGAGAAGGGGAGGGTGGTGGTGTAGGTTGGCAAGGCGGTGACCTAAGCGGTGGTGGTGACAGCGGATGTTGAGGTGACGGTGGTTCAGGAGGCGACGGTGGTGCAGGAGCGGCAGCAGTCATTGCCTGCGATGAGGATGGGGTTGAAGATCCTGCTGCAGGAACGGCCACGCTCAGGATTACGTCTCTGCGGTGCCACAAGATAAACTGATTCACTGCATCACCGAGAAGTTCAATCCCCTCAGGTGCTGGTATGTCTAGTTCCAAGGAAACGTGGTCGCTATGGACCTTGGCGACCTGTACCCTTGCGTAATCCTCAGGGATTGCCGTGTTGTGGAATTGACGTCCGGCTATCGCTAAACCCGTTGCAACCTCCTTAGTCTTTCCAGCACGGCCGATTGGTACGACGAGACTGCACGGAGTTGGTCCAGTTATACTATCCAAAGGGAAGGTAGTTGTCTGCACTGGGGCCTTATGGCCATCTATAGTCTCAAGTGTGGCCTCCGATGTGGGAGAGCACCAATGTTATTCATTGAGTTGAAAAATCTCGTTCAACATATAACAGACTTTTATTGTGGCACTGAGTTAGTACCTAGCTTTGTCTAAATGGATTGAACATTAACTCGTGGCTTGAACACTATGCTGAGATTATCAATGTTAAACCTGACTTAGGGCAAGTACAAAGGTAGAGACCGGTATGGTCTCTACGTTAATTAGAGACTATCACATTAAGGCATGTACAAAGGTAGAGTCAGATATGAGCTCTACGTTATCTAGAGACTAGCATCCTACAACAGTTAGACATAATATGGTCTTTAATTATTAATGTATCAAAATACTTTTTCTTACTCTTTTTTCCTTTCTATCACCACTATGCAACAAAATTTATTCTAATAAATGCTAAGAGTCGACTCTGAGCCGTTGTCATGCATCACAACCATACTCATTTCTCTTGCTTCCATGTCATCAAATTTACTTGCATGGCAATAGAGAGACCACTAATAAAGACCGTTGTACATGCCCTTACACAACAGAGTAGTCGTGAGCCCCGCATGCCCACATTCTAAGCGAGAAGGCTGGAGCGCAGAAGGCAAGTCAGCAACAACCTCATCAGACTTGCTAAAGGATCATTTACCTTTGCCAGTATATATATACTGGTGATGGTCAGTCGGAAGAGGGCCCCTAAACAATTATCAATCTACTATTCACCTTCTTTACTTTTTTACTTTTTAGTTCTTTACTATTTCGTTTCCATGGTCGAGTTTGAATTTAGTTAATCTTTACCGTTTTGCGATGAAAAAGATCGTGCTTCTCCACGAAAGCGAGGAGGTTATACTTTGCTAGTTTGCTCCGAAATTAGTCGTTCGTTGTCACGTAAGTACGATATTTATCTTCTTTGCTAATTTTGCTTGCAAATTAGTCGTGTGGTTCTGCAAAAGTGGATTAATCTCAAAATTTGGTTTACTAGCCGGTTTTGATATATCAATTTTGATGACTCCGTTAATTACACCGTAAATCGTTAAGTGATTTGTGTTGAAAACAAAAACATCAACAACTATACATTTTTTAATTACCCTCGAATTACTGATTGGATAGTGGACCTTCAGCGACCAGTGCTCCAAAATCTCACTGTGGAAAACGGCACAGGACTTTTGCATGATAGGTAGCCGATGTTGGAGTTACAATGGTCGCAGCCTTTGAAGAATCCCATCGAAAGAAATGCATCTTGGTTGCTTGAGGAAGTGAAGCGGGACTTGGAGCCTCTGACGTAAAGTTACCCCCTGACGTCGTCACTGACAAGTTGGTCCGAGAGCGGTGGGTCCACATGTCAGTCACCACGTGTGGGCCATGCACGAATACCCTATGCTTCCCAAGCCCATCTGATGCATGCATGCTTGGGACACCCAATCTAACGAATGCTTGGAGACATCATCATGCATTTTCACCTTTCATGCATGTTCCTGGTCTGAGGTGTCGAGAGAGGCCATGTACTGAGATATATCATATATATGTAAAAATTTTATAGTTCTTGCAAAAGTACCTGGATTACCAAGATTTACATTAGAAGTTTTGGTACCTCGAGGTACTTAGTACAGAAGTATAAAATTGCTCTAGATAATAGAGCAATTTTACTTATACAGTTGAATCATCAGAGAACTAAGAAATTCTTCAGGGACTCGCCTCAGGGTTTGCATTCTCGAAATTGAGAATTTTCCCGGGGGGGGGGGGGGGGGGATCACTGAAATTTTTGGTACTTTTTTTACCGAGATATTTGATAATTTAACAAATTTTGATTGAATTTGAAAAAACTTTGGCCAAATTCAAAAAAAATAAAAGAAAACTAACATTTGGATGAGATACGTGCTTCCTAGTTGGGGGGGGGGGAATTATCGAAATTTCAGAAACTTCAGAAATTTCATTCTAAAATTACAATTAATACTTCGTTGTGTCCTTGACTCCATCGTAGAGATGGCAGCATCGGCAAGCTTCATCATCAGCACATAGGACGAGAGAGAAATCGAGAAGTTCTCCGTCGTCAACTAATGTTCATTCCAATCAGGTCGCCTTACTTGTTAAATATTCCGTACCGATGCATTCAAGGATGATCCAATGCAACGCGTGCCAAGTCAAGAAACAGCAACCTGTGCTAGGTTCAGCACTGTTGTTTTTCTCTGAATGCCTGGAAGCAAAGCTATACCAGAGCTTTGTATGTTCAACAATCCCGACGCCTCCCAAACATAATATTAATTTGCTTTGTCTGGTTTGGGTGGATCTTAATCTTGGACCATCCGTATAGTCCGGTACTTTATAGACAACTAGCAATGTGTAGATAAGACAACTCGATCGAAGCAACCCTAATGTATAGCAGCAACCCTCATGTATAGCAGCAGGGTGACAATGCTGCAGTTCCCCGCCGCGTCGTGTGTGGGAACGCATAATATAATGCTTGCACAATGGGATAGATGGAGGAAGAAGACCTAATGAAAGTGTGAGGTAAATTGGGTTTGGACTTGTTACCCATTGGAACCAACATCTTTAGTTTTGGGCCAACCCACGTATCCACTTGAGCCACGTTTTGGGGACGGGCCAACAAGGCCCGTGGGTTGGCCGGACCTCGCCCATCCTTACTGACAACATGATGTTAAAATGAGTCGCCATATTATATAATTGAAATATTTTTATGTATGGCTGTCCTTTGCAACACAATAGATGTCACACCGGCCACTACTATATGGGCCCCTTGTGCTATGTGGTTCATTGTTCACCTGTCAGTAGGCTAGTGCCTACTGCCTAGCGTGAGATCTAAACAGTAGTGTTAAAGTATTCGGATAGAATTTGATTGAGGCAGAGATGAACTAATCCTATCCTATCACATCAACTCCATCAAATCCAGTAGCAGAGATGATTTGTGTTTCCACGTCAGGATGCCACACCACGCTGCTGAGCCTTCAGAAGACTTCCACAATATGGGCCCCTTTGAATCATCGGAATGAAAAAAATAAAGGAATAGAAAAAACATAGAATTCTAATAGGAATGTAAGTGCAAAGCAGTGGATTGTAAAACACAAGAAAAACACAAGAATGATAGTTTGATTCAACCGTAGGAAAGGAATCGGATCAGAAAGATAAACTCAAAGGAAATTTTTCAAGAGGTTGGAGCTCTTGCTAAATTTCCTTCAAAATCTCTATGGCATTGTCCATTCCATAGGAACTTCAAAAGATAGGACATGATTCATTCCTTTGTTTTAAAAGGCTTGATAGAAAATTTTTCTATAGGATTGGAATCCTCCAAAATTCCTATATTTTTTCTCCAAATGAAAGGAACCTATATAGCTGCTTCTATGAGTTTCTCATCACCAGTAGCGACGATGAAACCTCCTGCCTCCAGGAACAGATGAGGTATGTAGAGGCAACTGGTTGGTGGTGGGAATGCCACATTTTGCGCTACAAAATAGCACTTTTGAAGATGGGAATGATATGGCCAATTAGGCAAGGCTTGTGGGACTCAGTCATGTCTGAAAGAAGTTAGCTAGCTCCCAATCACAGAAGCAAGTTTGCTATGGACACCCTGCATGCCGGATAGTCCTGATGCCTCCCAAAACTATATACAATGGAACGTTGCTAAACGAGTTATCTGATCTATGGAAGTGAACAGCTTTTTCATCTGAACATTGTATATGACTGCTGGCCACTGTCATATATATAGCAAATGAGCTGTGTTTCTGTCCAAAGAGAGAGATGAGTTGTTGTATGTCATATATAAAAGAGTAAAGTGCACGGGCGGTTCTTAAACTTGTTGGTTGTTGGGACGTGTCGTCTAAGTCCCTAAACTCTAAAAATGCATATCCAAATCCCATAACTTGTCATAGTGTGTTATCTATGTCCCAAATCGCCACAGCCTCTTCAGGATCCTATACATGGCACTGATGTAGCATGCAACACGGACATGACGTGACATCATTTTAATTAACAAATAGGATCCATTTAAAAATTTTTCTTTTTCTTTTTTTCTTCTTTTCTTCTCCTTCTCTTTTTTCTTTTCTTCTCCTTTATCTGTGACCCAAGCAGAAAAAAGGAAAAAAAAAGAATGAGAAGAAAAAAAGAGAAAAGAAGAAATTACGAACGTAGTTGCTCATTACTGATACTGCATCAAATGCAAGCTACACACTACCAAACCAGGTAGATCGTTGCCTCCCCTTCAATCAGGGCCACTTCAGATTGAAGTCAAACTCATGTCATCTACCTATAGTACAGCTCATTTAGTTGTGAAACAAGTTGAATTGCTCTTTATTATTTGGTCGCAATCTTCGATGTCCCTTTTTCATGTGTTTATAGTTACATCATCAGTTTGCTGTTCTACATCGTACTGTACTTTTTACTGTGTTTGCAATTCATCATCAGTCATGTAATGTGTGTAATGTAATACACGCGCCCGGGACAAACAGAGGATGCTCTGTTCCATAATTAGCACCAAGGAATGCAACGGGGATTCGGTTTTATGATAAGGATATATACTAATATATAATTAGTTCTTGATGAGTGACCAGCAAATGGATCGATCATCACCAGGCAGAAATGTACTCTAGCTAGGCACTCCACACACGTAGCCAATAGCTAAACTCAAACGCCAATGCTGTGCAATAACTTCTCTATTGTCGATGCATGATTAAGGGGCATGACGACCTTGGTTACTCTAATTCCTATATACTCTACGACATATATATCAACATGGTTACAACTAATGGTATGACATGAGTATATAAGTCTGTCATAAAACGTTTGTACTGTGCATGCTACAGTGGCATCAGTAATTTCTAATTATAGTTAAGTATTTCTTGATCATTAATCCTACATCAAATTCATGTTACACAGTATCAGCCTGGTCTACCAGGTCTAGAGGGGTTTATAATCAAAGTTGTATTCCTTAGGCCATTATTCCCACTGTATGTTTCACAAGAGTTTCAATCTCATTAAACGAGATGCCACATAGACTATACTGATGATATATCATGAAGTTTATGAAGGAAGAGAAGGAATGGGTTTTAGTTTGATAAAACTTTTTACAAACATACCTATGCTTTTGGAAAAAGAATGAAACCACTTTGTGACTAAATCATTTCATTCGAGTCTTGGAAACGGAAATGAGACTCCATTGCGACCAATTCAATATTTAAATATGAAATCATGACACCATTGATCAATATTTAAATACTATAATAGCATATTAAATCATGAAATGAAGCTATCACTACACTGGATCAGGTCACCACTGACGGGCTCAAACCCTCAACTTTGACGGGTTCAGCCCCTGGTCAGAGATTAGTGGTCACTGATGACTTTGAGTCCCCTGTGACGGGTGAAGGCCCGTCAGAAGTAAGAGCCACCTCAAACGGCCCCCAACTAAAACTCATCACAGGTGAGAGTCACCTCTGACTGGTCCCAACCAAAACCCGTCACAGGTGGGAGTCACCTCAAACGGCCCCAACTAATTAGGACCATAACTGGTGTGAGAAAAGGGAAAAAAAGAGAAACACCGTCCTCCTAGGTTACCATCACATTCATTTCGACCGATTGCATTTGGCATTCACAAATCAAAAAAATCGTCACAATTCTTCTTTGCTCCATCGCAGTTGTCCCAATTACAAAACAAAATCACAAGAATCTCAATCACCATAGGAATCAGAATCATCAATCACAGTAGCAACAATTGGAACAAAATGAATAGCACAGACAAAATACATGGGTGAAAGAGGACTTGCTGGCAATGGATCTGAGCTCGTTGTATGCGACTGGAGGCAAGTCAACGCAAGTGGATGCAGGCGGTGACGACTTGGGCACAAAGGAGACGAAGAAACGGCGGTCGACGTACGTGGATGAAGGCGGCGGATCTGGCAAAAAGAACCGGGACTAAAAATGATCTTTACTACCGGTTGAAAACCCCAGAGGCATTCTATCATCTTTAGTCCGGGTTCATCCCCTGTCAGATTGATGTCAGGGGGCCGAGGATCTTTAGTCTCGGTTGATGTCACCAACCGGGAGTAAAGATCTGTCGAGGAGAGGATAAGGGATAGTGTCACACCCCAATCCGGCACCGCCATACAACGGCACCTGACAGGAGCATGTCGTAGGAAAAACGGCGTGAACCGCTTCCTACGAAACCGCGATCTCGGTACCAGTCCCAGGACATAGTGCTGGTACCCACGGTGACAAATATGAATCATTGCAAATCCTTAAAATAAATAGAGGACTTATTTACCTTAACTTAGGTTGCAGCTCAGGACAGCCCGAGAATACAACCGACGACGCGAACGAGGAAACACCAACAACAGCAGCAGCAGCGGAACCAACGAACTAACACCCAACACCATAGGCGACGGCTGGGAACCAGGACGAAACCCTATTCTTCACTTCACTTCATCTTCAGTTTCAGGACGGAGGAACTATATATATTTATATAGGGCAAGGGTGAGTACTTTCGTACTCAGCAAGTCACGGGAACTTAGGTGTTTAATGCAAGCTTGGAAGAGAGGCAAGGTTGTTTTGCAAATCCTTTGTTTGAAATCATTTTTGAAATCACTAAGTGATTTATTTCTTTTTTTAGTTTGGATCGAAAAGAGACTTGTGTCTCGATTCGACTTAAGAGATGCTTTTCAATATCTCAAATGGTAATGTACCGACCTCCCGGGTCAGATCATTACTTCTCGGCTCCCAGAGCCATTTCACTTGATTAAGCGGCTCCTAGAGCCTTATTCATTTTCTCGGACTCCCAGAGTCCAGTTGCCCAGCAGCACAACAATCCGCTTCCACTCGGGAAGCCTAGTCTATGATGCCCGCAGACATCCCGAATCACACAGATTCATTTCTGACCACTCAGGTCATCCATCTGCCACATAGGCTGATTCTGGTTACGATTCCCACACCACAACAACTATTCACAAAGCACTGGCAAACAAATCTACGCAACGGGAACCACCTCACATCCGCCCATGACCGTGGGCACGGCTGTTCGAACAGTTAGTTAATCCTCTGCAGAGGGGTACACTTTACCCACAAGACACGAACTTACTCCAGACACTGGCCGGTGTCAGAGGTTCGCGACAAAGCCTTTCCCAAGCCGACCCAGGGTTACCTCATGCCACATAGAAGGATCAAATCCTCACGTAAGTATAGGCCATTTTAGGCATTCACAAATCAATTCCAACCACCTTGATCGGTAAGTGAGCAAGCTTCTTGTCCTTGCCTTACCAGGAACCCGGTTTGTCCGACCCCACCCCGGCGTTCCCAACTATTGGCATGCGAGGTTTCCCTGAACCAACTAGTTACTTAGCCAGGGTGTCCCATTCCACCTTGTGGTTGCACTTTGATTATGCTCGATGAGTTTCCCATAGGAATCGGTCCTTACATGCGAATACGGGACAGCGCCACGTAGGCACGGCTCCCGCATCGCGAGTTTTCGCAATTCATTTTATTTTCAAACACACCGACACCACATGTCGGGTTTTCAAGGCTTCACAAACCCATTTCCCAAGTTTTCGACAATCAACGGTGTATGTGGGATATTAGGTATACGCGCTCAGAGAGCACGGGTACCGCAGTACCACAAGGGTGGAGCGACAAGGAATCAGGGTAGTACAACCTACAGGAAATAGTGCGACTACTGGGTAGGTCCGTCGGTTTGGCGCGCAAACCGAGGCCAAGCAAGTTAAGTGTGTGATTCTAATAATGCGAGTTGCAAACAAAATAATAATGATTTTCCAATTATAGGAGCAATTGATCAAAGGGTAACTTGCCTTGCTCAAAGACTTCACGAAGCTTCAAGAAATCTTCGAGAAAACCCGCGGTTGACGGAAATCCGGTAACCGCAACTATACGCAAACAATTAAAAACCTACACAAGACCCAAAATAAAGATCCTATTTAGACTAGATAATAGTGCCATTAGATAGATCTCAATTTTACGGAATTATTGGAAGTTGAACGGAGTCAATCGGATGAGCGGTTGAGAAGATATGGATTTTCTAAGGATTAAGGAATTTCTGTCTAAAGGAAAAAGGATTTAATAATTTATTAAACCCTTTTTGGAAAGAAATTGAAGGAGGGATATGATTTAGACTTCCTCGGGCGGCTTGGGTGCGGCCCGAGAGGAGAGGCACGGCTCGGCCGAACTAATGGGCCGGCCGGCCCGGAGAGGCGGCCCAAGGGGCGCGGGGAGAGTGAGGGAGAGAGAGGGCCGGTGGGCCGAGTCCACCTTGTCCACCCTGCGGGGTCCCGACTGGGGCCCACTTGTCGATGGCGCGGCTCACCGTGGGAGCGGTGCATGAGGGCGGCGCTAGGGTTTCGAGTGAGCGTGGTTCACGCGCGTGCACCGGATGGACCAGGGATGCGGCGGGCCCACGTGCAGCCGGTTGGCGCACCGCGGACCGTGCGCGCGAGGGTGGGGGAGGGAGGAGCCGGTATAATCAAACGTTCGGACTATAAGTATCTGCGCCCTCTAACACACAGAAAGAATATGCTTCCGCAAATCATTTAGAACTGTAAAATAAAACATTTCGAAGTGCTATAATAATTTCCGAATGCAATAGTACTTTATTTTTCTATATAAATAATTGCAGATAGGAGTATACTCTAATTTAACTTAGAGAGGCGAGTAATATGGTGGACAATTTAGCAAGTACTCCTCCGTTCTAAAATATAAGTGATTGGAGGGAGTGACATATGTACTATGAAATATGAATCTGGACACATGTTTTATTCCCCAAAATCCTTATATTATGGGACGGATGAGTAGAAATGGAGTAGATATAGTCAGTGTATAACCACGATATTCAAACTGAACAATTAACTGCATGTCTGAGTACATCCACACAACGTTAGTTAATTAAACTTGACTGAATGGGGTGTTTTTACAATAAGATGTCATGGACCCATGCAATGCCAGCTGAGCGCATAACTGAGGGACTCACGTGAAGCACACACATGATATGATCACCTCACCATGGATGGTACTACAAATATGCTCACCCACATTGCCAATTTGTATTGTGACACCTTGTTTGGTT
Source organism: Oryza longistaminata (assembly GCA_009805545.1). Classification (NCBI taxonomy): domain Eukaryota; kingdom Viridiplantae; phylum Streptophyta; class Magnoliopsida; order Poales; family Poaceae; genus Oryza; species Oryza longistaminata. Next base: position 15,375,888 of record CM020178.1, read on the forward strand.
GTACATACTATCTTGTACTTGATCATTTAGTATGTTTGTGCACTAGATGGTGGCTAGATCACACCGTTTGGGAGCTTTTACACTATAAATTGCATATAAACTGCATCGTCAGTTTTGCAAGTTTTCTACCGAGTCACAATGCACCTTAAATATTGTCGTACGTACATAGGGCAAGTTACTCTTATAGTTTTTTTTATTCTCTTTACAGTCGTCGTCGTTGTCTCATCGTCTATCACTAAAATAGTGCTAAAAACTAGTACAGTACTACCAAACAGGGAGACGTACAGGAGCCATTTCATTACTATACCCAAATTTTATGGGTTTATAGTAAATTAAATTAGTAATAAGAAATGGAAGTACAACTTAATTACTAACTATTTCATTACTATAACCCCAATAAAATCGGAACTGTTATATCAACCATCCCAGCCACTATTGTTTTGTTTTATATTATAAGTTGTTTGACGTTTTCTCTAATCAATTTTTAAGTTTGATTAAGTTTGCTTGACGTTTTCGTCCATTAAAAAAAATAAAATAATGATATTATTTCTGGCTATTTCCGACCGTTTTCATCCAAAAGAAATAAAACAACTCGCAGGCAATGTGCCTACAATATGGTTATATGGTTAATGGCTGCATGGCACTTCATTTAAATTATTTTTATGAAAAATAGAAAGAATAAACCAAAAGTAAAGGAAACCAACGGGTCTTGATCCTAGCTACCACATCCGGTGTGCCTTAATTTTACTTTGTTGCACAAAAGTCAACCAGAATATACAGTCAGCAATTTGAGGAACATAACGATGTACCCGAATATTTGACTTCGTTGATTTTTTAAACGTATTTAACCGTTCGTCTATTAAAACTTTTATGAAATATGTAAAATATAATATAGACATAAAAGCATATTTAACAATGAATCAAATATAGGAAAATAATTAGTATTGTAACACTCCGCCTTTTCGTGAACGTTAAAAACAATTCAGCAAAATCCTAATTTCAAAAATTCCGTTTTTTGTGTGCGAGTCTAAGTTGTGCCAAGATCTCAATTCAATCTCCATCTTTGTTCCCCCTCTCGCCATCAAAATCTCCCACCTCAAAATCCAATTCCGATTCAAGTCTCCGAAATTCATATCGCACTCCTTGAATCTCGCCAAAATACCTGTTCCGATCCCATTGAGTTCCTCCTTGACTCCACCTTGTGTCCCTAAGACAAGCATCCAATTCGAAAATCCAAATCCAACACCCCCCAACTCGATTTTCTCCAAAATTGCTTCTCTGTAAAAGTCATTTTGGCGTCCTCATAATTTTGGATGGGCCGGATCCCTCCCCCTCGGCCCATCTCCCCCTCTCAAGCCCGCACCCCTCGACACGTGCGTTGCACGCGATCGAGTCGAGAGGGAGCGCCGCTCTCTCCCTCTCCTCTTCTCTCTTCTGTTTCCTCTCTCTCCCGACGAACTCCCCCCGGCGCCGATTCCCGCCGCCTTTTTCGACTTTTGATTTTCCGCCGTGCCCTCGCGTCGCGCGCTGCGCTCGCCACGCCGCTGGACGACCGCCCGGTCGCCGCCGCGTCAGCCCTGCCGCGCTGCGCCGCGCAGCAACACCCGCCTGCCTCTCCGCTTCCACCTGTGCGCGCGTGCGTCCAAACGTGGAGGCAGAGCTCCGGTTCCCTCTCTCACGCGCTCTCCCTCCTCCTTGCTCGCCCCAAATCGGCAAGGAGCCGAGCTCCTTTCCCCTCCCCTTTTGCTTTTTTCCTTCAGCCCGGCCGCCCGTGACCACTCCATCTGCCGTCGCTTGGCCGCTAGCACGAGCACAGCCGCCAGCCGAGCTCCCTTGAACCACCTAAGTCAGTTTCCTCCCCAAAACCGACTTCCCGTGCCTATAAAACCCAAGCCGAGCTCCTCCTCTCTATCCCTCTCGTCTTCGCCTGCCGCGCCTTGTTGCCCTGCTCGTCGCACCGCGTCGCCGTTCGTCGCCAAGCACCAGGGAGGCCGTGCGTGTGTGGACGTGTGACGAGGAGCTCCGAGCACCTCTTCTTCCCCTTCCCCGGCCGCTCCCGGAAGCTTTCCTCCCGCGCCGCCGCGCTCATCAGGGCGCCCTGTCCCGACGCGGTAGCCCTCCGTTCCTCTTCTCGCTCGCCCTCCTCCTCCTTTAACTCGCGTGGTAGCTCGGTTAGCCTTCCGGTGGTTCGAGGCGCCGCCCCAAGCCCCCGCCGCCGCTCCGCCATGGCTCTTGCGCCGTCGGCGCCCGCTCCCGGAGGCCGCCTCACGTCGCCGGAGCCCTCCACAGTGCCTCCCCACCCCATCCGATCCCAGAAACGAAACCCTTGAGCCCCGGAGATGCTGCCACCCTTTGAATCGAACCCTCGTGCTCGTCGTCGTTTCCCTTTGCTCGCCGCCGTTGCCGGCCGCCGCGATTCGCCGTCGCCGGCTACCCTCCGGCGAATCTGAGCCGTTGGCTCACCTCTCTCTGTCCTCCTTGTCGTTTCCAATGTGCTCCCCGTCGCCCTCCAGCCATCGCATGCTGTCCGGTGAGAAACTGCCGCCGTCCGCCATCCATCTCGCTCCCCTTCTTCCTCCTCCGCCGCCCCGCGTGGCTGGCCACGTAGCGCCACGTCAGCGCCACCTTGCCTTTGACCGAGCAAGCCGGTCAAGGGCCGC
>CM020178.1:15378572-15447915 GCA_009805545.1 Oryza longistaminata
ATCGGGCCTCGGCCGCCTCCCCTCCTGCCGTCGACCGCCCCCGCGCCACCGCGCCTCCCCTCTCACCCCTGCCGGATCGGGAGATCTCCGACGGATCTTTGGTCCCTGAGCTCCAGCAGCCGCTTCTTCGTCCCTAAGGATCAGTGGTGGTCACCGGTGGTCGCCTCGTGGTGGTGGGCGCCAGATCCGGTCTCCAGGTGGTTGGGGACCACCGGATCTGGAACCCCGGGCTCCTTCACACTTCGCCAAGGTTGCCGGTCGCCGCCTCCTTCACCGTCCGAGCTCCTTCGCCGGTCGCCGCCTCCTTCACCCTTCTTGATGCCAGATCCGCCGCCTTCATCCACGTACGTCGCCGCCGTTTCTTCGTCTCCTTTGTGCCCAAGTCGTCACCGCCTGCATCCACCTGCGTTGACTTGCCTCCAGTCGCATACAACGAGCTCAGATCCATTGCCAGCAAGTCCTCTTTCACCCATGTATTTTGTCTGTGCTATTCATTTTGTTCCAATTGTTGTACTGTGATTGATGATTCTGATTCCTATGGTGATTGAGATTCTTGTGATTTTGTTTTGTAATTGGGACAACTGCGATGGAGCAAAGAAGAATTGTGACGATTTTTTTTATTTGTGAATGCCAAATGCAATCGGTCGAAATGAATGTGATGGTAACCTAGGAGGACGGTGTTTCTCTTTTTTTCCCTTTTCTCACACCAGTTACGGTCCTAATTAGTTGGGGCCGTTTGAGGTGACTCCCACCTGTGACGGGTTTTGGTTGGGACCAGTCAGAGGTGACTCTCACCTGTGATGAGTTTTAGTTGGGGGCCGTTTGAGGTGGCTCTTACTTCTGACGGGCCTTCACCCGTCACAGGGACTCAAAGTCATCAGTGACCACTAATCTCTGACCAGGGGCTGAACCCGTCAAAGTTGAGGGTTTGAGCCCGTCAGTGGTGACCTGATCCAGTGTAGTGATAGCTTCATTTCATGATTTAATATGCTATTATAGTATTTAAATATTGATCAATGGTGTCATGATTTCATATTTAAATATTGAATTATTCGCAGTGGAGTCTCATTTCCGTTTCCAAGACTCGAATGAAATGATTTAGTCACAAAGTGGTTTCATTCTTTTTCCAAAAGCATAGGTATGTTTGTAAAAAGTTTTAAATTCGCCCGACGACGACAGCAGTCTCCACCGCCCGTGGGTCGGCCGCCGTTGACGCCTCCGCCTCCGCCCACGCAAACCGGCCGCCATCGCCACCGACGATGGAGCCAGCGATGGAGGCCACCTCTTTAGGTCCCAACGCCGTCCGCCCCTCCGCCGGCGCTTGGGGTGACTGAAGGAGACAGCCACGAGGCCAGATCTGGTGGTCGGCGGTCGTGGGAAGGAGGCCGCGGTGACCGGCGGTCTAGGGGAGGGGCGGGCTGGCTTACTGGCGGAGGAAGAGAGAAGAGAGTGGAGGAGGAGAGAGGGAGTTAGAGGAAGAGAGAAGAGAAGGGGCCTGGTGAGGCGGTGGTTTTTTTTATGTCACTAATGACGGCTATAAGAATTGAACACGTTTGAGGTGAGCTATCTCACCTTTGACGGGGGCAAACTCAACATCCGTCACAGGTAAGAGGTCATCTGTGACGGGCCTATATGTGGGCTCGTCAGAGACATTATGTGACGGGGTTCTTGTATAGATCCGTCACATATGAGTTCTTACCTGTGACGGGTTATTTTCTTGAGCCTCATCTACAACGGGATTTATTTTAACCCGTCAGAGATGATATCATCTGTGACGAGATATTTTGGTCCGTCACAGGTAGGGCGTCACCGATGGACGGATCTGGCGTAGTGTATGCATTAAACACACATTTGTTTCATTCATCATTCCAAACCTCTTTAGATTATGTGGTACACTTGGAAACTACAAAATAAAACTCTCCACTGGTAATGGCCTTATAGCTAAGAAGATATTTTCCCTAAAAAAGAAAATCGAAACTAGCATAGTACAAAAAAAATGGCCACTTTCACTGAAAAATATCTGATATTGAAAGAATTAATGCATCATATATTCATATTCATTGCAAATATCAGGCTTCACACAACGGGCTGCAGCGAAGAGTTGCATCAATGGCATCATCCATGTGTTTTCAAGTTGAACAAGAAAATCGGTAGTTAATATTTATTAGTGCATGCATCTTCTGGTGATATGGTGCTCGCATCGCAGCACTCCTAATGTCGCAATGGTACGTGTGCCCTAATCTTGTAAATAAATAACTAGTCCATCTATTAAGTTCTTCTATTGACAATCCGTTTACCATATATATATCATTGACAATTTTTTGCCGTGGTCTATACTGGTGATTAGAATCGATTTATTATTTGACTCTAACAATCTCCTATATTATCATCTCAGCACAGTTCATACAGATGACGAGCAAATCTCCTTTAAAAAAAGGCGAATATTAGAGAATGACCTAATATTAAATAATTATAATTAGAACGGATGAGGCTTCGAATCTAGGTCGTCTCACCCACCACCTTGTGAAGTTAATTAGGCAGAAAATCCTTAGGCGTTTTTCAACTGATTTCTTCTCGGACTGTGTATAAGGATGATTGGCCTTTGCATGAACGACGCCAGCTCTTAGCCCACATCTGCAAATGTCGCTTGGACTGCAGATACCATTCAGTCATTCGGAGTTTGGGACATATAGGAAACAGATCATCTGACCAAGCTAAGGATAGGTAGGATGTGAGATGCACGGTATCCCGTCCAAGATCGATGCGTGTCGGTGATGGATTAATTAATGGTGGCCATGGGCGTGTAGGTTTAGTTGGTCTCTCTGTAAGAATGCATGTCTCCTAATCATGGAAGCAATTCAACTAGATGCACAATGCATGTCACACAATCCCGATGCCTCCCAAACCGGCCTATCACTGGATGCGCTAAGCGAGTTATCTGATCTATGGAGTGCATAATTAAGCTTTTTCAGCTAAACATTGTATATACCACTGCCAGTAGTAGCTAGCTATCATGTCGAAACTGCAGACATGGAGTTCTGAACATTATATAGGCACGCAGGCATTATCCAACAAAGCTGATCAGTCGGTCGATTTGGCTCGGTACGTACGGAAAGTTAATGTGAGTGCAGATTACTTATCCCCGCTACGAAGCCGGCCATTCAACCAATTAAAGTAGTGGTGATTTTTTTTTTCTGAATCGAATTAAATTCATATTTGATGATTTGTTGCTGTTGAATCGAGTATTTGAGAATTTACCACGGTGTACTGGACTGCAGTCGTTTTCTGAGACGAAGGATATTGAGCTCAATGGAGTCACCCTTGTTATATATACTCTTCCTATGAAACTAAGTGATCCTGTACATATTTATTTCACTTTACAACAAAGGAATAAAGCTCTATTTGGATAATGGGTTAAGAGGGATGGGATTAGGATAGGGATATGAGTGGAGGGTTGAGATGAAACAAGATATGAAGAACGGACGGCTAAGATTAAAAGTTACCCTTCTAGAAAGTGGGATAATATTCCCCATCCCATTATCCAAACATAGCCTAAGTCCTTATGTAAGTCACGGTTTTTTTTTCTATCTTCGTTTTTTTTCATGATTTTCTGATGTCATTTATAATTTGAATCTTTTGTCTCAAATTTCAAACATTATATTGGAAACTTTCAAGTTGAATTTTAAACTCAAGTTTTAAAAAAATCATATAAAAAAATCAAAGCTCCCAACTGAAAATTTAAAATGCTTTCAAATCAAATTTAAAAACATGAATAAATATTGAGTTCAAAATTTTCCAATAAGAGTTAAAAATTTTCAAATCCAAGGTGAATGTCTTCAAATCTTAAGTTGAAGTTTTCCAATCTGAGTTCAAAGTTTCAATATTTGACTTGAAAGTTTTTAAATTTTGAGGTGAAAGTTTTCAAATTTGATTGAAAGTCTACGAATCTCAAGTTGAATGTTTTAATTTTTTTAACTAGAAAGTTTACTTGAATTTCGAAATTTAAATTAATCTCAAACACGCTGTATATATAAGTTAGAAAATAAAAACAACACATCCAGCATGGAAGCCCACTAAACCAAAGAGCGTAAGAGAGAGAAAACAAAGAAAGAAAAATCGGAAAAAAAAAAAGAAGCGCGTGAAGCCTGGAGATCTTGCGCGTCTTCATTTTCTCGCGCGTACACGCTAGATATATAGGAATTTCATTCGGTAGGATACTTTCCTGTGATCATCTCTAGAAGAATAATTCCATAGCTGTAGATGTCACCCTCAAAGGAGATTTTGCAACCCATGCCATATTCTGCAATATTTTGCAATTGATCGAGAGAAAATTCAATCTATTTGGTTGTTGAATAATAAATTCTACAGAACATAGTACATGAAATTTATGTGAAAAGTAGTACTAATATATTAGTATGAACAAAATAAGAATAGCAAGTGCTGACCTGGTGCAATATAACCGATTGTCCCTCTTGGTCCTCCAATGCTATATGAAGTACTACTCGCCATAGATGAACCGCTATAAAGAAACTTCGCCATCCCAAAGTCACTAACATGAGCAACCATTTCATCATCCAGAAGGACATTACTTGGTTTAAGATCGCAGTGAACTAGAGGAGGAATACATCGGTTATGAAGATATTCCAATGCCGCAGCTATGTCAACAGCTAGTGATATTCTTGTGGCTAAACTCAACGGTTCTTTTGCTATTTGTTCGTATGGTTTTGGATGGAGCCAGCTTTCTAGGTTTCCATTTGTCATATGCTCAAGAATAAGTGCTTTTAATTCATTTCCTGCTGGATCATAGGTTGAACATAGGCTAATCACCCTTATAAGATTTCGATGGCTAATGTTTCTCAGTGCCTCACATTCAGCGATGAAATTGTTTGGTGCCCCAAATTGGTCAAGTTTGAATACCTTAATCGCTATTGTGCATACATCAAAGTCAATGCAACTTCTGTATACGAATCCAAATCTCCCCGAGCCAATAATGTTTGTTGAAGAGAAACCGTTAATTTGTTGCCTTAAATAAATCATGATATGAGAAACTTTTGAACTGCTTCAACGATTGGTTGATGGTTCGTGTAGCCTTGTTTCTCTTCTTCAAGAGGATGACCATAACACATGCCAAGGAGATAAGAACAACAGTAGTAACTGGAACAAGGATAGCAAAAATATAGAATATCTTCTTCCTTTTAGTTGGAGACTCCACACAAAGTGGTAATTGTAACATTGGAGAAGTTGCACATAACTTGTTATTTCCTTGGATGAACACAACACTTGACCATTCGTCTTATTTGTGACTTACTTTATTATCCAAAGTACTTTAAGCACAACTTTTCGTTTTTTATATTTGCACAATTTTTTTTTAATAAGATGAGTGGTCAAACAGTACAAGCAAAAAGTCAAAATCCCTTATATTATAGGACGGAGGGAGTATTATCGGTTTTGCCCTCAAATTAGATAGTATCTTACTCTTTTTTAAAAAAATTTCTATGTCAGAGGGACGTCCTTGTACGATCGCCGTTCATCCCGCATCCAACGCTAGCACCGGTTCCCAACCTCTCTTTCGTCGTTCAGCCTAGAATCCTGCTCGGTTAGACCCAGCCCAAAGGAAAGCCGATGGGAAAGCGCGAGCGTCGCGTGGTGGTCACGCTCTAGTTGCCTCCACAGCTTGGCGGTGTTGCTCTATACCTTGGCAAGCTACGATGGCTGCATCTTGTTGACGACATACGGCCATGGTGACCACGGTGAAGACCAGGAACACCGGTGTTGTGTTTCCCTCCTTTGCTTGCTCTAGGCTAGGCCGAACAAAGGAGGAAAGGTTGGAAACCGATGCTGTTGTTGGATGCAGGATGAAAGACGATCTGGCGAGGACGTCCCTCTGACGTGGAAATCTTCTACATCAGAGGATCCGGTTCCGCTTATGTTATGCATTCTACCAATCAGGGCGTGTCCTGCCCATCTAGGAACTAATGGCAGAATAACAACTTGGTTACTCGGATTGCATTTCATCGACGAGCCCTACCCATTCCCGATGCTTCCTAAGCCTATCTACAGACTACGGATTACACCATGCATGTTTCACCTCATTGCTAGCTAGATAAAAGATCTTTACTACCGATTTAAACCCCCCCTTTGTTCTCGGTTGTAGCAGCTGAGACGAGTAAATCGAGACTAAAGTATGTACCAAAGATACATACTAAATAAAAGTGTGATGCCTTTTCTTTTCTTGTTATTCCAAAGGTCGATCCAGCTGAAGAGACCATGTGAAAAGTGCGGTGCCAACACAGTGTATATATACATATAGGAATGTGTGGAATGTCAATATCGTTGCCCTTATATATAGTTGATGAGGTTTACGTTTGCTGTGTAGTCACGCATCCCTGCGTATACTGTATAGTGGAGTATTCATCGGCTGGCTGCTACTGTTTAGTACAAAGAAGAGCAATTATACAGTAATTACTGTAGTTTAATTTCCAGGGTCACCGATGGGAAAGAAAAGTTAGCCACGGTAGCTTAATTTTTCCTGCCAGCTCCTCTATCATGACAGCAACACGTACACGAGAAAATGGGGAAAGAAAAAGGAATTTGCAAATTGATTAACACACGTAATGGCGCAAAAGCTAGCTAGCGCATATATATCAGGATTCAGTTTCTGATATATATGGCTGTGTTATTCCCCCATTTTTCCAACCCACCTCTCCTCGTTTTCCGCGCACACGCTATTCAAATTGTTAAATGGTGTGATTTACGCAAAAGCATTGTTATAGTAGTGCAAAGCCATGCGCATTTGTGGTACTTCCTAAGCCTGTGATACGTAGAACCAAAAACCTATAAAGAACTTTTAGCGAATTAAAAGGTACCCTCGAAATCTGATAGAGATCGGTCTGACCGGTGTGTATGCACCGGTCAGACCGCGCCGATGCCTTCGATCTGACCAGTATAAATACTTCGATCTGACGGCCCTCCAAACCGCCGTCGCGTGAAACACGAAAGGAAAATAAAAAGTCCCACCGGGGATAGTAGTATTCTGCATTAATACGATGAAATGAAAAATTAAAAAGCCTATGTGTAACATGTGCGAAATGAAAACAAAAAATGATGTCAATAGTGGAGTTGTGTAGCGATCGAGCTTGGGAAGCACTAGGGATTACGATGTCACGTGAGGATATTCTGGCACATTTAGCAACCGGTAGCTCCGGCCGTTGTCTTCTCCCCATACGCCTTCAACTTATCAGCTGGCCGCACAGGCGTTTTGCCATGCAGCTGCATATGGAGATATCTGCCTGGAATATAATATCCTGGCCTTTACTCAAAAAGAGCTACAGCCAATTATTACAAAGTAGCACTCGAGATAATAATATAGTTCAAATAAAATAGAACACACTTAAATAGGAAAAGCCAAAATAGGATAACACATTTATTCCAGCCTATCTAAATAAGGAAAATATGGAGATATCCGCCTACACCGAGGTGCAGCTAGAAAGGAGCTAGGCCATCAAAATCCGTCAAAAAAAAAAAAAGATAGTCACAATAAAATAAGTGTTCTGCCCTCCTCTATTTGTTTGAATGATGGATAACTGTTCTGCAATCCTACATTTGATTGAATGATGGATCACGAAAAGGGAAAAAAAATCAAAATAGTTTTGGTATGTGTGTTTACATAGGAAAGATGGAGAATGTGGAGACCAACATATTAGTAAAAAAATATTTACATTTATTCTAGTTAGGGTCTTATATTAGATTTTAGTCACCCGAATCTTAAAAAGTTCCGCCGTTCTCTTGAACTTGTGCTTCCACTCTACGACTCTCCATCATCGAACATAATGCATTTGGTATGCACATCAAGAACCATGTACAATTGTGAATTGTCCACGATGGCACAGCGGAAAACATACAAATACCAGCCTGTGCAGGTAGAAAATGATTGTAAATGAGTAGTGAGTACGTGTTCGACGCGTAGAAAGCACAACCACTGACCATTAGTGAATGCCTAGCTAAGAGCATCCACAAATGTGAGCTAAGAGGGACACTAACAGAATTTGCACTGTAGCAAGGATTGTGTACAGTAACACTGTTTAAAAGAAGCAGGTCTTAAGCAACCGAAAACCAAATCGCCTCTTCCCATGATAAGGCCAGTCTTCTCAAATAAACAAAAGATACATTTTTTACACATGAGGGTAGAACAGAAATTTAATTGTGTTGTGGGTCCCATTATTGAAGTTCTATATAGTGCACAAACTTATTGGTGGCTTTATCTTTCCCCGTGGAGTATTTACACGCGTTGTGGATGCTATATATGAGAATATACGGATGGATGGAGTACTAAATGAGTAGCGAGCTTAAAGAGGGACCAACATGGCATTGCCGATGCCAATTGCATAGGAATTCTACTTGGCATATGTCTTCCATGAATAATAAGAATTGTGCAGATCATAGGATTGGGAAGCATCAGGAATAAGTGGCTCAATCTAAGTTGGAGGAGTACATAAGTTGCTCGTCCGTGTAGTAATTTCTACAATATTAGGGAAGCTTCGTAGTGATGCTTGGCTAGTTGTTTCGCCACCATGCAACCAACAACCTTGCTTCACCACCGAACACTACCTATATCTACAGCAGACGGCAGATGTAAGGCTAAATGATATGAGAGGTGACTGAGTTGTTTTGGATTCACTAGTCGTCAAACCCGTTCATCCACACAAAAGTACTTCTAATAAAAACTTAATAGAAACATTTTTTGTCCGGTCTCGAAGAGGGGTATAAACCTGCCCCCAAGTGACTCATGGTGACTTGGACCATCAATATGTGACATATTTTTCATTCTCATGTCCGTGAATAGTGAACATTCCTTTTATTGTTCATGTGTTGTATTTGTTTGATATAGAGCAATAAGGATAGCTCTAGTAATCTAGTAATTCCACACATGTGAATCAGGTGATCATCTAGGCCAAGATCATCCAAGTGAGCTGCACAGCAAAGATTCTGTTATTAGGATAATTGGACTGGAAAGGTTTGTATCAGTCCCTGTAACCCATAGTTCTCATATTAATGTACTCTTTTCTATAAGAAAGATATTTAAATTCAGGAAAAAAAACATGAACCAAGTAAAAGCAAAGGAGGGAGGGCAAGATACGCATTCTAATTATCTTGTTTGGTCAATTGACCTGCAATAAGCTGCAGTTCCGGTGTATTGGATAGCTAGCTCCATGATCCATGCCTGTAATATGGAGTATATGCATTCCTACACGGCCAACTGATTAGTAGAACAAAGAGATGAAGAAGCACTGCCGCGATGGTCAATGATCCACTCTACAAGTGTGTGCAACGGGGATGGAAACTGGAGCAACCTCACCACCAATTTCAAGTGACATGTGAATTCCCAATGCTTTCCAAGCTTATCATACACTCTGTTAGTCTTTTTTTTTTCTCATTTCATATAATTTTCAGGCATAGATGAGACTTTTAAAGATGCCACATCTCTTCTTTCTACAAAGTTAATCCAATCATTTCATCATTTCTCCATTATCAACATATATCCCGTAGCAAAGCGCGAGGCATTATCTATAATATATTTACGTGGAATGCCGCTGTTCCGGTTGAGTGTTTTTAGTGTACAATTATTTGTTTGATCTAGAGCGATTGTCCACGAGAACCAAGTACAAAATAATACTTACAGTACCCTGCCATGTTCCATTTATAGGCATAGAAAAGCTTGGTTATGTGAGCTGATAATTTATAGGGATGCCATGCAAGTCATCTAACTGAAGAGCCAAGCCAATTATAGCCAAGATTTAGTGTATCTTTTTTTTTATTCTGCACCAATATATGTAGTGTCCTCAAATTAAAGTCATCCAGTGCAAAAAAAACGCATGCAAAATGAAAAAAAGAAAACATGGTGTCAATCACGGAGTGTCTAGTGAGCTTGGAAAGCATTAGGAATTGGCATGTCGCTTAGAAAGACTACAGCACGTTTAGCAATCGGTAGCTAACGGCCAATGTTGTCTCCGTATACGCCTTCATCTTATCTGCAGCTAGTAGGCTTCTAAATCTGTCGGCAGAAAACGATAATCACCATAGGTGATTAGGTGTTCTGCCTTCATCCGTTTGTTTGGACAGTGGGATAAGTGTTCTGCAATCCTACCTTTGATTGAATGATGGATCGCGAAAAGGAAAAAAATATAAGTAGTTTTGGTATGTTACATTTATTCTGTTTAGGGGGCTTATTTGATTTTAGTCAACTGAACTGGTGCCTCCACTCTACAACTCACCCTCGTTGATCATAATGCATTCGGTATGCAGAGTGGGAGCCATGTCTAATTGTCCGTGATGACAGAGCGGAAAACACAGAAATACCCGCCTGAGCAAGTATAAATGACTAGCGAGTGTTGGAGGAACAAAGGAGTACACATCCACTAGCCATTACTAAATACATGAGAGCATCCGGTTTTGGGCACAACTGCAAATGTGTGAAGATGATGGAGAGTTTACGAAGGTTGCATGTCGTAGGCTTGAGACGATGGTTATGCAACTCTTTGCAAACTATGGATGGAGATTCACAAATAGACTTCAATAAATGTGTACTCCTATCTAGGTTTTGCTTTTTTATTTTGTTGGGTGTGTTTCATTCTTTTTGAACTACACTCTTTGTTTGTTAGAGTGATACTTTGTAATAATTGACTGTAGCTCTATTGAATAAAGGGCGGGATGTTTATTCCATTATAAAAAAAAAATACCTGAGAGCATCCACAATGTATAAACTAAGAGGGTCACTAAAATAATCTTTAGATTGTAGCAAGCTAGGATCCTATACATTTCAAGAAGTAGGTTTTAACTCTTAAGCCACCGAAAAGCAATCGCCTCTTCCATGTGGGCACAAACTGGAAACCTATATATTGCGGGGCTTTTAACTATTTGCCACTTTTAGATTTGGCAATTAACTATTTTCCACATCTATCTCAATGACATGTGGGTCCATATGTATCTATGACATATGGGTCCAGTGGCAAATAGTTAATTGCCACATCTAAAAGTGGCATATAGTTCAATATCTCATATATATTGCACAAAGTGAACTGTGTGCTTATCTTTCCATGTGGGCCCTAGCTCAATTAGGGAGGGGGTATTTACACATTGTGGATACTATGAGCATATGCATATGAATGAAGTGTACTAAATGGGTAGAGTGAGCTTAAAGTGGAGAAATATGGTGTCACCGATGCCTATTGCCTAAGGATCCTAGTTGAGAGGTGTCTTCCATGCATGACAAGATTGAGTGACTCAACCTAATTAGTATAGGATCAACTAAAAGTTGTGCATTTGCCTAAACATTTCTTAAGCATTAGATATGCTTCATAATGATACATGGTGTCAGGATAGCAGCACGATTTGCAAGCGCATTGCATGCACACATCTTGCAATTAAGATAAGAACTAGAATACTAGCATGCAGGCATACATGCCGACACTTTAATTAGCTAGCATGTACTTAGGGTATAGTTATCTGCATATATATGTCGACGGTATGCACATATTTTGCTACCAAAAAAATTAGTGTGATGTTTATAATCAAAGCATTAATTACCACATAATTAATGTGTAACTAAGGTATACATAATTTTTTATTTTATAGCAACATCTTCTACTCAACAATTTTTTTACCCAAATTTTTAAACTTTTCATTTAAATAAATCCTATTCAAATTACTAATATCTCTACTCACAAACTTTAACACAAAATTTAAACTTTATATATGCAAACTTTTTATATATAGATGAATTTCAAAACAAAATTAAAATAAATTCAAAAAATAAAAAATATATTAAGTTTCAATTGGGCCAGAACAAAGTAGCAAATGTGGACATGCATTGAGTGAGAATTCCCAGAAATTATCCCTCGTCTTTGTACATGTCCCGTGTAACAAACTATAAAAAAAAATTACCAATGTGATTAGTCTCAAAACTTTGAGTCAAAAGTTCGGTGACTAAGGGAAACCATATACATATGACTTTCCTTAATCACCGAGCTATTGAGACTAATACATGCACGCACAGTTTAGCTACAAAAGGAAATCGGTTGCATTCACACGCGTGGCACGGTCGTGTATGCCAACCTGTCGAGCCGTTCGCGAGTAGGAATTAACGCGAACGTTCACGTATTAGGTATTTCGCGCTACAGGGGCCAGACGTGTTCCATACCAAGCCGGACAAGGTGGGCCACAACAAGGAAGAAGCCCAAGAATGTCCCGTGCATCCAAAGGCCCAAGAAGGACAATCCCAGGCAGATATCACGAGGAGGAAGCGTGCGTGGGTCTTGGCGTAGGAACGTGGTACATAACAGTGTAGACTGTAAGCAGAGTAGGAACAATGTACGTATGCATTGGAGACAAAACACACTTTATGGTAATGACTTAGAGGATCCATGGCCCACTAAATCGTTCATTTTTCTTTGAGATTTTTCATTTTTAAATTTATTTTTTAAAAAAATTACAGAAATATTATATCGGCGAAAAGATTTATAAAATAGACCTACCGCCCTCCATTTTGGGCGACAAGCTGACGTGGCACACGGGCGCATGACGGTCTTCTTAGGGGGCTGCAAATTTTGCACGTGGCCCCTTTGCCGCTAGGGGTGGATAAAAAAGACCGAACCGAAAAGATCGAGACCGAGACCGAGAAATTCGGTCATCAATTCGGTCCTATACAGTGAGAGACTGAATTTTGTTCAGTCAATTCGGTTAGTCTCCTCGGGTAACCGAATTATCAAAAAATGTCTAAATGCAACCTACAATCCACTATGTTTAATAGGATTAAACTCTAATTTTCACATCCCTACTTCTTCTAGGCATGCAACTTAATAAGAGTCTTTCCTCGTAAGTGCTTACAATTTTTTTTTATGATTTTTGTGTTGAAAATTTTCGTTATTTCTTTGCATATATGAAAATGTTGTAGAATTTCGGTCAGGACCGAGAACAAAAAGACCGAGACCGAAATTGTCAGTCATGATATTTTTGCGCTGAAATTCGGTCTTCACTTTTCAAAGACCGAAAACCGAGACCGAATCAAATTACTAATATCTCTACTCACAAACTTTAACACAAATTGAACTTTATACATACAAACTTTACATATAAAAACTTTTGATATACAAACTTTACATATAAAAACTTTTGATATACAAAATTTTTATAAATAGATGAATTTCAAAACAAAATTAAAATAAATTCCAAAAATAAAAAAACTACTAAGTTTCAATTGGGCCAAAACAAAATAGCAAACGTGGGCATGCATTGAGTGAGAATTCCCAGAAATTATCCCTCGTCTTTGTACATATCCCGTGTAACAAACTATAAAAAAAATCACCAATGTGATTAGTCTCAAAAGTTCGGTGACTAAGGGAAACCATATACGTGATTAGTCTCAATAGCTCGGTGATTAAGGAAAGTCATATACATGCACGCACAGTTTAGCTACAAAAGGAAATCGGTTGCATTCACACGCGTGGCACGGCCGTGTATGCCAACCTGTCGAGCCGTTCACGAGTAGGAATTAACGCGAACGTTCACGTATTAGGTATTTCGTGCTACAGGGGCCAGACGTGTCCCATACCGAACCGGACAAGGTGGGCCACAACAAGCCCAGAATGTCCCGTGCATCCAAAGGCCCAAGAAGGACAATCCCAGGCAGATATCACGAGGAGGAAGCGTGCGTGGGTCTTGGCGTAGGAACCTGGTATATACCAGTGTAGACTGTAAGCAGAGTAGGAACAATGTACGCATGCATTGGAGACATACACACTTTATGGTAATGACTTAGAGGATCCATGGCCCACTAAATCGTTCATTTTTCTTTGAATTTTTTTCATTTTTAAATTTATTTTTTTAATATTTACAGAAATATTATATCGGTGAAAAGATTTAAAATATAGACCTACCGCCCTCCATTTTGGGCGACAAGCTGACGTGGCACACGGGCGCATGACAGTCTTTTTAGGGGGCTGCGAATTTTGCACGTGGCCCCCTTGTCGCTAGGGGTGGGTAAAAAAGACCGAACCGAAAAGACCGAGACCGAGAAATTCGGTCATCAATTCGGTCCTAGATAGTGAAAGACCGAATTTTGTTCGGTCAATTCGGTTAGTCTCATCGGGTAACCGAAGAGACCGAAAAGACCGAATTATCAAAAAAATGTCTAAATTCAACCTACAATCCACTATGTTTAATATGATTAAACTCTAATTTTCACATCCCTACTTCTTATAGGCATGCAACCTAATAAGAGTCTATCCTCATAAGTGCTTACAAATTTTTTTATGATTTTTGTGTTGAAAATTTCCGTTATTTCTTTGGATATATGAAAATGTTGTTGAATTTCGGTCAGGACCGAGACCGAAATTGTCGGTCATGATATTTTTGCGCTGAAATTCAGTCTTCACTTTTCAAAGACCGAAATTTTCGGTTAGACCGAATGCCCACCCCTACTTGCCGCCCTCTGTGCAAGTAGGGGCCTCCGTGCAAAATTCGCAAGGGCGGCAAGGGGCTCAAATGCAAAAAGAACTAGCCAATTGCTTTTTTGGCAGGGCAAAAATTGCATTTAGCCCCTTGCCACCCTTACGGAGGGTTGCAAGGGCCTAAACGCAAAATGCGCATACGGCGCCGTCACGACGCCGTGTGCCACATTAGCTTGTCGTTCAAATGGAGGGCGGCAGGGTCTATTTTTGTAAATCTTTCCGCCGATATAATATTTCTGTAAATATTAAAAAATAAATTTTAAACATGAAAAAAAATCTTTTCCTCTTTTGATTGGAATAGGAGTGATGGGCCTGGCCAGATTTTCAATGTGTCCATGCCCCACACAGACCATCTTATAGCTTGGCCCATGTATATATACTATTTTAAAAGGTGGTAGTGGTGGTGTTAGTGACCCTTAAAAAGTGGATCGAATCTAATCTTGACCCTAACACCACAGAATCGGATATCACGACCCCCAAACTCTTAAACCGGTTAGCAGATTTGACTCTCTTGGTGGTTTTTGGAGGGGGGTTTTGCTGATGTGGCGCCTCGTGCGGTATTACTGGTCTCCTTTACACGTGGCGTTGAAGGTGGCATTAGAATTAAAAATATGTGTGGGATCCATTTGTCGTGGCAACTAAAAAATTTGTGGGGCCACGTGTCACTTCCTCTCTCCCCTCCTCCAAGTTCCTTCTCCCCTCCTCGCCGCTCCTCTCTCTCTCCTTCTCTCTCCTGCGGCAGTGCGGAAAGGACGGCGAGGCCGGAGCGGCGGGCGGAAATCAGCGGCGAGCGGCGGAGGCGCGGTGCGTGGCGCGGTCGGCCTGCGATTGCGACGGCGGAGATGCGGAGTGGCGCGGCGGCGGCCCGGCCTAGCTCCAACCGCCTCCTCGCCGACGACGAACCAGTTGTTCAGGCGGAGGACGGCAGCGGAAGGCCACACGCGGCGGGGTTCGACGAAGACACGTCCTCCACCGTCAACCGCCGCTGCTCATGTTCCGACGCGGCCAGTCCGGTGTCGGTGCCCCGCAGGCGAGCCGGCGAGGCGAGCGGTCCCGGCACCAACCCAGCTGCCACGCTCCAACGCCAGTGCAGCAACCGCCGAGCCGATCACCACGCCGTAACAAATGTGTGCCGTCCCGCCGTCTCATACCGTGCCTGCCAAAAAAAGACGCCAGTTAACCGGAATCCGCCACCGGTGCCCCAGAACCAATATCATTCTCAATCTTCAACCCAACTCGCAAGGTGTTCCCAAGAAAAACAATAGCCGATCACCCATGCATGCACGCTGTACCGTAACCAGGGTCCAAAGAAAACCCCCCAAAAAAACCGGGGAGAAGAACATCAGGAACTAGCAAAGGAACGAAACACTTTAGCCAACCTTTTCGCTCGTGCTCGGCCGCTCTCGGACGTTCCGGGCGGGCGTTTTCTTGTCGCGTATCTGGACGGTAGGCCGATATATAGGGAGGCCGCGTGTTGCCTCCACCGTCGTCCTCGCTGCTCGACGCTTGGTCGCCGTCGGCGAGGAAGGTGGTGAAGCTCAGCCTAGGCGTCCGCTGCCGCCCATCGTTTCAGTGCCTGCCCGCCCTCCACTCCCGTGTCTTCGCGCCCTCACAGTCGCAGCGCGCCGCGTCACGCCGCGCCTCCGCCGCCGTCTGCCGCCCAGCCGCCGCCTCTGGCCCTCGCCCGCCCGCTTTGCGGGAGATAGGGAGAGAGCAGAGAGGGAATGCGGCGAGGAGAAGCGTGTGGCTCCCACCGCGGGCCGGGCGCCGCCCGCCGCCACTCCCAGCTCTCCGCGCTCGCAGTCGCAGGCCGCCGGCCACGCCCGCGCCTCCGCCGCTCGCCGCGTCTCCGGCCACCGCTGCTCGCGGCCCTGCCGTTGCCGACTGCCGCAGGAAGAGAGGGAAGAGAGAAGAGGGAGTGGCGAGGAGGGAGAAGGAAACTGAGTAGGGGAGAGAGAAGGGACACGTGGTCCCACAATTTTTTTTTATGTTGTCACGACAAATGGGTCCCACATATATTTTTAAATCTAAATGCCACATCCAACGCCACGTGTAAAGGAAACCCGTCATACCCCGCCCATGTGGTGCCACGTCACAAAACCGCCCTCCAAAACCGCAAGGGAGTCAAATTGTACGTTTTTTAAGAGTTTGGGGGTTAGAAATCCGGTTTGTGGTTTAGTGGTCACGGATTGATTCCGATCACTTTTAAGGGTCACTAAGTGAACTTATTCTATTTTAAAAGGTGGTAGTGGTGGTGTTAGTGAATCTGCTACCACTAGCTCTATCACTAACATATGGTCCTCCGTGTTCATGAAATCCATGTACTCAATAAGTTTAAACGTTCCCTGAAAGAACAGTGTCTACACAACATAATGTCCATATTATTTGGTAAGATCTGATAAGTATGTAGTGAAGGAATCTATATACTTTAAGTGGTTGAGCCATTCTACATAGTCTTCAAATGATGAGCATGCAGTGTGCATAGCTTGATTTTTTTTTATTGCAATGCATAGGCAATTTGCTAGGCCATGTTTGGAAGATTAGCCCAGGGCTAATTTTGAGAGCTAATGTTTAGTCATGAATTGGTAGGCTAAACATTAGCCTAGGATGGTATGTTTGGATCCATGGGCTAATTCAAGGCTAAGACGTGGAGAGATAGCTGATTTTTGATGGTCCCCACACAAAATTAGCCCCATTAGCACCCCTTGGAGAGGCTAATGTTTTGAGGGGGGCTAATTCATATTAGCTCAAAATTAGCCCACCTGTTTGGATCCTTGAGGGCTAATTTGAGGCTAAAAGGTGAGGGCTAAATATTAGCCCATGGAACCAAACAGGTCCCTAGTCTATCGTAAAGTACAGATTGAGAACCCATAATTCAGTGGTAAATTAAGGAGTAAAGCCAGCAGCCACCAACCGAGTTGTCCTGACAACACGAACTCGTGCTAGCATTTGTGCAGCCCATTTGGATGGTCTTAGCCCAGATGACCACCTAATTCGATGGCAATACTAAACCCCCTTGCCTGTATCAAACAAAATATTTATCCATAAACGACCAAAATGAATGTGTGAATGTTACTCTATGTAAGCATTCTTTTTTGTGACTAACATGCATGAATGTTGCATAACTTTCTTCACTGATCACTTTATTACCATCCTTACTTAGGCAAGAGGGCTTAATTAATGTCTGAAACCTCTCAATTTTAAATTTTAAATTTTAAATAAACTCTCTAAAGTTTTATTTTATTCTGTTTAATTAGTATACTGCGGTTGCCCGCACTTATTTTAATTATTTAATTCGTTCCTAAGCGCAGAGATTTATGAACACTCATGCGTATTTGAGCAGCCCTAATAGAAGCATGTACTTTTTGTTTAGCACAATATAACCGGTCGATAGTTCGATCTACTAAAGCTTAACTTATCTTGTGCCATCCATTTATTATCATACTACTATAAGATGAAAAGAGAAAAAAAATGGCAAACTCAAAGCAGTAGATCGTAAGCAGCAGAGTTCAGATGAATAAGGTAACTGGATCATCCCCCTAATAGAGAGTGAACGTACAATCCCAGCTAAAGGGATGGAACAAGGAGCCAACACAACTCAGTCGTTCACCCGGTTTAATTTCCAACCTCACATCTGCAGCCTGGTGCAGATGCAGGCAGCTTGCGGCGACAACAACAGGGTTGTCGGTCGCACGATGGAAAAATAGATGGTAGCACGTTGCTTCTAAGCTTCCCTTACATCTAAGGAATGTCTAGCAGCAACATCAGCTTGGTTGCTACCATAGCAACACAGGTTAAGCCATACGCTCCTGATGCTTCCCAATCCTATGGCAGTTGTATACCTCTGGCTTGGCATGCATGGAAGGCAGCTGCCAACTGGGATTCCCAAGCAATAGGTATTATCTCATAGCTCCTTGAGCTCGATCACTGCTACTCATTTTATACTCTTTTTCATTTAAACATGCTCAGGGAGACAGGAAGTACTGGTTAGTGGTTATGCCTCGGCCTCATTTTTTTTTTCTCCACACCTGCTCATGATCGATGGTAGTTGTATATTTTGCGCTGCACCACCATGCATATATAGTTAACTGCACATGGTTCGTGATGAGTGTAATGAATAAATATGATCAGTGAGTGAGTAAGGGTGCAAGCGGGCCAGCCCGAGAACTTATTTATAGGACAAGTAAATGGATAACCCGTCAGGTTAACCACTTATTTGTACTATATGTGGGTTCACGTAGCGACCCGCTTGCACCCCTATTAGTGAGGGTAAATAGCAGAGATGAAGCACGGAGCCTAAGATGGGAGCGTATTTCAGCAATTACTAAGTCTAGTTGTATGATTATATATACAAATAATATAAAACATGTGTTTTTTTTAATCACCGGGTAGATGGGTGTGTCAGAGTTTATCTTTAACGCCATCCACATTTTTCCTCTATCCGAATGAAATGATACAGATATCTCGTACGTGTTCTTAAAAAAATGTTTCACACTTAACTTAGGTTGAGTTCGTGTGTTAGAATTCCTAACTCCACTCCCTCATTTTCTGCGTGCACGTTTTTCAAAGTGCTAAACGGTATGTTTTTCCAACAATTTCTATAAGAAAGCTACTTAAAAAAATCATATTGATCTATTTTTCAAAAAAAAAAGCTAATACTGAATTAATCGTGTGTTAATGTCTCCGTCTTCCGTGCGACCTTCCCGAACACAGCCTTATCTTTAGCTCAGTAATCGATCCACCCACAAAGAAGAAACTATAGCCAATCAGCATGCAATTCAGTTATGGTGTGTTAAAGAAAAAACTCAATGCTGCGGTGAGTGGACTTGAATATAATCTGCTACAGAGATCGATTGATCGATCGGCCAACAGCAGTTCGTCTTCGATGCATCCACTGGACAGGCTCATCGTGTGCAATCTTCGAATCGGGCAGAGTAGTTTTGCACCAAGGCACCAATGCAAAGTGACTCATCTACCGATTCCGTTCATACCTCCTTTGTGCCATCTCACGCAGAGGCAGCTGACTTGCAGCGTCGACGGCGAGCTTGCTGGTTACTCGCCGGTGAGATTATGGCAAGCACATCCTTATGAAGCTTCCCTGACATTTGACAAAAGTTTAGATAGAAGGGCAGCTTGGTTTCTCCTCTATCAATCTAGCTTGAGCCGCACATTACTGATGCCTCATAAGCCTATACGATCTGGGCTGCACACACACCACCATGCCATGTAATTGTTGAGAGGTTTTACGGTGTTTGCATTCCAAAAAGGGTAAAGATCCAACGCTCCTCAATCACAGGTACCATGTTAAAAGTATTTAAGTATTGATATAGGTACTTAGGTACTAATGGTAAAAACATAATTTTGCTAGTAGAGAGAAAAGGGTAGAATTGTCTCCCAAATTATAAAAGGTACCGCATAGGTATAACGGTATGTATTAACACCGTAAAACCTCTTTGCACTGTTTAATTTCCTGTTTTGCGTGGTTTATTGTAGATTTACGTTGTATTGGAGTTAAGTCGTTTACTGCGTCACTAAGGTTTAATTTTCTGATTTGCGTGGTTTCTTGTAGATTTACGTTGGATTTGAGTCTAGATTTACATTGTGTTCTTATAACACATTATTGGCCCAATTATGTGATTTTTTTCTACATTTACTTTTTATTCCAACGAATACGTAAAAACTCCTACCTTAATTATGTTGAAAATTATATTTTATTTCCAGCAAGAGATTTATATCGTCGACCAGACAATCTAGTCTCCTATTCAACCCTCAACCATACCTACACTTTTCCCTCTGTCTCTTTCCGGTGAAACGTTCAAACCCTAGAACAAGAACAAAGCAGGGAAAGAAGACGATGCGATCTGGTATAGATCGATTGGATATGCGTGATTTTCTTTTTTTTTTCTGATGGCATACCGATCGATGGATATTAGATTTACTCTTTTTTCTGATGGCATACCGATCGATGGATGTTAGTATTCAATTAAAGTATAATGGCCATGTTTTACAAGTTAATTACACCACTGCCATCATGTTACAATAAATTTGTTCCGTACCTTACCCCTCTCTTGATCAACGGTGCACGTTGTTCCACCTCCAGGTACCTCGCAAACACCGTAAAACATCTCATGTTTGTTACGCATGGCTGGATGTCTCTTAACTCTTCCTTGAGCTCACTACTCAGATCATTTTATACTCCATTCAATGAAGAAACATGCTCAGCCATTTCACTAGCTACCTTTAGTGGCCATATATGTGTGTGTGTGTGTATATATATATATATATATGTGTGCGCGCGCGCGCGCCTCCTTAATTTCACTTGCTATACTTATTATGTGCACTTGCTTAGGCTGGTCTTTTGTATGTTGCGCTACGTCCCTCCGTCCCAAAATGTAGCTATTTCTAGCACAGTGTCTTGTCCCAAAATGAAGCTATTTCTTCACCTACCTCCTCCTCTCAACCAATCATAACCATTCTTCTTCACCTACTTTCTCTTTTCAACCAATCATATACTTCCTCCAATCATTCTCACCTACTTTCTTAATACCCGTGCCAACCTCAAAAATGGCTTCATTTTGGGACGGAGGAAGTACCGCTATATATGTGTGTTGAATGCGTCATATGAGCGGAGTAGCAGAGTAGAAGCACAGAGACTCTAGTGCCTAGTTCAAAGGTGTTGGAACGGAACCAACTAGAGTATTTAAGGGGTTGTTTGGATCTAGGGACTAAATTTTAGTTCCTGTCACATCGGATGTTTGGACACTAATTTAGAGTACTAGTTGTTTACCCGTGCGTTGCACGGGTTACAACTAATAATATTATAAATGTCCACAATTAATAGGAGTGTTTTTAGTAGCAAAGTGCGGGGCATCATCTAGTATATATTTATGTGGAATACCGCAGTTCCGGTGAGTGTTTTTAGTGTACAATTAATAGGAGTCTGTTTGTTTGCTCTAGCGCGATTGTCCTCGAGAGCGAAGTAGAGTACAAAATAATCCTTACAGTACCCTGCTACTTCCATTTCTAGGCATAGAAAAGCTTGGTTGTTTGAGCTGATAATTCTATGCAAGACATCTACTGAAGAGCCCAGCCAATTTATAGCCAAGGTTTAGTGTATCTTTTTTTTATTCTGCACCAATATATATGTGGTGTCTTCAAAGTCATCGAGCACACTAAAACATATGCGAAATGAAAAAAAAACAATGGCGTCGATCGCGGAGTGCGTACTGAGCTTGGAAAGCATTAGGAATTGGCATGTCACCCGAATCTTAAAAAGTTCCATTCTCCTCAACTGGTGCCTCCACTCTACTGTTCACCCTCATTGATCATAATGCATTTGGTATGCACAGAGAGAGCCATGTCTCTCTCTGTGATGACAAAGCTGAAAACACAGAAATACCAGCCTGAGCAAGGCTGCGTTCTTTTCAGGCTAGTAGGATTAGATTCTCCTCGTTTTCCGTTAGCACGCTTTTCAAACTACTAAACGGTGCATTTTTCTGCAAAAAGTTTCTATACGAAAGTTGCTTAAAAAAATCATATTAGTCCATTTTTGAAAAAAAAATTAGCAGATACTTAATTAATCATGTGCTAATGGATCGCTCCGTTTTCCGTGAACACTGTTGAGGGTAGTAATAATCAGAAAAGAACGCAGCCCAAGTATATATGAGTAGTGACTGTTGGAGGAACAAGGGAGTACACATCCATTAGCCATTACTGAATAGCTAAAAGCATCCACAATATGTAAACTAAGAGGGTCACTAAAAGAATCTTTAGATTGTAGCAAGGATCCTATACATTTCAAGAAGTAGGTCTTAAGCCACGAAAAGCAAATCGCCTCTTCCATGTGGGCACAAACTGAACTGTGTGCTTATCTTTCCATGTGGGCCCTTGCTCAATTAGGGAGGGGAGGGTATTTACACATTGTGGATACTATGAGCATATGCATATGAATGGAGTGTACTAAGGGTGCGTTCGATCGTGGGGGATTGGGTGAGAAAGCACATCGTATTCCGCGCGTACGCTTCCCAAACTACTAAACGGTGTATTTTTTGCAAAAATTTTCTATAGGAAAGTTGCTTTAAAAAATCATATTAATCTATTTTTGAAATTTAAAATAGTTAATACTCAATTAATCATGCGCTAATGGCTCACCTCGTTTTACGTATCTTTCCAATCTTCTCAATCTCCTTCTCCTCAAACTCACCCTTAAAATGAGTAGAGTGAGCTTAAAGTAGAGAAACATGGTGTCACCGATGCCTATTGCCTAAGGATCCTAGTTGAGGGGTGTCCTCCATGCATGACAAGATGTGGACCATAGGCTTGGAAAGCACCAGGAATGAGTGATTCAACCCAAGTTAGTATAGCATCAACTAAGTTGTGTGTTTGCCTAAACATTTCTTAAGCATTAGGGAAGCTTCATAATGATACATGGTGTCAGGTCTCCCTCCAAGAAGCCTGATAACTCGGAAACTGCCATCAGAGAATTCCCACACACGCTACAGGGGCCAGACGTGTTCCATACCAAGCTGGACAAGGTGGGCCACAACAAGGAAGAAGCCCAGAAGGTCCCGTGCATCCAAAGGCCCAAGACGGACAATCCCATGTATTGTGGGCCACAATGGGATAACGGTGGCAGGCACATTATCGCGAGGAGGAAGCGTGAACGTGGGACATGGCATGTTTTGAAATATAAGCACAAGAAACAGAGGAATGTGTTATATAACAGTGTAGACTATAAGCAGAGTACGAACAAAGTATGAGCTCTTTTTAATACAACGAGAACGCGTGCTCATAAAACACATGTACACAATGGAGACAAACACACTTTATGGTAATGACTTAGGGTGTGTTTGCTAGAGCTCTTTCCTCACCTGCACAGCACTCACGGAAAACTGAGCGGTCCATTAGCACGTGATTAATTAAGTATTAGCTATTTTTTTCAAAAATGGATTAAGTTGATTTTTTAAGCAACTTTCGTATAGAAACTTTTTGTAAAAAAACACACAGTTTAGCAGTTTGAAAAGCGTATGCGTGGAAAACAAGGGAGAGGGGTTGGTAAATGATGCATCCGAACACACCCTTAGAGGATCAAACCTTCGGGGTGGTCCATGGGCCACTGAATCATTCATTTTACTTTTGAGAGAATCCACTCAGTGCCACTGAGTTTTCACCACTTTTACAATATACCACTGACTTTGTTAAGTTGAATAATATGCCATCGTGTTTTCCCGAACGTCTACTGCGTGCCATTGCCGTCCACAAGCCGTTAGGGTGCATCCGTTTGGTGTATTGATTTTTTTTCCAAAACTTGAGTTTAGCACAAAACTACAAATTTCCAAAACTTCAGAGTTTTTGCCCCACTAAATTTCTTATGGATACACCCTCGTTGTATGTTCATACATCACACCTTAGGCAAAACTGAGGGAACGTCATTTATACGGCCATATATATGTGTAACACGATCGAACGGTATAGACTAGTTTTTCCTTTCTTATTTGTCACGCGCATGTAAGTTGGTGCGTGATACGGTGAGTTACCTAGCCACATGACGGTATTTTTCTTTCTTATTTTTTAAGTCCTTTTTCAATTTTCAGTTTTAAATAAACTCTCTAAAATTTTATTTGATTTTGTTTATTATTTAGTATACTCAGTTGCTCGCACTTATTTTAATTATTGTATTCGTCCCTAAACGCAGAGATTTATGAACACTCATGCGTCTATTTGAGCGGCCCTAATAGAAGCAAGTACTTTGTTTAACACAATATAACCGGTCGATAGATCTACTAAAGCTTAACTTATCCTGTGCCATCCATTTATTATCATACTACTGTAAGATGAAAAGAGAAAAAAAATGACAAACTCAAAGCAGTAGATAGTAAGCAGCAGAGTTCAGATGAATAAGGTAACTAGATCATCTTCCCTAATAGAGAATGGATGTACAATCCCAGTGGAAGAATTGAAACAAGGAGCCAACACAACTCACTCGTTCACCCGGTTTAATTTCCAGCCTCACATCTGCAGCCTGGTGCAGATGCAGGCAGCTTGCGGTGACAACAACAGGGTTATCGGTCGCACGATGGAAAAACAGATGGTAGCATATTGTTGCTAAGCTTCCCTATCATGTAAGAAATGTCTAGGAGCAACAGCAGCTTGGTTGCTACCATAGCAACACAGGTTAAGCCATACGCTCCTAATGCTTCCCAATCCTATATATGGCTCATATATACCTTCGGCTTGGCATGCATGGAAGGCAGCTGCTTGAGCTCATAGCTCCTTGAGCTCGATCACTGCTACTCATTTTATACTCTTTTTCATTTAAACATGCTCAGGAAGTACTGGTTAGTGGTTATGCCTCGGCCTCATTTTTTTCTCCCACTAATCATTTACACCTGCTCATGATGGTAGTTGTATGTTCTGCACTGCATCATCGATCATGCATAGTTAACTGCACATGGTCCGTGATGTGTGTAATGAATAAATATGATCAGTGAGTAAGGGTGTAAGCGGGACAGCCTGAAAACAAATATATAGTGCAAATAAATGGGTAACACGTCAGGTTACCCACTTATTTGTAATATAGGTGGGTTCCTAGATCGACCCGCTTTGCATCCTTATTAGTGAGGGTAAATTGTAGAAATGCAGCGCAGAGTCCAAGATGAGAGCCTATTTCAGCAATTAATAAACCCAGCTACATGACTATACATAAAAAACATTGGCTTTTTTCTTTTGATCACCGGGTAGATGGGTGTCGGAGTTTATGTTCAACGTCGTCCATGTTTTCCCCTCTATCTTAAAGAAATGATAGGAGATCTCTTGTGTGTGTTCTTAAAGAAAAATGTTTTACACTTAACTAATGCTGGTTATCTTTATCACGGTCATTGATCCACCCACAAAGAAGAAACTATAGCCAATCAGCATAAAGTTCAGTTATGGTGTGTTAAAGAAAAAAAACTCAATTAGGGAGTGGGCTTGAATCTGTTACAGATTGATCAAATGTCAGGCTAGATCGAAATGATGGAAAGCGCAGCAGTAATGTCTAGCTTGATCCACACATTTACTGATGCCTCATAAGCCTACGATCTGGGCTGCACACACACACACACACCATGCCATGTTAATTTGTTATGCATGGCTGGATGTCTCTTCTTCCTTGAGCTCACTACTCAGATCATTTTATACTCCATTCAATGAAGAAACATGCTCAGCCATTTCACTAGCTACCTCGATCGGTTACTGCCGCCTTTAGTGGTCATATATATGTGTGTCTGCCTCCTTTCACTTGCTACTTATTATGTACACTTGCTTAGGCTAGCTGGTCTTTTGTATGTTTTGCGCTGCGTCAATATTACTGCTATTTGTGTTGAATGCGTCATATGAGCGAAGTAGCAGAGTAGAAGCACAGACACTCTAGTGCCTAGTTCAAAGGTAAGCCCAGTTGACCAAACAACAAATACTTATTGGAATGCCATTATGCAGCCTAGCTACTTGAATGTCCAAAAAATTCAAAGTGGCATTACTAGAGAACGATCGTCTCTATACAAATGAATATAAGAGCAAGTTTAATAGTATAGCTCACTACTAGCTCCAATTCATCTATAGCCAATCTAATAGTCAATTCATACAATAGTTGCTTACTATACTATTAATATATGGTCCCACCTGTCATACACACATTGTGTTTTGGAGTCCGCACTGCAGCTGGCTATAGATTTGTAGCCCGCTGCTCTTCTATCTCATCCTTTATCTCATTAAAATATGTTTACAGCTGGCTAATAGCCTGCTATTGTACCTGCTCTAACCCATAAATTGATTATACCTTTATATGTTCAGGGACAGGACAATGAAAACAATAAGTCAAATGTTGATGACCTAGATTACCTAGGGACTTATGTATGACTATGATCTACTTCTTCCATTTTATATCGTAAGTCGTTTTGACCATTTTTTTCTACTATTCCCTTCGCGCGTACCCAGAGTTGTCCCCACCACATTGAACCTCCCTGGCCCTGCGGCCCGGCCATATCCGGAAAGTATTGCCACTGATCGTTTATGAATATTGAATAGGTGATGGATTATATATTTTCTGATGATATACGAGAGCACAAACAAATAAATTAACTATTACAAAGTTGAAAAGTTATTTTCAAAAAATGTTCTAAGCAATTTATATATTTATATACTTCCTCCATTTCACAATGTAAGTCATTCTAACATTTCCCACATTCATATTGATGTTAATCAATATGAATGTGGGAAATGTTAGAATGACTTACATTGTGAAACGGATGGAGTACATGTAGAAAGTTTTTTTTTTTTTGCAAATTGCACACTGTTTATAGGTTTGAGAGGAAAAGAATTGGACCTAAAAATCTAGTGTGCCAATTATCAGGAAAAAAAAACCAGTGCACTGTAGCCCTAAACCAAAATGAATATAAACATGTGTTTTTTTCAACAAGCTACTAACATGTTGCTCTCTATATATGATGTCCAGCTTTCCTAATGGGAAGTTCTAGCTTAACTTTCCTCATTGATCACTTTATACCATCCTTCCTTAAGCAACAAGCTTAATTAACTATCTCAGAAAAACCAACAATGTGATGCTAGCTAGCTAGCTAGCTCACACTCACAGCTGGACCAGCTTTCATCTTTCAAAAGGAAAGAAAGTCTCGAATGTTCATTCCTCCTTTCTAAGTTGTTCATGTACGTGCACGCTCCGTGCAACAGGGAATACGATTCCATGGCCTTCTTTCCTCCTTGACGGCACCAAACTGAACCAGCAGCTAGCTAACACCACACTCTTTCCTGCGGAAAGCTACCTCCGTCCGATAAAAAGTTCAGTTTTTAGTTTTTATATAACGTTTGGCTCTTCGTTTTATTTAAAAAAATTTATGATTAATATTTTTATTATTATTAGATGATAAAATATAAATAGTAATTTATGTGTGACTATTTTTCTTAACTTTTCATATATTTTTAAATAAGACGGATGGTTAAACGCTGGACACAGAAATCTAAAAATGAATTTATTTTGGGACGGAGGTAGTAGTGTGTAGTGTGTACTTAAGGGGTAAATTTAACACGTCTCTGTATCTTTTAGGCTATGGACTTACCTTTAGTATAATTTTTTATTGTTGTCCGTGCTATATTCAGTGCTGCAGAGAGCTTGAAAAACACAATTCAACGGAAAAAAGTGACAGATATGCATGCACTCGATTTAATTTTAAGTTGGATTTCTCTTGAGGAGCATAGAAGCGCATCCCTTTAAGACCGTGTTCTTAAGTAGGAGTTCCCAACCTCACTCTCTCGTTTACTGCGTGCACGTTTTTCAAACTGCTAAATACAATACGTGTTTTACAAAAAATTCATATTAATCTATTTTCAAGTTTTTTAAGCTAATAATTAATTAATCACGTATTAGTCCATTGCTTCATTTTCTATGTCAGGGGCAAGGGTTCCTAATTAACCCTTATCTAAGAACACAGCCTAAGATGTTTCATCTTCAGGACTGTACAATGGTTCCCTTGTGTTGCTATTTGCACAACTCCTTCCTCGATCAGTGAATTAATGAATAGTAATTAATCTGTAGTAGATGGAATTCGACTACTACATTTTCAGAGAAAGTGAGCACAAGCAGTTGGTTAATTTAGTAGTTTCTTGTCAGTGATCAGGTGGTAAAAGTTGGTGTCACATAAAAAGTTCATGTCGAATCTTGCGATCGTCAAGTTAGAAAGGTAACTCGTCAGAAACTTCTAGCTAGTTAACTTTATCCATGGATTAATTAGGAGATCGAATCTCCTACCTTAATTAGCCTAGCTAGCTAGTTACCTTCCACATTCTGGTAATTTAATTATATATTACAGACATAATTCTTGTCCCTCTGAAACCAAGGATTACTGATGTGAGTGATTCTAGTGCTTTTCTACCCAATCTGCCAGAGGCATCATGCATCACAGGATATGATGCAAACTAGACGCATCCTTGGGTTAGATTTTGTCTAAAAACTGGATTATATATGTGTGATGCTGCATGCTGAAGTGTACGCATGTCGCATGGTATTGTTGTCAACTTCTTCACGTGCTATATATCTCGGCTGATCAATTTAAAAATCAGAGTTATTGCTTACCTTGTACAGAGAAATGCAACATCTCAACACACATGAATGTTTGTACGCATTTTTTTTTATAAGAGAATATATTTTGGTATCTTCTGATATGAGATATCACTCCCGTGCAAATTACTGGAAATTTATATGGGAATCATCCCAATTTGCTGAGAAATTAGCTGTACTGTAGTAAAATACATGAAACAGGGGTTGGTGACAACTGGCAACCTTGGGAGATCAAAATTAAGCTGGAAATATTAAATTAGTTGGTAAGAAAATGACTGCAGTAATGAAGATTATATTCCAAATAAATAGGTCAATAAAAACAATTACAACATCCCTTATTGTAACGCTCAAAGAAGTCATCTTAGCTTGCTAACGCAGAAATTAAGTGTCAGTTTTCCAAAGTGAGCGTTCGTACACTTGTGATAGCATACCTATGTTGCTTTGGAATTGTTGTCTCTGCCAGATCTAGCTGTGCCAAGACACAGAATTAATGGGCAATAAAATCCTTGTTAATTTACTTTAAAACTTAGGGCCCTTTTAATTGTAGGAGCAGAAAAAAAGGAGGAATATAAAAATACATGATTATGACATAAATGCAAATGGAAACAGAGTATTAAAAAAAGCACAGGAATGGATGTCTGATTGGACCGTAGAAAAACCACAAGAATGAAATGAGAGAAATAGACTCAAATGTTATGTGTTGAGGTATAAATGTCAATGTTTTGTGATTAAATTGACGTTAAACCTGAAGTTTTGTGATAAGTTCATACTAGATCTATAGTTTTACGATAGTTTTCAAGAGAAAGATAGTTCTAAAAAAAATAGATTTACGATTTTGTGACAAATTTAATGTTAAATCTATATAGTTTTGTCATAAATCATATAAATGCAGTTTTGTAAAATTTACTCAAATAAATCTATATAAAAAATTCCTACGTGGTACACAAATTTTTTTTTTACATCTTACATGCTCCACAAATTAATGTTCGCGTACACGGCCACATGTACTTCTTCTCGTACAACATACCCATACATGTATGTACCATGAACTGTACGTATACTAGATAACTTTCCTTTTTATTCGACAAGAAGACAGGAGTCTCTTCGTCCTAAAATGTAATAGATTTTAGGTGGATATAAAACTTTGTAAGACAATGCGACGGATTAATTATACGTGTGTGATGCCGTGCGAGCTGAAGCTGGCACATGCGACGGATTGAGGTGTGGCAGCTACGTTGCGAGAGGACACGTGTCAGCACGCGCGCGGTGTCCCGGAACGTGGGGCCATGTGATCAGAGACGTCGGTGGGCTTGGCCGGCCCGTTTATATGCCGCCCACACCACACGCCTCTCCCATCTCTCTCCATCACTCCACGCCTCCATCTCCATCTCCATCTCCATCTCCATCTCCATCTCTTCTTCCTCTCCTCATTAGCTGCTCCTTCCTCTTCTATTTCTCTCTCCATCTCCATGTAAGAAAGGAGGAGCTTAACACACTTCATACCATAAGCATGGCGGAGAAGGTGATCATGGTTCGATCTCTCTCTCTCTCTCTCTCTCTCTCTCTCTCTGTTCGTCTTTCTCTTCTGTTCAAAGGATTTGTGTGTTTTGTGTTTGGAGGATTCTTTTGGAGTTTGCTGTTTGTTATAATCGTGAGTGTATTATCTATCATGTCGTTGTTCATCAGAATTTACAGGAAATAAACTGAGAGGGTATTAATTGGAGTTTGCGGAATTTATTCTCGAAGTTTCTGTCTTCATGTTGATCAAGAATATGATTTTTTTTCCCGATAGTGGAATTATGTCTCCATCTTCATTCAGGAATATATGCTCGCACAACATTTCAGAATCTATTTACATCGTCGGGTTTTTTTTTCTACTGTAAATCATCGGTTTTTCTTGTGAAGAAGATCGATGGTTTCCCTTTTATATATGATACGTTTCTCATCAGCTGCATTGCTGTATTTCATAAATCGAATTGATGTGAGAATTGATTACTCTCTCTTATTAAGTTCTAGTATTATGTTTTTTAGAAACGACTAAATTACTAATTATTACTGTGAGAATTGACACTTCTGCTGCCTTGTTTTGTTCCTGTCCTTAATTTGTAAGATAGCTGCAGAAAAAAAAAAACATATATTTGTTGAACTTGAGTACAGTACTTGACAGTTGACAGTGATTTTGGATGTTTTAAGAAAGGTAAAAAATATTAGTAATATATTTTCGTGTAGAACTGTGATAGCTCCACGATTGCTTGACATTGTTGTACAATGTTTTCAAGAAAGGCCTGACCTGGCTATTAATATATTTATTTTTTATGGGTGATAGCTCCTCTGGTAGTAGAGAATTGATGCTCTCTTACTCCATCACCGTCAAAAAGAATAATATTTACCCTCTCACTAATGCTGCTGTCAACACAGATCTCCACGCTAATCCTTAAGGTTGACCTCGCTTGCCACAAGTGCTACAATAAAATTCGCAAGATTCTCTGCAATCTCCAAGGTAAAAAAGACCTCTCAATTCTGTACACATAGTACTACTCCTAGTTAAAATTATCAGTAGTATATGACAGTAACCAAGAGGCAATTAGCACAACCCCACAGTTTGAAATTTTCAAAATCTCACAAATTTTGTAAATTGCCCTCCGGCACGAAACTATTTCTCTTGAAAATTACTTTTTTATTATTTTTGTGTGAGAATTTAGCAAAATATATTCAACTTTTCTGAAGTATTTTAAAATTCCTGATTTTGGGAACCCCTACATTTGTCAGTGTTTTAATTAGTTGGATAAGATATTTAGTAGTAGCACTTCTTGAACGGTTAATAGCGGGCTAAATAAGGTTATAGCGGCTAAATTATAAGTGAAATCAAATAGCTAGACCATCTTTAAATAGTTATCTATAGGGATAGCGACGGTTATATATAGCCGGAGATTTAAAACCTTGACAGTTTTGCATACCGAAATAGTAAACATTGATTAAGACATAAAAAATTAATTACTGTCTACTGATCACTATTAGATTTGGTTTTTGTGCAGACCAGGAGAGGATCACGACGATCTCGTACGACACCAAGAACAACATCGTCGTCATCGCCGGCACGTTCGATCCTCAGAGGCTCTGCTGCAGGATCAGATGCAAGGGAGGCAAGATCATCAAGGACATCCACATCGTCGACGCCTTCGGCGGCTGGCAAGCCGGCGAAAATGCCGGACTCGCCGCCGCCTTCACTACCGCCGCCGGTGAACACCGGCAAGAAGAAGTGGAAGAAGGAAAGCGCAAGGAAATGCCGCCGCCGCCGCCGCTGGCTGAGAGCCACCGCCGATGAATGAGCGACCGCCGACGCCGCCGCCAGTACAGCAGCCTCCTGACAGGGAGACATCGGGATGGTGCCGGCGATCGTCGAGGAGGAGAAGCCGAGGGAAGGGTGGCCGAGTGGAGCGCGCCGTCGCCGCCCAAGGAGATGCCGCTGCCGCCAGCCGACGACGATGGAGATGCCACCGCCGCCGGTCACGTGCACGCCGGTGGTGGAGAAGCCGAGGCGCCGCCCGCCGTGCGCGAGCCGTTCTACGGTGGACATGGCGACGCCGACGATGGTGGAGATCCCGTCTGGCCGGCGGCCGCGCCGCCGTCCGCCGTGCTGCGCGCCGCCGCCGCCGTGCTACAGGGGTGCTACGAGGGGTGCAGGTGCGGCGGCTGCGGCCGCGTGTACGGCTACTCCGTGCCCAGCGCCAGGCGCCGCCGCTGCTGCGCCCCGTGCTACTCCGGCGGCGGCTACACGCGTACTGCGGCGGGTAAGCGGCTGCCGCCTCGTCAACGAGGAGGACCCGACGGCTTGCGTCATCATGTGATCTCGCCACGTCATCATTTCTCTCTGGAATTTCAGTAGCGTGACGGCGTCTATATATGGCCATTGGAGCTCAGTAGATTTGCATGCTTGCATACCGTGATTTGCATTGGAATTCAGTAATTAATTAATTAAGGCAGTAATTTTTGCACAGATTGAATGATCATTACCGTCGGCTTGAAGCTGAACCGTTGAACATTTCACTGTCTATCTATCTATCAATACTATTTTTGTACAGATTGGTTACTGCTTTTCTGCCAAGTGTCAATGTCAGAGAATTCATCATCTCTATGTTTCAAAAGAACAACAACAAAAAAAAAAACACTGGAGAACAGAAAAAAAAAAGAGCCTTACGGTCCTGATCAGAGTGGTACAGCCCAGAAGTGTCAGTTGGGTGATTACAATAATCCAGTGAGTCTAAAAGATAAGCAGAATCAGGTTCTACTACTGCACTCAGAAAAAGGGATGCTTCCTGAAAGCGATTATTCTCTTCGATCATGCTCATGCAGATGTGACCTTTGAAACACTGCAGATTAGTACATGAGGTGTTGCATGATGTAGATCTGTACCCCACTAATCTTGTGCCTACCAAACAGAGTCTAAGGGCCTGTCCGGTTTGCTGCCAAATTTTGGCCTTACAAACTTTAGAAAGTTTAGGCACTACCAAATTTGATAGTATATATAGGATTTTAATTAGTGTGGACAAATATTCATACTATTAAAATGCCAACATTTCAGTGTCGAAAAAATGGCCTCAATCCAAATATGCCATAATTTTTAGATGGTGAAAACAAAGTCTAATTAATCACCAAACAACGAATTCTCAAAAGAAAACAAAGGAGCAGCAGAAGTAGCAAAGCAAAGCTTCTTCCATTGTAGATTTGTGATATCCTCAGATTAGGCATACAATTTTCATATGATAAATGGTTTTAACTTTTTAAGTGGTGCACCATATAAATTAGCCACAGCTAGCTGGAGGGAATCATATGCTCTGTTGTGTGGTGCAGAAGTGAGTCTACAGACAAATGCATCAATCATATCATACCGTTGATTCGCAAACTTTGATGTTCTAGTGGAACAACCGTACCTGATATGGTGATACATTGCCAGAATTGGGGAGAAAAGCCATGCACATCCATGATATGCTTGACAAGCAGATCTTTAGTAGCTTCTCCTGGACTTCTGTTAGTACTGGTTGGTATGAATTTCCTCACTATATAAAGCATTCGTTGGCACAGATGTTAATCGTCCAGATTAAGAGCTCATCAAAAGTTCTATAGCAAAGGTAAAAAAAAAGTGCCTTTTTTTTTAAAAACCGAGGCGGATGTTCCAGCTTTTAGATTTAGAAGAAGAGAATTGATCCAGTTTATAAGGAAAACAGTACCCGAAAACCATACAACCGCACAGTTAATTACATGAAAACCATCGGCTGAAACCCACTGCTACACAGCTAACAACGACGGCGGAGCCCAAACGCAGGACATCGCTGCCAATCTAAACACAAAAGCGACACAGCAGCTCCCACAACGCAGAAGAGGTGTTACCGTTGCCGAGCTAGCCGCCCAAGCGACCCAGCAGCGCCGACTTCACAACCGCAGCGACACTAAAGCCACGAAAGTTGAAAAGCAGCTCCAACATCCAACAATGGACATCAACCAAGCCACTAAGGAGCTACTTCCTTCACACGGCCAGCACCATAACTCATTGGAAGAGACTGCAACATGTCATCGTTGCCAAGCGAGCAACTCCGACTTCATCAGCAGAAACAACCGAAGAGTGCGTCGCCCACCACAAGAATGAAGCGGACCCAAGAAGGCGAAGGACTCGCCGAACACAAGGTATGAAAGCTTTTGAACCGAAAAAGACCATCAACAGTCGTCAATGCGTTGGAACTACTCCGAAGCATCAATAGATTTGTATTTTGACAAATTAAATTACTGCTATAGTATGGCATCAATATATTTGTATTTTGATTATGTCAAAAGCACGGGAAAATATCTAAGGGTATACTTGTCCTTTTTACCCCACATTTAACACCGTTAATAAGAATTAACAGAATAGGGGCAAACGGCTGTTTCGTTTGAAAAAATGTAGAGGAAAAAAACCCCTAGAAAACAGGGGCAAAATCAATATTAGGCATCGAAGTAGGGGTAAGAACGAAATTGCCAAAAAAAAAAAGTTTTCAATGCTGGGGATATTTGAGAATCAAGCGCATTGCGTAAACACCAATAATTATACTAGTGATCTTTTGTGTATTTGAAAATTTTGAGAGAAATATGAGAGGCAATAATAGTTTATGCCTAATTTGTTGAATAAATAGTTTGTTGAAACACAAGCGGAGGAAAGGAAGCACTCGAGTTACGAGACGGAAATTGGAAAATAGGGCCGTTTGCTTCTCGTGCTCCCGTCCAGCATGGCCCACCTTGTCAGTCACATGGCCCAAACACCCGGCCCAACCCAACCCGTGTTCCGCTCGTGTGATGCAGAGAAAAAGAATTACAAAAATCCGCGCAGAAAAAAGTTAATAATGCTATAACGTATAAAAATCGACGCCTCAGATTCGTTTGCGTACAGTAGATCAACGGCCAGGAACGCACCACAGGTCCGAGAGTCTCAGTATTACTGCAAGTGGGCCAGCCCACCCAACTCGATCCCGATCCCCCTTCACACGCGGCGGTTGACGTCTCCGACGCCGGCGATCTCCTCCACCCCTATCATGTGATCTCGCCACGTCATCATTTCTCTCTGGAATTTCAGTAGCGTGACGGCGTCTATATATGTCCATTGGAGCTCAGTAGATTTGCATGCTTGCATACCGTGATTTGCATTGGAATTCAGTAATTAATTAATTAATTAAGGCAGTAATTTTTGCACAGATTGAATGATCATTACCGTCGGCTTGAAGCTGAACCGTTGAACATTTCACTGTCTATCTATCAATCAATACTATTTTTGTACAGATTGGTTACTGCTTTTCTGCCAAGTGTCAATGTCAGAGAATTCATCATCTCTATGTTTCAAAAGAACAACAAAAAAAAAAAAAACACTGGAGAACAGAAAAAAAAAAGAGAGAGCCTTACTGTCCTGATCAGAGTGGTACAGCCCAGAAGTGTCAGTTGGGTGATTACAATAATCCAGTGAGTCTAAAAGATAAGCAGAATCAGGTTCTACTACTGCACTCAGAAAAAGGGATGCTTCCTGAAAGCGATTATTCTCTTCGATCATGCTCATGCAGATGTGACCTTTGAAACACTGCAGATTAGTACATGAGGTGTTGCATGATGTAGATCTGTACCCCACTAATCTTGTGCCTACCAAACAGAGTCTAAGGGCCTGTCTGGTTTGCTGCCAAATTTTGGCCTTACAAACTTTAGAAAGTTTAGGCACTACCAAATTTGATAGTATATATAGGATTTTAATTAGTGTGGACAAATATTCATACTATTAAAATGCCAACATTTCAGTGTCGAAAAAATGGCCTCAATCCAAATATGCCATAATTTTTAGATGGTGAAAACAAAGTCTAATTAATCACCAAACAACGAATTCTCAAAAGAAAACAAAGGAGCAGCAGAAGATATGCTCTGTTGTGTGGTGCAGAAGTGAGTCTACAGACAAATGCATCAATCATATCATACCGTTGATTCGCAAACTTTGATGTTCTAGTGGAACAACCGTACCTGATATGGTGATACATTGCCAGAATTGGGGAGAAAAGCCATGCACATCCATGATATGCTTGACAAGCAGATCTTTAGTAGCTTCTCCTGGACTTCTGTTAGTACTGGTTGGTATGAAGTTCCTCACTATATAAAGCATTCGTTGGCACAGATGTTAATCGTCCAGATTAAGAGCTCATCAAAAGTTCTATAGCAAAGGTAAAAAAAAGTGCCTTTTTTTTAAAAACCGAGGCGGATGTTCCAGCTTTTAGATTTAGAAGAAGAGAATTGATCCAGTTTATAAGGAAAACAGTACCCGAAAACCATACAACCGCACAGTTAATTACATGAAAACCATCGGCTGAAACCCACTGCTACACAGCTAACAACGACGGCGGAGCCCAAACGCAGAACATCGCTGCCAATCTAAACACAAAAGCGACGCAACAGCTCCCACAACGCAGAAGAGGTGTTACCGTTGCCGAGCTAGCCGCCCAAGCGACCCAGCAGCGCCGACTTCACAACCGCAGCGACACTAAAGCCACGAAAGTTGAAAAGCAGCTCCAACATCCAACAATGGACATCAACCAAGCCACTAAGGAGCTACTTCCTTCACACGGCCAGCACCATAACTCATTGGAAGAGACTGCAACATGTCATCGTTGCCAAGCGAGCAACTCCGACTTCATCAGCAGAAACAACCGAAGAGTGCGTCGCCCACCACAAGAATGAAGCGGACCCAAGAAGGCGAAGGACTCGCCGAACACAAGGTATGAAAGCTTTTGAACCGAAAAAGACCATCAACAGTCGTCAATGCGTTGGAACTACTCCGAAGCATCAATAGATTTGTATTTTGACAAATTAAATTACTGCTATAGTATGGCATCAATATATTTGTATTTTGATTATGTCAAAAGCACGGGAAAATATCTAAGGGTATACTTGTCCTTTTTACCCCACATTTAACACCGTTAATAAGAATTAACAGAATAGGGGCAAACGGCTGTTTCGTTTGAAATAATGTAGAGGAAAAAAACCCCTAGAAAACAGGGGCAAAATCAATATTAGGCATCGAAGTAGGGGTAAGAACGAAATTGCCAAAAAAAAAAGTTTTCAATGCTGGGGATATTTGAGAATCAAGCGCATTGCGTAAACACCAATAATTATACTAGTGATCTTTTGTGTATTTGAAAATTTTGAGAGAAATATGAGAGGCAATAATAGTTTATGCCTAATTTGTTGAATAAATAGTTTGTTGAAACACAAGCGGAGGAAAGGAAGCACTCGAGTTACGAGACGGAAATTGGAAAATAGGGCCGTTTGCTTCTCGTGCTCCCGTCCAGCATGGCCCACCTTGTCAGTCACATGGGCCAAACACCCGGCCCAACCCAACCCGTGTTCCGCTCGTGTGATGCAGAGAAAAAGAATTACAAAAATCCGCGCAGAAAAAAGTTAATAATGCTACTCACTCCGTTTCAAAATGTTTGACACCGTTGACTTTTTAGCACATGTTTGACCGTTCGTCTTATTCAAAAACTTTTATGAAATATGTAAAATTATATGCCTACATGAAAATATATTTAACAATGAATCAAATGATAGGAAAAGAATTAATAATTACTTAATTTTTTTAATAAGACGAACAGTTAAACATGTGCTAAAAAGTCAACGGCGTCAAACATTTCGAAACGGAGGGAGTATAACGTATAAAAATCGACGCCTCAGATTCGTTTGCGTACAGTAGATCAACGGCCAGGAACGCACCACAGGTCCGAGAGTCTCAGTATTACTGCAAGTGGGCCAGCCCACCCAACTCGATCCCGATCCCCCTTCACACGCGGCGGTTGACGTCTCCGACGCCGGCGATCTCCTCCACCCCTCCCCCGCCGCCGCCGCCGACCCTCCTCAGCTCGGCCGCCCTCCACCTCCGACGCAGCCATGGTAACCCTCGTGATCGAATCTGGTCTTTGACCTCCCTAGTTGCTACCACTCCCCCTTCAACTTGGGGTTGCTGTTCAACTTAGATCCCGCACTGATTTGCGCTGCTGGGGGTGGGGTTGCAGAATTACATCATCGGAGCATTCAAGGCGCCCTGCGACGTCTTCATCACCTTCGCCGATGAGAGGAGCCGGAAGCAGGTAGGGGAGGGGAGGGGAGGAGCCGGAGTTGTTCTTGGTGGCTAAGGATTAGCTAGCTAGCTATCAGGTTGTTTGAAAGATTGGGATCGTGTGTGGTTCTTGCAGGTGGCGATCAAGAAGGATAACGGGAAGACGTTGATGGTGCCGGCCTTCCAGAGCCTGGAGACTATTGCAGGAGAGGTAGTGCCTACACTCTGCCTGCTTTTCTGTATATTTTTTCTAGTGTTGGAGATGAGATTGACGAATTGTGATTAAACGGTGTGGTGTTGGAGATGGGAGTT
Organism: Oryza longistaminata; assembly: GCA_009805545.1. Lineage (NCBI taxonomy): Eukaryota > Viridiplantae > Streptophyta > Magnoliopsida > Poales > Poaceae > Oryza > Oryza longistaminata. The sequence continues at coordinate 15,417,106 of CM020178.1, forward strand.
TCTAATTGCGATTAAATGGTGTCCAGGTGTCGGTAGCGCCGGTTCCAGGTAAAAGGGTGGAGCACCAAGGTGTCAAGATTGAGCTGCTGGGTCAGATAGGTATGATGCACCCTTGATCTGGTGGTTTCAGAATATGAGTGCCCTGACGCCTATGGTGACTGCATCGAATATAAGACATGTTATTTCAGGTTGCTAAAAATGCGATTTATTTGTAGAAAAACAAGTGTGAACGGAAAGGTTCTTCGTGCTGAAAATTCATTGCATTATTTTCCCAGCTAATATTGTTTCAAAATCTCATTACCATGACAAAGTATAGGATTTCATTGCTTGAGAGACAGCAAAAAATACTCGGATGAATTGTTTCTTCTACCATTATCGGCAGCATTGATCTTCAATAGTTCAGATCCTCCCAAGTTCTAACATTATTATTGCCTGTGATCTTTTGTATTGCAGAGCTGTACCATGAGAGAGGCCACTTCTATGACTTCACTTCGTTAGGTATGCTTTCTCTGTTAAGATAGTCTTGATCTTTTTTCAGCCCTCCCTGTATGCCGCTGTTCCCTTTAGGTTCTTTGCACTCTTCAAATCTTGATGTATTGTTGATTGACCCCAAGAACACTATCTTGCAAGTTAAACGGGAAAATGAACCCTCTGAAAACTTTGTTGTTGTCATACTGTTTTTTGTTTCATGTGCGAACTATTCTCACTAAAGCATTAATGAGGTGCCAGATGTTTATCTGTGCTACCTCTATTCTACAAATAATGGAATATAATTTAGCATCTTTCGATTTAGATTAGCTTGCTGTTCAGTTGTAAGCCAGTAAAGCTATTCATTATCTTAAGTACTTCTCTTTTCTTTTTCTTGTCTGCGTAGTGCGAGAGTTAGAGGTTGCTGGTGAAATCTATGAAAGGAAGACTTATCCATTTGAATTCTCTACTGTTGAGATGCCTTATGAGTCGTATAACGGAACAAATGTCAGATTGAGGTAAGAAGACTAAGATGCTTCCATTATGCGTTGCACAGGCCATAACAAGAACAGCTTGCATTACTTGTAGCATCGACAACTTTAATAACACTATCTTGAAGATCAAAAGTCATGTTTGTAATGCTTGCAGGTACATCCTGAAAGTTACGATTGGCAGACCATATGCTACTAGTGTTGTGGAATGTCGAGATTTCTGTGTAAGTCTGTAACTCCTACAATTGCATTTGGCAGACCATATGCTGCTCCTAAAAGTCATGCTTTATTTCACTAACTTCATATATGTAAATAGTCTGTAACTCCAGCAATTTTTGTCATTCTAGTTGGTCTTGGTAAAATTAGATGTCTCGTTTATGTTGTGTTGATAGTCACGTATGCATCCGCATCCGTTGTTCTATTTCATCCTTTCTTGTTATTAATAGGTTCAAAGGGAATGCATTTCAGATTTCATCATTGAAAAAATTTCAGGGTTAATTAGCTATGTTTTTTTCTTTTTTTTTTTCAGGTAAGGAATTACACTCCTCTTCCTTCAATTAACAACAGCATCAAGGTGAGTGCTAGTAACTAGATGGCTGGACATTCAGAGTTAACCTGTCTTGGCATTATATTATGGGTTAACTGTAAAATAAGCCTACTGTGCCTTGATGATCTTTATTCCCTTAGTGATGGTGTTGCATGCTTGAAATATTCTTGAAATTATTTGAATTACCATTTGACCAAGTTTTTTTAATAAAAAAATATAGTAACCTTAATAGCTTAAGGGAAGGGAGGGAGAACACAACCTAGTACCTTACAATTTTACATGGTGAAATGGCGATAGTACTGTGCCAACAATTTGACATTATTACTGAAGCTCAGTAGTAACAGGAAAAGTGATAATGATGTTTGATCTATTTCAGAACCATGTTTCCAGGCAGCAATTTTTTCAAAAAAATAAAGAGAGAGATTCTAGGCAGCAGTTAATGAAATACAAGAAGAGTGTGGGATTTCATTAGATTACAAACAGGGATGCCCTTTCCTGGTTTTCATGTTCCTCATTTAATTCTGGAGTAGCTCAGTCAATTTACCTTAATCATATGCAACATGTAAGAGTAGCTATCTTCTCCCAATTTCCCCTTTATTTTCTCAAATGGGAATGAACTGGTCACTTATCTAAATCCTTCTCATATGACTCCAATTGTTCTATGTGGTTGTTGGATGTACTTAATAGTAATGTGAGTATTTAAATTGATCCTTCATTTACAGATGGAAGTTGGAATTGAAGATTGTTTGCATATTGAATTTGAGTACAGCAAAAGCAAGTAAGAACGGTGCTATGTTCCAATTTGCCGCTTGTTCTGATAACCAGAGTTCTGATTTTCTTTCTTCTGGGTCAAACTATGTTCAGGTACCACCTCAAGGATGTGATCGTGGGAAAAATCTATTTTCTTCTAGTCAGAATAAAGATAAAGAACATGGAGCTTGAGATTCGTCGGCGAGAATCAACAGGATCAGGGCCTGGCACATATATTGAGACTGAGACACTTGCAAAGTTTGAGCTGATGGATGGCGCTCCCGTGAGAGGTAACATCTTTTGTGGCACTAGGATTAAAATAAATGCTGCATACTTGCCTATAAGTCTAGTATTTCTTAGTTCAAGCAAAGTATTTACAGTAAATTGAGCTGGGCCAAATCATTTTACAGGTGAGTCTATTCCAGTAAGACTCTTCTTGACACCATATGAGTTGACCCCGACTTACCGCAACATAAACAACAAGTTCAATGTCAAGTACTACCTGAACCTGGTTCTTGTTGACGAGGAAGACCGGAGGTACTTCAAGCAGCAAGAGATCACAATGTACCGCCTTCAAGAAACTCCGCAATCTTCATAAACTCCTGTTGCCTTGACTTGGTAATGACCAGAAAAACTTTGGTCTTTCTGGCATAGGAGAGCACCGGAGTAGCAACTTAGCATGATGCGCCTTCCTGTATATAACTCTCCAGAGGAGCGATGCACTTGTGATGTACCGTGTACTGTTTTGCCTATGCTCTTTTCCCCCCCATTTTCACCTTCAGTCTGATCAGGAAACAAACCATGACAATGCTGGAATTGTTGCCCTTTTTCGCCTTGTTCATTTGAGCTTTCTTGTTAGACATTGTGGGATAACCATATATGTGTTGATATTTTGCTTCATTGTTTTACCCTTCAATAAGTTTAGTTGAACTCGATATGGTCTCCAAGTGGATGTACTGCTGGCTGCATGTTGATTTTGTACCAAAGCAACAAATCTGAACAAACTCTGATTGGAAACAGTATGAACAAACAGCACTGGAATGTAACTGTTTGCGTGTGAATGATAAGTTAGCTATACTGTGTCCAAGTCAATTCAGAGAATAATTTAGCTGCTTTCGGTTAATCATTCTTCATCACAAGAGTCCAACCATGCTGAGCACATGTTGGAATCGGCACATGTTTGAGCTGAATTTGTGGATGCATATGAACAGGTGTTTGGTGGACAATTTGCAGCGTTGTTGACTGTAATCAGACGGTGGTAACGTTGACTTCAACACGGTGTTGGTTGAGATTACCAAAACAATCATCGGAGCATGGGGATTTTCTGAATGTTTTGGGTGATGATCCTTTGAAACTGAAAGCAGTGAGAATGCGTGAGACACAGAGAGAAACAGTGAAATACAGGCAAAAGTGAAGCTGCCCATGTGGGCGCCACCTGATTAGCAACCCTAAATCATCAATCAATCAATTAATCTCTAGGGAAAAAAAAACTACTCCCTCACTTAAAAAGAAAAAGGCTCAAAAAAAAGCATGTGAAAAACAGGCAAAAGAATGGAACTCAGTTATATTTTTATCTCCTGATCACTTTGTAGCTTATGGGCATGTAGCTAGTTTTGTAAAAGAAATAATTGTAGTGGTTTTCGTTTTTGAAATAGTCATGGTGTCATCGTGATCACTATTTTTGGAAGCGAAAAATAATATTGTCATTACTTCCATGTAACGATAATTCTTCTATAGCCGGCGTAGTAGCTGGTCGCCCATCCCTATTTTTCTCTCGAGGTGAAATGAATCTAATGAGAATTGCCATGTAGTTGGTAGTTGGCTGGAGGACCAAAACGATGGAAGTTCATGAAATTATGTGTTAAGGATTGGGGTAACTATGATCCTAGAAAGTTGGCTTGGCAACCCTTGGTTCAATAAGTTCGTAAAACCTCTATTGGAGGATCCATCTCATCTAGCAAAATTTCATGAAATAAGGACGTGTTTACTAAGATATCTTTGTTTCTATTTTGTAGAGGATGACGATCCAGCAATAGCAAAAAACAATGGTCACAGAGGTGACAATTGTAAAAATAATGCAGTTTATTTTCTTGCTGCTGGCAATAGGCTTATGATCTACTAGTAGTTATTATTGTCGACTTCTACGATGCTTCTTACTAGTAGATAGTAAGCTAGTATCTATTGCTTTCTTATAATTTAAATAAATCAATTTCAAAGTGATCTTCGTAGCTGTCAAACAACTGTCCTAAATCTTGACTTTTCTGCTATAACCAACATTTCGAACCTAAGGTCTTGTAACAAAACAATAACGGTTTACGGTGTATCTCATTTTTTTCCCTACACCCTAGACCCCAAGTAATGTTATAGGCTTTCAGTGTCACAGAATAGGGTCTATCCTAAAATCTCCTTAGGCCCCGTTTAGATCCCACCCCAAAATTTTTCACTCTACCACATCGAACGTTTGAACACCTGTATGAAGTATTAAATGTAGGCTAAAAGAATAACTAATTGCACAGATTGCGACTAATTTGCGAGACGAATCTTTTAAGTTTAATTGCTCCATGATTTAACAACGTGGTGCTACAGTAAACATTTGCTAATGATGAATTAATTAGGTTTCATAAATTCGTCTCGCGGTTTACCGACGGATTCTGTAATTAGTTTTTTTATTAGTGCCCGAACACCCCATGCGATACCATATATAATATCCGATGTGACACGCTAAAACTTTACACCCTTGGATCTAAACACCCCCTAATTCTAGAAACATAAAAACAAACAAATTCACTGTCAATGGGCACTAGTACTACTATATGCAAGATAATGAAGTGTTGGAATCTTGAGGAAGATAATGGCATCTTGAGAAAAATAAACAAATTCTCCTGTCAATATCATGTAATGGATTACGGAATAAAATGATACGGCAGGTACAAAAAAATTTCTTGGCTGCAAGCACTGGTGATGCAAGTACTAGCTAGATTGTGGTTGAAGAAAGCATCAGCACCAAAGGCGCAGCAACAAGTTGGAGAAAGCAATAATCACAAACAAAGAAAAAAAAAAGGTTTGGAGAAAGCAAGAAAAGGACATGGGATCTGTTGCAAGGGAATGAAGGATGGATGCCATTGCAACCAGAAGGTTCTCAAAGTTGGGCAGGTTAGGAGCATATAAATCTAGGTTAGATGGAGGAATATGTGGTTTGTTTGAATTTGATGGACTGGCTAATAATATACAGGTCATTAGTTGGTACAATGTTACTGAACTTTCTGATATCTTCATAGACGGGGACATATCATTTGCAGGCTTTCCATCACCTGAAATCCGACTCTCCTGCCATCGGCAAAATATGGGTGAACTGGCTTCAGAAAACTGAAATAAGGCCTTCAATACTGGATGGTTCATGTAGTAGTCCACAGGCTGCTCAGGTCAAAAATGGATTACTTCAAGTTCAACTATATAGTTCACCACAATTATTTGCAGAATATTGATATCAAAGCAATAGCACCCAACAAACTATGATTCATTTCGCTACTTCATTTAGGACACTGACAATATAGTTTCACCACATTTCTTGCCAACATTGCCAGATAATAAAGGCCAAACACAAAAATGGCTTAACTCTCGCAGTCTCAAGCAATTGCTAATGAGACAATTTATTCACAATATTCAGTGCATAGGAATCAAGTTTAGGAGCCTCAGGATCATTTAAAAAGGAGGTAAGGTTGAGGAAAGATGGAAATTAAAAAAATAAAATAAAATACATACAATTAAATAATCACGCATCCAAATTGTAATGCTTCAATGACATCTACAATTACATGCCACTCATTAGCAACAATTCAAAAGTTAGGATTGCAGTGTGGTACTAAATTATGGCAATTCTGAAATTAGTTCTTGAAAATCGATGACAACCCAATCTGCTTTTGCTGCAACTGCTTCTCTCATCTGGACACCTGCGTAACAGATGAACAAGTCTGCTCCTCCAGGCTGCCGAGCCTGCAAGGAGACAAGTAAATAAATGAAGATATTACTAGATAGACACATTTTGTTCAATGTCATCTATAAAGACAGCTCATTTCTTCTATTAGAAAGCCAAACTACTGCAGACGAATTTATGGGTTAGGTCAATACTAATATACCACATAGCCATAGAAGTGCCATTCCCAAAATTTACCCTAACTGAAATATTGACAGAAGAAATAACTATCACTGTATCACATGTCAATGACCTGAACCTTTTCCCTCAAGCAGCACTATTCACTGCCGTATGAAACTATTTGACTTGTGCGAGAATAGCAGGACTGCAGGAGACCCTGCTACGTTATATTTTCTATCAACACAGAACACATTCATTGTTGCCACAAGACAAATTAACAGTAATGCTGTTCGAACGAGGAATGAGCCAGCAGCTCTGTAGTAATCCTAAATGCACATCAATGTACCACAAACCTCCATGCATTCACTTCTAGCTCGTATTTGTAGCGCATTTCTTTTTGGTAGATGCTTACTCTCATGCTACTTATTTGCACACACTGCCCAAAGGGAGTGCATATCTCAGCAACATAACAAATATTAACGGCTTACATCTTTGACAACAGCCGGTAGCTGGTCTCTTGCCAAAGAAACATATTTACATCGTATATAATATCCAGGAGCATTCCAGTTACATACCTCAAGATCAGTTGCACCATCTCCAATCATAACAAGCGTCTTATAACCATGGTTCTGAACACATGAAGAAGATAAATAATCTGGCAAGAAGTGATAAATGCAATACCAAATGGTACAAAACTAAATCAAACCTGTCTAATTTGTTGGACTGCTAGTGCTTTACCCCCACTTCGTGAAGTGGGTTCAGTGGGATCAAATCCAGCATACTCTCCAGATGTTCCAAAAAGCAGTTGGTTTGCAATGATGTTTTCAGGAGGAATGCCGAGCTCAGATGCCACAGGCTAGAAAAAAAAGGAAAAAGACAACTGAGGCTACTTATGGTATCAAATGACAAATTATAACCATTTGATCAAAACCCAGTACATATTACATATGTAAATTCGTCACACATAAGATTCAAGTCATTCAACACCTCAGAGTGAAAACGGGGTATAGCTGACAGATTGTCTAAGAGAAGAAACATATCCTTGACTTTTATTCAACAAATAATATAGGTTGAAGCTGTAGAAAATGGTTTAGATTCCTTTTTTTTAATAACTGAAAATGCATATCTTGGTGCAGGATGAGTCGCAAACTTAACAATGTTTAGATATTCCAGAACCACCATAAGTGTGACAATAGAGCAGAATAATGTACCTTGATCATTTGTCGAAAACCTCCTGACACAAGGAATACATCAGTATTATTTGCTTTGAGCTTCTTAATCAAGTCAGCAATTCCAGGAGAAATCCTGCAGTTAAAAAGGACAACTTTTTGGTGATTCTGAGTGGACTAAGAAACAGTGTTTGTAACACAAAAAAATAACATAAGTTAGACTGTACAGTTGATAAAAAATGCTAGAGAAAAGTACTGCTATAACATCTTAATTAAATAAGTCAGGACTTGGATAAGTTTACCTTGGAGGCCTCTTCACTAAACAGTCATCAACTTGGGACAGAGATGGCTTAATTAACGATAGCCTGGCAGCTAGTGCCTCCTCAAATGGAACAGTTCCTGTCATTGCCCTAAGAATATTAAACCAATGAGCATCCTGAATGAATTTTATGCACTAAGCAACAAACACACTTCAAAACTAATGTTCATAACATGTTATTTACTTTGAAGTCCACTCAGCAACAGCCTTCCCAGCCCCACAGAAATCAGCGAGTTCATCAATACCCTCATCCAAGCAGACCGTGCTATCAACATCAAAACACACTGCATCGGCATTGCGCCATGTCTCAAGAACCCCTAACAGAATCATGCAAGGACAAAGTTATATTAAATTTAGAACTGGAAACAGTGCAACCTGCAGAGGCATATCAATCAATTTAATAAAATGGAGTTCTCAGCAACAACCTTTGGAAGGCTGGCGATTGGCAAAATCAGCGGAAGGGGTTTCCTTCGAGACCTCCATGGCTGCTACCACCAGGGGACGAGTCTTGCAAAGTTTAGCAGAAAGAAATGATGGGTTTGTACACCTCGTTGGCAATTGTGAAGCCTGCAGCGGACGATTCGGAACTGTCTGAGTAACAGACAAGGAATGGCTCAGACCAGCACGGGCGCTGATCAGACCAGCCATATCATATGTTCCTGAAAACCAAAAATGAATCACTTAATCATCAGAGATTAGATAGACAAATAAGATTTGACAGACGAAGCTGCTTTCCGCGCTACAAGAAACCCCCAAAAATCACAACTTTTGAAACGGGCATACAAGAATAAACTCGACCAATCTGACCAGAACAAAGCCACCATGTTATCCCTGCAAGAACATTGTTATGGCGGGCGAAATTTCACTCTCAGGCAAATCGTCGAACACCTTAAGCGCACACTTGTAAATTCATCTAGCAGGGAACACTAATGAGTCGATGAGTAGGAGAGGATAAACAACCTTGGGAGAATGGAGGGAAGAACAGAGGGATTAGAATTGGAACTCACGATTCGCGAAGCAGCTCGAGCTCGATGCGATCCGAATTCTCTTCCCACCACCACCCCCGTTGGTGGCGCGCACACAGGGAGGGAGAAGAAGGGGAGTGGAGCCCTGCAGGGAATCAATGGAAGAGGTAAAGAGGAATATGAAGTGTGAACTTCTCACATAACCCCCTTTGCTTTGTCAATATTTTATCTACTTTATGAAATACTCCAGGGCTACTCACTCACTCATGTAGAAAAATATATATAGAAAGTAGGTGGAACTGGGCAGCGGAAGATCGGTGTGGGTAGGGAGGGAAGCTCACCGGCGAGCGGTGGAAGCAGGAGGACGCCGGGCTCGTAGGATGGGGATCGGCGCAAGCGGCGGGCGAGGAGACGAAATTCGAGGCGAATGCGGCGAATCCGTCTCGACGGCGGAGGCCGTCGGCTGACGTGGCTCCCAACAGCCTGGAGCGCTCCGCTCACATCATGGACTTGCGCGCGCGGGGTACGGCGTGGGTCCCAACTACAACTGCAACGTCGTCTTCACCTGCACACGCAAGGGCTGGGGTTAGAGCAGTCCATTAGCGCGTGATTAATTAAGTATTAGCTATTTTTCAAAATAATAGATCAATATGATTTTTTAAACAACTTTCATATAGAAAATTTTTTTTTACAAAAAATGCACCGTTTAGCAGTTTGAAAACGCTTGCGCGCGAAATACAAGGGAGATAGTTGGGAACACAAGCCGCCGAGCACAGCTTTAGTACCTTTTTTTTTTAGGAATCTTAGTACGAATTACCCATTGAATTTTTTTTAATCCAGTGATCAGCACTACACAATTTATTTGATTAATTGTTCTAGACTTATCATGAAGTTAGCACATAAAAACACCATTGAACATCAGAATATTAGTTTTAGCAAAAGGCAAAGATAACACCTAAATAAATGTGAGTACAACACAAGGCTTTATGTGGTTTGATATGATGAAATTATTATTCACTGTCCGTATTGATATTTAATGTGTTCAAACTAATTTTTAGTTGGGGATACTAAATTTGTTTTTTTTTAAACAACACGCACAAGATAGTACGATGTTTCGTATTGATAAAACATGAAAAAAAAATACAAGCCTACAGCTTTGGAGACACAATAGCCACACCATGCATTTACAACCAAAGCCTCCACTGAAGAACAAACAAAACACGACATTACAAGGGAAACTTCTAAACGACGCCTTCAATAAGGTTGTACTAAATTTGCTTTATTGCCTTAGGCTCTGGTCGCTGCTGGCGGTTCCCATCCGGAACAGTGCGCGTGGAAAATGGAGTAATCCATTAGCGCGTGATTAATTAAGTATTAGCTAATTTTTTTCAAAAATGGATCAATATGATTTTTTAAGCAACATTCGTATAGAAACTTTTTGTAAAAGAAAACGCACCGTTTAGCAGTTTAAAAAGCGTGCGCGTGGAATACGATGGGGAGGGGTTGGGAACCCTGGGTTCCGAACATACCCTTAGTTTTCTTCATTTATGTATGAACTGGAAATTCCAATATAGCAAAATTAAGAACCCTCGAAGTATATTACCTGCAAAGTTCAGAAGGGTACAAACAACAACCGGAGAGATCTCATAATTTCAAAGCTTTCAAGGGCCCAATCATAATTAGTTAGGAGAAGTAACGGTGGTTGGTAGGAACGCATTTCTACTACAGCTTTTTTGCTCTCACTGTCCCCACCTACGCTGGGGTAGGGACAGGTGGGCCACAGTTTCATGGGCCCCACATGTCAGTACGTTGAAAAATCTCACCCCTGCAAGCCTCGTAGCATAACCGCAAGTTGTTTGAGCTGGTCGGATCGACACGTCATTGCGCACGTAAGACTCAGACCAACATTGTTGTTAATCATCTACGGAAAAAAAAAGTTGTTCAGAAATGATCACAACTTCACAAATGTGATTCACGGTTAAATTCACCACTACCGCTATCTTACAATAACTTTTAACTATACATCTTGATCACGTTATTTAGATATAAAATCAGCGGTACTCTATCTCTCATAATTTACACGATTATATCGAATACCATTAAAATGTAAATAGGATATACACGTCCTTTTGATTCTCAAGATAGAAAAAAAAACGTAGGAATTAAAGTAGTGTGCTTCTTAATCCTACATGCGTGAGTCATTTGATAGTTTTATGAAAAGACAAAAGATTCATTAAAAAAAATCACACATCTTGCTTTCTTTCCTACAAAATGTTTTTTTTTTTTTTGGAGGGGGGGGGGGGGGGGGGCGCTAAAAACAACATTGCACGTGATGGCTGACGAGTTGTGTTGCATGCTGTACAGTAGGCGTAGAGAAAGCTGTGTTTAATTTTTTTCTCTAAAAATTTGACATTACTCAAAAATTTAATACCGTGCGCTTAACTCTGACCAATTTTTACCTGATTTTATCCTAACCTAGTACTATCAATCACCTAGTACGCGATGGTATTACTCGAGATTTTCACCTGATTCCATTTCTGCATTTTTGCCGTCACCTTGGACTCGTGTATTAACTAGTCCAGAACAGATATTTTATCGTATTACCCAAAACATAAATATTTCGGTTAGATTTATAACCGGTACTAATAGTCCAAGTCTCATAAACATCTTTAGTTCCGTTTAGTGTTACCAACCGGTACTAAAGATACATATTTAGTACCGATATTTTTAGTACCGGTTGGTAACACCAATCCGGACGAAACATATTATTTTAAGTACCGGTTGGTGTTGCAACACCCACAGGTACTAAAGATGGCTTCAGGATTAATTAAAAAGAAAACATCTCTATCCAAGTCAAATGTGGGTAGAAAGTGGGATTGTAACGCACGTGAGGGTTAAGGTGAGAGATCTTAAATTTGAATCCCATATCCCACATTTTTTTTTTACTTCGTATGTGTCGAGGAGTGATACTTATAGACCGGATGATTAGGGTATTGAGGTAAGTTGGAATGAGGATATACGTAATTCGACATCAAGCAAACAGAAGACAAGGATTATACTGGTTCAGGCCTCTTATTATGTAGCCCTAGTCCAGTTTATATACGTAATTCGTAATCGATGTATTCGACGAGATCTCCCGGCGACTTGACTCCGCGTACTCCGGCTTCGTAGGCTGTGGTGGGTGTGTTGGCGATAAGATTCGATGCCTTGCAACCCTCCTAGGGGGTCCCTTTTATACCGTGCATCATCTTATCTCCAAGTAAGACTCGGAGACATCGGACCTCGTACGACACAATAGAAACTCTATCCACACCGAGTAGTACTTGGTTAGTCACCCAACTCGTGAGGATACTTTTCATAATTCATATCAAATTCCTATAACATGTACGGAGACAACCTTCGTAATTCGTAATTGATGTATTTGACGAGATCTCCCGACGACTTGACTCCGCGTACCCCGGCTTCGTAGGCTGTAGTGGGTGTGTTGGCGATAAGATTCGATGCCTTGCAACCCTCCTAGGGGGTCCCTTTTATACCGTGCATCATCTTATCTCCAAGTAAGACTCGGAGACATCGGACCTCGTACGATACAATAGAAACTCTATCCACACCGAGTAGTACTTGGTTAGTCACCCAACTCGTGAGGATACTTTTCATAATTCATATCAAATTCCTATAACACGTACGGAGACAACCTGTGTGCGTAAAGGTATACCGTATTCGTATATTCCATAATCATAGGATGTGAGGTATGCCTTATCCGTAACTTTGACAGTAGCCCCTGACTTCAATTTAAATGAATTTATGTTGTTATCCGCGATTGCTTCTGTAAGGGCCTTGTCGTACTTGCTTGGTCGATTCCGGTGTAAAACCGTAGAGACATGGAGTTATCGACAACGCTAAAGGGAGTTCAACGGTCTGAATCATGAATTTAATTTGAAGTCTAAACGGCCTCCCGCAATGGGCGCCATAAATTTTCTGCGGCAATCTCTCTACTTTCTTTTGAAATACGAACCGTCAAGTAGTGCGCCTATTTAAGGGGAATTCCGGGATCCATTTCAAGGCCGTTTGCCAGGGTGCTTGCAAATTAATAGGGGTAAAAAGGTCTATCACTAATTTTAAAAGACCATTATTTCTTTTCTTTACGGCAAATTCGGTTTCACTAACTGTTAAAAACAGGGGCAAACGTTTTTTCAATTTAAAAAAGCGACGGTAAAAACGAAAACTAAAATGATAAAAACGAAGGGGCCTGTTCACTTGATGCTATTTTCAAACATATCATTTTATTTTTGACAAAGTTTGCTAAAAAAATATCTACGTTTAGTTATTGCCAAATTTAGTAAAAACATAACGAATCCTGCCAAAATTTAATATGGTTTATTTTACTTACAATACGAACAGTCCCGAAATTGTCCAAACATAGTGAGGCCAAAGTGCAATTTACCTTCTTTTTTTTTTTCTTTCAATCTCGATGAGCTCGCCGCGCGGGGCAATGGCGCCCGACCGCCGGAGGGCTAGCGGCAACGGCGGCGGTTTGCTCGACGGCGTTCAGCGCCGGTACCCGCATCCCCATGTCCGCCCCCCCAACCCCAACCGCAACCGCTCAAGCGCATGGCGAGCGCGGCCGATGTGCTGCTGCAGGCAGGCGCGGCAATGGCGGCCACGGTTCCAGCGGCGGCCGGTCCCGACGACCTCACCGCATGCGAGGCAGCAGCCGAGAGGTCAGGTCTGTCTCTCCCCCTGCGGCGCCACGTAACGTATCCCCCATCACCTCATCCACCACCCACCAAAACGCCCCCCAATTTTTACTTGCTCGCCGCATTGACCAACGACCTAGCTTCTGTTTGGCAGCAGCTTCTCCTCAAATCCTCTTTTTTCTTTTCCAGACCAAGGCGACAAGTCCAATTTCTTGGCAAGTTCAGCGAGTTAGCGTGAGGAGAGGAGGTGCGTACCAATGGCACGAAATGTTCTTTGATTTTTTCGGTTTTTTGTGGCCAAGAACCTGTTCTTGATTTCTCTGGGACACTTTGGATGTCATGTGTATGTAACAGCTCGCAATTGCTTGGGTGGCCCATTGATTCTGCTCAAGATTTTGAGCAGGAGATGGAGGGGAATGGCATCATGGTGAGCGCGGCGACCGGGGCGATGAACTCGCTCCTCGCCAAGCTTGCCGCGCTGCTGGAGGAGGACTACCAGATGCACAAGGGGATGAAGCGCGAGATTGCCTTCCTGAAAGATGAGCTGAGCAGCATGAACGTGCTCCTCGAGAGGCTGGCCGACATGGAGGCGACGCTCGATCCGCAGACGAAGGAGTGGAGGAGCCAGGTGAGGGAGATGAGCTATGACATCGAGGACTGCATCGACGAGTACACGCGCCAGCTCCGCCATGGGCGGCCGCAGAGGCCCGGTGGCAATGGCATCATGGGGTTCTTCAGTGGCTATGTGCAGAAGGTGAAGGACCTTGTCGGTCGGCATGAGATTGCCGAGCAGATTCAGGAGCTCAAGGCTCGGATTGTCGAGGCAGGACACCGGCGAAAGCGGTACAAGCTTGATTCAGCAGTTAACTGTAAAAGTAATCATGTTGTGCCAATTGATCGTCGGTTGCCTGCGCTGTATGCGGAGTTGGATGCTCTCGTTGGTATTGACGGTCCGAGGGATGAGATCATTAAGTTATTGGATGATGGGGAGCAGAGGATGAAGGTAGTTTCAATTGTGGGTTCAGGAGGATTAGGCAAGAGCACTCTTGCTAATCAGGTGTACCAAAAAATCGGGAACCAATTTGATTGCAAAGCTTTTGTGTCACTTTCGCAGCATCCTGTCATGGGAATGATCTTTGAAACCATACTCTACCAAGTCAATGATGAGGTTGGTACAATCAGATCAGGGGATAAGGAGCAGGTCATCAATGAACTGAGGGCTTTCCTGAAGAACAAGAGGTATTCCAATATGATAAATTTATCCGCTCTAGCTTCAAATACACTAGTAACTTTTATCATTATCTGTATTTGACACCACCAGCTAATAGACTATCTGTTATAATTTACAACATGAAAAGCGGTATCCACCCATGTACCAATCACAAAGACTTTCCTGTAATTGAGAACTTCTATCTTGATAGGAAACAAATTAAAACAAAAAAAAAAGAATTTTGCATTTCTAAACAAAATTTGTCACACATTTCATATAATACTATGCATATATTAATCTATAGGCTTTCTTGCAAAAACCTCACCATTGAATTATAACTTTATTTTGTTTCTTAGGTATTTTATTGTGATAGATGACATATGGAGTGCCCAAGCATGGAAGACCATTAGATATTCGTTGCTTGAGAATAATTGTGGCAGTAGAATATTAGTGACAACAAGAATAGGTACTGTTGCAAAGTCATGTTCCTCCCCTTGCCTTAATCTTGTATATGAACTAAGAGTGCTGAGCGAAGATGACTCTAAAAGGTTATTTTTCAGAAGAATTTTTGGTTCTGAAGATAAATGCCCTCATCAATTGAAAGATATTGCAGTTGAAATTGTGAGGAAATGTGGTGGTTTACCATTGGCAATAATTTCTATGGCTAGTTTGTTGACTACTAAATCATATGTAAGAGCAGAGTGGTTCAAGGTGCGGGATTCAATTGGTTCAGGAATTGAGAAAAAATCTGATGTGGAGGAGATGAACGTGATATTATCTCTGAGTTATTATGATCTTCCTCATCATTTAAGGACTTGTTTATTGTATCTAAGTATGTTTCCAGAGGATTATGTGATCAACAGGGACTATCTGGTAAGAAGGTGGGTAGCAGAAGGATTCATCAAGGCTAATGGTGGAAGAACTTTTGAGGAAGAAGGTGAATGCTATTTTAATGAACTTATAAACAGAAGCATGATCCAACCAGTACATACCCAGTACGATGGTAGAGTTTATTCATGTAAGGTGCATGATATGATACTTGATCTCATTATATCAAAAGCAACTGAAGAAAATTTTGTTACTATCGTTACTGACAGAAAACAAATGTTGGTCTCAAAAGACAAAGTTCACCGACTCTCATTTGACGACTATGGTCAAGAAGATGTGACATTATATTCCATGGTTACTACTCATGTTCGATCCTTGAATATATTTAGATACAGTGAACAAATGCCTCCTCTTTCTAATTTCCCAGCCTTGAGAATGCTGGATCTAGATGGAAATAACAATTTGGAAAGCAGTTATCTTGAGGATATTGGGAAGTTATTTCAGTTGAGGTACCTACGGATTAGAGCAAGTAATATTTCTCTCCTAGATCAAATAGGTGAGCTGCAGTTTTTGGTAATACTGGATCTTCTCAACTGTATTGGTATAAGCAAATTGCCAGCAAGCATCGTGAAACTTCGACATTTAAAATGTTTAGTTGTTCATCGTGTTGAGTTGCCAGATGGAGTTGGGAACTTGCAAGCTTTAGAGTATATGTCACTTGTGGTTGTAGACTACAGTACCTCTGTAAGTTCGTTACAGGAGCTGGGCACTTTGACCAAATTGAGAACCCTTGAATTGGATTGGCGCATAGGTGATTTCCACAAGGAAAAACTTACATACGCGGATAATTTTGTTTCATCACTTGGAAAACTCGGTAGATCTAACCTACAGTATTTGACTCTCATCAGTCCATGGTCCCTTGATTTTTTATTGGATTCTTGGTCCCCACCTCCTCATCTCCTTCAGAGGTTAGGAATCACAGGTTGGTATCTCAGTAGGATTCCAGTGTGGATGGCCTCACTGGCCGACCTCACGTACCTAGATATCGAGGTTAAAGTCAGACAAGAAACCCTCCAGATCCTTGGGAATTTTCCAGCTTTGCAGTTTCTGGAATTATACTCAAATGCAGCAGACTACGGTGATAGGTGGCTCACTGTCAGCAACTGTGGATTTCGGTGCCTGCAGAAGTTCAAATTTGTCCACTGGATGAATCTTGTGTTTGAGGAAGGAGCCATGCCAATGCTTGAGACTCTTGAATTCCAAATAATAGCACATGAGGCACGGACTGAATGTGGATTTGGTCCTCCTGATCTCGGTATCTGCCACCTCTCTTCCATCAGGAACCTCATCATCAATATATACTGCGAGTGTGCAAGAATTGAAGATGTGGAGGCATTAGAGGCTGCTATCTGGCTTGCAGCCAGTACGCTTCCTAACCATCCTACACTAACTTTACACAGATTTCGTGAAGCAGAGATGGTAAAGAATAACCAGGCTAACCTGTAGGACAAGAAGCAACTTAAAAGCTCTGGCTAACCCTGCATCTGCAATTGTAATCAAGGTACCTATTTAATAGTGACTGCTCATTAGAACGATATTCTGTTGATGATACACATGGGACTTCAAATGGTGACTTTTGATTATTTCCAGGTAAAGCGGATTAGTTAGTTAGTCATGTTAGCAGTTGCTGGTGGAACTAGACTTTAAATTTATTTTTCATTTATAAGTTTAAGCTCTTGCTTGCAGTTGCACTAGCTCAGTTAACTGGCGAACTGAAACTTCCAACTTCCAGGATGAATGCACGTAATAACTGTCTCTATTTTGTTGACTGCCATAGACGACTCACACCTCTGTTACCAACTCTTATTTAATACTCTTGGGTTCTAGTTCAGTTTTCACATATTTGATTTCTGTAATGTAGCAATGCCCATTTGTAATTTGTACTGAGTTAGAAAAACTGGCTTATGACCGAATTCTTCCAAAACAAGAAATGATATGTTGTTCAATTTTTTTTTTGACGTGAGATGTTCCTGTTCAATTGTTTCAGATCACAATTCACAACACTCAACACAGAAGTGGATTTAGGTCAAACAGTTAGTTCTAACTTCTAAACCCCAGTGTATGTACAACATATCGACAGACAGAATACTGCATGGCTGATTCAACACTCCTGAACAATGGAGCGAATGCCACAAGTGTGCCTTTATTCTTCAGAATGGAATATGGGAGTCCATCAGCTGTCCTTTTATGCAAATAGGCAACCAGTCGATTACTATGAACTCTGTACTTCTTTTGTATTCTATTCAGCAACCAGGATTTATGTATTTTCCTGACATTTGTCTTACTTTGATGTCAATATGATGTTTGAAACTTGAACCGCTGTTTCTTGTGTAATTAGCCTTAAAAAGTCTAAATTTCATTTTATT
This sequence comes from Oryza longistaminata, assembly GCA_009805545.1. NCBI lineage: Eukaryota > Viridiplantae > Streptophyta > Magnoliopsida > Poales > Poaceae > Oryza > Oryza longistaminata. The sequence goes on from CM020178.1 coordinate 15,435,069, forward strand.
TGATATATACACTTGTGTAGCATTACAGATATATGCAACCTAATAATCAAGATTACTGGATCTGGGGGCTTGTTTATAACACTTCAAACTTGCTCCTTTATCAATCTTGCATAATTTTATCTATGAAAATACTGATTTTTTTTTTTGTTTACATCTAGGCAGCAAAGGTACATGCATGCCTGGTTTTACTTAAGATTTCTTGGTTTAACTTTCAGATCATACTTTCTTTTGGCTCCTTTATATGATTCTTGGTGGCTGTATCTGTATGCACCTTGATTCAGAAGGCAAGAGTGTACTCTTCTGTCATATAAGTAAAATACATTTCTTTGCGTGGCAGTATTAGCAGTTAAGCTTGCAGTTAATTCTGGAAACTCAAGTGTTTCTGTTGTTATCAACAACTCTTCTGATATCCTGATATTTCACAGAACAGGTGACACTGACGCCACAATGTGGACAAGTTGGCCTGGTGATTGACAAAGATGCTTCAGCAGCACATGACATGAGTGGCTTTGGCCTACTGACATGACATGTGGGTCCCACCTGCTGCCCTGCAAATTCCTCAGCTCACCTTCCAGTGAATTACTCCAGTCGCTTTCACCAATAATTAGTCAACTAAACCGTGTTTCCTTCTTGCATCTCCTCCACTTGCAACTTTCTCATTGCCCATTGCAGAGAGGTTTGCACATCTCCATGAACTCCTGGTAGTCTGAAGCCAAGAGCAGGAAGACACAGGGAAGGTATATTTTCTTGATCTCTCATTAACATGGTTAGATGTTTGTAATATTCAGAGATCTGAACTTTCAGCATCCTTGGCATAAACAAGATAGTGTTATGCCAACTGATAATTGCTTTCAACTTCATTGTTTCTGAACAGGATTGACCTCAGGTGCAAACTCGTCCAAGAGTGCAGAAGACCAGCAGAGGCGATGGATGGGTTCATGGTGAGCGTCGCCACGGGGGCGATGAACTCCCTAATCGACAAGCTCACCACGCTGCTGGGTCAGGAATTCAGGCTGCACAACAATATGATGTTTGAAACTTGAACCGCTGTTTCTTGTGTAATTAGCCTTAAAAAGTCTAAATTTCATTTTATTTGATATATACACTTGTGTAGCATTACAGATATATGCAACCTAATAATCAAGATTACTGGATCTGGGGGCTTGTTTATAACACTTCAAACTTGCTCCTTTATCAATCTTGCATAATTTTATCTATGAAAATACTGATTTTTTTTTTTGTTTACATCTAGGCAGCAAAGGTACATGCATGCCTGGTTTTACTTAAGATTTCTTGGTTTAACCTTCAGATCATACTCTCTTTTGGCTCCTTTATATGGTTCTTGGTGGCTGTATCTGTATGCACCTTGATTCAGAAGGCAAGAGTGTACTCTTCTGTCATATAAGTAAAATACATTTCTTTGCGTGGCAGTATTAGCAGTTAAGCTTGCAGTTAATTCTGGAAACTCAAGTGTTTCTGTTGTTATCAACAACTCTTCTGATATCCTGATATTTCACAGAACAGGTGACACTGACGCCACAATGTGGACAAGTTGGCCTGGTGATTGACAAAGATGCTTCAGCAGCACATGACATGAGTGGCTTTGGCCTACTGACATGACATGTGGGTCCCACCTGCTGCCCTGCAAATTCCTCAGCTCACCTTCCAGTGAATTACTCCAGTCGCTTTCACCAATAATTAGTCAACTAAACCGTGTTTCCTTCTTGCATCTCCTCCACTTGCAACTTTCTCATTGCCCATTGCAGAGAGGTTTGCACATCTCCATGAACTCCTGGTAGTCTGAAGCCAAGAGCAGGAAGACACAGGGAAGGTATATTTTCTTGATCTCTCATTAACATGGTTAGATGTTTGTAATATTCAGAGATCTGAACTTTCAGCATCCTTGGCATAAACAAGATAGTGTTATGCCAACTGATAATTGCTTTCAACTTCATTGTTTCTGAACAGGATTGACCTCAGGTGCAAACTCGTCCAAGAGTGCAGAAGACCAGCAGAGGCGATGGATGGGTTCATGGTGAGCGTCGCCACGGGGGCGATGAACTCCCTAATCGACAAGCTCACCACGCTGCTGGGTCAGGAATTCAGGCTGCACAAGGGGGTACAGCGCGACATCGCCTTGTTGAATGGTGAGCTGAGCTGCATGAATGCTCTGCTGGAGAAACTGGCCGGCATGGAGGTGCTTGACCCCCAGATGGAGGAGTGGAGGAACCAAGTGAGGGAGATGGCCTACGACATCGAGGATTGCATCGACAGGTACATCTACCAGCTACACTACGAGCCACAGAGACCTACTGGAATCGTGGGATTCTTCCATGACTATGTTCACAAGGTGAAGGAGCTGCTAGCTCGACGCGAGGTCGCTCAGCAGATAAAAGTTCTCAAGGATGACATTGTTGAGGCAAGCCACAGAAGGAAGAGGTACAAGATTGATCCTGAATTGTACTCTGAAACCACAAATGTGGTGCCCATTGATCCTCGATTACCTGCACTCTATGTTGAGGCATCGAATCTAGTTGGTATTGATATTCCAAGGGATCAGCTGATTAACCTGGTAGATGATGGTGATCAGTCATTCAAGGTGATTTCAATTGTAGGAGTTGGAGGCTTAGGCAAAACTACCCTTGCAAATGAAGTTTACAAAAAAACTGGTGGGCGATTTGATTGTCAGGCTTTTGTGTCGGTCTCCCAGAAGCCTGATGTAAAGAAGATTTTACGGAGCATAATTTGTCAAATCATGGAACCATACCATGCTAGCACAAATCCAGATAAAGCTGTAATTTCTCAAATCAAGAAGCAAGATTACAGTAGCACAGAATCTGGTGATGTGGAGTGGCTCATAAACATACTGAGGGTTTTCCTGAAGGACAAGAGGTAAGCTCTCTGTTTCAAATTACGTGCCATTTAGCATTAACTCTGTTTGAATTTACATGTCATTCTACCAGTAGGCAAAATTGTAATTTCATTGCAACATTATGTCAGTGATTGATGTACATGTTGTGCACATAAATAGATTAGAGAATAAGTATGTACAGTAGGCCATACTTATGTCAGTGATTTGTTCCATATTAATGTACATTTTGTTACTACAATTAACTACATTTAGTTATAATATGGAATAAATTGAATATATATTTTAATGAAACTACTCTGACCTGTATGAAATATTCCAAAATTCTTTCCATCAATATACATATATGTATTGGCTTAATGTTGGAATGTGGGCATTTCATTTGAGACAATACGATTCTCACATGATTTAGGAAATAATCACAAGTGACGGCCATTCTTTTCATATTTAACTCCACCGGTACTGAATCAGCATGACCAATTTTGGTAAAAAAAAATCAGCATGATCAATTGAATTGCTGTCTCTCATTTGCCAGGTATTTGATCGTAATTGATGATATATGGAGCACGCAAGAATGGATGACCATTAAATTGGCCTTGTTTGAGAATACTTGTGCTAGCAGGATACTAGTAACAACAAGAATTTCTACTGTTGCCAAATCATGTTGCTCCCCTGATCATGGTACAGTTTATGAATTAAGGCCACTAAGTGAAGCTGACTCCATGTGTCTATTCTTCAGAAGAATTTTCGGCTCAGAAGATCTATGCCCAGCTAACCTTAAAGATGTTTCAACTGAAATTATAAAGAAGTGTGGTGGTCTGCCATTGGCAATTGTTACTATGGCTAGTCTATTGGCTGATAAATCAGATAGAAGAGAAGAATGGGTTCGCATTCGGGATTCAATTGGTTCAGGACTCGAGAAAAAATATGATCTGGAGGTAATGAGAAGTATTTTATCCCTTAGTTACAGTGATCTCCCCCTCCATTTGAAGACATGCTTGTTATATCTAAGCATTTATCCAGAAGATTATAAGATAAATATGCATCAGCTGGTAAGGAGGTGGATAGCAGAAGGGTTCATCAAGGACAAAAGTGGGAGAAATTTAATGGTTGAAGGGAAATGCTATTTTAATGAACTTATAAACAGAAGTATGATCCAGCCAGTAGATATTGGGATTGATGGTCAACCAAAGGCTTGCCGTGTGCATGATATGATTCTTGATCTCATCGTATCCAAAGCAGTAGATGAAAATTTTTCGACTTCCATTGGTGATGAAACACATAGATTGGCATCTCAAGCTAAGATTCGCCGACTCTCTGTTGACTACTCTGGGCAAGAAGTTTCTGTATCATGGCCATCCATGATGTTAGCTAATGTTCGATCCCTTAGCATATTTGGATACTCTGAACAAATGCCTCCTATTTCAGAATTCAAAGCTTTAAGAGTGTTGGATCTAGAGAGCAGTGCGAAATTGCAAAACTCTGATCTTAACAACGTGGTGGATCTATTTCAGTTAAGGTACTTACGGATTGCAGCCAGTAGAATCACACATCTTCCAGAACAAATTGGGGAGCTTCAGTTTCTCGAAACATTGGACCTGCGTCGTACATGGATAAGAAAATTGCCAGCAAGCATTGTTAAATTGCGACGGTTGAGCTGTTTTTCTGCTAATGGTGCACAGTTACCTGACGGAGTCGGAAAAATGCAATCTCTACAGGAACTGTCAGGTATAACCGTGTACGACGAATGCTCGACAAATTCTTTGCTGGAGCTGGGCAATTTGAACAGCCTGAGAACTCTCAAGCTAACTTGGTACATCCGCGAATCGCGCAAGGATAGAACACATTATACTGATAGCTTGGCTTCATCACTTGGCAAACTTGTCAGTTCCAGCCTTGAATCATTGAGCATTATCAATGGACCCTTTTCTGGTTACATCCCCTTTGATTCTTGGTCTTGGTCATCATCTCCTCATCTCCTGCAGGAATTATACATTCCGAAATGCTGTTTCCAAAGGATCCCAGATTGGATGGCTTCAATGAATAATCTCTACAGGCTATGCATCAGGTCTAAGCAAGTGACAAAGCAAATCCTCCAGATCCTTGGAGACTTGCCTGCATTGCTAGACCTGGAGCTGCGTTCAGAATCAGATGATCCCATGGAAATTCTCATTATCAGCAAATGCATATTCCGATGCCTGAAGATCTTCCGTCTGTATGGATCGTTCGTCGGCCTGATCTTCGAGGATGGATCCATGCAGAAGGTCAGAGAAATCTCGGTTGTTGTTAGAGCACACAAGGCAAAATCTGCATTCGCTGATCATCCTGATCTTGGCATTCGCAACCTCACCTCTCTTATGGATCTCAATGTGTGGATTAATTGCGAGGGAGCTAGGGTTCAAGAGGTGAAGGTGTTGGAAGCTGCCATTGCAGATGCAACCGCTCTACTTCCCAACCATCCGGCACCACATTTCTTCAGAGAAAATGAAGAGAAGATGGTGAAAGATGAACTTCCCAACCATCCGACACCACATTTCTTCAGAGAAAATGAAGAGAAGATGGTGAAAGATGAAGCACACATGCAGGAGAAAATGTTGGAGTAGGACCTGAAGATTCAAGGATTCATTTCTACAGATAAACATACAGGTTAAGATAAGTTTTTTGTTGGATAATATCATATCAGTAAATTAGTTGGAAACCGAAGTCATAAACTTGAAATCCAAGTTACGAACATAATCTTTATTTTTTTAGTTGTAATCTTTGAGACATAATCTCCATAACCACCAAAAAAATATCCCCAAAATTAACCGTAAAAATCTCTACAATTTGCTGCCAACATCATATATCATCATTGGCTGATCGATCTGTAGTACGTTCCAAACTCTCGTCTTATGTCGTGTGCTTCGCTGCTCTCCGCCGCCATCCGGCGCGGCGTCGCCGGCGCCGGCGGCCGCGCCGCGCCGCCTCCGTCCGCCTCCGCCATCGTGTCGCGGCCGGCGACTGGGTCCCACATCCTCAGGATCGACGGGTACAGCAACACCAAGACATCCTCGCCACCGGCGAGTCCGCCACGTCGAGGAGGTTCGCCGTCGGCGGCCACAGCTTCGTCATGCGATACTACCCCAACGGCCTCGACGACGGCTGCGCCGACTCCATCTCCCTCTTCGTCGACGTCGCCGGCGGCGGCGGCGGCGACCGGAGCGGCGTCGCCGGCCAGCCCGGTTCAGCGTGCTCGACCACGCCGGCTCGCCGGCGCGCCGCACCGACGACGCCTCGTCGGAGGTGGTGGATTTCAGGACGCACTTCTCCGGCCAGAGGAGCCTCATCACGAGGGAGGAGCTCGAGAGGTCGCCGGACATCCTCAGGGACGACTGCTTCGCCGTCCGCTGCGACCTCAGTCATGGACGACACTTGCCACCGTCGACCTGACGATACACGAGGCGCTCTCGCCGCCGAGCCGTCCGTCGTGCCGCCGTCCGACCTGCACCGGCACCTCGCCGAGCTCCTCTGGAGCAAGGAAGGCGCCGACGTCGTCATCAGAGGTAGGCGACACCGAGACGACGTTCCACGCGCACCGGTGGGTGCTCGCGGCGAGGTCCCCCGTGCTCAAGGCCAAGCTCTCCGCCTCGCCGTCGTCGCCGGCGACGCTGCGGCTCGCCGCCATGGACGCCGACGCTTTCAGGGCGCTGCTCCACTTCATCTACACCGACACGCTGCCCGAGCGCCGACGCGACGACGACGAGCCATGGCGCGGCGGCTGCTCGCCGCGGCGGGCGCGTACGGGATGGAGAGGCTGAGGCTGATCTGCGAGGACAGGCTGCGCCGCCGCATCGCCATGGGCACGTCGCCGGACGCTGCGCTGGCGGAGCAGCACCATTGCCAGCCCGCTCAAGAAGCTTTGCGTCGAGTTCTTGTCTTCTCCGGGAAATCTCAAGGCGGCCATGGCTACCGATGGCTTCGAGCATCTGAAGGCAACATGTCCTTCAGTTTTGACTGAACTCGTCATGAAACAATTAGTTTAGCTAGATTTTTTATTAGTGGGTATTAAGTCAAAGTGTCAAACTAGTTTCTGCAAAATTGGTCAATAGTATTAGTGTCAAAGTAATTTCATCGAGTCATTGTGTTTATTATAGAAAATGCATGGCCCAATTTTCTTTCTCGTCTGTAATCTTTGTCTATCCAAATTAAACTAGCTGGTGGTCCGTGCAATTGCGAGGCTAGCACCAAACAAAATCATATATTTTTCAGTATGATTTTAATTAAAATTTATTAAATAGCTATCTCGTTGTCTTAAGACTTTGAAAGACCAAACCTTATCATCCCCGTATTTCTAATTATATAGTTTTTGAAAGGCACACTAGCTGCTACCCCTTACTTCTATCATATCATTCTTTATTTGCTTGCTCGATTTACCACAATTTTTATTTATTCTTCTTGAAACCTTTAAAAATTGGATCTTATAGGCTGAAATAACGCAAGATTGATCATTGCTTCAGACATGTTTCGATCATCATCATGGCAGTTTGGAGATCTTGCTGATGAAATTACCAAAAAGCAGCTCGAGCTGTTTAATCAGATGTGAGATAAGAGTGCAGATGAGCTAGGGGTGAAAACGGTCACGGAAATTCCCGATCGACCGAGCGCCGTTTTCGTATAAGGGGTACCGTTTCCGACCGTACCGTTTTTGGCTATTTTTAAATTTTGTTTTTTCACAACTCTTTCTGTATCGTAATAATGTCGATACTGAGTAGTTTAAATATAATAAATATGGTCAATTACTGGTCAATCGAGCATCGTTTCCGAAGAAGTGCGACCGTTTCCGACCATTTTCTGGCATGAGATGAGCCATGTGTGCCATATAGTTTATCGTAAATATGCACCATATATACTCGCAGTACAAATTCACAATCAAGTGTGTATGCTGTATGCAGACATTCAGTTCTTAGAGACTCTGAGACCATGCTTCAGAACTCAGAAGGTCTAAACTCTTCCTAGAGATTCCCATCTCTAGACATGGCAGGAGCTATATAATTAGACTGAATATGAACCATTTGGCGAAATATGTAGGCTTGGGAAGCATCGAGAGCATGCGCAGCAGTTAAGACACTTTTCTGGTCACAGTGGCATACGATCATGCTTAGTGATCGATATCCCCATCTAATTAAGTCGCCTGTCTTCCCTCAACACCGCGTGATTCCAGTTCTTCCAATGATGCTTCACGGATGCACTGGATTATATATCCTGGCAGAACTAATGGAGAAATTGCTGATGAATTCATAGCAAAAGCAGATTGAGCTGCTTGCTTGGAATAGGGAGCAGATGAGCCATGTGCTGTTTGTATTAGTTCCTCCTAATTGAACTGTACTCTCGGTACAAATTAAGAATCAGATGCAAGAGATTGATAGGAACATTAAAGCAAATACTATATAGTTGCATGAGATTAAGCGCCCGTATTTATATCTGTGTTCCACGAGTTCGTATAAGGGGTACCGTTTCCGACCGTACCGTTTTTGGCTATTTTTAAATTTTGTTTTTTCACAACTCTCTCTGTATCGTAATAATGTCGATACTGAGTAGTTTAAATATAATAAATATGGTCAATTACTGGTCAATCGAGCATCGTTTCCGAAGAAGTGCGACCGTTTCCGACCATTTTCTGGCATGAGATGAGCCATGTGTGCCATATAGTTTATCGTAAATATGCACCATATATACTCGCAGTACAAATTCACAATCAAGTGTGTATGCTGTATGCAGACATTCAGTTCTTAGAGACTCTGAGACCATGCTTCAGAACTCAGAAGGTCTAAACTCTTCCTAGAGATTCCCATCTCTAGACATGGCAGGAGCTATATAATTAGACTGAATATGAACCATTTGGCGAAATATGTAGGCTTGGGAAGCATCGAGAGCATGCGCAGCAGTTAAGACACTTTTCTGGTCACAGTGGCATACGATCATGCTTAGTGATCGATATCCCCATCTAATTAAGTCGCCTGTCTTCCCTCAACACCGCGTGATTCCAGTTCTTCCAATGATGCTTCACGGATGCACTGGATTATATATCCTGGCAGAACTAATGGAGAAATTGCTGATGAATTCATAGCAAAAGCAGATTGAGCTGCTTGCTTGGAATAGGGAGCAGATGAGCCATGTGCTGTTTGTATTAGTTCCTCCTAATTGAACTGTACTCTCGGTACAAATTAAGAATCAGATGCAAGAGATTGATAGGAACATTAAAGCAAATACTATATAGTTGCATGAGATTAAGCGCCCGTATTTATATCTGTGTTCCACGAGTAAAAAAGTAGCTAGTAAAAACTTTCTTTTGATGTGTGTTTATTAAAAAAAAAACATGGCTCAATTTTCTTTTTATCTGTTATCTGTGTCCAAGTTACATTCTTTAATTTAACTAGGAAGATGGCCCGCGCGATACACGAGCATTTATATTGTTCGAAGATAAGATTATAGTTTATTTAGAAATTATCTCATAAATAACAGACTAAGGATCAAACAATATCCTTTTAAAATAATTCAGGGGTTCTATTTTTCTAACTTATTATTGAAGGAAGGAGAACACGACGGCCTGGGAGAGCGTCCAGTTTTAGCTCAGTTTTCATTCTTCGTTTTTTTCAGTTTTTATTTTCTTCCTTATCCCCTGGCATTGGCCCTCTGGTCGATTGCGGTGTGTATTTGAACTTTCCTTTTATTTAATATACTGACGTGCAATTTTTTTGCGCGTTCGGAAAAAAGGACACCACACATGTCAGCATATGTAGATATTTGGTGTTAAGGTAAAAGGTGCCCACACAACCATTCAGTTCTTCAAACTCAGAGAGCATAATTTTTCTTGGAAATGCATTCTCATGAGTAGATATCAATGTAATCGACTGGGTGAACCCAAGCACAAATTGTACATTGTAGGCTTGGGAAGCATCAAGAATACGTGCAGCATTCCAACTCCCCTTCTGGCCGCCATGATGTGTGAGCTCGCTGCCTGATTTTCCAGTGAAGCATACGCTTTGCTTGAAGCATCAGGACTGCAGCTGCTCGTCGCAGCGGAGATGCCGATTATTGATGGTAGCTTAATTTGGCCTTTAATTTTGAGCAGCTGAAATAAGCAATCCGCACTTTGTTTTGATGGAACGTACTAGATCGTTATGAAGCAGTTAGCCTAATTGTATCTGAATTAGTGGTACTAATTAGTATTAGTTATGCTAATTAGTTGTGGTACCACTGTAGGGGCGGAGCTAGAGCGAAACAGAGGGTGGTGCCACTTGTTTAATTTAGTCTACTTTAGATCGAGTTTAAGCTAATACGGGTGCCTAAGTTTGTATTGAGGGGGTGCATATATGGTGAAAATAGATGATGTATAGTTAAAAAATTTTCTTGACTGGGTTCCTGGGCACCCCCCTACTATATACTAGCTCCGCCCCTGACTGTCAATGTATTCTCACTGAGTCACTTTGTTTATCATTGATTAGTATTCAGAATTTTTTTAAAACACAATTCAAATAATTCAGGCACAAGATTAACGAAAGACTGATACTATATATCACCACGGGCACCCCGATATAAATGTGAGTACTGATCATATCAAGTCTGCGGTTTGAACCTGAATGAGTTAGTCTCACCACAAGAAACACCAGTTGAGCTGCTCTCATTTCGCAGAATATATAGAAATGAATGTATGGTTTAATAATTTTCTTTAATTATACCTCCTCAAAATATATATTTCGGTAGTTTTAGTATAGTCCAGGATTAGCTACATATAGAGACATTCACAAGGATATGAAAACGGGATGAATATATATAAAACCTTCTGAATTTGTAGAATAGTATGAACTGGCCCGATTGGGTTATTATACGGATTCTTCTTTCAATATTGCTTATTTTTAATTCCAAATTTCAATTAATTTTAAATTGTATTCATACTTGAACTCTTATTTTCATTTTTCTAATTTTGGTTTTTGTTTTTATTTTTTCCCGAATATTAATTAATTAATCTCGTATTGGGTTCTTATATTGACTCTTCTCTCAATATTCCTTATTTTTAATTCCGAGTTTCGGTTATTTTAAATTGTATTTCTAATTGGACTCTTCTTTTTCTTTTCTAATTTTAGATTTTATTTTATTTTTATTCTAAATTTTGATTAATCTCGTATTGGGTTCTTATATGGACTCTTCTTTCAATATTGCTTATTTTTTATTCCGAATTTCAGCTTATTTTTAAATTGTATTTCTACTTGGACTCTCTTTTTCTTTTTCTCCGATTAATGTGAGAATTTCTAGCCCCACAGCGAATGTGGTGTCTCCTTTCAAAGTTGTTTTAATAATATAATAGATAGATTATCGGAATGAAAGGAGCTCATTTTTGCAAACTGGATATGACCCATGCCCTTTACTCCTTTAGGATGTGTTGCCTTCTCTCTTCAATAGGTGGCAGCATAAACCAACAGCACTATAAATAGTACCTTGTATGGCCACCTTATAGCAGTCAAATTCACCTGAAGCACCTAAGGTTCACATGAACTTGTCATCCTCACAGCTCACCTGTGATCTTGGAGGCACCGATAAATCGTGATGGAATTTCAGCCATTTCCTCAGGGAGTTCTCCCAAACACTTCAGAACCAGCCATGGAGCCCATGGCAAGTGAGCCATCTGTGCCCAAAGGGACAGCTTTTGCAGATTTGCTGCTGCAAGGGCCAGAGCCCCCAAGCTTGTGGAATGATCTCACCGGCATGTTCAGGAAGGCATTCCGTTGGCGAGGTGCAGACAAGCGCTTCACACTGTCTGTGTATGTGATGTCAGTTCTACAGGGTCTGTTTCCAATACTTGACTGGTCGAAAACCTACAATCTGAAATTCTTTCGAAGTGACCTCATGGCTGGCCTAACTCTTGCAAGCCTTAGCATTCCACAGGTAACTTTTTGTTTTTTGAGATGACTGGAACTATTGTTATCATATATGCACACATTGTGTATGAATCTTGTCTGAATCAAGCAAACTCCTGGGCTTTCTCTATCAATTCCTGGATGCATTTCCTCAAGAAGTCAGTAGTGACTGACTTCTTTACTTAGAAGGTTGGGATCCGCCTAGATTCTTCAGATATTTCTGACTTGTTTTATTGTCCTGTTATTATAGAGCATTGGATATGCAACTCTGGCAAAACTGGATCCTCAGTATGGTCTTTGTAAGTCATTGCAGATTTAACTTGGTTTTATGTGTTCTAAATGTTCTTTTGACATATGGTTTTATTTTATGGTAAGATACAAGTGTTGTGCCACCTCTTGTATATGCTGTGACGGGGTCCTCTAGGGAGATAGCCATTGGACCAGTTGCCATTGTGTCATTATTGCTTTCATCAATGATTCAGAAGATAGTTGACCCATCTGTTGATCCAGCGTTCTACCGAAAAATGGTCTTTACCGTGACATTCCTTATTGGTGTCTTCCAGTTTGCATTTGGTCTGTTCAGGTAGTGTCTCTGCCGTCTTTTGAACAAAATGCGCTTACTTACATTCCCTAACTGATTTTTGCATTGATTCTTGTAGACTGGGATTTCTTGTGGATTTTCTATCACATGCTGCTATCGTCGGGTTCATGGGAGGAGCTGCTATTGTGATTGGATTCCAGCAGCTGAAGGGGCTGCTTGGACTAAGTCATTTTACAAATAGAACTGATGTCATCTCTGTCACCAAGGCAGTCTGGGTTTCAGTTCACGAAACAGTAAGCATTCGCCCTTATTTTCTATCTGAACCTGTGCATGCGCAGGCATATGCCTGGAAGTTATGATAACACATAATATGATCACTAAAACAAAATATTAAAATTATAAGCTTCAACACATATGAAATTAACTAGTTCAAAGTATCAAGCCAAAAAATAGGTACAAGTTCCCTTCAACACAAAAAGAGATAAAGCTGTATGAATGAAATTAGTTACTCAATTCAGCATGCATGATAACAGGGAAAAAAAA
>CM020178.1:15448015-15458802 GCA_009805545.1 Oryza longistaminata
TGATTAATTGAACAAGGTCTTAGTGGGAAAGGTGACTCTAGTTCCCTTATGGTTCTAATGATGAATAAATGTCGCATCCAGCATGAGCAAATTATTTGATACGAATTTTCAAAGAACGCCCTTTCGTTTAGCCAGACATAAAACAGAATTTGTGAAGCTTTACTTTGACCAGAAACTGTGATACATAGTCATATAACTCAATGTGTGCGTTAAGTCAACTAATAACAGACATGACTACCTTGCTAACTCCATTTTACCAGCATCTCGTATTACGGTATTAGTGAAGATCTGGTGACAGATTACATCAAGCAAGAGAGATGACCATGTCAACAGGCAATAGCACATCATCATACTAGGATACGTGTATTCCATGTTCAGAATCCAATCCAATAATCCGAATAGTGTACAACCCAACCAAGTAATCTCATACAACCTAACGGGATAGTAAACCCCAACCAATTACACCGTAACTAAGGTAATGTGTTAACAAGAACAATGCACTCCACGACCACATGCTCCACCTTGAATCCAACAAGCTCAAGGATCGGATCATCCTCTTCAGCAAGCTCCTTTTAACTGTAGGTGCCCATGCCAATGTTGGAGCCACCATACGGGGCACCCCCAGCAGCATCGCGGGACTTGGAGTAGCTAACGTAGTAGAATTCGCTGAGGATGGCTGTGAAGAAGGTGAAGGCCGCACCAGCGGCAAAGACACCCTTGCGCACAGTCTCGCAGGTGACCGAGGTGCCAACGAACATCCCCCTGTACCGGGTGTGGTATGCATTCCGGATGGATCCGGCCATCAAGCATGCCTCAGCAATGAGGAAGGTCAACCTGCCAACGATCAGAAAACATCTTATTGAGTAATCATTCTATGGCAAGTACATTTGATTTGACTCATTAATTGGCGTATACTCTAATTTTTCCATATTACAGATTCAGGCAGTAATAGTTAAATTCAAATAATTGCAGAAATGAGAAGCAAAACTAAACCATTTACCCTACGTACTTTGGTCAATCAAAAACCAATAGATTAGAACATGAAGCACCGGCAAAAGGGAACATAACAAAAACTGTTGAACGGATGCACAGTTGCATATCAGTATATCTTTAAACCATAGGGGTTGAAACATCTGTTCATATTGGAACACCTAGAATATGATGGACATGCACTTCTGGTTTAAGTATATGTAGTGATGGACACAACAAGCATCGTCAGAGCAGGAAGATGAAGGGAATTAGATTTGATGACATTTGGCTGTAGACTATGACAGGTGTACACTACATGAAGGTTTGGCTAGCCAAGGACACCAAGTAAGCAAGCTTTCAATTGATGTCGACTTCAGAACTTTTTTGGGATATCGCAATTGTTGATTTCAAGGAAGACCATATAACCAAGTTAATTAATTTAACAATTCATTAAAGAAACAACACAAATCAATTATAATTTGTAAAAAGATAATCACAAGTGCATGGCTACTATTAAATACTACTCCCTCAATGATCTGTGATCCAGCTAAATATATATACTAGAGTGCTTCTGCTCATTATTAGGATATTACTATGTATAATTGCTACTTGTAACTAAACGTGTGGGAATCAAAAGTAACTGCTTTCGTAGTTAAACCGAGTGAATTGCTAACGTATTGGAATGAATGGGATTGCAACTGTGATTTGATTCTGATTGGCATAGTACTTGTCATAGTAGTTGTGATCCTAAATGTGAATGATCTTGGCTAGCTAACCCGAATGCTTCATGTTACTCTCTGTTTGTGCTAAAAGCGATTCGGATTTCTACTATTTATGACTTGTTACCTTCCTGATCTAGTTAATTCTCTTTTTGTGTGATCCTATTCGAATTATGTTTGAAAAACATTTCAATTATATCGCCTCATGTGGCCGTATCTCATTCAGAGCAGCTTCTTCTATAATGCTGTTTTTCTCTGCGCTTTTTGCCATTCATCTATTCATTTTGATTAATCTTCAAATACCTCAGAAGTGTGAATCTTCTGCGGTATTGTTCTTTTGTTCATGTGCCAACGCAGTGTGGTTTGGTGCTTTTTTTCATATTGTAGTAGATATCACTCTCCCTTGGTTATACAATCAAGGACTTTTTAGTGGAGGAAAGAGTAAAGATTCCATTCTTTTGTACATTTGTTTATAGAAGCAATACGTGTGCTGCAAAACTTTTGTGAGCCTTATGCATCGTACTGCTGACTAAATGTTTTCATGTCTAATGAATAGTACACCAGAATGAGAAATGCCATGAGGACCTACAGAAATATTATGTTGTCACTCTGTAAATGTTTGGCTTGCTGTAAAATCATTGGCTGGGTCGAAGGAACAACGAAGAATTGTTGATTCCCTAGGGCCCCATGCCTTTTCTGTACAGGGGATAAGAAAATCTTGCTACTTCCTCTGTTTCACAATGTAAGTCATTCTAGCATTTCCCACATTCATATTATCTAGATACATTAACATCAATATGAATGTGGGAAATGCTAGAATGACTTACATTGTGAAACAGAGGAAGTAGCAAGATTTTCTTATCCCCTGTACAGAAAAGGCATGGGGCCCTAGGGAATCAACAATTCTTCGTTGTTCCTTCGACCCAGCCAATGATTTTACAGCAAGCCAAACATTTACAGAGTGACAACATAATATTTCTGTAGGTCCTCATGGCATTTCTCATTCTGGTGTACTATTCATTAGACATGAAAACATTTAGTCAGCAGTACGATGCATAAGGCTCACAAAAGTTTTGCAGCACACGTATTGCTTCTATAAACAAATGTACAAAAGAATGGAATCTTTACTCTTTCCTCCACTAAAAAGTCCTTGATTGTATAACCAAGGGAGAGTGATATCTACTACAATATGAAAAAAAGCACCAAACCACACTGCGTTGGCACATGAACAAAAGAACAATACCGCAGAAGATTCACACTTCTGAGGTATTTGAAGATTAATCAAAATGAATAGATGAATGGCAAAAAGCGCAGAGAAAAACAGCATTATAGAAGAAGCTGCTCTGAATGAGATACGGCCACATGAGGCGATATAATTGAAATGTTTTTCAAACATAATTCGAATAGGATCACACAAAAAGAGAATTAACTAGATCAGGAAGGTAACAAGTCATAAATAGTAGAAATCCGAATCGCTTTTAGCACAAACAGAGAGTAACATGAAGCATTCGGGTTAGCTAGCCAAGATCATTCACATTTAGGATCACAACTACTATGACAAGTACTATGCCAATCAGAATCAAATCACAGTTGCAATCCCATTCATTCCAATACGTTAGCAATTCACTCGGTTTAACTACGAAAGCAGTTACTTTTGATTCCCACACGTTTAGTTACAAGTAGCAATTATACATAGTAATATCCTAATAATGAGCAGAAGCACTCTAGTATATATATTTAGCTGGATCACAGATCATTGCTCCTTACCACCAACCATTATCGATTCCCTGCAAGATTCTAGCTACACCTCGTCGTCCTCGTCGTCGTCATCGGTGACCTCCTGCTGGATCTCGGCGTAGCCCTTGGTGCGGTACTGGTAGAGGACGAAGGCGTCGAATTCTCTGTTCTCGTGAACCTGGGCGGCGATTTCCTGCCTGAGTTCTTGGCCGACGAACATGTGCTGCGCGATGCTGGGATCGATCGGGAGCGGGCGAGGCGTCTCGGGCGCGAGGTAGGCCATCACCTCCTTGGTCCGCAGGTATCCCATCAGCTCGTCGCTCAGCCTCACCGTCACCAGCTTCTTCTTCCTCTTCTTCCTCTTCCTCTTCTTCTCGCCCTCCGCCGGGGCCTTGGACTTGCTGTTGCTCTCCTCCTCCTCCTTGAGTACGGCTTGTGCCCCGTCGGGCTTGGGCTTGTGCCTCCTCTTCTCCTTCTTCTTCGGTGATCCCTTTTCGGGGGACTTGAGATTCTCCTCCTCCTTGGGTATGGCGTCCACCACCATCTCCTCCTTCACCTCGTCGGGCTTGTGCTTGCGCCTCCTCTTCTCCTTCTCCTTCTCCTTCTTCTTCTCAGGGGAGTTGAGCTTGCCGATTCCCTCGATCTCATCCCTCTCCATCGCGCCCCGCCCGCCGTCGCCCTAATCTCTCCCTGTCGAAACCCTTCACTCACGTACTCCCTCCGTCCAAAAAAAAAAAAAAAGAAACACCAAATTTTTTTTTTTTTTTTTTTTTTTTTTTTTTCCTTCAAAGTTTTTTGTTTTTTTTTTTTTTTTTTTTTTTTTTTTTTTTTTTAGGAAAATCTCAAGTTGTTATTTATATATTTTTATTTTTCCTGAAATTTTCAATACAACTTTTTTCTAAAAAGATAATTTCTACTATATCTAAACCGGCGATGCCACTGATGATATGGCATGACAGCCAACAACGTTGTCGCACCAGTTGCAAAATTTTGTGTCCCTGGCGACGGTGGCAGCGGGTCGCGTGAGCGTGTACCAAAATGTTCTGTTTTTAAAAATAATTTAATTTTTGGAATGTTCTTTTAAGAAAAGTTATCGGAGAGTTCGATTTTAAATCTTAAGTCAAAAAAAGGATCAAACATAACATTTCCAAGATGTTATCACACAATCATCGCAATGGCAATATTGGATAACGGATCTGAATTAAGGAATCTACTACTACCGCCAAAAAAAAAAAAACTTGCCATTAGTTAACCAGTCGGGTTATAAATAGGAGCAAGAAAAGCAAAGGAAGAGGAAACAGAGGAGAGAAGCAGAGCAACGCATGGCCGCGCGCGTGCTCCCCCTCCTCCTCCTCGTCGCCGCGGCCATGGCGTGCGCCCCCACGGCCGCACGCGTGGGGCAAGGAGGCCACTACATGGTGTGCAAGATCGCCGAGGTGAGAGATCGATCGATCGAGATGGATTCCACCTCGTGCTTTGCGCTTGCTTGATTGGGTGGGGAACCTTGGGTTGCTTCTGCAGGGTTTCCCTGACGAAGGAGGCGGCGACGGCGGTGAAGAGCTCCTCCCGGGTGGGCCGGCGGCGATCTCGGCGGAGACGTGCTCGTGGCCGGACACCGAGCGGTTCCGGTACCGGTGGTCGAGCCCCCTCCAACTTCGCCGACACCCCCGGCGGACGCCAGTTCAGCTACGCCCCGTATAATCTCTCCTCCTCCTCCTCTGATTAGCATTGCAGTTCTCAGTTTCAGTTTCAGTTTCACATCTCCAAGTAGATCCATTAGCTGTCGCAGCTGATTAGCAGTTGGATAGGTTGATAGAAACCTGACATGTGTCCGATGACAAGTTGCTGTCATGATGAGTATAGTAAGCAACCTCGTTGGAGCATCTGTGATGCTTAGTAGCTTCTTGGCCTGGGTTAACAGCTGGCCAGTGGAGCCCCATCGTTGGCTTATATGTGGAATAAACCAAACGGCATATTTAACAAACAAAAAATAATTTATAAATAAACTTGTATATATATATATGTGTTCTTAACGATCTAAAAAGAATGCTGATAAATAACTTCCGATGAAAAAAACTCAAAATCAACTCCGAATTTAAGGTTGAAAATTCAAATTTTCGAATGCTGGAAAATAAACTTCGATGAAAAAACCTTAAAATCATCCAAATTTAAGAATTGAAAATTTAATTTTGGCTGATAAGATAAGCCGAAAAGATGAGGCAGCAGTTTGGACTGCCACATCTCGACAGGATGCGTCTAAGTATAGGTTGCATCTTGCTTGTTTGATTGGGCAAAGCAAAGCAAGCTCGTTAGGCTCGTGTAACCGTCGTCCATAGATAGCATGACATGGTGCTGGACAGAAAAAGGGAAACTAGTCTGAACTCTGAAGCCTCTGTTTGTTCCTGGGATCAGTGGTACCGTTTGCCTGAATTATCTGTTCATGCAATGATTGATAAAACGCTGGGAAACCATCATGTATGGTACGGTTATGGTAGTTGAACTTTTAAAGTCATAAAGGGGGGTCAAACTTAGATTAAGAAAAAAACAAATCGAATGAAAACTGTATCAGAAATTCAGGGTGCTTTGTGCTTACTCTCTGATGTGTAGTGTGTAGTGCACTGAATTTAGAGAAACTGAGTAAACGATGAGACGCGTGATTGTGCCATTTCTGCGCAGGGGATTGCCATAACACAAACGGAGAGAAGGACATGTGTGTGGTCGGAGCGATCCAACAACTACAACCAACGCGCTCGAGGACTCATCAAGTCCCATGTAAGCATCACTAATCACACTTCTGTTCCTCTCTGGTATTTTCAGCTGTAATGAAGTAATAACTTGAAACACATGGCATCTCACATGTTTGCTTGTGATAACTGTCAGATGATCCGACCGAGAGCTTGATGTTCTTGGCACACTTCGTCGGCGACGTCCACCAGCCTCTCCACTGCGGCACGTCAAAGAATCTTGGTGGCACACCATCATCGTCCATTGGTACACAAGGAAGAGCAACCTTCATCACGTACGTAGAGCCTAACAAAGATCGAATTAATCATTATTTATCCAATTTTGTTCTCTGTGAACAGCTAACTTAATCTTAGTAATGTAACTTGTAATCGTTTCAGGTGTGGGATGGTAAACGTCATTGAAACGGCCTTGAAGGAATTCTACAACGAGGACGTGAAGCACGATGATAAAGGCCATAAGAAGAACATCACTGTGAGCAGCTTGACACTTCACTGCCTTGAGCTGCATTTCAGTTTTCTCCTTATCTGTAGTGGTTCTGATTGGATTTTATGCCGTGCAGGATGAGTGGTCCAACGAGGAGAAGCAGTGGGAGACTTGCCGTAGCCGGACAAAGACTTGTGCCGACAAGTAAGCTCATGGCCTGCATGCATGCATAATTTTGGCTGGAATCGAACTGAAATATAAATATTCAGAGATTGACAGCTGAAAGCAAATGCAGGTACGCGAGGAGAGTGCAAAGCTCGCGTGCAAAGCGTACGAGGGTGTTGAGGCAAGAGTCCACCTTAGAAGGCAAGTTTTCAAAACACCAAAACTTGCTTTCACACACATTCTTAATGCTGATTTTTGTGATGCCATTAACATTAAGAGCAATTTGATGTGATGCTTGTTCTTGAAAACTGCAGATGACTATTTCTTCGCTGCACTGCCTGTTGTCAGAAGAGGATTGCTCAAGGGTGGCGTGAGGCTTGCTGCATACTCAACCGGATCTTCAGCGGAACAAGGTTCAGAGTAGTTGATCCAATAGAGATTAAAACAGATGAAAAGTTTAAGCAAATAGCCGCATTCTGAATTACATAAGATTATCTTGTTTTGACCATGTTAACTTCACGGTTACGAGTAGATGTACTCTCATTTAGCCATTTGTCAAAGTGCTTACATAGCTAAGAACATTGTAATTCCTGTAAGTGTAAGCAAGTGGTGATTTATCAATATTGCACTGTCTTTTTGTATCATTGATCATCTTTAGGCTGAAGTTAAGCTACAGCCGAAACAGTCAATCTATATCGGGTAGATAAGATGCATCGAATGCTTGATGAATGCAACTTGATGATTACTATTCATTAATCATCTCACGAGTGGACTTATTAGTTAAATCACATGAGTTGGCCTCAGAAAATTCAGTATCACGCACGCGTTTCACAACGAAGAGTACTGAAAAAAAAAAAGTAAACTCGACCGATCGGCAATTGTTTTAAGAGAAATCCTTGACAAACTCAACTCTCGGTGTTCTATCAAAGCTTTAAATCATTTTAGCAACATGGGGCAAGGGCAACTCTCGTGCTTCTATCAAAGCTTTAATCTATTTTAGCAACATGGGGCAAAGGTCGATAAGCCATTTCTACTCTCGTGTTTCTATAAAGCTTTAATCTATTTTAGCACATGGAGCAAAAGTCGATAAGCCATTTCTACTCTCGTGTTTCTATCAAAGCTTTAATCTATTTTAGCAACATGGGGCAAAAGTCAATAAGCCATTTCTATCAGTTGTCAGTTGAATTCGTCCCCATAGCGACGATCAAGTCTTCTTTTTTAAAAAAAAAAAAAAACTGAATCGACGGTCAAGTCTGTAAGCTCATTCGTGCAAATATCATGTCATTGTAACAATCATCAGTTAAGCTGAACCGGTCCCAAGAACCTGAGCAGGCTTTTCAAATTATTAAACGGTGATTTGAACAACTTTGCCAATTTCACTCTTTCGTTTTCTATGCGCACGCTTTTTAAACTATTACAGTGTTTTTTTTTTTTTTGAAAAAGTTTCTATAGAAAAGTTGTTTTTTAAAAAATCATCTAATCTTATTTTTTAAGTTTTTTTTAGCTAATTCTCAACTAATCATACGCTAATAAGGTATCCCCGTTTTTCCGTGCGAAGGGAATTAGTTCCCAATACAAGGAAACGAACACAACCGAGGCTAAGATAAGTAGGAAGTCTTTTACCCTTTTGTTATCTAATATGTTACAGAAAAATTTAAGAGTTCAACGTCCTCAGCACAAATGCAGAGTGGAAAACTGAAGAAAGAAAAACCATTGCTCCGAAGACAGTTCATACAAGTAAAAGTGAAATTAAGCCTCTTCACTGGTAAATACTCGAACAACAAGATTGAGTGAGCGATGAGTTTTCAGGGTTCGTTCTTCAGCACCCAATGTGGTTTGTCAAATTTAAGCGTTTGTCTTCAAATTCCTATGTCTGAGGATACCGAGAACAAGAATTTATAGAAGCTTCAGACCACCGGTGACATCATCGACCATGTCAGCTGGCCCTGCTCAATTAAAACAGTACGACAAATATTAGATAGCACAAATCACTGAAAACTGTGGTACACAGTGATTTGAATGTAGCTTACCAAGAATAGCCATGACTGTTCTTGAATCTACAGGAAGCAGAGATGGGAACATAATTAATCCGAGCAGATATTAAACAGATGCTAAATTGAATAAAGTAAAGCCTGAAGAACTCACTTGGTGCGATCTGTGTTCTTCCAGCATCAATAGTTATGTGTGTTGGGATATTCAAAGACTTTGCTCTTCCCTGCACAAAAGAAATTTTAATTAAACATAACAGAAAAAAATGCAAGCATTACACACGTTTTATACTATTATGGAATTGAAAGGTAACATATTAGCTATATAAAGATCTCGTTGAATGCAGAATATATATTATGATGCATAAGTGTCAAGTGTTGGGTTTCAAGAAGCGCGGTGATTTTTTCTTTTTTCACAGCCAATGTTTCAGAGTGAGTTTTCCAATCGAAATTTCAAGTTGTTTTAACCAATTGTTCGTTGATACTACTAATGCTCTAGTCCACTTCTAATGCCATGAGAATTTCCTTTTATTTATTAATATGTACAATTTGAGAGGTAAAAGGGGAATATTTTCTGTTTCTGTTCATCTGCAGGTATTATACTATTCCAACTCACAAATTACCTTTATAGATGTAGTAAAAATAAAATAACTTTCAACAATAATGAGTCAACAGGCAACAGAAAAGGGTATTTACTTGTAAAACAAGCATATCTTCCTCGCTTTCAATTTTCACGACCACCTTAACTTGACCACACCTCTCCCACCTAGCAAAGATAGTAAATTAGTTTCCTTCCTGTTGTTATCATGCAATGACATCGATTTGCTTACATATGAACATGAAAATGTGGAAGAAACTTCAAACATAATTGGAAATGTTAAAAAAAATACCTTCTTAATGATTTTGGAGCTCTCTGTTGGAGTTTTTTAAACAGACCCAACGTTGCATGGCTGAGATGACAGAATAAGAGATAATCACTGACATTTGCAAGATAAAAAGAAATATGCACAGGAGAAAAGTTATTAAGCATGACAACACTCCAATGCTGAAGGTAAAGATTAAATGCAGGAGCTGGACATGAAGATAAGCAATTTGGTTTGTGCCAATTCATTTATTCATAACGACAAGTGTATAGTACAACTGTATAAGAGGCAAATTTAGTTATGGTAGGATATATAACAAGTTCTCTAAATCACAAGGTCAACGTGCCAGTCCCAAAAATATGAGTTCTACCTTTGTAGCTCCAGATAACAATATGATCACACAATTTCCCCCTTCAAAAAATGGGAAACTCTATTCGAAAGGATTCTTCCTATTTTAAACATTGGTTTTCACTTTCACATTCAGACACCAATACACTAATAGCCTATCACTATGTGCTAATTAGTGAGCTCAGTTCATCAGTAAAAATAAACTCCACTCAACTGTCGAAACGAAGATACAGATAAACTGAGAAGTATTCACCTGCATTGCGCGGCAATCTTCCCTCTTCCCCATCTTCAATATCATTCCTCACAACCAGCACCTGCCACCACCACAGCAACAGCCAGGAATCAGACATCTCACTCTCTGCGCACATCAAAGAACAAATCCAGCAGAAAAGTAGAAGGGGATTTTGAGCAAATTTCCAGTACCATCTTGAAATCCTCTATAATCTCAGCGAGATTCTCGACCTCCAGGGGCTAGCCGCGGTCCGTGCCTTGGCCCTCTCGGCCTCCTTCGCCGAGTCGGACTTGGTCACCACGTTGCGCGCCAGAACAGCAGCCGGAGCCCGGCGCGCTTGGCGCCCGCTTCGCCGCCGGCTGCGGCCGGAGTTTTCGTCATCATCATCTTCTTCGAATCTCCTCGGAATCCTGTCCGAGTCCTCCCGGAAGCGGGGGAGGCAGCGACGACCTGGCGGGGAAGCGGCTGAGGGGCGAGGAAGTAGCCGAGGGCGAAGCAGCCCGCGGCGCCAGCGATAGCGGTGGCGGCTCCCGGATGGCGGCCGCCGTGGGGAGAGAGGACGGAGGCCGAGGCGCCCATCGGAGGATCGCCGGGCGGT
>CM020178.1:15458827-15476981 GCA_009805545.1 Oryza longistaminata
AGAATAATTAACTATTTACCATCCTTACGAGATGTGCCACTGGATCCACATGTCATAGACACATGAGGGTCCACATGTTATAGACAGTGAGTGGCAAATAATCAATTGCCACATCTTAGAAGTGACATGGAGTTAAATGTCCCGTTGAAACCCTCACTCACATGTGCGTTGCGGCGGCGGCCACTGCGAGGAAGAGAGGAGAGGGTAACCCTAGGCGCTAAATGGGCTGGTACCTTTACCGACTAGGTCCAACTAATTACATATAGGAATAAGTTCACTTTAGATCTCTCGTCTTGACGTTGAAATACTCCCTCTCCATAATATAAGCAATTTTAACTTTTAACTTGTATGTTTCACCATTGTCTTATTTAAAAAAATTGGAATTATTATTTATTTTATTTGTGACTCACTTATTATAATAAGTACTTTAAGCACAACATTTCGTTTTTTATATTTGTACAAATTTTTTAATAAAACAAGTGGTCAAACAGTGTAAGTAAAAAGTCAAAATCCTTTATATTATAGGGACGGGGAGTAACTAATTTGTC
Source organism: Oryza longistaminata (assembly GCA_009805545.1). Lineage (NCBI taxonomy): Eukaryota > Viridiplantae > Streptophyta > Magnoliopsida > Poales > Poaceae > Oryza > Oryza longistaminata. Next base: position 15,459,376 of record CM020178.1, read on the forward strand.
CTCAAACCGTAATAATTGTAGTATAACGAGGCCCTCCACTTGCAAAACCGGTGTACCCGATATTCCAAGCAATATGAGCCTGATTTTAGCCAATGTGGTGAGTGGGCCCCACGTGTCAGTCTATTTCTTATTCCTCTAGTTCCCTCTTTCCATCTCCTATTCCCCTCCCATCTTCCTTCTCTCATCCGTTCCCATCGCTGGTGAGGGAGGGGCAAAGGCGGCTGGTGGCGGGCCGCCGTCGTTTGGACAACACCATCTATGTCGCATTGGCCCCATCAGGGTTCTCCCGCTGAGGTGTCCTCTTTGCCATCGAACTCAGAGCTTGAGCACGTGCTTCGCGCTGGACCTGTTCGCCGATGTGTATGTCTAAGCCGTGCTCTGCCACCGGGAAGAAGTTCGGGCACTCCAGGATGCGAACGATCATCGATGAGTGACATCGGAGCGCTTTGTCGCCTTCAAGCGAAGGAAGTCAGCTAGAGCAGAGCTAGCGACAAATGTGAATAGGGTGTGTTTAGTTCCACGCCAAAATTAGAAGTAGAGAAATTGGAACGATGTGATAGAAAATTGAAGTTTTGCGTATGTAGAAAAGTTCGATGCGACGGAAAAGTTGAAAGTTTGAAGAAAAAAGTTAGAATCTAGAACAAGGCCATACTCCCTCCGTCCCGAATTACATGGCACCCTCTCTCTTTTGAGGAAAATCAAACTCGATAACTCTTGACTAATAATCATACTAACATATATAAGATAGTGGCAGGATACCGTTTTATGCTGCAACTTTCGTTACAAACTTCAGATATACACCGCATTTGATGGCACCTTACATATACGCTTATAGGCTTGCAGCTTATTTCTGCATATAACCAAATGGCATCCCATTTCCAGCTCTACAAATCCTTTGCAAATTCCAAACCTTTTCTTCCTGAATCCTGATAAATTTAGGCTGTATTCGCAGAACGTACTAATCTGTACTGCTCTCTATGATTAGTTTGGTGTCAAGACGCTTGCAGTCATGAGGCACCACCAATGCTGACCCTGAGCTGCGAACGACGAGTGCTGCAACATTGACAGAAATTGTGTGAGCTCTGAAGAAAGCAATTGATGTTCAACAGCATCTGTTGATCAGTTTGAAACTCTCAGATGGTTGAGCAGAACACATTCATATCAAATTCTTACCATTCCATCCACCAGGTCCACCATAGGCAGCACATTCGTTGGACGTTCTGGTCTGCACGGGATGTCATACTGAAATAACAGCGCAATCATCTCGTGCATTCGCTCTCAATGCCCCCAAAACAATCTAGTAAATGGAAAGATTTTTCATGTTTCAAACTGCTAGGCGGGAACATAAATTCTAAATATCACTATTTTTCAAGTTTGTAATAATTAAAACTCAATCAATCATACGTTAATACTACTTCATTTTCGTAAAAAACTTAATCATCTCATCTTCATTTTAGGAGAAAAGAACACCACCAACATGTTTCTTCTGCCCCCCAATGGCATTCGCTCTCATTAAGGTTGTTCTGCATCGAGTACAATGCTCCATGTAACCAACGACTATTTTTTTCTATAGTTCATTCTAATTTGTCAACAAGTGAAAATATAAATCCTTTTGTCTGCTACAACATGCTTTTGTTACCTGATAGGGCACGCCATTGCGAGGCAGTAGAAACATCTAAATGCTCAACGACTAATTTTGCAGCCCACAGTTTTATTAACTCTCAAATCTGATTATTCTCACGTGTCATACCACTAAACACTATCAGTATGATGCATTTAAAGAAGAATTATACATAGCAGAGCAGAAACCAGTTATATGAAACCGTGTAGATAAGATAAACCACATGAGGCAGACTACCACAGATCCATAAAAGAAAAACATTTTGGTTTTTTCAGCTTCCACCTAGAACAATTATGACAATTACTGGACAACAAGCAGTGGCGGATCCAAGGTCTGGCAACCCCGGCTCACCAGCGGATCACACCATTGCAATACCTTAAATTTTCAGTGATTAACAGTGTACATAATCTTCACATATGTATTTGCCCGGCTTTAAAAGTTCAGATCCGCCACTGACAACAAGGGTATGCACCAATCTTAGAACACACTACTTTCTTCCCATGAGGCCATGACAATGCAAAACAGATCTCACTTTTCATTTACCAGATATAGCCTGACATCAGTTGGTACCGGGTACCCTAAATAGAAAGATATAGAGGCAAAAAGACCATACTGAACCTCATAGATCCTGACATTTCTTTACCGGTTGCCATCTTTGGTTCCTCAGCATGTGCCACCTTGTACTTATAACACCATGTCAGCTAATAGAGTAAAGTTAATTTAATTAAGGGTACTAAAGAAAACATCAATAAACCCCTTTACATTTCAACAAAAACCTCAAGTTTCTCTTCCTGACACTGACCAACCAACTTCAATTCATAACATGAAAATCCAAGACAGAAGGAAACATAATACTCCATCTGTTTCATACTAATTTTTTATAAGTTTGACCGATTTGATAGAAAAACATAGTAGCATTTTCAATACAAACAAATATATTATCAAAATATATCAATGTTAGATTTAATAAAACATTTTGTTTTAGATGTTGCTAAATTTTTCTATAAACTTGATCAAAATTAAAAAAGTTTGACTAGAGAAAAAAATAAAAGCGCCTTACTAATACAACGAAACGGAGGAAGAAAAATGAAGCACAGAATGAGAAACTTCTTTCTTTCTGTTTCCGATGTGTGCGATGTGGTAGAATCGGAATATTAATCGGGCACTTTGATTTGCTAAAATATCATCATGCAAAAACAAAGGGAAAAAGGCTAGCCAACCTGAAATCTGCTGCCTGTGACATGAATAGGTGGTGCGGGGTGTGATCAAGCTCTCCTTGCCTTCGGTGTTGCCCTTCCTTGTGCTTCTGAAGCCTTGTGCTCTTAAAGGACCATGCCAAAACAAAAAGATGAAATATGTTATGGACGAACCATGTACATAATGTTGAGTATGACACACGAGGAAATTAAAAGCGTGGCAATAAGACAGTAAAGATTATACGAGTCCTTAAATGACTTGGCGTCACTTTAAGACCACCTAGGCGGCGGCGGCGGCGGCGCAAGGCGTGGAGGGGTTGGGGTTGGGGATGCGCGATACCGCGTGGGGGTTTCGGGAGGAGGTGGTGGTTTAGGTGGGGAGGATGATTCTGACAGGTGGGCCCAACGGCTCAGCGAATGAACGGTACGTGCGTCCCTGGACCGTCCGATGGGGGATTGGCGTCTGGGATCTCGCGAACCGAGGTGCGACACGTGGCAGGTCAAGCCGTGGGCCCCACTAAGGCACGTGTATCGCGTGTGCGGGGCTACAGCCCAGGGATTCGAACTAGCATAACCCGGCCTATAATAAACGTGGCATGGGCTAAGAAGGCCCAATGCTTCTTTATTGCAGGGAAAAAGTACACCGAAGGTCCCTCAACTTGTCATCGAATTACAAAATCGTCCTCAACTTGACATCCATCAACTTACAAAACCGTTCATTTTAGTTCTTTCGATGGTTTTGACCCCCGGTTTTATCCGACATTGCGGCTAAGTCAGCGTGGGACCCACCTGTCAGAGTGTCGACATCATCACCTCTCTCTTTCCACTGTTTTCTCACCTTCTCCTCTCTCTCACTCTTCATCTCATATGGGCCTACATTTTTGCAAATTCCATAAGCGCATTCGCCCCGGTGCTCGCTTCAAGATTCGTGCAGCCTACTCCCTCCCTCCCATTTTAAGTGTAGCCATGATTTTCCGTTTACAACTTTGACCGTCTCTTTTATTTATTTTTTAAAAAAAAAATAAAAACATACTCCCTCCATCCCAAAATATAAGAGATTTTAGGTGGATGTGACACATCCTAGTACTACGGATCTGGTTAAGAAACCTATCCAGATTCGCACATCCACCCAAAATCTCTTATATTACGGGACGGAGGGAGTAAGTTACGCATAAAAGTAATATTCATGTTTTATCATCTCATAATAATAAAAATACTAATTATAAAAAAATCAAATAGATGATCAAAGTTAGTCACGATAACTTATGGCTGTAGTTAAAATGAGACGGAGGGAGTACGTTGCAACACTGGTGCATAGTACTACCTCCCCCAAAATAACTTCATTTCAATTTTCACCCATCCCACACATACCAATACAAAACCGAAAAACTAAAATACCCCTACCTTGTTAAATCATAATGCAACTATTTGTTACTTTATCTACTCACAATATAATTATTTCATATTTTCACAAACTCCAATGCAATGATCACTCTAAAAATTTTTTTTAAGGATAAATGGATGGGGCTAAAATAAATTTAATTTGAAACCTAAAAATAAACTTAACATGAGATAAATATAGTACTAAAAATAAATTAATATGAGAGGTAATACTACTCCAGTGGGAGCAAAACAGCGACAGCTGATTTAGGCTGTGTTTAGATCAGGGATGTAAAGTTTTGGCGTGTCACATCGGATATACATACACATATTTGAAGTATTAAACGTAGTATAATAACAAAACAAATTACAGAATCCGCTTGTAAACCGCGAGACGAATTTATTAAGCCTAATTAATCTGTCATTAGCAAATGTTTACTATAGTTATTAGAATTAAAAGATTCGTCTCACAATTTACACGCAATCTGTGTAATTAGTTATTTTTTCATCTATATTTAATACTCCATGTAGAAAAGAAAAGAAGTATAAAAGATTAACATACAAAAGGATTTATTATAATCAAATTACATGTTTTTGTAGGTTGTTTTTTTTTTAAAAAAAAAGAAAAAGAACGGAGAGGGTAGTAACGAGGGTACAGTACCAGAAAACACCTGCCAGTTTGCTTATTTTGTGTCCTGTTTCGTTTTAAATCAGGGCCGTAGTACCGCGCCCATATCAAAATTTAAAACGAAACACGGCATGAAATGAGCAAACTGGCAGATGTTTCCTGGGACTGTACCCTCGTTACTACCCTCTCCGTTCTTTTTCTTTTGTTTAAAAAAACAACCTAAAAAACATGAAATTTTAATCATAACAAATCCTTTTGTATGTTAATCTTTTATAGTACTTGTGTCATATCCTTTTGTACGGAGTTTTTTTTTTTTTTGTTAGATGAAGGGAATACGTGCAGAGAGACAGCTGCGACATCAAATCCATCGATCGGTACCTACCGTACGTAACGTGCCCGTCCCATCCCTCGGTGGATGGACGCATATATGCAACGACGCAATCGCGCGTGAGTCCGTCTGTTTTTCTTTGCCGGTACGTGCAATGTCGATTCGTACGGTTGATAATGTCGATTACAGTAGCCGCGATTAATTAACCCATGTCCCATGTGCGCAGGTGCCGGAATCCATCGAGTTCTCGAAAGGTCCCTGTACTAGCTACTCGCTCTCTCCATTAATATAGAGGATTATGCTCTCTAAGTTTATCCAGAAATTTAAGGGATTCGAGATAAGATCTTAAAGCAGCAATCAGAAATTGAGTACTCCCATCCATTCCCATCAGAAAAAGTATATAGTGAAAAGTACATGTAGTACTACTGCATGCAGCTCCTAATCTACTAAACTTATCTAGTTTATTTCTAAATATGTATTTTATACACTTCATTCAGTTTGCTAATGAGTTTATTTTCACACTATCACATACTCCTCCATCCCAAAAAAGTATATAGGTTGGGCTTTTTTGACGGAGGGAATACTCTGTAGCTCAGATTTAGCATTTCTTACTCTTCCTTAATTTGAACTATGGTTGTGTTTAGATCCAAAGTTTGGATCCAAACTTCAGTCATTTTCCATCACATCAACCTGTCATACACACACAATTTTTCAGTCACATCATCTCCAATTTCAACCAGAATCCAGAGTTTGGATGCAACTAAACACAGCCTATATTGGACATAATACTCTATATTCCTGGACAGAGAGTGTATTAGTATGGAAGTTTCATATTATAAGGTTGTGTTCGTTCAATCACTTTCTCAACTTCTACTATCTTGTTTTCACACGTATACTTTCCAAACCGCTAAATGGAGTGTTTTTTTTTAAAAAAAATTCTATTGGAAAGTGTTTTTAAAAAAATCATATTAATCTATTTTAAAGTTTTTTTTAAGTTAATACTTAATTAATTATGTGCTAATAGGTTACCTTTTTTTTTCATCCATGAGACATGAATTACCAACGTTCAGGTTCGAGCGCATCCTATGTCAATTTGTTTTTCTAAAGGCAAACTACTCTAAGTTTGATCACGTTTCAGTGACAAACAGTAGTAATCAGTCGCTAATTATGGATAAATATACATAATTAGATTCGTCTTGTAAAATAGCCTAGAGATTATGGAATCGGTTTTGTTGGTAATCTACATTTAATAATCCTAAATAGCAATATTCCGGAGGACTATTTAATAGCCCGGAGGATCTAAACAAGGCCCATGAGAAGGTAATGCCTATCTAGTCCGACTCGGGACAATTAGTATTGCTCGGGTCATATCCCAATATACTCTCCAGCTTCTAAGCTATGGTGGTGTTTGGATCCAGAGATTTAACTTTAGTCCCTGTATTTAGACACTAATTTAGAGTATTAAATATAAACTACTTACAAAACTAATTACATAAATGAAAGCTAATTCACGAGACAACTTTTTTAAGCCTAATTAATCCATAATTAGAGAATGTTTACTGTAGCATCACATAGGCTAATCATGGATTAGTTAGGCTCAATAGATTCGTCTCGCGAATTAGTCCAAGATTATGGATGGGTTTTATTAATAGTCTACGTTTAATATTTATAATTAATTTCCAAACATCCGATGTGATAAGGACTTAAAAGTTTTAGTCCCATCTAAACAGGGCCATAGTTTTGAGTTTGGACAAAGAGACCGTTCCAGATGACAAATATACACCACTCATGAGAAAAAAGGATATCAAAATCTCAAGCCAATACAAGCCACATCGAGTCGTTATCTGCTCTCGAAGCTAGCCACCAACTTCATTGCCGAGGCTAGGTGGTTTTTCCACCTCATATTGTGTACTCAATGCGTCTCGGATCAATACATATAAAGAAGACGTGAGGCTAGCAATTATCTGTTCCGGATGGTTGAATTTAAAATTATAGCTTTAAATTATCAGGTCTTATCCATCACATAATTAATTCAAAAGCTAATTTTGAATTGTGCGGATTGATTATCCTTCTGCGACAAAATTATACCTTCTCACTAAAATTATGCAAGTTTTGTTTTCCCTTGTGCTACACATTTTCTTTTCTTTTTAATGAACATTTTTTTAATACAAGCCACAGTTCTCCTTTTGTGTTTGCTAAGGATATAAACAACAAGATGCATGAAATAATTGTTAAAAATCAAACCGAGCAAAACCGTACTCCCCACGTCCTACAAAATATCAACTTTGAAGGTGATATGATATATTAGTTATTTAGATTCGTTGTACTAAATTAAATATGTCATATATTCTTGTTGATTGGTTGGGACGGAGAGGATATGTACTATGGTGCGTACTATGGCTTGCAATTAATGTTCAGTTGTCCACTTGAGAAGAGATGATCTTTTACCATATCATATCGATCGATTAATTGCGATCGATCATGAGAGCACGAGCTAAACATGCTGGTCGGTTGTGCTGTTTGTCAACAGCTGGGATGGCTACGGCACATCTCTCCTCATCAATAAGGTTTCGGACCATTCATTTATTTAATCCTCTTCTGCCGGAACTGCCTGTACTGAAAAGATGCAGGAGTACTATGTAGTAATCTCTCTATCCCAAATTAAATTAATTTAGTATGAAATGTGATATATCTCAGTACTATAAAACTGAATAAATATCTATTTAGACTCTCAGTACCAAGATATATATATTAGATCCAACTAGATTAGCTTAATTTGAAACGGAGAAAGTAGCAGTACTCCTACCGGAGATGAACCGGTGATCTTACCTGTAAAAGCCTTTTAAGGGTGTGTTTAGTTCACGTCAAAATTAGAAGTTTGGTTAAAATTATAACTATGTGACGGAAAAGTTGAAAATTTATGTGTAGAAAAGTTTTGATGTGATGAAAAAGTTGAAAGTTTGAAGAAAAAGTTTGGAACTATACTCGGCCTAATTTGCCCTTCAGAAGGTGTAGGACACCCGGTCGGAATTCATTGCTTGAGTACCAAAACAAAGAGAAAATTTATAACTACCCGATTGGACATATGTAAGTTTTACTCACAGCTTATTTTAAATTAATACTAAGCGATTTGCATAAACATGAGAAACAATGAGTCATCCGTCCAGCATTGAGGAGGTAAAACATACTGGTGAGTCCGCGGTGCAGCAGAGCAGTTTAGCAGATTTAGACTGCGAGTGAAATGAATGAACAATTCTTCTTTTCAAGTACTCTCGACTTTGGAGACTTTTGAGAGGTATAGCCAGAAGGGGAAGAATTGTGTAGTTGGACTGTTGGAAAAAAAGAACATGTTCATCCGTCAATTGTTATTTTGGTTGATTAAACCCTAGTCTTTTCTCTTTTCTTCTGGGGCGTCAACCCCAATTCTATATTCATTGGAGGTGCTTATCAAATCTATTTATTAGGCTGAACATATAATTCCAACTTACGAAAGGGCATATAGCCTAGTGGTTACAGTGATCTGAGTAGTATCCCAAGATCCTAAGTTCAAATCTCTTATGTAGCGAATTTCAGATTGAATTGTTTGCGGGGCTAAGATCCCTATTTCAATGGCCGTATATATCCGATTGGATGTAGAGGCCGGATAGAAAATACCCATCTCTAAAAAAATATATATAATTCCAACTTGATATCATCTGAAAGTCTTTTATCGTGGACGATAAAATGAACTTTAATGCATAGCGATTTTTTTTTTCCAGCAACTAAGTTGAGGACCAATGCCCAATACACGGACTGATCACCATTGATCACAATGTTCATAACACAATGATATGGTTTATGTCAAGAATCACAAGCCAATGCATGGTTCACAGCACACTGTGAGCTTTGCAGCTGACAATTTTCACCTTAACTAAACAAATACAGATTATAAAGAGCGACGGCAAAAACAGCGGAGTACGAAATTAGCAGTGCCCGTTGTCGAACAAGACGATACCTGCGCACGTCAAAAGAAAACATAATTTAGAAAAAAAAAAGAAAGAAGGAAGAACATGAGTTCATATATACAACCAGATAAATAAAGTTGAAGCTTACATTTCGGCAGACTCTTTATTTTTAGCCTCTAATACCTCTTTGGTTTGTCGAAGAATAGAGGACCACTCTTCCATGGTATCACTGAACTGGTCCAAAGTCAACAAGTAGTCCATGTCACTTTCCTTCTTCTTCTTGAGCAAATACCTTTTGTATGCTACTACTTCATCCCTGCAGACCTGTAGTTTCTGGGCGAATGGAATAAATAAAACATGGGTTTGCATCAGAATCACGGTGTTATACCGATCATCACAACGTTTTACTCTCCATCAAAAGAATATATGGGTTAGCTCAAATTAGAGGTCATTAATTAACTCAAGTTACACTTACAGGTCATCAACTCAGAATATCTCAGCAGGAATTTGCCGTGATTAATATATACCCTTCCAATAAAGAATACAGGTGAACTCAAATTGTAGGTTCATGAATTCAGTATGTTCCTTCATAGGAATTTGGCATGTACTAACATCCCTTCCAATATCAAACTAATAACTTTCACTAATAATAATAACCTATTTGCAGATTCTGAATCATCGGACGCAAGGAAGATATTTGACACAAGTAAGATAATTTGAGGTACCACTTAATTAAGAAGGTAGAACTTGTCATTAGCCAATTACATCTAAAGTCACTTGTTTTTCCCCAACCATTGCATCTAAGCATTGGATAGTCATCTTTTCTTTTTTCTTTCTTTTTTTTTTGTTTTTGCCCCAGATGCATTAATTTGGTTTTCCTTTTCCCCTTATAAGCTAAATTACCAAGGTTGTGAATTAACAAGATTGTATGAAAAATAACACTTGGCGTTGCATCTTGCAAGATATGCATGTATATGTATATAAAAGAAAAAAAATCCCCAGAGGAAACGAAGATTATGATTAACCTTGATGGTTTCAACACAGTGAGCGTACTCGGAGCGCAAGGCCATGGCATCCTCCAGGCGATGCAACTGGAACTGGGTCGCATTGGGAGTGGAGGTGGAGGAGGAGGGCGGGGTGGTGTTCTTCGCGGCGCCATCGGTGGTGAGGAGACGCGAGCCGGGCTCCATGGCCGAGCGCGGTGGAAGGGAAATCGACCGCCGCCGCCGCCGCAGGAGCTCGCGGGCGGCGGATCGGAGGAGCGACGACGACGACGACGAAGCCATCATCCATCACCAAGAACCCGAAGCTCTTCTTTCGATTTTGATTACGCCGGTATAAATAATCAGGTATCCGATACGTACCAGCACTCAGCACTGCGAGTTGTAGCCGCCGCCGATCCGTGCGGAGGGAGAGCTCTGGTTGGTACTGCCACGGCCGCGGCGGTCGGAGAAGGAGGTGGGCACGGGCGCACGGCGGCGGCGGTGGCGGCCGGTTGGGTATGATTGAGGAGCGGAGCTTCTTTACCGAGGCAAAAAAAACTTACCGAATAGTTTTTCACTTATGATTAAATTTAAATTTCCAACTTTAAATTTAGAACTGATTTTGAGGTTTTTTATTAAAGTTTATTTTTCAGTTTCTCAGGAGTTAGCTACCGAAAAACTATTTCACAGAATATTAATCTCCCCAAACATTTTGTTTGGGTGAAACGTACGAAAAGGGATGGCTTGCTTTCCAAAGACTACCTTATCTACTCTTATGAAATTTGCGAAATCGACACTTCACATTATGAGGATTCCTTAGAAATAGACAAAAACTAACGATAAAATAATTTTAATGTATTGGATTCCATATATGAGTAAAGGAATAGGTCTTACTAGTTACTACGATATTTCTATGGAATGGGGCCGAAGTGCATTTTTTTTTTAGAGAAAAACTAGCATGGGTTCAACCTCATGTTTATTATTCCTATGATGCAAAGTTTTACGTTTTTTATAGGGTTAATTGGATCCATACCACTCGAAATGTGGCAAATAAAAAAAAATGACACTACTATTCCGGAATCCGGCTGCGTGTCACTACTATTATGTCAAATTGGATCCGTGCCACTATGTAGGCCCTGCGCGTGCTTTTCCACCATTTCAGGGTACCGTATTTTCGTATGGACCGTTCTGCCCCGCGTCTGTGTGTTTACTCTCTACCGTTGTCCGGCTCGCCCAGGTCGCCCATGCATTCCCCACCCATCGAAACCCTAGATTCTTGAAGGCGGCAGAGCAGGCGACGACGGCGAAGACCGCCAGCTCAAGGACCGCCGCCGATGGAAGGATGAGTACGCAGGGCCCTACGCCTGCATCCCCCTCGGCGGAGGCAATGGAGTTGGACGGATCTCCTATACGCGTTGCTTCCAAACCATGAGTACCTATACGCCGGCATGGGAAGGAGGCCGGCGACAAAAGAAGGTGTGAAAAGGGGTGGTCAAAAGGGAAAGTGGCCTCCGCCGCAACCGCCAGTGAAGGTGCCACGTCAGGCGCCAGAGCAGGGATCCTGTTAGGTGAAGCTGTTCGAACGGCCGGACCCCCCAGCCGGGCACGCCGCCAACGTAGGGGAGCACGCCTCCGCGCCGGCGACCTTCGCAAGGCGCACACCGCCAAAAACGCCAGGGGAGCGCTGCGGCGGAGCACCGTCACGCCAGCTTCCCCCATCCGAACCTCACGAAGATCGAGCGCTAGGACCGCCACCACCACCGCCACTAGCACCACCGCCGTTGGCCAGGTTAGCATCACCTGGCGCCGAGGGGGCCGAGAGGCAGATCACCGAGCGCACATGGAGAAGGACCCGATACCGAAGAAGGCACCACTCTGACTGGGCGGCAGACAAGCCAGCGAGGTGAGGGGCGGTGATCACCAACAACGTCGGCTCGGGAACGAGGAGAAGCCAAGCCTTGGGTATGGCGGCCAGGTTGTGCGACCAAATGGTGACCTGAAGAAACCGATACTCGTCGGGTCACGCCGGGGTGTCCACGGACATGAGACGCCCAGCAGCGACGAGGGCCGCCACCGTGGACGCGTTCCAAGCTTGCGTCGGGATACCCTCGAGGTCCAACGACACCCTGATTGACATGGAGAAGGAGGACGCCGTCGCAAGCCAAGTCCATGGTCGGAGAATCAGCTGGTAAGGGGAGCTGGTATTGGGGAACACGAGAGCATGAGGTCCCTGTCACCGGAGTTAGCGAAGACGACGATGAGGAAGTAGTTGGCCTGTGCGCAGTGGACGGAGAAGTGGCCCGCGGGGAGGTGCAGTGCAGCCGACAGCACAGCACCATGTCCAAGCCACTCACCCGGGCGAAGAGAGCATGCCAGAGCTGCCCCTCCTCCTCGTTGAGTTGTGGCGAGCACTCAACCACACACAGCGAATCGTCCCCCGAGCTCACCGGCGACGCACCTAAGCAGAGAGGAGGCGGAGAAGGAGTTAGAGCCGCCACCGGTGAACCCACAGGTGTGGAGGCCTGCGAGGCCAAAGGCGTAGCGTTGGCGGGCTACGCCGCGCGACGCGGAGGGATGTGGCGGTCGCCCCGCTGCTCTGGCAGTGAGCTCGGGCTGCGAGGACGCTTGCAGTCACTTGCAAGGTGGTTGAGTCCCACGCAACGATGGCAACGAACCGGGAGACGGCAGGTCGTGATCCAGTGCGCCGCCGACAAGCAGTTGAGGCACTGGTCCTGCAGCTCCGGCGGAATTCCGGTGTGTACCTCCGGGGAGGAAGGCTTGACGGAGGCCCCAGGGCGGCAGAGCGGCCGAGGCTGGTGGCGGCCCCGTCGATGGCCCGGTTGCCAGTCCCCATCCGACGCAGGCTGCGGGGCAGCCACGGGCGGCGGCGCGGAGCATTAGGGTGGAGCCGGAGAGGCGTCCAGCGCAGCAGTAGCAGAGGCCGCCGGTGCACGCACGGAAGTCGGCGCGGACGCGGTCGCAGCGCGGGGCACATACTATACGGAAGATAGCGCCCTTGTTGTTGTTAAAACCAGCCCAGGTTATAAACTTACCTTATAGATGGCCAAATGGGCCACCTGGCCCAGCACGACCCAGGCACGGCCGGGCCAGGGCTGAGGCTAGTCGGGCTGGCACATCCCGACTAACACGCTGGGCCGGTCCGTTCCTGCCCACGGCCTGCACCTCCATCGCAGGCACGGCCCGAAGACGGCCCATCGTGATTCTCTATTAAATAAGTCTATTGTTCCTCCATGTTCTTTTTGGTTGTGTCTTATATGGCTAGACTAAGTCTATTTTTCTCCCTCATCTCTTTGGGTTATGTCTTATATGGCTGGAATAAGTCTATTTTGTATACCTCCTATCTTTGGACTGTACCTCAAATGGCTGAACTAAGTCTATGATGGACTCCTCAACTATTTTTCTTTGGTTGTGCCTGGCCGTGCCCGCCCACCGTGTCGAAGGAGCAGCCCAGGCACGACCCGGCTGTCGGGCTGGGCCGGCACGGGCACGACCCTAGTCGGGCCGTGCCGTGCTTGGGCCGTGCCAAATTGCTATGCCTTGGGCCGAGCCGTCGGGTCTCGGGCCATATGGCCATCTATGTCTTGCCCTATATATTCCAAAATTTCTTTCTTTCATCACCAGATGGGAACCATACAATCTGTTACTCTTTTTCTTTTCTTTTTTTTTCATCACCAGAGAACTTGGAAATCATGCCTTCTAGGCTTTTTAGATTGGGAAGATCTGGGCATAAGCACGGACACTTAGGTTGTGTTTGAAACTTAGAGCAGGTACAATAGCAAACTACTCCAGCCAACTATAAACATATTTCAAGGAGATAAGAGAGGAGAGAGAATAGCAACGAGCTACAGATTTATAGTCAGCTGCAGCACGGACTCCAAAATGCATGTGTGTATGACAGGTAAGTCTAGGTATTAATTGTGCAGTACATGTTTAGGTAACTATTATATGAATTGGCTATTAAATTGATTATGGATAATTTGTAGCCAGCAATTGGCTATACTATTAAACTTGCTCTTATGAAGATGAAGACAAAGTTGGTACACCTAAAAACGAGATAGTACATAATTAATTAAGTTTTAATTATTAGAAACTTGAAAAATGAATATATTTGATATTTTAAAGCAACACATATATAGAATGTTTTTACACAAAACACCCGGCTTAATAGTTTGAAAAGCGTGCTAACGAAAATCAAGGTAAAATCTTAATCCTCATAAGAAAAGAACTATATCGATTGAAATGCTAGTTAAAACATCGATCAACTCGCACTTGGCAGAAAATAGTGGAAATCAGCATCCCAAAATCATAAGACGCAGCTTTCCAATTTTAGAGAAATGTGGCAATCCTCCATTCCTAATACCCCCTAAAGATCCCTTTTGAACAGCAATTCATTGAGACTACATTTGATCCAAAAGGAGCCTCTACAAGTACTCAAGTAGTGGTGTCTCTAACAAAGTCTTCTATAAACAACAGACGTTCATAGCAAGTTAGCAACTGCACAATCAGCCCAATGCACAAAATAGTTTTAAGTACAGAGTAGTGTTAAATGTTAATAAAATATCAAATACTAGCCAAAAGTCATGACCAAAATATAAAAATGGGTTTACACTTGAACAAGAGTTACGTTGGAAGTTGCCCTTCTTTTTGGAGTCAACCAAACACATGGAGTTTATCAAGAATAAGACCGATAGAAACGAAGCTAGGGATTAACACCAGAAAGTATTTAACTTGATCATACCTGTATGTAAAAAAGAAACATGATTAGGAAGAGTAACAAAAAAAAGCATATCCAAAACAGTGAGGTCTACGCACTTATTATTGTTTTCTATTTGAACTCCAATTTCTAGAATTAGAGGCTTCTTCTCGTGTAAGCAACGGGACAACTTTTTGACAGTAGATGATAATCTTTTACGAAGGAGCTTCTCCTCCTGCCTTTCATGTTCTGAAATTTCTGCATCTCTAAAAGTGTCCTCCTCCTCATTCTTCCCGAATTGCCTTCTGTGCTCCAAAAATTCATCCATTGATAAAAGTTTCTGAGAGATGGAATAAAACAGTAACTTGCATCAGAATCTGGTTTACAATGATTACCATAACCTGGTGCTCTCCTTTAACAGAATATGGTTAAACTAATCTGTTTTTATTACAGGCATGCTATCTTCTTTATTCTTTTCCTTTTTGTTGCAAATCAGGCCGTGCTATATCTGTTGAGTAATTCGCCATGTAAATATGTTGTAGCTTTACTGGTTGCTTTAGCTTGCTACTTTTGTTATTGAAAATACAAGGTCTGAAGGTAGTTTCTACTTTTAATCTAAGTTGCTGTTCATGGTAAAAAAATGCATTCAAAGTTCTCTGTAGTTTAACTATATAGAATGTAGACATTCAATTTGAACAGTACAGTGAAAAATACTGCATCACTAAACACATTAAATGTTCTATTTATTTCTTATTGGTAAACTCGACAGTTTGAATTGCTAAAACTGCATTGTCTCCAAAAAATAACTTGTAGATGGAAGGTTACCTCTGAATCTCTGGTCACCCAGAATACTATCAGCCACTTTGAATCAGGCAAACCAAGGGCGTGGTAGAAAATTGTGAAGCAGTTGGAGCATAAGGATGCCAGAGTTGAATTTTTCACGTTGATGGTTCGTGCTACAATTTTAATCACAATATCTATCCTTGTGTAATATTTTCATGTGAGAACCTCCAGTTTTTATTTTTCTGTAACATCAATTTGTTTGTCAATGCCCATTTATTTATCTGTCACTGACTCACTGTTGAGCTATCAGCATATGATAAGGCAGCGAGTACTCCATGATTATGATTTTTCTTGTTAATATTGGTCACGAAATATTTTCAGCTGTTGGAGGCAATGGTGAAGAACTGTGGTGAGTATGTCTAATTTAAAGTTGCTGAACAGAATAGTTTAAAAAATAAATGGTTAAAATTGTGAAGAAGAAGGTATCTACCTCCTTAGGTTATTGCCACTACTCTCGCCACTACTCTTATGTTGTTTAAATTAGCAAAAAGAAGTAAAAAGGAGTACTGCATTTTTTAAAAAAACTAATGGCCTATTTGAATACAAGGGATTTGGATCCAAATGCTTAGGAATTTGAACTAAATAAGCAATTTAAAAGAAGTTGCATCACCCAAATGGTGGGAGGTTTTGGTTTGTTAAGAATTTGTGGAAAAGTTAATGTCCGCATTTTGATTGACTAAGATAGAAGACCGATGCTCATATAATTTTGTCAGGACATTTACAGTGACACTGTTTTTCTGAGTATTCATTTTCCGAATTTACAAAATTGTAAGATTTATGAAAAACATGGAATCCAAGTTTCCAACAAATCATCCATCATGGGAAAAAAAAGAACAGATGGATTAAAACATTAACTTGCATCAAAACCTGGTGTATGACGATTATGACAACCTATTGCTAACAGAGTATAGTTAACATGTTTTCTATGCTAACTTATTTTTTTATTTTTTTACAAATCAAGCCATGCTATCTCTGTATACGGAAGGTTAAATATAAAGTCCCTTCTTGTAGCAGGCTATTGATTGATTCCCCCCACCATATATTTTGGAATAAACTTGTTCCGAGGTGTGTTCTGTACTCCCTCTTCCCAACTTCTACTCTCTTTTCTTCCGTGCCCACACTTCTCGAACTACTAAAAACTTTTAAAAAAAATTCTTGAGGAAAGTTGCTATAAAAAATTATATTAATCTATTTTAAGTGTTTTTTAGTTAATACTTAGGGCCCTCATTGTTTCGCTTATGTTTATGCTTATAAGCTAAATTTGAATTTTAGAACTTAGTTTTTATTTTGATTTGTTTGGTTTTGTCATCGTAGTTTAGTTTATTCTACAACATTTATTTTTGAGTCACTAATAACACGTATATAAAAAAAATTACTCGCAAACGATGATTTTTTTTTTAATTTGCTAATAAGCGATTCAGATGAGCATACGAATAAGCGAGATAATGGGGCTCTCAGTTAATCATGGGCTAATCCACCGCCCCATTTTGTGTGCGGGTGACGGGTTACCAACCATTAGCTTCTAACACAGCCTAATTAAGATGATGTGTATGCCCTGATAAGCCCAAAACCAAGAACTCAAGGCCAGTGGAGGAAGAAGAAGAAGAAAACAGCAAGGCCGTAGTATGAGATTTCACAGATGTAACGGGATCCCAGAGGAAGGGGGAGGAAGAGTATTATCACCTCAGCGGGCTCCGTCCTCCCGCCGCAACCGGAGGAGCTGAAGAGGCGCCGCGGGTGGTCCGCGACCGCGAGCGATGGCCGGGCGAAGGAGGAGGAGGGGAACGCCGCCTGCTTGTAGACGGATTGTCTCCTCCCGGCCAAATCGGTGGCGGTGGGGAAGAAGAAGAGGCTGGATTGCTCCCGCGCTCCATGGATCGACCGCCGGAGCACGCCGCCGGCGGATCGGAGCAGCGGCGAAGAAGCCATTCTCAAGAAAGGAAAAAAAAAAAAAAAAACCTTGGTTTTT
>CM020178.1:15477006-15494485 GCA_009805545.1 Oryza longistaminata
TGTTTGTTTGTTTTTTTTTTCTCGTGGGACGCGGTCCCCGCCAGTAATGAAAAGGGAGGATAGGACCGAAGTAAAATAGCGGCCGTGTCGGATACGCCTCAAATTTTCGTCCCGGCCTTGTTCTCTCCTTTACTGGCCGAAAAAACGTGCTGGGCCTTGTCTGAAAAACCCTGGCCCTGTTAATTGTGATGTCCTTGTCCCTGAATCCGACCCCAGTAATAAGGAAAAAGTATACCGAAGGTTCCTCACTTTGTCCATCGAAAGTTACAAGAATCATCCCCAACCACAAAACCAGATAATGTTCGCGTCCTTCAACTAATCAAAACTGGTCACAATAGTTCCTTTGATGTTTTTTTTGGGCCCGGTTTGTGTCGTCCTACGTGGCGCTGAGTCATGGGGACCACATTCAAGGATGCCAGTCAATCTCCTCTCCCTTCCTCCTCCTCTCTCTCTCCTCATCTGACGCCGCGAGGAGCAACGCCACGACGGGCGGCCGGCGGCAGAGAAGCGCGCGCGGGCGGTTGGGGAACACTGGCGCGTGCATCTGCCCATGGGCAAGGGGATAGCACGGCGAGCCGCCGCCCCATCGGCGAGCACGTTCGTCGGAGGTTGGATGGCGGCCGGCGGGGATGGCCGGAGGGGTGAGGAGACGGCGGAGCAGGTTGGACGGGGCGCCGGTGCGTCGAAACATGAATTCGGCAATGACTAAAGGGGCAGCGTCACGGAGACCTAAAAGTGGATGGATGCGCGGAGACAAAGGGATTTTAGACAGGTTCAGCCCTTCAATGAGAGGTAATACCTACTCCCTGTTTAGCGGATTAGAATCCACCGGTGTAGTACTAGATCTGACGATCTAAGTTGTCTCATGCCCTAAGAGGGCCTCCTGCCCATTTATATAGATGGAGGGCAGAATTACAAGATAGGAAACCTTAACCAACAGGTATCGTTTCCTTAAACTACTTTTACAATCTTTATCAAACCAGGACTTTAGGCTGTTCCAGTAATATACAGGGAACGTAATATCCAAGTCATGATATGTTTACATATTCGCATAGATATAAGCTCTCCGTAAGATTAGTCGGATAACCAATGCGTTCTGTGGGTTCGGGTACCCATAATCTCCACAGTAAGTCCCTGAGACCTCAAGCCGAAAATGATAACCTTCTCTCGAACTAGATTACTCTCAAAGCGACGGCTTCACCATCTCGCCATGGTCTCCCGAGTGCTTTTACCAAATCTGACAGACTGTGGAGGGGCTGAAAATATAGTCAGGTGCATCGCTAGATGCACCTAATAGGCTTAGCCCCCACTATGTGGTTAATTGATCAACCAAGGGCATATAGTTTTTCCCCCAAGGAATAATAATCCAACCAACCGAGTGGTTTGATAATTATAGTCAACCAAGCGATTGATATTAATTGTAGCCATATGCGGTGGTGAATCCTGAATAACATGATCCGAAGTGATATAACAAGACTGCTTTGTAAATATGATGAGTGTAACCTAAAGTTTGGTTACATCATTGAAAAACTTCACATACGCAAAACAGCTATAAAGAAGCTGAATATATTGTGAATACAGAAATTTCCAAAGTATGTGGGCATACGCCCCTGCGCACAACTGCTGTTAACAGTGGCTTAAGTCCCTAAAAGACACATGGTTTCACCACACCCGGAATAATACGGCATATGTGGTGTGAATCCGAGTAAATTAAGCTCATACAGGATTTACCAACTCGCGTTGAAAAGTGACCAATGATATATAATCAGCCTAAAGCCATAATATGGTCAATAAAATGCACACTTAACGTGGCGAAAAGCAATGATTAATTGTATCCAATCAATTGCTTGATAAACACAAACAGCATATGACAATATAAAAAAGTCACGGAGCAGCTATATAAGCTTTACTGGTTTGATAACCTTTTAAGATGCTTGTACCAACTCCTAAAAAGTTGAAGTAAATGCGGTATAAAGGATTTTTAAGTATTGGGCACTGACACGCGCACTTTGGCCTAAGCAAAAAGTGCCCTTAAGTCCCTAATAAGAACGGATTAGGCCACCCCCTGAAAATATGGGCTGGGCCAGACATAGTAGGCCTAGGCGAAAAAATATGCCTTCGACACCCTTTAAAAGGATGATCGGCATGTAACATGCTCCCGAGTAATAGATCTAACCGGGTGATGATAGACGCAAGTGTAGCTCATATGAATAGCTTCTGTCTGAGTGATTAATCCCTTATGGAATACTCCAAAAGATATAAAATTGAAATCCCGACTGGCAGCAAGTATTCGGTTGATAACCCTTACGGGGAATTGAATAAATAGTCCAGTCTTTGAGTAATAGAAAATAGACAATGATCATGAATTCATGTTCATGTTTGGACACGGTCTAAATGAAGGTAGAATACTTGTTGTTTGAACTTAGTAAGCCCTGAGCCATATAGCTTGTCCCTTCTGTTGTAGTCACAATTGTCGCATCGATGGTAGCTGAACGCAGTGGGGCATAGAGACAAGACGACCAATATAAGATAATATTGTCCACCAGAGTGGCAAAATATTGGTGGGTAGTGAAGATAGTGATAACTAATCAAAATTGATGAAGTTGCAGCAGCCGTGGAGGCGAAGAAACCAGTCGGCAGTAGTCAGGTCACGGCCATCAATGAAGATGAAAAGCGCCCAGCAATAAAGTTGTGTAGCCTGGCAGCGAAATAATCAGCTTGGTGACAGACCACCGAGGCAAAATCAAGGCGATGACAAATCACCAATCATGAGATGAAGAAAATAGTCGGCGACGCAAATTGCCACGACAATGATGAAGATGACGATGTCGGTGAATCTAGTCAATAGCAAGTGTCGCAACCAATGAATAATGAAACGAGACGCTCATGCAATCATTTGTATAGTAGGTCAACCGCAAGGTGAAAGATAATAAGTGGCGAATAACATAATCATCCATTAGCAACACGGAGATGTCAGGGCGATGAAGCAGAGGTGCTTGTGATGATGGCAGTGACAATAATCCATCTAATTTAATGTTATAGCTTTATAGATGCTTCACTTGGAGGAGAGTTGATGCTATTGTCCAACTCGCTAAACCGAAATCATCGATGTTGTTGAAGTAAGACATGTCTGCTCCGAAGCAAAGATGAAGAAAATAAGACTCCTGATTGACTCGTGGGTTGATGAAATGATTTCTTCAGCTTGACATAAATTTTGTCAAATTTTGAGCCTTGTATTTGGTGTAGCCCCCGACTCTTGATTAGTTGTGGAACAACTGAAACATAGAGTCGAGAATCTGTAAGGCTTCTGTCGTCGAATAGTCATTGTTAATTGAAGGGATATGTGTTGAGATGTCCAAGTAGAAATCCTGAATATTGGAGAGCCACTTGTTCGTAGTAAAATAACACGGCATCGCATGCCGAGGATATCGAGGTTCACAAACGACCGTGTGGTTGGGAAGTAGCAAAACTTGCGAGTAGCCATAGAGTTTGCCGGTGCCGAAGATAATGAAAGATGAAAGTCGCTCCATTATGATGACAAAGTTGTATTGCTGTATAAGGAACACAAGTCGGGCGGTAAACCGAAGCAAACTGGTAGTGAAGACGCGGCACTTGTGAAGATGAAAGCTACCAGTCGGCGGCGGCATAACCAGTCGGCGACGGAAGACGATGATGTCCATCAGTAATGGTAGCGGTATAAACTGCAGACGTAGAGGCGAGGGCACTAGTCAATCAGTAACCGAGATGCACCGGGCGGTGAAGAAAGATAAGGCCAATCAACACTGGCAAGATCATGCAGGCCATAGGAAGTGAAGAAACGCAGTCGGCAGTAGACGTTGGCAACTTGTGTTGACATGCTGACAAGGCCTATTATGCGGTGACGGCGATGTATCCGCCAGCCGTGAAGAAGAAGCATCAGTGCGTCATAACAGGCCAGCCGTGCAGGCGTGACACCAGTTCGGCGGCGGATGAGGGCGGCCGGCGTGAAGACGTAGACGCCCCAAACGTGCATAATAGGCCAGCCGTGCAGGCGGAAAAACACCAGTCGGCAGCGAACGAGGCGGCCGGTCGGTGAAGACGTAGACGCCCAACAACACGGAAAATAGCCAGCCGTGCCAGGGCGGAAACACCAGTTGGCGGCGGACGAGGCGAACGGTCGGATGAAGACAATAGACGCCCAACAACAGCGGCATAATAGGCAGCTCGTGCAAGCGGAAACAACCAGTTCGGCGGCGACCGAAGAACGCCGGTCGGTAAAAGACGGTAGACGCCCAACAACGGTGGTGAGACCAACCAACCGTATAGCGAAGACTCCAGTCGGCGGCGACGACTGCAGCCGGGCTGGTGCATGTTCTGACTGATCCATTCCTGGAGCGTAATGAGATAAGATTAAAGCCATGAATCCCTTTTATGTTAATTTGGATTTGGATCCTAGCAGAACAAACATATAGCGATGAGTAGTATCTGAGTAAATATAAATACTCGAGAAAAATGCAAGTTTTAAAATATTTAAAATAGTAGTTTCTCCTCTTGTCAATTTTGTTTCCCCGAGCAGATGACTCCTTACGTTTAAAAACACTCTGCCCGAACTAGTCATAGTCCAAGCATCGGGAGTCGGCCTAGGCACTTCCCAAACATGCATACTGAGTGACATGAATTGTCATTTATAGAAAAAGTTTCACGGATAGAATTTACTACTCGGGGTACTTTGCAATTCATAAAGCACAGAAAATAGATTAATCTCATCTCTATGCTTTTGAATTTATTCCGAATAATACTTAGCACCTTTGCGTTATCGGTCCATCAACGACCCTCGGGTACTAGAATCAGCCAAAGGCAACTACGCATTGGCAAAACAAACGGAAAAGCAATTAGGAAGATAGAACTCGCCATAACTCGATAGGTACTTTTGTACTCAGATTATGTCGCAAAGCAATCAGATAAAGTATTATGAAAAATAATGAATAACATTTGTACCCCCGCACTTGCTACTCATGAGAACCATTGATGTAGTGAGGCGAGGAAAAGGAATATATCATATAAAGGAAAAGAAAATGATGACTTGCTTTGTAATATTCCTCTTGGGTAGATGGCAAAGAGGTGACCAATGTGGGAACAAAGTCATCATCATAACAATGAAGAACAGTCCAGTTCGGCGGCGACGAAGGCCGAGTCGATGGTGCAGTGGAAGATGCGCACCAATGGCGGTATATATAGGCCAGCGTCTAGCGGAGACATCAGTCAGCGGCGGCGAAGCAAGCCGGTCGGTGAAGACATGAAACACCATGAACGGCGGCCATAATAGCCAGCCGTACAGGCGAAAATACCAGTTGGCGGCTGCGGAGGCAGGCCGGCGTGATCGTAGACGCCACAACAAAGCGCATAATAGGCAGCCGTGTACGCGGAGAGCACAAGTCGGCGGCGGCGAAGGCAAGTCCGGTCTGACAGACGTGAATGCCCATGGAACGGCGGCATAATAGGCCAGTCCGTGCAGGCGAAACACCAGTCGGCGGCTTGCGGAGGCAGCCGGGCGGCGAAGTCGTAGGCGCCCAACAGCGGCGGCAAAATGGCTTAGCGTGTACTGCGGAGACACCAGTTCGGACGGCGGTGAGGCAAGCCGGTCCGTGAAGATGTAGAGCCAACAACGCAGCATAATTATGGCCAGCCGTGCAAGCGGAGACACAAGTCGGCGGCAGACGAGCGGCCGTCGCTGAAGACATGGACGCCATGAACGGTGGTCGTGACCAACCAGCCGTATCAGGCGAAGACCAAATCACGGCAAATGAGGCGGCAATTAAGGCGAGTTGCCATTAGTCGCGCTGAAGTCGGCTCGGATCGATCTCTTGCACATGAATCCATCGCATATGCAAAAAGAAAGCCAACATATAGATCGTGTTAGTGACAGGAAATATTGATGCTTATCATATACTGGAAAACATCTATTTAAGTATATGCATGATAACAAAGTTTAATCCACGCGTGTTGATTGACAACACATCGGGCATGTTTTTCAGGGAGCTGTTAATTTCCTGCCTTGAGCTTTCCTGTGCATGGAGCAAGGCATCATGGCGAGAAGCACATATATATCCCTATTCAAATCACATGCTCGTAGCAGCTGGTCAAAGCTGGAAGCATCAGCATGTCCGCATGGTTCCCAGTGAGCCGTGGCCGCTTACGACTTTGGACTCATGGATGAGTAGCGCGGATACCTTTTCTTGCACGGCAGCAGCTTGTTAGGTAGTTAGCGTCCATCAGAGCAACTCAGCCGCCAGCAGTATATGCGCGACATGCAAAAAGAGCAATTAGAAATAACAATATCATCTCATGATTAGAAACTCATCTAACAGAGGATTAAAATTAGCAAGATGAACCCAGATAGAATATGCATGTAGATCGGTCAGAACATGCATCGTAGATTACTGCCTGGTGGCCTGGCGATCTCGTGCGCAGCACCTGCGCGCACTGCCGCCCGCGTTCAGTTCGCATGGAGGAACACGAGGATTGGATCCGAACACACCGGGAGAAGCGCCCTTGGTTTTGACTGCAGTCGGATGCCATGATATTGGAGATTGGAATCGATGAAACCGATCCGAGATTGATCCCTTCGGTAGATTGAATCCGAGACGAAAGGACAGAGCTTCCCGAATCCGGCGATGTTCGAAGAATTGTTCCATCACACTCGTCGTGAGGAATCTCGATCGCAACCCTACTGTGCGCGCCATTGTCGAAACAGATGAATTCGGCAATAATAAAAGGGGTAGGCGCACGAGACTTAAATAGTGGATGGATGCGGAGAACAAAGGCTTAAGACAGGTTCAGGCCCTCTCAATGAAGAGGTAATACCCTACTCCTGTTAAGGGATTTAGAATTCCACCGGGTGTAGTAAAGATGTGACGATCTAGTTGTCATGCCCCCTAGAGGCCTCCTGCCCCACCTTATATAGGATGGAGGGCAGGATTTTACAGAGATAGAAACCTTAACCAAACAGGTATCGGTTTCCTAATCCTACTTTTAAACTTATCAAACAGGACTTTTAGGCTGTTCCATAATATATCAGGGAAAACGTAATATCCCAAGTCATGATCTAGTTACAATATTCTCATAAGATATAAGCTTCGCCTAAGACTAGTCCGGTATAACCATGTCGTGTGGGGTAGGGTACCCATAATCTCCACAGCCCGGGAAGGGCGGGACGGTGCGGCGAGCAGCGTCCCCGAGAGGGAGTCGAGTTCGGCAGACTTCATGCACCGCGCCCTTCTTGCCGTCACTTTCACTCCGCCGCCTCTGCTCTGCTCGCCGTCGCCTCCATCGCGTCGCCGCTCCGCTCCATCCCACCGACTTCGTGCGCCGCCGCTCCACCAGCAGCCGCGTACTCCTGTTCCCATGTGCGGACTCCTCCTCGTCCTCGTCGTTGTTGTTGGCGTTGCCTGGGTGCAGGGGACGCGATACTGTTGCCCGTTCCCGTGCTCAGGGCACATCAACCCGACGTGAAGCTGGCCGAGCTGCTTGCTGCACTCGCGCAGGGTGCCCGTCACGTTCGTCAACACGGAGCACAACACGAGCGGCTGCGGCGGCGGCGGGGCGCTGCGTGGGCGGACGGGTTCCGGTTCGAGGCGGTGCCGGACAGCACGGTGAGGCTGTACCTGTCGTTGCGGAGGAGCTGCGCGCGTGCTGGTCTGTGAGTTGCGAGGAGGGTGGCGAGCGACGGCAGCAGCGGTGTTGCTGCCCGTGAACATGCGTCGTGCTCAGTGGCCTCGTCAGCTTCGCGTCCATCGTGGTGCATCGCATCGATGTGCCTGTGCGTGTTGGTGTAATTAACCGTGTAATGGGTTGTGTAATCTGGTGGCAGCGTGATGCTTTCCCTCAGATCTGATCGATGCATCCCCATTTGATTAATACCTTCCCCAGAGGCCATAGCGACAACAAACAGCAGCAACAGGCACAAGATTCAGTGGGCGCAACTTGTAAAAGGGGAAGAAGCTGGCGTACGTACGTGTAAACTCGACTTTGACGAACGAGTTGATAATGAACAGCGACGGCGCATGGCCCTGTCGGATCTCGGCCGAGTTCTGCAGTTTTCCTCCTACAAATTTGTCCCGATTCCTTTGATATAGCTTCTGGCCCACCAAAGAAGATGACAGTGTAGCTTCGCCGGCTAGCTTCAGAGCACTGCAAAACAAATATATAATTAGGCAATATAATTCATTTATTATTATTTAATTTATTATTTTAAATACTATCTCTCAACTAGATACTAACCTTGCTGATATCAGGACAACTTGATTCTGTTTTTCGCATATTCCTTCTCTTTTGCTTTCTTTAGCTTTGGCTCTCTCGGCTTCCATAGCTCTTCCTTCTAGGCATCCTTAAGAATAGCCATATATGCTACCCTTTTGTATCGGCAAGTTCAGCCTTAGTCTCTTTCAGTTCCTCTTCTGTCTCAAGCCATACGCCTTTCAGTTCCTCTTTTGTTCTTTGTGTTCATTCTTTCCAGTCTCGACCTATTGAACATAAATGTTGCAAGGGATGTGAAAGATATAGGGACACGTATTCTTTGAATTCTATATGCAATCTCGGACCTTAAAAATACATTTAAACATTCTACAAACACTCTTAAAACGCTACATAAAATCCTATAAACGCTCTTTGAACCCATCACACAACATTATATAAATTAAAGAAATCCTAAAAATTTTGAAAAAACAACAAAATATTCGACCTTTGATTTTCACTTAAAAAGTGAAAACACATTTATTTAGGTTGCTAGATATATTATAGATAACACCGATTAAATATTATCTCAAGAAACACGGGCCTCTCCACCCACCCTCTGGCCGTTATGTACGCATATAAGTACGCAACGTAGTACATGCATCATGCCCTCCCTCTAACACCCCATACTCTTTTTTTTTTAATTCACTATAATAAATAATAAAAATTAATACATATATCGCTTAGTAATTAAGAGCCATCATAAAAATATGTAAAATGAAAATACGATATTGAACAGATCTATGCTTTGGCGAGGGCAATCAAATAACATCATTTTTTTAATTTATTTTAACTATAGTTTTTTTTGTAATTAAAAAGTAAATTAAGATTAATATACTCAATATTTGCTATATAAAATTAAAAATATATACTTTGAACATAGTTCACAACAATGAAACAACTAATGGAACATTTAAAATTTAGCAATATGTTACTTGTGTCATTCGTTAACTCATTTCTAAGTATAAAATATATTCTCTATGGTGTTATTAAGTCAACACAGTGTCATATTTTAAAAATCAGAAAAAAAAAATCTTACAAATTAAGAAAAATAAAACATCTGACGATGAACTTCCCAGTACATCGTTGACATATTATTTTCAAAAACATTAGAAACATGTCATGTCTTAAAATAGAACAAAATATCTGAGAAAAACAAAATCTGATCACTACTTTACTTAAATAGCTAAGAGAAAAAAAAAGCTCCCTCCACCTCCCTTGCTCACATGCACGCAAACCTACCAACCCCCTCCTTTTGCTCCAGCTCTACCTAGCATTCATTTGCTTATAAGCTATCAAGGTGAAAGGGACAAACTAATAGTTAATAAGACTCACGTAATATGCCTGTCTATATTATGCTGACTCTAATTATAACCAAACAAGAATGTAAGCATCCATATGCATATATTATACTATATAAAGAAATATGAAATTGGAGCCACATCGATCCACTGCACTTTGGTGCATGTCATGAAATTTGGGAACATGAGATTCGCACTTTGGTGCGTGTCTCATCCAAATAGCTAATGAAATACTATAAAACAATGTCAACAGCTAATTGAGTCATTATAAATCAAGTCTACAAACATGTTAGTAAACCTCAATCAATAGTATGCCAAAGTCTATATTTCAAAATATAAATTAATGTTAAAACTCTGTTGATTTAAAATATTTTGTTTTAAAAAACCAACTAATATCAACATTATCAATAGGAAACGAGACCTTAGGGATATGCATGTAAATTTCTCTATCTTATTCAAATAATAAATGCATCAAACAATATGAATCATAATAAAAGGACGAATTAGTTTGACCGATACAAATTAAAATACATGTACGCAATAAAGTTTTTTAAATTTTGATACAAAAGGTTACCTCTAAAACGTCAATTAAAAAGCCTTACTTTGATATACATTTAATTTCGTTAGATATGTTTCTAAATAGACTAAGTCAATACCCTTATTTATTTACCTCTATCTTAAATGGATGAAGAAAATATACATATAGATACATATTAACACCCGGGCATAAAGCCTAACAAAATAGGTTAAAAGAATTATACTAGCAATGCATCTTACGATACTTGTCCGCGAATGAGGCGGGCTATTTTTCCTAGTTCAAATAGTAGGTAGATAAGTTTCAGTTTTGTCCATGTTGTTCATGCGTAGCACGTCGAGTCGGCTAGCATGTCGTCTATGTAATGATGTAACTAACCCTGTAGTCTATAATGCCCAACTCATATAAACGATGGCTCACCGTAAGCCTCGCGGCAAACCTGAGTTTTACAGCAATTTGGCTACTCATGACAGAGTAATTTGATTGATTTGCGCCCAAGAAGCATAGCAATCATTATCCATAAAACCTCTTTTGTAGGCTTTCGGACCTCTTTTCCATGCCTCGGAATATTTCGTAAGAACAAATCAATGTCGCACTTCTCTTCTGAAATTTTTTCACAGAAATTGTTATTGATGAAATGATACATTTATCAGTACTAATGAAATAGTTACTTTTTTATGCTACCGATCAAGGTATTCACGCGGATAGTGGTTGCTGTCATGCCTCACTATGCTTGTCATCATCTTTTGCTGAAGGTTGAAATTGGATAGACACGTCTTGGCAGCCTGCGAGCGATCCCATCAAAGTTGGCAGAAGCTCGGCGCTGTGATAGTGAAACGCACAAATGACATAAGATAGGCATCAGAGCACAAAGAGGCGAAATCGAAGTGCAGCGCCTCAGAAAGTTCAGGCATAGGGGGGCTTCAACTGTGGCAAGCGATAGAAGCTGCTCTGCAGCAATCCATCGCAATCATGGTGATCTGCAGGACGCGGGCGCACTGGGCCATGGCGAGTTGCTTCAGCTGGAAGCTCCGGATACATCACACGATTGCAGCATCGGGCTCTGTAAAAGCAGAGCCGAACACAAACCAACACCTGCCGATCACTCGGCTGTGGCATAAACACAAACACGTAGCGGCACTCGCAATCCAAAGGCCATACCGTGTATGGAGAGGGATGTGCAAACCACATCGGCAGCGAGCGCGCATCCGCGCGTGTGGAGTTCGCGACGGCCAGGGGGTGTACGCGAGAGGAGGTAGCGTCGAGGTGGACGACTCCGGCGGCGTGGAAGTGGGCTTTCCCCGATCGCTGAGCGGTCGGTAGGCGAGGAGCAGCGACGGTCGAGTGCGGGCTCACGCAGGGCTGCACCAATGCGACGATGCCACCCGCTGGAATACGTCGCTGGAGGCTAGCGCGCTGGTGGACGTAACCCCGGAAGGCGGAGGCTTTCCCGCCGAGATCCATTGCGTGCCCCGGCGGGCCGCAGGCATTCGGCCGCCACGAGGGCCGGTGGCGAGATGCCTGCGGCTCGCCACCCCCGCATCGTGCTGCGGGAATGGGCCGCGGCCCGGCAGCTCACGCGGATGTCTTCCGCCTGCGAGCAGCAAGCGACAGCGAGTTGCGATGCGGCGCGCATCGCCCATCGTCGACGGGAGGGCGCGGTGGTACGGACGACATATCCCTGATTAACATCTGCTCTACCACGCTGACACTCCACAATGACGCCCCGATATTTGATATCACGAGCGCGGAATTTAATTTTATGTCTAGCAAGACACAAGTATACCCGCCTGAACGCAGACGCTCACACGTGCGCACACTCACCCCTATGAGACGCACACACGGCACACCCTACACCTATGAGACTCCAAAAAAATGGGCAAGCATATCTTGAGACGCTGTCGACGGGTACGTCGCTACGACTGAAAGAAATAGCCGTAAATGCGAGCACTCGTGTTCAAATCTAAGAATTTGAACCGAGTGGGCTGGTTCCATCTATAAGGAACCTAACCATTGATTGTCGCCTTACAATTTTCGAATTTTACGGCACAATTTTGCATATCTCGCCTGGTTGATTATAACTTTATTGTCAGCCGTAATGATGAATAACAAAATAATTTTATGGATAAAATTTTCGTATATTTTTTGCCGACTCAAAAGCTTTAAAAAATAAACTACAATAAAAAATATCAACTCAGATTTAAAATTGAATATTTTCTGCGAACAACGATGGTTGATGTGGTTGTTGCATCAGACTTAATTTATCCTTATAGTTAACGGATCCATGTTTATTGGTAACTTTGCTATTCTTAAAAAAGATACCACTACTATACACAATAGCGGATGGATTCTTGAAGTTTTTGTAAATTTAAACATGCCATGTATATATCTTGGATGTAGTTGGACCAGGTTTTTCATATGCCATCAGCCCTCAGAGACCTGACAAAAAAGGGTTGAGGGAACCCCCAAAAAAAATGTTCAGAAATTTTTTTATTCCTTTTTTTTTTCTTTCCCAGACTCTTCCTTACCTTGGCAATTCTGGTGGCGTAGGGCAGTGATGGCGGCAAGTGGTGAAAGGGTCAACGCTAGGGCTCGCTGGTGACAAATGCCCCCTGCAGCGATATCAAGGCTTGCGAGGAGCAGCAGCAACGCACCACGACAGTGGTGCACTCGAGCAGCAACAGCCCCGGGCGACAGTAGATCGCTCCTCACTCATCGTGCAAGTATACAGGCCTGGAGTGCAGAGCAATGGCAATTGCTAAGGAAGGATTTGCATTTTCTATACGGGCAAGGAGAAGAAT
This sequence comes from Oryza longistaminata, assembly GCA_009805545.1. Taxonomy (NCBI): domain Eukaryota; kingdom Viridiplantae; phylum Streptophyta; class Magnoliopsida; order Poales; family Poaceae; genus Oryza; species Oryza longistaminata. Next base: position 15,489,915 of record CM020178.1, read on the forward strand.
AAGATGGAGAAGGATTTGGGGTCTTTATTGGGATTTGGGTGTCATTATTATAGCTAAAAGGAGCAAGGAGAAGATATAATGATGGAAGAAGGATTTGGGTGAGAGAAGCTAAAAGGAGGTATATGGCGATGCGCTGTGATGTGGAAGGAGGTTGAGCGAAAGTGTTCTTGCAATGGTGTGGCCATTGCCACAACTGCAGTTAAACATGGTCAAAGGGCGATTAGACCGACAGGTGGCACACTCAACAAGTTCCGAATTTAAACTGTGCAACTTTCAAGTTTTGGGGACCTATATAGTGCCACCACCCCACAAGTTAAAGAACCGCAATGTTTTCACTCTAAATATATTTTGATAATAAACAATATGTTTATTTTGTTGTTAAAGATGTTTGCATTTTTGTTTATGAACTCGACGCTCAAACTTAAAGAAGTTTATTAAGAACCAAAGTCAAAAACAACTTATAATATGAACAAGGAGAGAGAGAGTAGTATATAAAAGTCATAATCACAGTAAAATTTATGAGAAGGGCAATTGCTATTTTTACAATAAGAGGTCTAAGGTCAACTACTTCTCAGTGGCTATACAAATTTGGGGTGGGTAGATCTAAGGTCCATCTATAGTTTTGCATTCGCATTGGAATAATTTTAATCCATGATGTTCAAAGAAGCTAAACCAAGTTGTGGCTAGAGTAAGTACCAAGCTGAATACAAGGTAATGGCAAATGCAACTTGCAGACTGGTTTTGTTTGACGCTTTGAGTCTATAATCGACTCCTATATTTGTGGGCGACAATAATATGGAGTTACTTATTTGTCACAACCCCATATCCATGCAAGAATAAAGCACAATAGAAGTTCATCTTCATTTGGGCAATTGCGCATATAACCCTCTAAGCTAACTACCAATTTGACCTCCTTTTATCAACTTTGCTCTTTTGACCATTCTTTTCAAATTGATGATTCGGTCTACCTATCTGTTAAGCGCATGTAACGGTGTTAACTGGAGCACAAAATGTCTCTTGTGCCCTTGTTCATTTGACCCTATTGCAACATGGTAAACCACTCGTCAGTTCTGTCTTCTCTCTTCTCCTTCCTCCCTCTTCTCTCCTCCTCTCACCTGAGCACCGCCGCCACTCCTCGTCGCCGCCTGCCATAGGCCCGCGAGCACCGTCGCCGCTACCTCCTCGCCGTCGTTTGGCCGTCGTCGCCCCTCCCCGCTAGACGGCCGCCGCGGCTCCTCTGTCGCCGCTGAGTGTTGTTAGCCCTCCTTCGCCGATCGCACCGGTCGTAGCTCGAGTTCCACCGCCTAGGCCCGCCGCCAGCTACTTCCTCATCGTCACTGACACCGTCGACCCCTTCCTCCCCCGGACCATCGCGGCTCGAGTCGCCGCCTAGGCGCCGCCGCTGCCGCTCCTCTTTCTCAAAGCGCTATCGCCGCTTCATTCATCCCTCTGGCCTCCACGCGCCGCCGCCTCCAGCCCAAGTTCCGGCGCCGCTCTCCTCCACGAGCGATGCACCGGCACTTCCCTCTCCATGCTCCGCCCTGCTGCTCTCCTCTCTCCATGCTTGCCGCCACCGCCCCTGCCTCCACAAACCGGCGACGGTGAGCCTCCCTCCGCTCTTGGGCCCGCGCCGCCGTCACCGAATTCCACTCCTCCACGCGCCTCCCATGCCCCCCCCGACGGCCACCCCTCTCCTCCATGAGCGGCGCGCCTTGGTTCCCTTTCGTGCCGCCGTTGGCGGTTCGAGGGAGAAGAGGAGACAGAAAGAGAGCGAAGAGTACGACACTATTCTGATAGGGTTAGAGGAATAAGGTTTTTCGAGGTATTCTGGTCATTACGAAGAATACTTGGTATTTCTTTTTAATTTTTATTCAAATTATAACGGTGAAGTGGAAACAGGGTTAGCCAGTAGGTTCGTTTTTGAAAAAGCAGGGTCAAACACAAGTAGAAAAAGTAGGGTCAGATTGGTCAGTTAGGCATCTAACACGGGTTCAAAATAAAGCATATTGTCCTTTTCAATTTTATCAAGGAAATAGTAGCTCGAAAGATTTCGGGATGCAGAGTCATTCATTATGTTTTGCGATATCCTTGATATTCCTGATATTCAACGGAGACCATTTCCTTTTAATGCTATCTATAAAACATGTACATCTCAGCAATAGACTAGATTAATAGTAAACCACCTCAATAGTATGTCTACATGGGTATCTATAGCTCTCTCATGCATTGCCTCGTTTTTCTCTATAAACTATCTCTAAGTTAGTAGATAGCTTTGCTCTCTCTCTTCATTTAATATCTTCCATATAGGAAAATATGCTGACATGGATTTCTTGTAGAGAGCCTATAGATAACCATTGTGGGTGTCCTAATAGAGCACGATAAGCCGGCAACACAAGCATCCACGTCATAAAAATCATAGGTGGAAGAGAGAGAAAACCGGAGAGAGAAGGCAGCGGGCGCTAATGCAATCGCCGAGCTCCAGCTCAGGAAACGATGCAAATCCTCAGGGCTTATTCGTTTTAAAGGATTTTTTTCATTCATAGGATTAGGAAAAATAAAGGAATAGGAATGGCTGAGGAGTCCAATCCTATGGGAAGCTAAACCTCAGGAATTGAAAAAAAAGTGCATTCGGATATACCACAGGAGAAGTGTAGGAAAATTTTCAAGAGATCATACTAGATGCAAAAATTCATGTGTTTTACTGATACAGCTGGCACAAAAGGAAATTTCCCTTCAAATTTCCTATAGCTCAATCCTGTAAACCGAATGCTCTGTATACAGGATTCAAATCCTCTGTTTTGGAAATCCTTTGGTTTTCCTTATAAACGAATAAGCCCTGAGAACCAGCCCTCAGTCCTAGCTTTTGCCCAATGACTTGACCATTGCTCCATCAGAGATTGGGTAGAAGGAAACAAGTCTGATTAAAAAAATAAAAATCAACTGCTTAGGGATGTGTGGGTAGGTAACATAGCAGCTAGTTATTATACGTATCATCTATTGGTACTATCTATTACTTACGTGTACAAATTTTCAGCCCATCAACGGACGATACTATTAAACTTGCTCTTACGGCCGAAAATCGTGCTGGGCCTTGTCTGCAATCCTGGCCTGTTTATGTGTTCCCTATCCGACCAGTAATAATAGCAAAGGTATAAGTTCACTTTAAGCTCCTCGATTTGTCTCTAAGTTTGAAATTTGTCACTTTACCATAAAATCGGATACAACTCATCCCCCAATTTATAAAATCGTGCAAACAACAACGCATCCCCCAACTTACAAAATCGTGCAAACAAGATCCCTAGGTAGTATTGTCCCCAGTTTTGGCAGATGTGGCGCCTACGTGGTGCTTCTTTAACAAGATCTTCATCCCACGTGACATTGATGTGGCAAAAAAAACCGTGGGACCCACATGTCAGTTACACACACAAATAATAAAAAATGGTGGGGCCCATGTGGCCCCACATGGCATCCTCACTACTCCCCTCTTCTCTTTATGCTCTCTCCCCCCCTCTCTCTCTAGCGTAGCGGGCGGTACAGTGGCCGGCTAAAGATGGCGATCTTTAGTACCGGATTCGTGGTCCCGGTTTGAAACCCAGGACTAAAGAGGGTTGCAAACCGGGACTACTAGGGGTTTCTACAGCAGTGCATCTTTTTCATGAAACCATTCGGTTCGTATGGCTATCACTGATCACGCCCTTATTCACTGGTGCTATTTTTACTTATTCCCCCATCTGACATTAAGGACTAGATGAAAAGACCTAAATGCATCTCCCATTTAATCCTCCTCCCCACTTCTCCCTCTCATCTCTTCTCTCTTTCTCCTTGTGCATCTGTCACCACTAGCCATCGCCGCCGATTGAGAACCTTTCTAAGCAACGTCAAGATACATCAAGATGGAGGCCAACAGTAGGCCAAGTGGCCCAAATTGACGACGAGGGAGGCCATGCAATCAGGAGGCGGAAGGTGTTAGTGAAGTTTTCGACAAACGAGGAGTCGAGAAAGACGATGAGACAATGGAATGGAGCTGCCCCTTAGCTTAGGGAGGAGGAGGCCAACCGAGTGTTGCCCGCTAGTGCCATTGGCGGCTTATAGGGCATGCAAGCCGGGAAGCGACCTTTATAAGTTGATTCCCCTCTTACTAAACTAGCAATATTTCAATGGGGGTAAGCTAGCTTGATCTGCTAAGTGCTCAAGGTGAGAAGGGGCATGGGAGCGTTATTGTTCATACACGAATCTCTTGATGCAATTTTAAATGTTAAAAAAACTTCATGAAATTTAGAGTATTTTTCATGTGACTAGAAAGATAATATCCCATGTTGCATGGATCGTAGTCTCACATGTTCATCATGGTTCTGCATAGATAATTTCATAAATTGCATCATTCCGATTCTTCACTTGTAGTACTGAAGATTTTGATTATTTATTGAATTTAGAAAAATAAAGATTTACTTTTGATATTCATTAATTTAAATTCTTTGACTGTCAACCCTTTTTTTTTAGCTCCATCAATTTCTCAAAAGTACTTGAAAATCCTATAGCCTATCTCTCTCTCTCTCTCTCTCTCTCTCTCT
>CM020178.1:15503691-15518484 GCA_009805545.1 Oryza longistaminata
TTGAAGACTATCAAAAGAAGGTTTACTACGGAATGGGAGCTGACGGCCGCGGCGGCGGCGGTGGGTCGCCGGCGCTGGTGTCCGAGAGCAAGGCGGCTTCCACCTGCACGAACGACCCCAACACGCACTCTAATGGCACTCCTTGCCCAAGTCCACCGCACAATTAAACCAGCTGCACGTCGTGCAGTTGCATGCAAGATTTTGGCTGATCAATTCTTTCGTGGCGTTGATTGAAATACTACATGAGTATATATATATATCTATACATATATATGTACAATAAGTATAGATGCATGTTAATATTGTTCGTCGTCATTGGTTGTCGAAAATAAAAGTAGAGTTAGTTTCATATATATCGTTGATGCACGCAACATATATAGTGCTGAAAGTAGCTTGTAAACATTACAGAGTATACTGTAATTTTATTTGTTCAGTCCATTTGCTTGTGTATATATACCACCAGGATGATTTCACAAAGAGCATCAGATACGAATTTGTCGTATTTGTTCAATAGCAAATACATGCTAATCCTTAAACTTGTAACGGGGTACCATCCCAGATCCGAACTTGTATTTATATATCCTAAATCTCATGGTTTATTGTACCACCCGTTATATAAAGTGCAGATGACACAACTTGAACGTTGTCGTGGGCGCTTCCAGGTAGTTTTTGTTTTAGCTATCTAGTTAAGAATTTTGTATTGAGCCCCCCTCTTCTATAGTATATCTACAAATCAACTCCCACCGTACCACTCCCAAGTCGACTCCCATCGCGCCCGTAAGAGAGGAGGCAAAGAGACGGGGATATATTAGCGTTGCTGCGGTCATCGATTATTGAAGGATGTCAGAGCCAAGATAGAGGGTGATCCTACGAGTTCAGTGTGGTGTTATTGTACAATCGCGCGCCGTGATCTTCCCGTAATATATGGTCAAACGTCTGGCTTCAATTGATGGTGACAATCACACCACATCAAGCTCGCGAGATCACTCTCTTCATATCATACGGTCCATCTTGGTATGGGAGAAAATGAATCGAATAATATCCGATCTGGTCTGCTCCGAATCCATCCAAAACGAGGATATGAAATGGGTTTATAGAAATCCGACAAGTGTAGATTATCCGATAGTACATTTGCCTGATAATCCGAAATTATCAACCTACATAACCCCATATTTGTTGTATACAACATGAGCTGACTTATCCAATAACCTAACTCATCAATTAATTCTACTCTTTAGTTTGAGGCTCTCATTGTCTCATCTCACACTTGCTTAGCTGCATTTTTATCTATATTACTTTATGAGATAATTCAAGAAATATCATTGACAAACGTCCAAATCCAAGAAATACCATCAACAAGTGTGAGTTACCAAGAAATGTCATCGTACAAATGACTTTGTCCCAAAAATACTATTGCCGTTAGGGTTCCGTCCATCCTGCATCCATCCGCCTCTATTCTATTAATTAAGATGATTAATTAAGTATTAAGTATAACAAATTTTAAATATATATCTATTATATACTAAAAGTCCATTAAACTTTCTACAAACGCTCCTAAATCGCCATGTGGCATCCTATAAACACTCTCGAGTTGCCACATGTCACTCTAATAAAATAGAAAAAATCTGACCGTTGATTTTCATTTAAATTGGTGGACCTACTAAATTTTGATCGTTAGATTTATATTAACAGAAAAACAAAATCTCCCTCCGTCCAACGTACGTCGTACGTACGATCCCTCCACACCGTACGTACTATCCATCTAACCGAAGACCGTGTCGCTGTTCTAAACGACTTCCTTTACGAATATGGAGGGAGTATGATTCAAGAATTAACTCCTTGATCAATTGAAGGATAATTAAAAACAGATACTCTATCCAAAAATTAAAAGTTAGTCCGCACCAATGTTGCTTGGACGCATACAATATATTCTATCATGTTTTTCTAACCATGGCTATTCTATTAGCCATCAGATACCGCCGTGTTAAGCAACTACGCGTGTTAATTTCTTACACATTTTGTCTTTGCCCTTGCTCTTCACAATATGCATTTCTTGGTTATGAATTTCACCAAGAACGAAATGAAGCGATTAATTGGAAGAATGGAATTAATCTTATGTATTTTGATGATCTACATATGTCATTATGTATATGGTGATATGCATAGTGCGATGCCGAAGCATTAGTAACGCAGAGAGAGTATATCTTTTTTGTTATGTTCTAAAAAAAAGTGTATCTTTTTAGTTCCACACAGTTGGAATTGATCCAATTCTAAGTCTCCTGCAGATTTTGGCAGCAAGTTCCTCATACGTCATTCAGTCCACACGCTTCAAGTTAGTCAGATTGACCTGAAAGACAAAGCCAAGCACGAAGAGTCTAAATTTCAACCAAATGAATTCGTTCGGTCATCAAATGACCGGTGGTTAAACTAGCACATATAAGTACAATCTGCCTGCATGCAATCTTCAGTCAGCTCTTGAAAGTTGAATAATAATCTTCAGACACCATATATACGAATTCTGCCTGTTTAATCCGTCAAGAACGTCCCCCCCTGCGTACCGGCATTGTCGATCAGGAAACTTCAGCTTAATTTTCTTCTTCTCGTTTGAACAGCGAGAGATCGATCGATCGATCGAGCTGGGAAACTATTATAAGTAGCTCGTATCCTCTGAATCTTTGGACTCACACCATTCCTACAGCAACCTAGCCAGCTCAGTTAAGCTGAAATTAAACAAACTGCCGCAAGCTATAACTAGAGCTAAGACAGTTATACATCCAGGAGCAGAAGATGAAAAGAGGAGGCTCCTCGTCGACGACGACTGCGGTGACGATGACGATGGTCGTGCTGCTGCTCGTCGTCGCAGCGGCGTCGCTGCGTGCCGCCGACGCCGCGGCGGCGGCGGTATGGTTACCAGCAGCATTATGTACTGTGGTATAAAATCTACATCTTAATTAGCAATTGGATTATATGCATAATGCAATACTAGTGCACGAGATCGCGAGCTAGTGGTGTGCTGGTTGTGGTAGGTGCCTCGTCAATTGTTCATTTGACAAGCGACTATTACCATGCATTAATTTCTCTGCTTTAAAATATTTTTTTTGTTAAATTGTGACCTACTAAAATTCAAGGACCCCTATACTTATATACTTCCCACCAACCATATATATGTAATTTAATTTTCACCTAATTGTACGCTAATTACTCTCCTAGCTTCTCCAATAAGGATACCCAGTTTTTTTTTTTCCTTCACCCTTCTTTTAAAAAAATAAAATTCCTTATAAGGCATACATAGTATAGCATATAATTCGAATTAATTAATCCTCTGTAGCTCTACAGCAACTAAACATGGATCATGCATGCAATTCACCTTGTTGAGTCTCATCCACTGAGAGCAACGTTTCGAGATCGAATTGATATATGCGGGCAATTAAGACAATCGAACAAACTGTACGAGCACTCACACTATACATGATCATGAGGATTAATTACGGTAGTAGTATTGATCTAGTACATGTGAAAAACGGTTTAATTAATTTATCGATCGCGCCGATCAGATGCTGCAATCGTTTCGTACGTGCAGCTCAAGAAATTCAATTCAGTGGGGTCGTCGTTCATCATTGCTTGCCCCAAGCGGCGGTAGCGGAGCTGTCGATCTATACATACACTCACGCACAACGAACACATGATGTGGTTTTGTTTAGAAAACGAAATTTGATCTGTGCACACATGGTTTACAGTTTCGAAGATAATGCTTGGATATCGCGATCGAGTCGCATATTTAAAAATTGCTCGGTGATTCATTAATTCTACCGTGTATGTAAAATATGTACAATCAAATATATGAAAATTAATATGTAGAATCAGAAAAGGTGGCAAGAAACTTCTCCCTCCATCCCCTAATATACGGGATTTTATATTTTGCTTGCACTGTTTGACCATTCGTCTTATTTAAATTTTTTTTGGAATTATTATTTATTTTATTTGTGACTTACTTTATTATCTAAAGTAATTTAAGCACAATTTTTTATTTTTTATATTTGCACAAATTTTTGAATAAGACGAGTGATCAAACAGTGCAATAGCAAAATGTCAAAATCCCTTATATTAGGGGACGGAGGAAGTAACTACCGTAGTCAAGATGCAACGGACGCCGATCTGCAAAAGACGGTAGAAGTGTAGAGGAATTTTCTCAAACGAGTTGAAAAAGTGGAAATCTATTATATTATATACTAAAAGTCCATTAAAATTCCTACAAACGCTCCTACATCGACATGTGACATCCTATAAACGCTCTCGAGACGCCACATGTCACTCTAATAAAATAGAGAAATCTGACCGTCGATTTTCATTTAAATCGGTGGACCCATTAATTTTTTATCGTTAGATTTATCTTTACGGCAAAACAAAATCTCCCTTCATCCAAGGTGCGTACGATCTCCAGCAGCGATACATACCATCCGTTTTACCACTGTTTCCTTTTTTTCCTTTTTTTATTCCCATAATAATTAAAATTAATTTTTAATAGGCCTAAAAAGCCCATCAACCTGCTAGATCCCCACTTCCCACCCGTTGGCCCATTTATGTACGTACGCTTTTCTTCCACTTCTCCAGCCGGTGGACCCAAGAAAAAAAAGGCTGCAGAAAAAAATGACACTTACATATATATGTTTCTTTCATATGTATCTTTGTACGTAGAAAAGAAATAAAAAACATAACACGTACACTATCTGACAGAAAAATGAGATTAGCAAATTTGTTATGTATCACGTTTTTTCTTTATTTATATATCATTAGAATTTAAATATCAAATATATTATTTTGACATTGTGTAGTGGTTCTTTATCTCCTACTTTAAACTTGGTTCGATCAAGCTCATTGGATGAGCTTATCCATGGCAAGCGGAATAATGCAAATCATTAGCAAGGATTAATTGAGTATTAAATATTAAAAAATAAAAATAAATTTATTTGATTGTTTTAGAAAAATATATAAAAAGTATTTGTAATACATGCACCGTATAATATACCGTTTAGCAATTTTGGGAAACATGCTCAATATAAATAAGAGAGTAGCTAATCCAATATGCACTTTATTTATTACTTAGTTACTAAAGATTTATATTTATATGTAGTATACAATATACTTGGTTAATCATAACCTAAAGTATCAAAAGTATGTCCCCACTGATCTTCATATATGTAAGTTCTATATACAAGCCATTGTCCACAAATCGCTAAATAATATTGCTTACGAGGTATCCATGCACAATGCATCTAACGATAGCTGATATCAACGAACACATGTGTCATCCAACACCGAAGATAAAGGATGATACTAAGTGCGCAACCATCAACAAGTTATAGGTAAATAGAATATACAAACAATGTACTACAAACAATAGTTGACAACAAGTACATTACAACTACTATGAGTAATACTATTCCTACACTTCTACAAATGCTCCTAAGATACCACGTGATGCTCTAATAAATTAGAGAAAATCAATGAAAAATTATATAAAAAAGTAAAATATTTATCCATCAATTTGCAATTAAATCAATGATCCATTATTTTTAACTATTAAGTTAGATATACTAAACTAATCCCTATGTGCTAAAAACCGTATAGTTCTCTACGTACGTACACAACTCCTACATAAGTACGTACACAAGAGATATAAAAAGAAAAAAAAGAAAGAGTGTGTGTATATGATTCGTCCCATCTGGTAGTTTTCTCTTTCTTTCCAGCTCTAAAATATTCCATAATTGAGGATATATAAATGAAGCAACCACTCCTACCGAGGTGGTAAAACAAGCCATGCCATATGGCATTCTTTACGCCACCCTTTGATCCACTCTCTTCCCATCGATTTTCTCGAAAGTGTATTTTTTACTAATAATGTAAAAGAAATCATATGAACTCATATAAATATGTGCAGAAGCACACTATGAGTACACATGCGTACACCCTATCCCTATGTTAGAAATATATTTGTCCAAAAAAAGAAAAAAAACAAACGTATGTACGAGAGACTACTATTCGTAAAAAAACATACATGTAACTACATTATATCTATTTTTATGTCGTTCTCATCCAAATAGTGTTAACAAATTAGCACAAATTCCAACGCATATTAAATACTACGTACATCCATAGGTGAATTAGATGTATAATATAAGTAAATAATATCAAAACCGTATGTTAGCAAATGATCATCGTGTGAGCCAATATTTTCTATGTGATCCTCGCCACTGAAGCTATTAGATAGTCAAATGATCAACCACGCTAATCTTTTTCTAAAAAATATGTCTATACTACTAAAATTTAGTACTATTGATTAACAATAAATCAACTCAAGACATAAAAAAAACGTTTTTTCATTAACTCCATCTTCTTTCACTCATTCCCTAGAGGGTGCCAAGCATGAATCTCAACTGGCTACGTTGTAGTGAACTATGCAGGAGTATGCAATATTTGGTTGAGGTGGTCCGAGTTAGAGGTTAACTGGCCTACTTACCAATAAAATTGTGCTTCACACATGTCTTGAGGAGCACAACTATGTCAATACGAGACCCATAAATTAAGGCATTAGAGAAAAATCCTTAGCGGCTATATAGTCGGTTTCACCAGGTCGTTAGAGGAGCATTCTTATATAAGTTTAATGGGTTTATTCTATTAATTGTAGAAGCGGTACTTTTAAATATTTATATACAGATTTGGACACATGTGAGACATGGGCACTTGGGTATGACATGGAGATTATTTTTTATGGCATTAATGATGTATTGGATTTATTTTTAGGTATAACTGCAATTATATCTATTAAAAAGACAATCATATTTCAAAACAATGATAATAAGTAGTGGTGATAGACGAATTTACATATAATCGAGACAAAGTGATTTTTTGTTTGGATATGATACGTATTCTTATCATTTAGTATATCAAAATCTATGATCTATTTCTTATAGTGAATATAGTGAGATAATACTTCTTTTAGTACTGTTTTTATAGATAATAAATAAATTGCACACGCATCTGCGCGGACTTCCGTCCTAGTTATATACTAAAAGTCCATCAAACATCCTACAAACTCTCCTAAGCCGTCATATGGCATCCTACAAACGCTCCTAAGTCGCCACGTAGCACTATAATTTAGAGAATTCTCTAGCCATTGGTTTTCATTAAATTAGTGGACCCATTATTTACTACCATTAGATTTATCAAAGAAAATTTCCTAACCCCAAACCGGGTCCACCGACATGTACGTATTATATTTTTTTGAAGGATAGTACGTACGTACGTACTTCCACCCCTTTTTCCCTCAATTTCTTCTTATATTTGCACATATTTATTCTCCTATTATCATACTTTATTAGAAAAAAAAACTTTTGTGCTGAACAATTCAGCAACTATAACATCTAAATCATACCACAAATTTTTAATCCACCGTTGACAATAAAGTTTAACTGGCCTACTTATCGATAAAATTATGGTCCACGCTCATCTTGAGAAGTACGACTATATCACAGGACTCATGAATAAGGCATTAGAGAAAACTCCTTAGCGGCAATAGTCGGCTTCACCTGATCATCAGAGGAGCATTCATATATAAGTTCAATTGTTTCAGCCTAACACGCACTCTAATGGCCCTCCTTGCCCAAGTCCACCGCATAATTAAACCAGCTGCACGTCCTGCAGTTGCATGCAAGATTTTGGCTGATTAATTCTTTCGTGGCGTCGATATATTGAAATACTACAGGAGTATATATTTATACATATATATGTACAATAAGTATGCATGTTAATATTGTTCGTCATTGGTTGTCGAAAATAAAAGTAGAGTTAATTAGTTTCATATATATCATTGATGCACGCAACATATATAGTGCTGAAAAAGTAGCTTGTAAACATTACAGAGTATACTGTAATTTTATTTGTTCAGTCCATTTGCTTGTGTATATATACCACCAGGATGATTTCACAAAGAGCATCAGATACGAATTTGTCATATTTGTTCAATAGCAAATACTTCATCTGTTTCACAATGTATTGCCCATATTTATTTAGATATTGATAAATCTAGATATATATATGTGTGTTTAGATTCATTAACATCTATATGTATGTGAGGCAATGCTAGAAAGTCTTACATTGTGAAACGAATGGAGTATTAAATTTGTAATGGGGTGCCATCCAGATCCGAACTTGTATTTGGATATCCTAAATCATGGTTTATTGTATCACCCGATATATAAAGTGCAGATGTAACAACTTGAACGTTGTTGTGGGCGCGTCTGGCAGTTTTTGTTTTAGCTATCTAGTTGAGAATTTTGTATTTAGCCCCCTCTTCTATAGTATATATACAAATCAACTCCCACCGTACCACTCCCAATTCGACTCCCATCGCGCCCGTGGGAGAGGAGGCAAAGAGATGGGGATATATTAGCGTTGCTGCAGTCATCGATTATTGAAGGATGTCGGAGATAGACGGAACTGTAATAGGAAGAGGGTGATCCTACGAGTTCAGTGTGGTGTTATTGTACAATCGTGCATCGTGATCTTCCCGTAATATGTAGTCAAACGTCTGGCTTCAATTGATGGTGACAATCACGCCACATCAAGCTCGTGAGATCACTCTCTTCATAACATACTGTCCATCTTGGTAGGGGAGAAAATGAATCGAATAATATCCGATCTGGTCTGCTCCGAATCAGTCCAAAATAAGAATATGGTATGAGTTTATAGAAATCTGACAAGTGTGGATTATCCGATAGTACATTTGCCGGATAATCCGAAATTATCAACCTACATAACCCCCTATTTGTTGTATACAACATGAGCTGACTTATCCAATAATCTAACTCATCAATTAATTCTACTCTTTAGTTTGAGGCTCCCATTGTCTCATCTCACACTTGCTTAGCTGCATTTTTATCTATACTACTTTATGAGATAATCTAAGAAATGCTATTGACAAGCGTCCAAATATAAGAAATGTCATCAACAAGTGTGAGTTTCAAGAAATGTCATCGTACAAATGACTTTGTCCTAAAAATACCATCGTCGTTAGGGTTCCATCCATCTCGCGTCCATCCGCCTCTATTCTATTAAATAAGATGATTAATTAAGTATAACAAATTTTGCAAAATATATTTATTCAATTTTTAAAAAGCTTTTATATAGAAAGTATTTGAAAAAAAACATATTGTTTAGCAATTCAGAAAATGTACTCACGATAAATAAGTGAGTAAGCAATCCAATAATTATAAGCGCTTTAATTAGAACTCAACTCATCGGGGAGCTACAGGGACATCTTCAGTTATATATTCACCGGCTCCATGTTCAGTCAGATCTTGAAAGTTGAATGTTAGACTCAAAACTTCGCAAGACCGTCATCCAGATGGGCTATCTAGTTCTTCAGACAACCATACGACGAATTCTGCTGCCTCTTTAATCCGTCAAGAACGTCCCCCCCTGCGTACCGGCATTTTCGTGCATGAAAATTCGTGATCACCTTAATTTTCTTCTTCTCGTTTGAACGCCGAGATCGATCTATCGAGCTGGGATCTCTTATAAGTAGCTCTCGTATCCTCCTCAAGCTTTGCACTCGCCATTCCTGCAGCAACTTAGCTAATACACTTATACACCTCTGCTTAGTAAATTAACTAAGCAGAAAACCGCAAAAGTTACAGTAGTGCAGAAGCTAAGTGCAGTGACTAGTAGTGTGACATCGTCGGAGGCGACCGGCCGGAACTGAAGAAGAATGAAGGCGACCGCGGCGATGGTGTTGGTCGTGCTGCTTGTCACGGCGGCGTCGTTGCATGCCACCGACGGAGCCGCGGCGGCGCCGCGCCGCCTGCTGGGAGCTGACGGCGGCGGCGGTGATCAGTCGGAGAGCAAGGTGGAACATAATAAATCCGGCTGCACGAACAACGATAACACACCCCCTTCAGGTGTCTGCCCGCCGAACGCGCCGGGGCCGTGATCTGTTCAGCTACACGTCGTCGCGTGTGCATCGCAATATAAACATTCGCAAACGTAGTATACTTCAAAATTATTAACAAAAGCCTTTTGTCTGATGAATTAATTCCTTCGTGGCCTTGATGAACTATATTTTTTTTTCCGTGAATAAAAGTAAGTTCAGGTGTGTACTTGTTGCATCGCGTTTGATGCACGCAACACGTTTAATTGATTCAACGAATGTTGATTTGTTCAGTGTACTCATTGGGCTCTTCCTGTAAAAGTAAATGATGAATTTTGTTTTGGTGTTTTGTTTTGTGTGCCCCGCTTGAATCTGCACAATACATTTTGGAGTAATTATATTAAGGATGTCGGTCTGAACAAACACCCGTGTTAATTCATACTGGTTCAGTAAATACAAACGTCATCTCTCTCTATATAATCTACCTATCTAAAAAACGAGAAAAAAAAACAGAGACATACAAGGATTTGAACCGTTTAGACGTACACATTGTTATCTAGACATGTGGCCACGATCCTGCTTTCTTATATACTCCCTCCGTTGTGAGATATATGACATTTCTGACAGCATCAAATACAACGGTGAAGTGAACATGGCTTAACTAGTTAACTAGTTATGTTTTTTTTTTTGAAACAACCCACGTACCTGGGTTCATGACCTAGACTAGAAACGGATTCTCGCATTTACGGCTAATTATTCTTTCAGCGCTAAGCGACATACCCGTTAACATCGAGGTGCCCGTGGTGACTTCGTCAATCTCAAGATATCTCAAAGTAGTCTTTCGGATGTGTTAATAGGGTAGGGTGTATATGTGTGTTCATATATATGAGTGAGCATGGGCTTATTGTGAGCGCTTGCATTTGGACTGTGTGTGTTTTTTTTTTAAAAAAGTATAGAGTGAATTTACTATTTTACCCTTTATTCCTCTTCATCGATGTGTTCGTCCATGCCGCTGTGTCGCCAAAGCCTTGGACGACGAGGAGGACCGAGGGGGCTGCCGTCTCCCTTCACGCCGGCTCGTTCGCCATCTCTCCCACGCCACCTTGAAGCTAGCTCACTCGCCGTCTCCCACATGCCGCCTCTCGTGACCACAGTGTTTAGAATAGAAAAATATGGATCTCACAATGCTTAGAGAGAAAATAAAGGTGGGCATGCCAGTGTATCTAAATACACAAAATATAAAACATGTACAACATACACAGAAACACGTGATCTTTATTAATTGAATTAACAAGATATAGTTTTCATGTATAATATAAAAATCGTGCACCATTGCTTGTCGTTGGGCAGATCTTGACATCAGCGATGTGATCTTCTGGTTATCAGGACCTCGAGAGGCTACTGGTTATTACCTCCATAGGTTAGAACCTACTGGAGAACCTCCAAATAAACTGCTTGTGATCATCTTTTTGCCTTCGCTTTGTGTTCTTCATGCATGATGATAAGATGGGTGTTGATGTAGATGTGTGTGGGTGCCAACAACATATCCACGGCTTCGTCGGTCCGTGTGTCGGTATCGGTGACAAGCCTTCATATAGTCTCGATCCACCCACCCTCATTGTTCAACCTCGTCGGTCTTGAACAACGTGTAGGTGTAGTTTGTTGGTGAAGACATGATTTGCGTAGCTCGAATAGCTCGATGTCACAATAGTTGCATCGAGATTACTATATTAGAAAGGGAGAAGCCATTGGAGACCGTCGGTGTTGATGATAGCCTAATTAATCGTGGCTTGGCACCTCCCACGGCTTACGATGGCTCTATAATTATGTAAGAACTAGAGGTTGAAGGTTGCATTGAAATTATTACTTAACGACTGTTAACTAGCATTAGCATATGAATCTAAACTGCAGTTTAATTAATTATTTGCATGCAATACATTAATATGCATGAACAATAGCGTAATGAAATTATGCACTGCCTTGCAATATTTGATGATTTTTTAAAAAATTAAAATATGACACATGCACTCAATTTCCAATTGTCAGTTCCTCATTAATTATTTGAATAGAGAAAAAAGTATAAAATGGATTTAATATTTACCTGAAACCAGCTTGACCTGAATACGTCTGTAGGTAGTTCTGGTGATCGATCAGATTGTGTGATCCAAATGGCCGCAAGCTCAGGTTGTCCGTGACGTCATAGGAGGAAACTTCATATGCATTACATCATCAGATTAATTGATTGGTCATTCTATATTATCCCAGGCAATTCAACGAAGTCACGATTCAATTCAACTATTCAAGCAGTCTTTGCGTCAAAAATGAAAATATTCAAGCTGTCAATTTGATCAGGGGCTGTCAGTATATTTACTGTACATATTCTTGTGACAATTCTGAAAGTTCTCAACTGGTATCGTACGCGCAAAGAATGCTAGCTGGCACGTACATACACGCGCGACCGTTATTCCAACAGACATGGCAGTCAACCGGGTCATATCATGTAAACTAGCTGCATTTACACCTCTGAAGCATTTCAGTGACAGGTTTGACCAATTAATTGTGTGTTTAGTTCCACGCCAAAATTAGAAGTTTGACTAAAATTGAAAGTTTGAAGAAAAATGTTAAAAGTTTACGTGTGTAGAAAAGTTTTGATGCGATGGAAAAGTTGAAAGTTTGAAGAAAAAGTTAGGAACTAAACCAGGGCTAAAAACTGGATGAAAGACTTACAAAAAAGAGAGAGAACATTTGTATGTATGTAGAGAGTCTATTTTAAACTCTCAGGAGATGTCCCCTGGTTACTTACATGCTACTTAAATAGTTATGAAAAATTTTTTGAGTAGATGTATTAATATGTGATATTTATATCACTCTACGAACATTCAACTTTTACATGTCGCCACGAAAAAAACATTTTGATTGTGAACATATCACTACTGGAGAAAACCATATTTGGTCGGTCGGCTAAATTCACAATAGTCCCGGTTCTAATAAAAATCAGGACTAAAAACATCTTAATTTAGTCCCGATTTAAAAAGCTCAGGAGTACTTTTTGATCTTTAGTCCAGTTGGTAATCGGGACTAAACCAACTGGGACTAAAGATCATTTTTAGTCCTAGTTCAAAAACAGCAAGCGGTGTTAGACACCTATATTTTCTTTAGTCCCGGTTGGTGTTACCAACCGGAACTAAAGATCTATTTGTAGTCCCGGTTGACGGTTGGTAATACCAACCGGGAAAAAAAAATCTGCATACGCGGAGATTGAGAACTAGGCTGTCGCGCAGATCGATCAAGGAGGCATGCGCGCGGGTTTCTATCTCCTCTTCCCTCCCGGTTCTATTCTCTCCTCCTCTCCTTTATCTCTTCTCGTCCTCTCCTCACTCACCTATCTCTTCCTCTCCTTCTCCTCCACCCTCCCCCCTCCTCCTCCTCCTCCCCACTTCTCTGGCAGGCGCGGCGGCTGGCTGGACGCGGCGCGCCGGCGCGGAGGGCCGGGCGGTGGCCGGCAGTGGAGGCGGGCATGGCCCTGTGTGATTTTTTTTTCTTTTTTTTCCTTTTTGATTCGATCTGTGTGATTCGATGTGTTGATTTGATCTGTGAGAATGAACTATATTGTTGTGAATGATTTTGAGAATGAACTATGTGTTGTTGTGAATGATTTGAGATGATTACGTTTCTGTGGATGATTTGAGATCGATGGTGAGAGATGATATTTTTTAAATGATTTGGAGATATTGGGCGCGAGATATGAGAAAAAAGAAAAAAAGAAAAGAAAAACCTGTTACCAACTGAGATTAAATCTTTAGATTTATCTTTAGTCCCGGTTATTTAAACCGGGACTAAAAATAGGCATCTTTAGTCCCCGATTCTTAGTCCCGGTTGTATAACCGGGACTATAGGGGGTTACGAACCGGAAGTAGAAAGCCTTTCTCCAGTAGTGTATGTTAACTAATTGGAGTTTAATTTTTTTTTTCATTGCGACATGCAAAAAGCTGAATTTTAAGTTTGTCGAGTGATATATCACATATAAATAAATATTCTTAGAGCTTTTCTTAACTATTTAAATGACATGCAAACAACTATGAGCATCCTCTCGAGAGTTCAGAATAGTTTCCTTATGTATGTATATACGTTACATAGCTTATCAGTTCGGCTTTATTGTGATTCATGATTTCAAAGTGTTAAACGGAATATTTTATATATTAGTAAAGTTTTTTCTCAAAACGTTAAATAATTTTATTTTTGAAGAAAAAAAAACCATCATATAGCTACACGAAGATATATATAGTTGAAGAAACTTTTAAGCTATATATACTATGCAAAATGAATCGATCCATGCAACCATTTGGATTTTCAACGTAGAAAACGGAGAAAAATATAAACAAATGCTATCGATCAACGTTGGACCTGCAGTCTCGTATGAAATGAACGATTGGAGAAATTTTACAACGTTTTTCTCACAGGATCTATTGCACGAAAAAGCTAAGGTTAATCTCCTGCTTCGACTCGAGACACAGGGAGACTAGCTAGTCAAACGTTTCTCAGTGAAAAACAACCGCTGGGAAAGGACTGATGCTGAACATTCTTTGTTTGACTAGCTTGACGCGACTCTAGCTAGCTGCTAGCTGAACGATCAGTACACACGCGTTTTGTTCATCTGTGATGCGATGCTTAAATTAAACAGGTCGTCTCGTAGCTACTCCCTCCGGTTATAAGATGTTTTGATTTTGGTTAAAGTTAAATTATTTTAAGTTTGACTAAGTTTATAGGCAAATATAGTAATATTTACGTTACCAAATTAGTTTTATTAAATTAATAATTAAATATATTTTTATAATAAATTTATCTTGGATCGAAAATATTACTATTTT
>CM020178.1:15518509-15540403 GCA_009805545.1 Oryza longistaminata
ATTTTTTCTATAAAGTTGTTAAATTTGAAACAGTTTGACTTTGACCAAAGTTAAAAATATCTTAACCTGAAACGGATGGAGTAGCTAGCTAGTCATCGCAAGTTCGTAACAATGGTCTTCCCCGTTGGCTATACAACAAGAGAGATTATTCCAAATTTAATTTCCCGGCAATAATACGCTAGCTCGATCAGTACGTTGCCAGACCAAGCTGCACAACATTTTTATATTTTCGCCTCTTTTTTCTTACGTAACATCGATGTCATCATCTAGCCTTAGCTTCATGAATTAATGATGAATTCATCAGTGTTTTTCTTCATCCGGCTGGCGGTGTCTCATCATTAATTATGCATGCAACGTGCCCTTACTTTCCCAGAAATTCTCGGTTTAATTCCTCGATATATCGATCTCAACCATGCGTGCTTCAGAAGCTGTTTTTTAGATGAAGATTCGGCTTTGAAAGGAAAGCCCAAGAATGAAACATATGTCTGGCCGAAAGCGATCGAGTTAGTTGATCTCATCAAGACATCAACCATATATAGGGACATCACGTGTTCATCAACTTAATCTTCAGTCAGTTCTTGAAAAGTTCTTGAAAGTTGAATCTTGGACTCAAAACTTACAAAGTACTTCCCCGTTTCACAATTAAAACTTTTAGATTGTTATATTTATATAATATTATAAATAATATTATATATATATATATATATATAATATATAATATATAAAAATGTCTAGATTCATTAACATCTATATGAATATGAAAAATGCTAAAAGTCTTAATGTGAAACGAGGGAGTAGTACTTCTTCATCAGAAACCATGCATACCAATTCTTCCAGTTTATCCGTCAAGAACGCTGTCGATCAATCGTGTGCACTAGGAACTTCACCCTATTTTTTCTCTTGATCGCGTTTGAACGGCGAGATAATCTCGATCGAGCTTGGACTGGGAGCTACTAGTATATATTATAAGTACATCTCATATGCTCGATCACCACCTGCAGCAATTAATAACCTAGCGCATATCAATTACAAGCTTAGCCAAGCTGTAGCGAGAACTGCAAGATATATAGCTAGCTAATTAAGGAAGATTAAGCCCGGAACTATAATCAGATGATGAGCGCGGCCGCGGTGATGATGGTGCTCGTGCTGCTCGTCACGGCGGCGGCGTCGCTGCATGCGGCGACGCCGCCGCTGCCGTGGCGCCGCCGCGCCGCCTGCTGGCCGGAGCTGATGCCGGCGGCGCCGTTGAGTCGCCGCCGCCGCCGCCGCCGCTGGTGTCTGCGAGCGAGACGTCAGCGGGGGCTTCCGACTGCACGCACGACCCTACTAAGCCCTCCACTGGTCCATGCCCGCCGAACGCGCCGTGATTAAATTAACTAATTAACCAGCTACACATATCTATTAATTAATTCCTTCGTGGCGTTGATTGATACAGTAGTACTACATTATAAATATTTACTCATATACATATATATAATATATATTATGGTTCATTTTATAGTTGGTTCATTAATCAAGATAGGTTCAGTTCGTTAATTAATTAGTTGTTCTTGGGTGTTCGTCAATAAACCAGTAGGCAAACAGTGCCACACATATATACAAGTGTCACCGTGTCGTAGCTTGCTGATGCGAACCCTTAGATATTACTGTAGTTTGATTTTGTTCTGTTGATTTATGTACGTATACCTCACAATAAAGAGAAACAAATGTTCATTTGTTCAGTATTTGTTGGGTTCTGTACTTCTGTCTGTGAAGTAAATGACGATGAATATTTTTTCTTTCGCGCCACGAATTGAATTAATTACCTGATGATTTTTGTTTGGTGTCGTGTTGCCCGCATAAATTTTGCACAATAAATTTGGGAATTATTATAAGGATGCCTGCCCTGAACAAACACCCTATGCATATATTACTAGAATCAGTATAAATACAGTCGCCATCTCTCAGTCTCCCTCTCGGCATGCATGTGGACACAACCCAGCTTTCTTATGTGTCCTTTTCACAACATTCAAATAGTATGTGTTTTCAAGTTTTATTGTATTTTTATTTACATTCCTACATTTTTTTGGTTAGTCAATTAATTAGTTTTATATGACCCAAGTCAAAGGTTGCATAAGCAACCACTACCCAGAAATTGGACTATTCTGATGGCAGGAAAACCATCACTACTGGAGAACTATTTTTCCGGATGGTAAAAATTACATTAGTTTCGGTTCGAATAAGAACCAGGATTGATTTTTAGTCCTGGTTCAAAAGCCAACGAAACTTTTTAATCATTAGTCCGTGTTACCAACCAGACTAAGATGATTTTAGGCCCGGTTCAATAACTGTCAGGCCTGTGTCAGGCCCCAAAGACCGGGACTAAAGATCATACCTTTAGTCAAATCTCTCTCACACGTCCTTATCTTTATTTCTCGTCCTTATCTACCGGGTGCGCCTCTCTCGCCTCACCTCTCTCTCTCTCTCTCTCTCTCTCAGCTAGCGCAGCGGCGGCGGTACATGCACCTCCCCTCCGCCAGATTCAGCTGGAGGGGAGGCGGCAGGATGGGAGGCCGGGGCGGCGTTTGGGCGGCGGAATGGGAATTTCCTGTCAGGAGACATTTGTCCTGATGGCCACTGTTAACCCAAGCAATCATAAGAGATAAGGTCCGAGATGATATATATATACAGCTATTACAATACTCAGTGGACTATCATCCTCAAATATCCCTCATTTTTCATGTCGTCCAAATAAAATCATAAAATATTAAGAAACGATAAGATAGATTAATATGTTATATATCACTATATAAACATGCAAATTCAAATTCAACATATATAAGTAGGAAAAAAATAAATTTAACTGTGAATAGACTTGTGTACCCTACTACATAAATACTCATCTATGCAGGATGAGAACACCTCATCAGCACCAGTTCCTCAACCAGTACTACATGTGGACACTGATGAGTGGGCCGGTCTATAATGTGGACACTGATGAGTGGGCCGGTCTAGGACCTGGCACTCATTGTTCATTCGTTTTGTCATATGATGAAGAATAGGCTTAGACTTGTTGGATGGAAAGAGTACTTGTTGAATGGAAAATTTGAATGAGATTATTCATGAATTAATGATGAAATTCATCAGTGTTTTTTTTTTTCATCCGGCTTGGCCGGTCGTCTTATCATGCATTCATGCATGCAACCCCTTAGCTTTCCCAGAAAATGTCGGTTTAATTCCTCGATATATCTCAATCATGCGTGCTTTAGAAGCTGTTTTTTCAGATTAACAGATTAGGCTTTGAAAGGAAAACCAAGAATGAAATTAAACATAGTCTTTGCGAAAGCGAGTCGATCTCTCATCAGTCGTCATCAACCACAGGGACATCACATGTTCATCAGCTTCATCTTCAGTCATGCTCTTGAAAGTTGAATCCTGGACTCTTAAAACCAAGTATAGTTCTTCAGAAACCATGCATACCAATTCTTCCAGTTTGATCCGTCAAGAACGCTGTCGATCAAACGTGCAGGAAACTTCGCCCTAATTTAATTTTTTTTCTCTCGTTTTGAACGGCCGGCGAGATCGATCGATCGAGCTTGGACAGCTGGGAGCTATTATAAGTAGCTCTTCATATCCAGATATACCTGCAGCAATTAACCTCTAGCAAGCTGATCAGTTAATTAAGCTGAAACGAGCTGCAAGCTAATATCAAGCTCTAAGAGAGTCACGCGACGTCGGATTAATTAAGCGAGAATTACTGATGAAGATGAAGCCGGCGGCCGCGGTGATGATGATGGTGGTCGTGCTGCTCGTCGCGGCGGCGTCGCTGCATGCCGCCGACGCCGCTGCCGTGGCGCGCCGCGGCCTGCTTGGAGCTGATGCGCCGCCACCGCGCGGCGGTGTCCGAGAGCAGCCGTCCTCCGGCTGCACATATGGCCCCAACTCGCCACCTGGTATTTGCCCGCCGAACACGCCGTAGCTAATTAACCAGCTACACGTACGTACGTCGTCGACGTCGAGCATCGCATACAAGCAAAAGATTTGGCTGATTATTTCATTCCTTTTTTTGATTTGTAGCTAGCTAGCGTTGATTGATATATATTATATTATATATATTTTATAGATCATATATGCATTATGTTACTACCTGTCATGAATATATGGTGTCCAAAATAAAAGTTTTAATTGTTATTGGTTAGTTGCTGCCATATTGTTGATGCACGCAACAACGCATGTATAGTAGAGTACGGGTATGCTGCGTAGCTTGTTGACTACAGACTACTGTATATTTTAATTTCTTCTGTAGATTTATGTATGCCCAGAGTGATAACAATCCTAGTAGGAGTACGTGTAGTGCTGGCAAGTAGCTTGTTGACCTTACGACTATGTAGTATTTTAATTTCTTCTGTAGATTTATGTATGCCCCAGGAGTGATACAATCCGGCCCAGTGGGTGCGAGGCCCAATAACTAGGTTGTCCGGACCCAACAGTTCTTGGCACATCCACTCAGGAAGCCCAATCTTCCTAAATAGACAGTCGCGTAGGGGAAGGGTGCTCTCCCTATTAAGATGGCTTCCTCCTCCCAGCTAAGCAAGTGGGATTATTCAGAGCCAACGGTCACCGCCCGACTTTAGCGTCTCTGCCAGCGGGTAATAGTGGAGGATGTCCTCATCAAGGAGTGTGGTTTACGATATAAATAAGAGGGAAAATGCTGATTTGTTTAGTCTTCATTAATTGGTTCTGTCTGTGCTGTAATTAAATGATGATTTTTTTTCTTTCGCCACGAATTGAATTCCCTGGTGATGTTTGTCTAGGTGCCGTGTCTACATGCCCCGTTGCCGTGGCATGAATCTTGCACAATAAAGTTTGGAATAATTGGGATATATGTCAAGTTAATTAACTATTCAAAATAGATTATTAAATACACCGTAACACTGGATCATGGAGGAGCGTCCATATATAATTTGTGTCATAGGGATGTCGGTTTCGGCTGAATCTTGTTAATAATATCGTGCCTAGTGTGTTGTCGTGTTTCTGTTCTTGTTATCGATGCGCTATCGTATATAACAGGGCTCTAGTGGACCTACTCAAAAAATACACTCTTTAGGGGGGAAAATGTTTAGGTTAAAATTACACTCCGAGGGAGAGTAGAATTTATCTAACAGTATCTCTTTAAAATAATAGAATTTATGGTATTCGCTTTAAAGAAGCTATAACCAATTATTACAAAGCTTGTAGATCCTAAACCAATTATTACAAAGGTTGTAGATCGAGGACTGTCACCTATAAAATCACAATTTAAAACAGGAAGAGAACTACATATAACTCCCAAAAAAAATAGATAAAAAAAACTTCATCTATAGTTAGTGGAGGAATCGCATAACAATTGTTCGCAAGAAGATTACAAGTTATGTAGCATCTTCCTCAAATCAGGAAATCGTATCTCCGAAATTAGCTCCGATCATTTTTCCGATTGAATTTCGCTCACATCACCATCGATGACTGAAATCGAACCGAAACGGAAGATACCGTCGAGAGTAACTCACTAATCAATATGTCATCGCATGCAGTTGCCACTATCATAGTCATCAAAGTCGATCCAAAATTACCAATGTCACACAAAGCCTCCAAAACGATGCCTCGCTGAAGGACACAACGTGAGACATCGTTACGCTTGTCTGAAAAAATGCCCCAGCTCGTAGCGGTGGTGGAGTCGTTTGCACGTCGTCCATGGCGCTCTTCGTCAATTTGGTCTCTGTGCAAAAATGTTATACGTTGATCATTCTTGGATGAGATAGTACTACTCAAAAGATATTCAGACTGAAGAATCAGTTATGCTGCCTCCTGTCCTGAGTGAGTAAGAGTGCGACACAGATAAATAAAGTTAATTGGTTCATTTATACCAACAAATTAACAGATGAATCAGCGCATAGCTAATTAACTACATATATACTACATTATTCTGCAACTTGCTAGCTCTGAAACGATCAATTATTCTACGCGTAAAATTTATATTATAATTTATAAACATCAGCAATTCAATCGGAAGTGTACGTGTGACAGTGTAGTGATATGTAGTACATATCAATCACGCATTTTTGGTGGCGCGCAGGGACGTCCAGAAAATATGGGGGTCGCTGCTGCAGCCAGAAGGCCCTGACCGACGCTTGCTGACGGACACCAGCGGAGGCGACTGCTGACGGCGGCCGCCGCCATCCTCTCCGAGACGGCGCGCCGCCGCGACCCGCGACGCCGGAGTCAGAGACGCCGCGACGAGCAGCAGAACCAGCAGCGCCGCCGCACCTTTTCCTCCTCCCTCCATGTCGCAAGTTTCAGCCTGAAATTAAGCCTCGGTCTTCGTTGCTAACTAATAAGCAGCTAGTAGCTAGATTGAATGCTTGAATCAAGTTGGTCGTTTCTATGGATGCAAATCAAAACTGTAGGATATGTGGTATTTATAGGTTTTCAGATGAGTATGATCGACCAAGTTGATGATATTTTCCGCGGAAATTAACTTGTGCAACTGACGCAGAAGACCGTTTTTGACGGATTAAACTGGTGTCTTATTCAATTTATCGGTGAATTTTACGCGCATTGTGCAGATCTGTGATGTCCTGAAATCAAATGTTCTGCTGGTTTCTGTGCTGGACTGAAGATTGATCAGTGAAGAAGTTGAACAAAGCTGTGACAAAATTCTTTACGCGCGGCTTTGTTCAAGTTCACCTGGGTGATGGACACACCGATCCTCTTCTGGGAAGACAATAAGCTGAAAGAAGGTTAACGTTGCATTCGATCTATTCCATCTACGTACGATCATGTTCTGGCCCGCGTGCGTCGGTGCACGGACGGTGGCAGAAGCGCTGCTGGACGCAGATGATCAAAGCTATGTGGGGCGCTGGGATCCATGCCATCTTGACTACCTCAAGCTTTGGTCGCGTTGTTCCAAGCTGTTGATCTAGGAGCACCAACCAAATCACTCAGTGGAAATGGGAGAGTTCGGACCAATACAGTTCTAGATCAGCTCTATATATAAGCCCATGTTCTTCGATCGTGTGCCCTTTCTCTCAGCCCAAATTCTGGAAATCGCTCGCCCCACCCTCAATGTCGTTTCTTCATATGGTGTTAGCTTGAAACAGATGCTAGATAAAGCCGTCGTTTACGCAACCGTGGGTGGGCAGCACCGGACGTTGTGTCCTCTGGGATCAGCAAGATAAAAGCATTGCCATATTTTGCGTATCTTGCTCAGAAATCAGGCCAACTTCGGTGGTAGACGACTGAGGACGATAGGGCAATCTGGACTGCTTGCTCTAAACGAGACATCTTTCCACCTCTGAATTGCAGAAGCCAAATGAAGATTCCTAAAGCCACCATTGCTGAGGATTTGACACTGTCGCACACGCTGGTGACTTGGACGATGTTGAGAAGAACGAAACAATCGGGTCTCGAATCAACAGAAGCAGGCCTTGGGCAGGTGGCAAAGGGACTGGCTGAGGACAGCGCGGCGCTTTGGCGAAGGCAGCAAAACTCAACGATTCCCTCCATTTTAACCGCTGTGCCCGAGGTCGTGGTAGCCAACAATGTAGTGGCGAGATATAACATTATTTTTTCTGTTTGCTCTCATGTCTTGGTTCTCATGCTGATTTTTTAATTTATTTGTAAATAAATTGTATTTCTCTTAATAAAAAATGTGCCCTTGGTATTTTAAAAAACTTGAACAAAGCAATTGTAAAAATTCGAATCGTACAATATATACTTGACTGAAAGTTCAATCGCTGGTATGCATAACCCATTTGACGGCTAAGTATATTTGGAATTTTGATGGAATACGAGAATTTAGCTAGTCAACAAGTGCCTCAAGTCATGGGTTGATCACGGTAGGCGCAAATCTCCGTCGTGATGCGACAGGACAGTCCAGATATCACAGAATATTCAGAGCAAGTCTTCGTCATGGTTGCAATGTTTGACAGCTGGATGGCATGCAAGATCTGGTTCGCTGGCCGCAACTAATTAATTAGTCGTATGTAGGAGTAAGAAAAATTGTACAATTAATAACAACTTATGCACCGCACAAGTTCCGCAATAACAACACAGAGAATTTTACAATGACGACAAATTTCTTTTCAGTTTACCATGGAAAGCAAAAGGACTTGGCCTATTATCTACGTACTGTAGCTTGTTTTCTGGATCTTCTCCATGATTTTCTCGACATTGACGTGTATGACAAGGGATATATGATTCGTTAATACTTGATGAAGAATGTCCTAGTCGTAGGTCTAGTCTTCTACCACTGACTATAAATGTACTAGACTGAAGATGCAAAAACATTCTCAATCATTGTCGTGTTTCAGAGAATTTTACAGATGGAACATTGCAGGTTTGTAATACAGAATGATACGGTATGACTTGAATATCCGGAGCCGGACTATTATATATATATATATATAATATATATCTATATTATATATATATACACATGACGCTACACACAGGCCACTGTGCGTCAGGAAGTTTCTGTGCGCGACTCACAGGAAGAAAAAAACCACCAGCCCGGCAACACAGCCGATAAAACAGAGTTTAAATTAACTTATCTACATTGGTGGTGGTTCCGATGCAGCTATTTAAGAATTATAGTTACTTTCGTACAAATAGATGTCGGTTTGTGAAGGAGTTACAGAGGTTAATATTTGACTTACGCACAGTTGATAGTCGGATCTGGTGTTGAGCGATAATTGAGTTAAGAATTTAACTTATTGTGGTTGTATAAGGTCATCGTGCGACTGATAGGCATGATAACCCATCTCTCGCGTGAGTTAAATTGTAACTGTTGATCATCGTGAGTGAAATTACAGAATTCATCAATATGTGCAGGGGTATTTTTCAAAAAAAAAAGTTTATAGCGTTGGGCCCAAGTAGTGAGTGAATATGTTAACTAAGGAATGATACTCGATGACGATTATGTCGATGTAATTAACTGATGTTTATATTCCATCGGATAGAATCAACTCCATGTCATAGTAATCTGGAGAGGTTAAAAATGAAAATCGTAAGGTCCAGAAACGTGAAATTTTTAGTGATATTTTTATTTCCCGAATAAATTGGCAGTAAAAAAATTTTCAACAATCACAAACGTGTGGATAATAATTATTTTATGATGCATATGTGACAATCTTGATGAGAGATTATCGATATTGAAAGTTTTAGTTAGTAGAAAAATTACACATAGCGGAGAGCAGAATCATTCTGACTCTGGACCGCGCGAAAAAGAAGAAAAAGGGAAGATATACATGACACACATAAACCAGCTGTCGACAACAGCTTTGAAGACACCAAGGAAGACGAAGATCCAGATGCATTATGCAATATTCTCGATCCAATCTGGCAACCGAAGCGCGTAGATGAGCATGCTATTGCAGCAACGACGGAAATCGGGTCGCCGCCATACTCAGGTGGCCCACCACGGTCGCCGTACGAGCCGCAGGCCGTCAGTCACAGTGTAGATCCCAGTGGATGCAGTCTCCCTCACGCCTACCTCCTTGTACGGTGGAGCCTCTGATCAACCAATCCGTTGTCAGCATCGACATGGATGACAGTTTGCTCGCGCCGCTCGTGATCGGCCCTCCTCGGGATGCTTGCTTACTGCTGCTGGCCGTGCACGCGCGTCGTCGAGGGCGCTGGATGCAGGGCACCATTGTCGCATCTCGTCTCGGCAAATGCCATTACCGTCGTCGTGGCTGCATGGAGACCATCACGTAGATAAAAAGGGGAGTAAAATAATTGAAAGGCCAGAAAATGGTTGGGGTTGCGATGGAATGCTGCCGCCCCTACCGACGGACCTCCTCGCCACCATCGTGGATCCTCCACCTCCACGCCATCGTCCTGACAAGGCAAACCGCACAGGAGGAACCACATCACCATCCTGCGACCTCGCCGGTGCCGCTCCTCTCATCGTGACATTGCCGATTCCGAAATATTAGGATCTGGAATGAGAAGAATAGGAGATGATGGGTCTGGCTGTGATTCCGCAAGCTAATATAATAGAGATATGACTCTCACAGTAAAATAATTTACTGATGAGAGGACGAGCAGGATGGCATTGATGGGCTCATCGGTTGTCTTATAGGGGAGTAAAAAAATTTACTACACATAGTTAAAATTAACTGACTTGTTCAATGTGAGACAAAAAAGAACATTTTATTCGTAAAAAAAGTCATAGACATTTAAATTTTACCAAAACATATGAACAAAAGAAATAATAATAATAACAGGAAAAATTAAGGCATGAGCAAAAAAAAAAAGTTTCCTTTTAGTAATAAATAACTCAATATGCTAAGTAACGTTTATCTATAATTGCTGAATCACATATACGTTAAAATTTAATTGACTAAACGTGAATAATATTTGGTGGGCGTATGTAGTAGAAAAATTATAACTTGTGAATCAAAAGTGGGGAGTTAGGAGGGAGTGGGGTGATGTGGGCACGTGGGTGGGTTGCACTTGTCAGGTGCCCGTTGGATACGTAGCACCTTAAGGTGCCTTAAATTTAGGTAGTTATATATATATATATATTATATATATATAATGTATATACTGGAAAATGATTCTCACTACTCCAGGCAGTACGTACTCCTGCCTTCTCCACCGTACATCAACACCATCGTCGTCAAGCCATTCCTCGTCCTCTATCGGATCCTCCCTCAAAACACGTTTTGATTTTTCGTTCTTGAAAAAAATAATCCCACCATACTTTTTAATTATCGATCCCTTACAAATTCGGAAGCCTGCCACGAACATCAATGCTAAAGCCTGGGGGTGGCTGATTTACCCGGCCCATTTCGGCATTTGGTCAAGGTTGGGTGCGTCTTGCCCATGAGGCGACGGTGGAGGCCACCTGGCGCGGCGAGTTGTCGTCTCAACCGCGCAAGCGTCCTTCCCAAGCCGCGGACACCACGGCGCGCTTTCCTAGAGAAGCATCTACTATCCTCCCTCCGCATTCCGGCGTTTTACACGTGAGAAAGCGCGCCGCCGCAGTCCAACCACCAAATCGGAGAAGCAAATCGCAATGTCAGCTTCGTCCCCACCGACGCGGCGCTTGATATATCCAATTCTATCCGACTCAATTCCCACACGGAGCAGGTGCAAAATTCTTCGTCCATGCATGCAAGGGATATTTCCTAAGGCGCGCGGTTGCCTTCGGTAAGTCCATCCTATATTTTGTTGCTTCTCATCAGATCGAGTTTGCCCTTCTCTTTTTCTATTGTTTTCCTGTTAGAATGTAGCTGGTACAGAGCTTAATTATCATTATTATCTTACATTGTTGTTTACGTCCTATTTCTAATACTTACCGATGAGGATCGCGCAATTCTACATATGATTAATCCCAACAATTTCTTTGGGTGTGTGCAGATGCCGAGTTGCGGTACGGGACGACGAAGTGACCGATGGAGGGAACAGCGGTCGCATTAGGAGGCTGCCAAAATTCACCAGCGACCTAATGCTTTTGTTCGAAACTTCCTGAACTGAATAGATTCTGAATTTTGTTCAGCATCACATATATATACCGCCTCTTTGTTAATCTTTTTCTGCTATTTTTGACTAGTTTGATTCTGAATCTTGTAAGAACGAGATCCATATAACTCTTATTTCACTTCTGTTTTTTTTATATTTTGGGGAATTTTGTATCATACCTCTGGAATTTTGCACGTGAAAAGGCATATTATACTACGCCATGTGAAAAGCAATATACAGTTATCTATGAACTAAGTGGTATGTACTACTAGCTAATCTAAGAAATAGTGTATATACTTATTTAAGTAGTAATGCGTATATACTGGACCAATCCAAAAAAAGCAGTATATGCACGATACCGGATCGAACAAAAAGTAGTATATATACTGACCAAACAAAAAAAAAAGGCAGTATATATATGCAGGATAACTGATCGACATCAAGTAAGTATACCATATGCAGTATAATACTGTGAACCCGAATGGTAATAATGTTCGATTTTTAAAATTCCAATGACAATAAAGAGAAAAACAGTAGACGGGCCGTAGAAGCGCATAATGACAGCGTTTGACGAGACTTCTAGAAATTATAAAAACGAAACTATAAGATCCAATTTTTAAAGGTTTCAAGGAGAATGAATAGAAATAGTGGTAGATCGAGCAAGCAAATAAAGAAGGATATGACAGAAGTAAGAGGTAGCAGCTGGTCTGACTTTTAAGAACTATATAGTTGGAAATATGGAGATGATAAGATTTGGTCTTTCAAAGTCTTATGACAACAAGATAGCTATTTAATAAATTTTAATATATAGTTGGAAATACGGAGATGATAAGATTTGGTCTTTTAAAGTCTTACGACAACAAGATAGCTATTTAATAAATTTTAAGCAAAATTATACCGAAAAATTTATAATTGTGTTTAGGTGCTAGCCGCGCAATTGCGCGGGCCACCCAGCTAGTTACATGAATGTTGCGTCTGTAGTAAATTAAAGGTCATAAATAATGTCCGTGTGGATTAAATTCGTGATCGCGCGCACGTACAGTCGTGTGCGTGCAGATCGATCGATCGGGGTGTCATACTGTACATGTACACCTACGGGAAACTATTCTAATCCCTCGAGGGGATGTTCCCTCGTTTGCTCAAAAACCATCTAAACGGTTATGGAAAATTCTGGAAAAATTTGACAACATTCATATAACACATATATACAACTCCACAAAATCTTAAGTCCAAACTCAACTCACATGTCGAGATATAAAAAAGACAAATTCAGCGTATGAATAGTAGCGTACTGTTTATATCTAAATTTGTCTTTTTTGTTTCTCGATGTGTAGATCGAATTTGAACATAAATTTTGGTGGACTAGTAGGTATCATTATACTCTACATTGTCAATTTTTTTCAGAATTTTTCGCAACTATTTGCATCGAATTTAGAAGAAAAATGTATACGAGGGGATATCCCCTCGAGGGATCAGAATCCACTCCCATGTATACATATCAATCACGGCATTTTTGGTGGCGCGCAGGGACGTCCAGAAATATGGGGGTCGTTGCTGCAGCCAGAAGGCCCTGACGACGCCTTGCTGACGGACACCAGCGGAGGCGACTGCTGACGGCGGCCGCCGCCATCCTCTCCGAGACGGCGCGCTGCCGCGACCGCGACGCTGGCGTTCAGAGACGCCGCGACGAGCAGCAGAACCAGCAGCGCCGCCGCACCTTTTCCTCCTCCCTCCATGTCGCAAGTTCAGCCTGAAATTAAGCCTCGGTTCTTCGTTGCTAACTAATAAGCAGCTAGTAGCTAGATTGAATGCTTGATCAAGTTGGTGTTTCTATGGATGCAAATCAAACTGTAGGATATGTGGGTATTTATAGGTTTCAGATGAGTATGATCGACCAAGTTGATGATATTTTTCCGCGAAATTAACTGTGCAATCTGACGCAGAAGACGTTTTTGACGGATTAAACTGGTGTCTTATTCAATTTATCGGTGAATTTTACGCGCATTGTGCAGATCTGTGATGTCCTGAAATCAAAGTTCTGCTGGTTTCTGTACTGGACTGAAGATTGATCATTGAAGTTGAACAAAGCTGTGACAAAATTCTTTACGCCGCGGCTTTGTTCAAGTTCACCTGGGTGATGGACACACGATCCTCTTCTGGGAAGACAATAAGCTGCAAGAAGGTTAACGTTGCATTCGATCTATTCCATCTACGTACGATCATGTTCTGGCCCGCGTGCGTTGGTGCACGGACGGTGGCAGAAGCGCTGATGGATCGCAGATGGATCAAAGACATATGTGGGGCGCTGGGACCCATGCCATCTTGGACTACCTCAAGCTTTGGTCGCTTGTTCAATCTGTTGATCGTAGTAGCACCAACCCAAATTCACTCAGTTGGAAATGGGAGAGTTCGGGCCAATACAGTTCTAGATCAGCCTATATATAAGGCCATGTTCTTCGATCGTGTGCCCTTTCTCTCAGCCCCAATCTGGAAATCGCTCGCCCCACCTCAATGCCGTTTCTTCATATGGTTGGTAGCTATGAACAGATGCTAGATAGCCGATCGTTTTACGCAACCGTGGGTTGGCACACCCGGATCGTTGTGTCCTCTGGGATCAGCAAGATGAAAGCATTGACCATATTTTGGTATCTTGCTCAGAATCAAGGCAACTTCGGTGGTAGACGCTGAGGACGATAGGGCATCTGGACTGCTTGCCTCTAAATGAGACATCTTTCCACCTCTGAATTTGCAGAAGCCAAATGAAAATTCCTAAGCCACATTGCTGAGGATTTGACACTGTCGCAACGCTGGTGACTTGGACGATTTGAAAAGAACGAAACAATCGGGTCTTCAATCAACAGAACAGGCCTTGGGTCGAGGTGGCAAAGGGAATGGCTGAGGAAGCGCGGCGCTTTGGCGAGCAGCAAACTCAACGATTCCCTCCATTTTACCGCTGCGAGGTCATGGTAGCCAACATTAGTGCGAGATATACACTTATTTTTCTTGTTTGCTTCTCATGTCTTGGTCTCATGCTGATTTTTAATTTACTTTGTAAATAAATTTTATTTCTCTTAAAAAAAATGTGCTCCTTGCGTATTTAAAAAAACTTGAACAAAGCATTGTAAAAAATTCGAATCCGTACAATATATACTTGATTGAAAGTTCATCAGCTGGTATGCATAACCCATTTGACGGCTAAGTATATGTTGGAATTTTGATGGAATATAATGAGAAATTTAGCTAGTCAACAAGTGCCCAAGTCATTGGTTGATCACGGTAGGCGCAAATCTCCAGTCGTGATCGATCAGGACAGTCCAGATATCACAGAATATTCAGAGCAAGTCTTTGTCATGGTTGAAAATGTTGACAGCTTGATGGCATGCAGATCTGGTTCTCGCTGGCCCAACTAATTAATTAGTCGTATGTAGGAGTAAGAAAATATGTACAATTAATAACAACTTATATATGCACGCAAAGTTCCCATAAACAACACAGAGAATTTAATTGACGACGATGTTCTTTTCAGTTACCTGGAAAGCAAAAAGTATATACGTACTGTAGCCCTGTTTCTGGATCATGGTTTCTCGACATTGACATGTATGACAAGGATATATGCATTGTTCAATACTTTGATGAAGATGTCCTAGTAGTAGGTCTAGTCTTCTAATACTTTGAAGAAGATGTCCTAGTAGTAGGTCTAGTCTTCTACACTCCGTCGTAGGACTATAAATGTAAAAACATTCTCAATCGTGTCGATGTTTCAGGGAATTTTGCACATGGACATGCAGTTTGTGATACAGAATGATACTGGTTTGACTTGAATATACCTGACCGACTATGACTGTGTTTTAGATAGAGGGGGTGAAAGTTTTGGTGTCTCATATATCAGATATACGGACACACATTTGAAGTAACATAGACTAATAACAAAACAAATTACAGATTCCGCCTGTAAACTGCGAGATGAATTTATTAAGCCTAATTAACCCGTCATTAGCAAATGTTTACTGTAGCACCACATTGTCAAATCATGGAGCAATTAGCCTTAAAAGATTTGTCTCGCAATTAGCACGCAATCTATATAATTAGTTTTTTTTCTATATTTAATATTCCATGCATGTGTTCAAATATTCGATGTGATAAAGTGAAAAGTTTTTGCGTGGGAACTAAATAGAACCTATATGTATATATGATGCGAGTCACACGCATAATTGGACTGATTTGAAGCCCTAGAAACTAGCTTGACTTTTCAATAGTAGAAAAAAAAAGTTCGACTTAACTGAATGGATCGTACGTACGAGGATGCATTGGACCGACTTGCGCTTAATTGATCATAGACAAGTCAAAAGCTTAAGTTTTCATATTTTCTTTAGTGAAAAAAGCTTAAATTTTGAGGGTAATTCTACCGTCCTCCTTCAGAAGACACTGAGACCTACTAAATTTTCAAGTGTAAAATTTTTGTACGTCAAATTAAGTACTAATTAAACATCTGTTTTATGTAAAATTTAGTAATCTCGAGATATTTTCTCGAAGAAACATAAAAATTCTCTTCTCGTTGTATCTCATCACTCATCAGTCGTTTTGTCCGTGACACGTCACAACAGGAAACTTCGTGCATCACGTCAGATTCGATATTGTACATTGTTACGGCAATTTTTCAATGGATGCCGTACGCAAAATAGTATCTGGCACGTTACTTACGTTTATTACGTGCGTGCGTTCCAATAGACTTGGCCGTGAAGCTGGGTCATGCATATATGCTAGCTGCGTTTACCTTTCAAACATTCAAGTGAGAAATTTGACCAATGAATTTCTAGCAAATTATGGATGGGTTTTATTAATAGTCTACGTTTAATATTTATAATTAATATTTATGGATGAGAATGTTATGACAATTCTCAACTGTAGTCGTCGTGCGCAAAGAATGACGGTTATTCCAACAGACTTGGCCGTCAACAGGGTCAAATATCCTGCATTCACCTTTTATGCCAGTTTGATAAGTATACTGTATTATGCATTTTTGGAAGTAATAATTGCAATTAAAGCTTGTTCCAGCAGGTTTGAATATTTAAAGATATACCATACTTGCTAACTCATGGGTTGCATGCGCTATTATTGTTATTATTATGGATTGAAAAAATTATGCTAAATATGTGTACTCCCTCCGAATTGATAATATTTATCGTTTTAGATAAGAGCACAGTCTCTAAAAAATAACTTTGACTATTATTTTTTATTATAATATGCATAAAAGTGTTAACAAATATATGATTTTATTAAAGTATATTTTAAGACTAATCTATACATGTAATCACCATATTTGAAAGACAAATCTTTTAAAAATGATTTATAATCAAAGATTCTAAAGTTTGACCTCACCTCATAAAACGACAAGTATTATCAGCCCGGAGAAAGTACTTATTATTTTCTAAATTAAATATAACAGTTTTGGATTAAAAGAAGAGTGAACGTCAACTTGGTAAGTAATGATTTTAAATTTCAAAATTAATTTAATAGAATAATATAACTGAGAGTCCTAAATGGGAACATATACAACCCCATATTTATTGATTCCAGAATCATTTCTAAATTATAGCAGACTAGCTTGAACTTACCATGTAAATAATGTTTCAACTCGCTAATTACTAATTTTGAATTTGATAATTAAATTGATATAAACAGCACTAAGTTGAGAGTCCATGATGGTTAATACAACATATTTACTGATTTCGAAGTTTTAGAATTATTATATATTGGGAAAAAAAGTCCATGTTATCTCTAATTGTAAACTCCATCTATCCCATAATATAAGGCATGATCAAGCTCGGCGTGGTTTCCAAAACTAATTTTTAGCTTATAGTTTCTCATATACTACAGGTTTACAGTAATTAACAAAACTATAACCATATGAAACTAAATTTAAATGTCAATCCAATGATATTATTTTTAGCAAATAAAATTTAATTTATATTGTACTAATTGTTGGTCAAATGTTTTAAGAGTTGAATCTTAGTGTGTGCCTTATATTATGAGATGGATGGAGTATTTTATCTAACATAGATTCTCGATACAAACTAGTACTAGTTAGATCATTTTTAACTTAACACGAAAGATTACTCAGATTGAACAATTAGATTTAGTTATTATATAATACAATGAAGTTTAAAGAGTAATATGTAAAAAACTATAACGATAAAGGTGGGGTGACATATTCACTGTCACCGGCCACTATTAGAATTTTTTTCAAAGGAGTATAGAAAGCTGGAAAGTTCATGATGATTCTAAAATGGTATATGTTTTATTTAATTACTACGAATATAATTTATAGTTGTGATTATATGATCCATATAATCAATGGCCGAATAATGTTCTTGGTGGGAACTCCCTCAAATTGTCCAATTAGTATCATCACCGGTTTAATCCATCAAAAAAGTTTACAACATAGTCGACGGTCTTGATATCGTCTGCCATACATCTATATGCATCCATGTGACATCGAGCTCAGCTAGCTCTATATAAGTATAGCCAGCACTGCGCCCTTTAATTTCTATCGATACAACAAGCTAGTGATCGGCAACAACGTATACACACACAGATTTTCAACCAATTTAAAAGCACACACCAAAAATACACAACATTCTAGTACACTACACATATGATGATGAAGCTGCAGGGAGGAGGAAACGAAAATTACAAGGGCGGCGGCGCGGCTGGCGGGGGGCCACGGCCACGGCGGCGCTGATGGTGCGCTGCTGCTCCGTCGTCGCAGCATCATCGCAGCCGCACGCCGGCGTCGCGGCGGCCCGCCTCCTCGCGCCGCAGCAGCAGTCGCCGTCGTCTCCGCTGCAGGCGGCGTCTGCAGCCGCCGGCGCAGCAAATCATGCCCGAGTAACTGCACCAATGACCCCAGCAATCCTTCCGGTTGTGTTTGCCCAGCACCGCCGGCATAACGAGCTGAGAAATCCACCTACGTACACAACAATTGCTGCAGAATGTACCAAGTCGCTTCGATCGAGTTGTTAATTAATTAATTAATTTGTTTTACAGAAGTAGCCGAGACCGCGAGACGAGTGTATATATATATGCACACGTTACTAATAAATTGTTTGTCATGAGATTCTCATGCATGAATAATGTAGAAACCTAGCTCCGATTCTAGCTAGGATTAAGCCAATATAATTAAAGTTGCATTTCTGATGTGTTAGGAATAAAGGCTATTATAGAGTATCTGCAGTTTGTATATCTTTAATTTCATTTGTGTAGCTTTTCGCTGGAGTGGTTTCTTCGTTTGTACACATACTGCTTACAGAGCTATATATATTTTCAAAAAAGTCTTCACGAGGTGTACTAATTCTGCGGGTTAATTCGTTCATCTTACGATTAAGAGACCCCGAGTTATTATTCTGTCACCGAGAAAAGTAATTCCAATATGTACCACCACCTACTAGTCTACTACACAATAGGATGTCCTCACATATATGGCAATTAGATCTACAAGCGGTGATACACTTGTCCAGATACATGGTAAAAAAAGGTTTTTTTAATAGAGGGTGTAGACATTTTCAGTCCACACACTGAGCCTCATA
Source organism: Oryza longistaminata (assembly GCA_009805545.1). Taxonomy (NCBI): domain Eukaryota; kingdom Viridiplantae; phylum Streptophyta; class Magnoliopsida; order Poales; family Poaceae; genus Oryza; species Oryza longistaminata. The sequence continues at coordinate 15,537,580 of CM020178.1, forward strand.
GAAGGCTAAAATTAAAACCGGCACTATAAGCGAAGTTATATTACCACCTTACAATTTGCATGTCTTCTTTTTTCTTTAAAAACTAGCACATATGTGATATTATATGTACTGGTTCTTAACACATACTCCCTCCGTCCCAAAAAAAGACAAACCCTGGGTTCCGTGTCCAACGTTTGACTGTCCGTTTTATATGAAATTTTTTTTATAATTAGTATTTTCATTGTTATTAGATAAAAACATAATTAATACTTTAATGCGTGACTATCTTTTAATTTTTTCATATTTTTTTCAAATAATACGGGCGGTTAAACGTTGAACACGGAAACCCAGGGTTTTTCTTTTTTGGAACAGAGGGGAGTATACTACTACATGATATGTACCGGTTTAGAAAAAACTAGGAAAAGAAATCGAGCCGAGATGGGACCTTTTAATCAAGCGGAGGCTATAGTCTCTAGAAGTCCATATCAAATCTCCTCCATCCCTCTCTCTCTCTCTCTCTCTCTCTTCTCACACACACATTCCTCCCTCCTCGCCTCCTACCTGTCCTCGCTCGCATCTTCGCACTCTCCCCTACTCACCACCTCCCACTCCGCCTACAACACGCGACTACCTCATCTTCATCTTCAATGCACTCCTCGTCCTCTTCCGGACCACCCAACACGCCACCTCTTTCATTGGCTGGATCCGTTTGTAGCTACTAGTGCATCAAGAATCTGAGGGTTGCTGGATCCGGGTTTTGTGAGGTCGATGGCCGCCGCATCGGTCGAATTCAAGCTCGTGACAGCCAGATCCTTCATCGTGAAGCTTGAGGGTGCTCCATGGCGACGCCGAGTGTAGGCAGCTAGCGGAGGCACATAAACCCACATCAGCTTATTTGGAGTGGAAAGAAATCATGATTACCCACTATGGTACATCTTCAATTTAATTATCCTGTTACATCCTCAATGAGGCCATCAGATTATACCTATACATTTAACGTCTTTGCAATATTCTTGTGATAATTTATAGATAAATAATAATAATAATATATCATAAATTGTTTCCACATTTTCACAACTCTCTAGATGACACGAGAGAGCGACGAGGACATACAGTAGTCCAAAGCGTTGTTATATATGGCATACTCGCGCGGTTGTAATCTATCAGTCTCCTAATTGATTCCATAAGAAATATCATAGTTAGATTTTTCAACATACATAACAGAAGAGAGACATTTTATCGATCAATGTTGAAAATGAGAGTCAACGTTCAATCGGATGGAGTACGTATCACCTGTCGCTAATTTTCGTTTGGAACAATAATAATCAATTAATGCTGAACATTCTTTGTTTGAGTCATGTTGACGCGACCGGCTGATCATCAGTCCACGTGTGTTTCTTTCGTCTGCGAAGCGACGCTTAAAGCCGCGCCATCTGCTAGTCGTCCAAACTCGAAACGATCGATCGTTGACTAACCAAGAGTGACTTTCTTCTGGGTAAATGTACTCCATCCGTTTCTAAATATTTGCGCCGTTAACTTTTTTAAATATATTTGACCGTTCGTCTATTCAAAAAATTTAAAGTAATTATTAATTATTTTCCTATCATTAATTCATTGTTAAATATACTTATAAAATACATATAGTTCTACATATTTCACAAAAGTTTTAATAAAACGAACGGTCAAACATGTGCTAGAAAATTAACGGTGTCAAATATTTATAAACGGAGGGAGTACTACGTAATAAGTACCCAGCACAACGTTTAATTTAGTCGTGCGTGTACTTCGTCGTTTTTTGCTTACGTAATTACGATGTAATCAGCAATTCAGCATGTGCTGCCTGACCGATCTTTGCTATAGTTAACTCTGAATAATGTATTGTTGTAAATGTACATATTCTGCGTGCATGCAACGCCGCTGGTATATGAAAATGTGAATTGGTCATTCTATTTAAAGTCAATTTTTTAATCTACTTCCCCGCAATTTTTTTTAATTCTACTTTTATATAGGTTTAAATTTTAATTATTTTACATATTTATAGAGTGATATATCATATATTTATCTATCTTTTTTTGGAAAAATATGTTTCTGTAGACGACTTGTAAACAAGGGAGGTTTCCTCGAGGGACGAATTGAACACTATTTAAAAAAAGAATTGGCCATGCCCTCATAATATATATGGTTTTCAACATTTTTCACCACTCTCTCTTGATGTCATGAACAAAACGAGATGGGTAGAGCATAGTTATGTATTGCGTACTCGCTCGTTTCTCATCCATCCTAATTGTTTTCATAAAAAAGATCTTGAACATTACATTAATATATGGACTATACTAAACGTTACATTAATACAAGTAATATGCAAAATAAAAGATCTCATATATATACAGAGAGTTAGATTTGCCAACATCCAAAATAGAAAAAACGAAGACAAAAATATATATTATTGATCAATATTGAACACATGATAGTCAGCGTTTGTCACTCGCAGACAATCCGATGGAGTACTAGGTACTCCCTCCATCCCAAATAAAATCAGCCAGTAACCCCTCCTATAGAATAAATCTGAATAAGTGTCACATCAGCTTTATGGTTTTTTTTTGGACGGAGGGAGTATCACCCGTCGCTAATTTTCGTTTGGAATAATAATCAACTAATTAATGCTGAACGTCCATTCGTTTTTCTCACTCGTTTGACACGACTAGCTGATCATCACTGTGGCCACGAGTTATATATGTTCATCTGTGATGCGACACTCAAAGCCTGCCGTCTCCTAGTCGTCGAAACTACTGGGGGTCTTCCTCGTTGACTTACAATATGACTAAGAGAGCTTCTTTTCCGGTTT
>CM020178.1:15549182-15617551 GCA_009805545.1 Oryza longistaminata
TGATAATATTTATCGTTTTAGATAAGAGCACAGTCTCTAAAAAATAACTTTGACTATTATTTTTTATTATAATATGCATAAAAGTGTTAACAAATATATGATTTTATTAAAGTATATTTTAAGACTAATCTATACATGTAATCACCATATTTGAAAGACAAATCTTTTAAAAATGATTTATAATCAAAGATTCTAAAGTTTGACCTCACCTCATAAAACGACAAGTATTATCAGCCCGGAGAAAAGTACTTATTATTTTCTAAATTAAATATAACAGTTTTGGATTAAAAGAAGAGTGAACGTCAACTTGGTAAGTATGATTTTAAATTTCAAAATTAATTTAATAGAATAATATAACTGAGAGTCCTAAATGGGAACATATACAACCCCATATTTATTGATTCCAGAATCATTTCTAATTATAGGACTAGCTTGAACTTACCATGTAAATAATGTTTCAACTCGCTAATTACTAATTTTGAATTTGATATATTAAATTGATATAAACAGCACTAAGTTGAGAGTCCATGATGGTAATACAACATATTTACTGATTTTGAAGTTTTAGAATTATTATATATTGGGAAAAAAAAGTCCATGTTATCTCTAATTGTAAACTCCATCTATCCCATAATATAAGGCATGATCAAGCTCGGCGTGGTCTCCAAAACTAATTTTTAGCTTATAGTTTCTCATATACTACAGGTTTACAGTAATTAACAAAACTATAACCATATGAAACTAAATTTAAATGCAATCCAATGATATTATTTTTAGCAAATAAAATTTAATTCATATTGTACTAATTGTTGGTTAAATGTTTTAAGAGTTGAATCTTAGTGTGTGCCTTATATTATGAGATGGATGGAGTATTTTATCTAACATAGATTCTCGATACAAACTAGTACTAGTTAGATCATTTTTTAACTTAACACGAAAGATTACTCGATTGAACAATTAGATTTAGTTATTATATAATACAATGAAGTTAAAGAGTTAATATGTAAAAAACTATAACGATAAAGGTGGGGTGACATATTCACTGTCACCATATTAGAATTTTTCAAAGGAGTATAGAAAGCTGGAAAGTTCATGATATTCTAAAATGGTATATTATTTATAAATACTACGAATACAATTTATAGTTGTGATTATATGATCCATATAATCAATGGCCGAATAATGTTCTTGGTGGGAACTCCCTCAAATTGTCCAATACTACACGAATTTATGTAGCTCTCATGTCAATACACAGAGTATTATACCAGTTTAATCCATCAAAAAAGTTACAACATAGTCGACGGTCTTGATATCGTCTGCCATACATCTATATGCATCCATGTGACATCGAGCTCAGCTAGCTCATATATAAGTATAGCCAGCACTGCGCCTCTTTAATTTCTATCGATACAACAAGCTAGTGATCGGCAACAACGTATACACACACAGATTTTCAACCAATTAAAAGCACACACCAAAAATACACAAAATTCTAGTACACTACACACATATGATGATGAAGCTGCAGGAGGAGGAAATTACAAGGGCGGCGGCGCGGCTGGCGGGGGGCCACGGCCACGGCGGCGCTGCTGGTGGCCTGCTGCTCGTCGTCGCAGCATCATCGCAGCCGCACGCCGGCGTCGCGGCGGCCGCCTCTCGCGCCGCAGCCGCAGTCGCGTCGTCTCCGCTGCAGGCGGCGTCTGCAGCCGCCGGGGCAGCAAATCATGCCCGAGTAACTGCACCAATGACCCCAGCATCCTTCCGGTTGTGTTTGCCCAGCACCGCCGGCATAACGAGCTGAGAAATCCACCTACGTACACAACAATTGCTGCAGAATGTACCAAGTCGCTTCGATCGAGTTGTTAATTAATTAATTAATTTGTTTTACAGAAGTAGCCGAGACCGCGAGACGAGTGTATATATATATGCACACGTTACTAATAAATTGTTTGTCATGAGATTCTCATGCATGAATAATGTAGAAAACTAGCTCCGATTCTAGCTAGGATTAAGCCAATATAATTAAAGTTGCATTTCTGATGTGTTAGGAATAAAGGCTATTATAGAGTATCTGCAGTTTGTATATCTTTAATTTCATTTGTGTAGCTTTGTCGCTGGAGTGGGTTTCTTCGTTTGTACACATACTGCTTACAGAAGCTATATATATTTTCAAAAAGTCTATCACGAGGTGTACTAATTCTGCTGGTTAATTCGTTCATCTTACGATAAAGACCCCGAGTTATTATTCGTCACCGAGAAAAGTAATTCCAATATGTACCACCCACTACTAGTCTACTACACAATAGGATGTCCTCACAATATGGCAATTAGATCTACAAGCGTGTATACACTTCTCCAGATACATGGTAAAAAAAGGTTTTTTAATAGAGGGTGAGACATTTTCAGTCCACACACTGAGCCTCATAGAAGGCTAAAATTTAAAACCGGCACTATAAGCGAAGTTATATTACCACCTTACAATTTGCATGTCTTCTTTTTTCTTTAAAAACTAGCACATATGTGATATTATATGTACTGGTTCTTAACACATACTCCCTCCATCCCAAAAAAGACAAACCCTGGGTTTCCGTGTCCAACGTTTGACTGTCCGTTTATATGAAATTTTTTTATAATTAGTATTTCATTGTTATTAGATGATTAAAACATGATTAATACTTTATGCGTGATTCTTTTAATTTTTTCATATTTTTTTCAAATAATACGGGCGGTTAAACGTTGAACACGGAAACCCAGGGTTTATCTTTTTTGGAACGAGAGGAGTATACTACTACATGATATGTACCGGTTTAGAAAAAACTAGGAAAAGAAATCGAGCCGAGATGGGACCTTTTAATCAAGCGGAGGCTATAGTCTCTAGAAGTCCATATCAATCTCCTCCATCACTCCTCTCTCTCTCTCTCTCTTCTCTCTCTCTCTCTCCACAACACACACACACACACACACATTCTCTCCCTCCTCGCCTCCTACCTGTTCTCGCTCGCATCTTCGCACTCTCCCCCTACTCACCACCTCCCACTCCGCCTACAACACGCGACTACCTCATCTTCATCTTCAATGCACTCCTCGTCCTCTTCCCGGACCACCCAACACGCCACCTCTTTCATTGGCTGGATCCGTTTGTAGCTACTAGTGCATCAAGAATCTTGAGGGTTGCTGGATCCGGGTTTTGTGAGGTCGATGGCCGCCGCATCGGTCGAATTCAAGCTCGTGACAGCCAGATCCTTCATCGTGCAAGCTTGAGGGTTGCTCCATGGCGACGCCGAGTGTAGGCAGCTAGCGGGAGGCACATAAACCCACATCAGCTTATTTGGAGTGGAAAGTAAATCATGAATTACCCACTATGGTACATCTTCAATTTAATTATCCTGTTACATCCTCAATGAGGCCATCAGATTATACCTATACATTTAACGTCTTTGCAATATTCTTGTGATAATTTATAGATAAAGTTTATAGATAAATAATAATTTATATCATAAATTGTTTCCACATTTTCACAACTCTCTAGATGACACGAAGAGAGCGAGAGGACATACAGTAGTCCAAAGCGTTGTTATATATGGCATACTCGCGCGGTTGTAATCTATCAGTCTCCTAATTGATTCCATAAGAAATATCATAGTTAGATTTTTCAACATACATAACAGAAGAGAGACATTTTATCGATCAATGTTGAAAATGAGAGTCAACGTTCAATCGGATGGAGTACGTATCACCTGTCGCTAATTTTCGTTTGGAACAATAATAATCAATTAATGCTGAACATTCTTTGTTTGAGTCATGTTGACGCGACCGGCTGATCATCAGTCCACGTGTGTTTTCTTCGTCTGCGAAGCGACGCTTAAAGCCGGCGCCATCTGCTAGTCGTCCAAACTCGAAACGATCGATCGTTGACTAACCAAGAGTGACTTTCTTCTGGGTAATATGAACTCCATCCGTTTCTAAATATTTGCGCCGTTAACTTTTTTAAATATATTTGACCGTTCGTCTTATTTAAAAAATTTAAAGTAATTATTAATTATTTTCCTATCATTTAATTCATTGTTAAATATACTTATATAAATACATATAGTTTTACATATTTCACAAAATTTTTTAATAAAACGAACGGTCAGACATGTGCTAGAAAATTAACGGTGTGAAATATTTATAAACGGAGGGAGTACTACGTAATAAGTGACCCAGCACAACGTTTAATTTAGTCGTGCGTGTACTTCGTCGTTTTTTGCTTACGTAATTACGATGTAATCAGCAATTCAGCATGTGCTGCCTGACCGATCTTTGCTATAGTTAACTCTGAATAATGTATTGTTGTAAATGTACATATTCTGCGTGCATGCAACGCCGCTGGTATATGAAAATGTGAATTGGTCATTCTATTTAAAGTCAATTTTTTAATTCTACTTCCCCGCAAATTGTTTGTAATTCTACTTTTTATATAGGTTAAATTTTAATCATTTTACATATTTATAGACGTCGATATATCATATATTTACTATCTTTTTTTTGGAAAAAATATGTTTCTGTAGACGACTTGTAAACAAGGGGAGGTTTCCTCGAGGGACGAATTGAACACTATTTAAAAAAAGAATTGGCCATGCCCTCATAATATATATGGTTTCAACATTTTTCACCACTCTCTCTTGATGTCATGAACAAAACGAGATGGTGTAGAGCATAGTTATGTATTGCGTACTCGCTCGTTCTCATCCATCCTAATTGTTTTCATAAGAAAGATCTTAGAACATTACATTAATATATGGACTATACTAAACGTTACATTAATACAAGTAATATGCAAAATTAAAAGATCTCATTATATACAGAGAGTTAGATTTGCCAACATCCAAAATAGAAAAAACGAAGACAAAAATATATATTATTGATCAATATTGAACACATGATAGTCAGCGTTTGTCACTCGCAGACAATCCGATGGAGTACTAGGTACTCCTCCATCCCAAATAAAATCAGCCAGTAACCCCTCCTAATAGAATAAATCTGAATAAGTGTCACATCAGCTTTATATTGGTTTTTTTGACGGAGGGAGTATCACCCGTCGCTAATTTTCGTTTGGAATAATAATCAACTAAATAATGCTGAACGTCCATTCTTTTTCTCACTCGTTTGACACGACTAGCTGATCATCACTGTGGCCACGAGTTATAGGCCCTGTTAGATGGGACTAAAACTTTTAAGTCCCTATCACATCGGATGTTTGAATATTAATTATAAATATTAAACGTAGACTATTAATAAAACCCATCCATAATCCTGGACTAATTCGTGAGACGAATCTATTGAGCCTAAACTAATCCATGATTAGCCTATGTGATGCTACAGTTAAACATTCTCTAATTATGGATTAATTAGGCTTAAAAAATTTGTCTCGTGAATTAGCTTTCATTTATGTAATTAGTTTTGTAATAGTCTATATTTAATACTCTAAAATTGTGCTAAAGACACAGGGACTAAAGTTAAGTCCCTGGATCCAAACACCACCATATATGTTCATCTGTGATGCGACACTCAAAGCCTGCCGTCTCCTAGTCGTCGAAACTACTGGTCTTCCTCGTTGACTACAATATGACTAAGAGAGCTTCTTTCCGGTATATATATATATATACATATATATATTATATAATATATATACATAACTATATATATATATATACATTATATTATATATATAATAATATATACATATATACATATATATATATTATATATACATATATACATATACATATATATATGTATATATGTATACATATATACATATACAATATATATACATATACATAATATTATACTATATATTATATTATATATATATATATATATTATATATATATATATATATATATATACATATACATATATATATTATATACATACTATTATAATATATATATATATACATAATTACATATATATATATATATATAATACAAATTATACATATACATATATATACATATACATATACATTACATATACATATACATATACATATATACATATACATATACATACAATACATATACATAATATATATATATATACATATACATATATATATATACACACATATATATATCTACATATATACATATATGTGTGTATATATATATATATATGTACATATATATATATATATGTGTGTTATAATATATATTACATATATATATCTACATATATACATATATGTGTGTATATATATATATATATGTATATATATATGTATGTATTTATGATGTATGTATGTATGTTCGTTTTTGCTTACGCAAGTGTTGATGTAATCAGCAATTCGATCAGCATGTTGCCCGGCCGGTCTTTGCTAGTAAATCTGAATATTATACAAAATGTACTTATAAATGCACATTAATTAATTCTGCAGTGCATGCACGAACGTGTGGTATATGTGTAGGTACGGAAGTGTGAATTATGTATTTTATTCCGAGCCAAATTTATTATTTTTTAACTCTATTAATGTTGGTTAAATTTTGGAGTGATATATTACACATTGATTTAATTTTGTTTTCAATTTTTAGTTTTAGAGGACATGAAAAACGAGGGGGAGACGTTCTCGAGGGGCAAATTTAAGAGACTTTCGCATGCATGCATGTATGTCTACAACTATACTAGCTGGGTTTTTCTACCAGCTGAAAACGTGTGATGACTGGAGTTGTGGACTACTGGTCGATCTCACTAGTCACTACTAGCTTCCGATGGTCGGTCGGTTCATACTTGTTGGGTGGAAAATTTGAATGGAATGGTGAATCAATCGTATCCTCCAAGAATAACGTAGTAGCTGCAGGAAACAATTGTTTTGTTGCTGCCCAAACTTGAACAATATTCCCAGAAAATTCCCAGTTAATTCCTCGATCAATCTCGCATATATGCGTGCGTGCATATGTAGCTTGGCAGCTGCCAGTATATAAACACCTCCGTGCCGCCGTTCAGCTCGCTGGCCCGGTCCCGTCGTGCTGCACCAACGGCGGCGGCGCCGGGAAATGCCCTCCGCATACCACGTGCCCGTAAGGCCGGCCGTCGTCGCAGCTGGAGAAGATGACATAGATGGCACGCTTTTGAATTAATTAATTTCTTAATTTTGTTCGTCAGGTTTGAATAAATTATCCAGGCCGTATATATATTTATATATATACAGTACGTAGTTACAACGGCATTACAGATTTACTAAAGTTCATTGGTTCATCATCAATAATGATCAATCTGTATCATATGTATCGATCGAGATGTCATGGCATCAAGTTAAATTAGAAGCGTAATTAATTGTTATGTATGGGTTTATCATGTACGTTATGTGTATGCATGAGTCGAGTTAATAAGTGATCGAGCTCGGGTGCTGTTTTAAGATTCTTATTGTGTGTTATGACGAATTCAGGCTAACAATTTTTCCAGATGACCAAAATAGATTTTCACATGTGCATGGCCCTCCGGTCGTCTGCACACAGGAGTGCGCTAAAATCACCATTTTCCCGTGTGGGTGACGCACCCATACGCGAAAATCGGATTTTCACGTGCGGACGCTTAAGTCGTCATTATAGGAGTAAAAAAATCGCATAAAAATAAAAATTCAAAAAATCAGCCGAAACCCTAGATCCGTCGGTCGCCGCGGCCGCTGGAACCCTAGTCCGCTACCTAGTGATGTATGGGCCGGGATTGGATGCAGTCGGGTGAATTTAAACACACTCTAGTCTCCTAATGCCATTTAATTTTCAACCAGTTCTTAGTCTAGTAAACAGTGTACACCTAGTTTCATATAGATGAAACTTTTTCCCTCTTCCTCTTGATAATTATGTTGACATGCATGTCACCAAATTAATTTGTTTACATGACATCATATTTATTGAGAATGAAACTCTTATGGAAGTACCATTGGGATTGGCCGAGGAACAAATGTTTGCAGAGATGGCACGCGTCAAGCAGTAATGTCTTGGCACTCATATGGTAGGCGGTGAGCAGCGTGTGGTAGCTGATATCCTAATCTTTTTAATAATGGAATTCATTCCAGTTTTTGTTTCAAAAAATACAAAAAACGATTGACATATAATTGCAGTAATTTCAAATTATGACTTAATTAAAAGAAATACCAAGAATACCATCCATATATCTACATATATGGTTGGGCAGAGTATGATTAAGCGTTGTTTCTACCAATGGGTTACAAGTTATACGTTATCTTCCCCAAACTAGAAAGGCAGTATCTCCAAAACCAGCGACTCATTCTTTCTCGGTCGAATTTCGCTCCCATCATCCCTAGTGAAATGACATCTAACTAAAGCGGAAGAAAACATCAGAAAATAACTGAATTGTAGGTCAATCGTTCCCTCGAATCTTACAATCACAATCGAACTCGATCCGACGAAGACACTACAACAAGGACACCATACCATCATGCACTACTACAGAATTGATTTTCATGGATAAGACCCCCTCTAGGCTCCATGCGGGTCCGCATGCAAAAAAAATTTGGGTGGGGTTCAATTAAGGCCCACCTACGAAAATCCATTTTTACAGGCAGGGGTTTCTCTCCACCTGCACACAGCGACCACCCTCCACTCATATTGTTTTACCCAATCTGTGCGCCTGCACTTTCCCACCTCCCCTTTTTAATCACCCTTATCTTTATCCCACGGCCTCATGCGGCAGTGGCGTATGCGCGTCCTTGGGTGACGGTGATCATGGTAGTGGCAGCCTCAGGTGGCAATGTGTGGACTCGAGAGTGGCAGATATCTACCACCAGCGGGCTCGGGGAAGGGCGTAACTGCTCTCGCGCGTGGCAGATATGGGGAGGAAGGGCAGCGCGGCGACCACGGCACCGGAAGGGTAAAGACCACGACAACGGCGGCTGTGTGCAGGCTCGGGAGTGGCGGATCCACCATCCGCACAGTGGAGATGAGGCGAAAGGGTGGCAGTGTACTAGCCATGGCAGGCTCGGAGTGGAGATCCGTCGGTGGACTCAGGAGCGGTGGATTAGCCCTCCCGCACCGTGAGAGGAATGCCCACAAGGCGTGGCTCGATGACCATGCACCAGGAACGATAAAAAAAAAAAAAAAAAAAAAAAAAAAAAAAAAAAAAAAAAAAAAAAAAAAGGAAAAAAAATAACAAAAAAAAAATAAAAAAAAAAAAAAAAAAAAAAAAAAAAGAAAAAAACATAAAAAATAAAAAAAAACAAAAAAAAAAAAAAAAAAAAAAAAAAGGAAAAAAGAAAAAAATAAAAAAATAAAAAAAAAAAAAAAAAAAAAAAAAAAAAAAAAAAAAAAAAAAAAAAAATGGCGACCACGACCATGACGGTGGCAAGCTCACGGGCTGCGGCAACCGCACAGACCCAGTGTTTTGGATTTCTTTTTTTTTAATTTTTATTTTTAAAAAAATCATTGCAGTTGGGTGTCCTTCCTTGGGCCTTGCAAAATTCGGGTCTTTGTAAGTGGCCTCTTTAGGACGTCCATCATAAAAATGGTTTTTCGCATGTGGTTGTGACGCTTTGCACGTGAAAATACTGATTTTCGCAGATACCTGGCTACTTGCGGGTGGAGCACCCGCCTGCAAAAACTAGTTTTTGGCCGTGCGTGAAGATCATTTCTGTAGTAATGAGGGAATCTCCTTTTCGATGCCTTCGAAAAAGTTACGGACGATCATCATTAACTATTCTGGACATCTCCGGAACAAGGTTTTCAATCCGGGTATTTACTCCACAAGATGGAAGAGAGAAGTGGCATAGCTGTATATATCGCGTCTAGGAAGTAGTAGTGCCACAGGTGTTTTTGTCGAACAGAGGCCACAGCTACGACGACAGGCGCCGACCCCACTCGATTTGGACGCGTCTTTGGCCGTCAAATGGTTATTTCAGGTTTCTCGATCGAATCAGTGAACATTTCAGTATTTGCGTGGTGTAGACTGGCCACATATGGACGCAATTACAGCAAAAATTCTAGATGCATGCATGTGCTACAAAGTAAATTACCAGCCCCATGCATGTTAATTAGTACCACACGTTGATCGAATTGCTATCCTCCCTCCCGTCAAGTACGTTGCTTATGGTCAGAAACACAATATGTTAATCCATTATCGAAATTTAAACTATAAAATAGCCATGCACGCGAGGTTAGATCGATCACCACCAAGAGATCAACTAGCTAGCAGCAAAGCATAAAGAGCTATACAGTCTTAGACTCTTAGCAGCTGCTGTTAGGGTTGTCTATTGGACACCTTAGGTTTAGATCTAGTCGGGTGGTTCTATTTGCGATGGATGAACAACAATAGATGAATGAACAAAGAGGGAGTGAGAGGATTTAGGGTTGTGACCAGTCGTTGTTGAGGAAAGAGGAAGTCCGGCCGGCCATCGTCGTTGTCGTCGCGGGCTTGACTCGTGGACGGCGGCGACGATGTGCTCGGTGCCGATTGGCGGTGATGCAGCGGCGGCGTCGACGACGAGGCGTGGCGCGGCGGTGGACTTCCCGTCACTGGCTGCGCCCCCTCGAGATCGGATTAGGGTTTGGGGTGGAGTGGCGGCAGCGGCGACGAACCTCGTTCCTTGTGTATTATCTCCGTCCCGTCCTCCACCCCTCTTTATATGGCACAGTGTGACGGGGGCCCACCAGCCATTGGGCTGGGCGCCCCCGATCAGGGCGCGGGTTCAAGGGCCCCTTGAGTCGTTGGGCTCAAAGGGGAGGAGATCCCATCTAACATTCTCCCCTTGATCTCACTATTTCTTTTAGCTTTTTCTATCCATCACAGATTAACATATAGAGGCATGGTTTCAGTCGTCACGGGTTTAATTACGATGGATTCGACAGCCACTATACACATCTCTATTCAGAAACAGATACTTTAACTTTTGGGCCCTATAGTCCAGGATTCATAAGGCTTCCCTTTAAACCCATGCATGCTTACATGTTTCTTGAACATGTTTGGGGGTTGGCCTTTCATGAGCGGATCCGCGAGCATCCTTTCTGTTCTTTATGTTGCTCGAGACTGATTGTTTGACCCGGACTTTGTCTTCACAACATAGTACTTTATGTCCATAGTGTTTGGCAGCACCACTTGACCGATTGTTGTGAGAGTACAATACTGTGGGTTCTTTATCGCAGAATAACTTTAGTGGTTTCTCAATACTGTCAACCACCTTTAAAACCGGGTATGAACTTCTTTAGCCAATTCACCTGCCCCGTAGCCTCATGGCATGCTATTAAACTCGGCATACTAGTAGACCCTGCAGTGATGGTCTGTTTTGAGTTTTTCCATGAAATAGCTCCTACTGCCAGGGGGAACACCGTATCCGATGTTGAACTTTGTGTTATCTTTTGCAAAGTTCAGAATCCGAATACCCCACTATCTGGAGCGATCTTGTTTTTCTGTAAGACAGCATGAGGCCTTTTGTTCTTTGCAAAATAATCTTACTAATTCCAGTGCTTCTAGGCCTGGATTACTTTTGCAATCTGCCAAATAACCCGGTAACAAATGCCAAGTCAGGTCGTGTGCACACTTGCGCGTACTGTAGGCTTCCTACAGCTGACACATATGGCTTTGTTTTCATTTCATTGAGCTCATACTGATTTCTAGGACATTGCGATGCCCATACTTTTTCGCCTTTTACTATAGGAGCAGGTGTAGCACTGCTCTGTACATATTGAATTTCTTCACACTTTCTATATATGCCTTTTGAGAAAGTCCCAATGCATACTTTGTTCTATCTCGGTGAATCTCTATGCCCAAAACATATGAGCCTCACCGAGATTTTTCATGTCAAAGTTTGAGGACAAGAATTTCTTTGTTTCCTGCAGTAGATTGACATCACTACTAGCCAGTAGAAAGTCATCTTACATACAGAATTAGGAAAATGAATCTCTTTATTGTTCCAACAAACTTCAAGTAGCACTGTCTCGAAGCTTTGCTTTAATCCATAATGGATCTCTTTATATGGCATCCCATATTTTCGTTTCTTTCATGACGAAACCTTTCGGTTGTGCCATGTATACTTTTTTGCTTCAAATCACCAATTAGAAATTCCGTTTTTACATCCATCTGATGTAATTCCAAGTCATAATGTGCCACTAGTGCCATATAATCATTGAAGGAATCTTTACAAGAGACTGGAGAAAAGTCTCATTGTAATCAATGCCTTCTCTTTGCGTAAAACTTTTTTCCACAAGTCGCGCTTTAAACTTTTCTATATTCCCTCTGGAGTCAATTTGGTTTTGTAGACCCATTTACAGCCTACTGTTTTGGCTCCTTTAGGAATTAATTCTAAATCCCAGACATTATTTAATTTTCATTGCATTTCATTTCATCTTTCATTGCTTCCAACCATTCAGATGAGCGAGCGCTTCTCATGGGCCTTCATCATATGAGGTGGGATCATCCTCCATATGTAACTCTTTCAGGCCTTCTAGGGGCCTCCTATCCTGGCACTTATCTATATGAGACTGTTGCAGTTTCTCCTCTGGTGTGGCAATAATTTCCTGTTGAATCCTGTAGAACAGGTTCCTCACTTTCATTCATTGTTGCCACAGGAGAGATAACAACAAGGTGTTGGTACCGCAACGGCATGCATTGCTGGCACAACATCAGCAGGTAGAGGAAAGAAAGGTTCCTGAGTCGACGGAGCGGGTACAGACACCCGCCTCTCCTCAAGATCAATTTCTCGAACTACCGAGCTCCCCCTAATCATTTTGTCTCCAAGAAGACGGCGTGTCTCGTTTCTACAAACTTTGTATAACTGTCTTCCAATAAAATGGCAGCTTACTGTTTTGTTAAATACTTTATCCTTTTGCAGGACTCCCCCACACACGGAGGATCCATAGCTCATACGGTGTTTTGGGCACCGATGCATTTCTATACATTGTATGCATTGTCTAAAACTGAGACCCAATGGAGGAAGAACTACATTCTTAACCAGTCTCTCAAGGTGTTGGTTACCGCAACGGCATGCATTGCTGGCACAACATCAGCAGGTAGAGGAAAGAAAGGTTCCTGAGTCGACGGAGCGGGTACAGACACCCGCCTTCTCTCAAGATCAATTTTCTCGAACTACCGAGCTCCCCCTAATCATTTTGTCTTCCAAGAAGACGGCGTCGTCTCGTTTCTACAACTTTGTATAACTGTTTCCAATAAAATGGCAGCTTACTGTTTTGGGTTAAATACTTTATCCTTTGCAAGGACTCCCCACACACGGAGGATCCATAGCTCATACACGGTGTTTTGGGCACCGATGCATTCTATACATTGTATGCATTGTTCTAAAACTGAGAACTCCAATGGAGGAAGAACTACATTCTTAACCAGTCTCTCAATTCTCCCCTTCGAAATATGGCCTAAACAACAGTGCCATAATTTCGATGAGACATCAGGAGTTCGCTTTCTTTTCTTTTCTCAACGAGGACACAACATTCACATTCTCAGAAAGAGATAACAAATAAAGCTGATCTTGCAACACCAAGACCAATACATTCATTATTATACCATAGTTCACATTTGCCATTTCCAAAATGGCAATCATATCTATCAAAATCCAAATTTGGATACACTTATTTCTTTGCAAAGAAGGGACATAAAACATCTGGAAGTAAAAGTGTGAAGCATTCGCGAGCTCTAGAGGAAGATGCTCCAACAGCTTCAACTTTTCCTTCAACTCCATTGGCAACTCTAATGGATCTTTCACTTCTTTGCATAGTCCTCGTTGAACGGAATCCCTTTAAACAATTAAACACATGAATAGTTGCTCTAGAATCAATTCCACCATGTGGATCTAGAATAACCAATCATAATGAGATTAATTTACAAATGTAATAATGTTCTCACCTTTCTTTGCCATGATCACTGTCAGGAAGTTAGGACGATCTTTCTTGGAATGTCTTATCTTCTTGCAGTGTAGACACTGATCTTGTCTCAACTGTAAACTGTTGTTTCTGAGGCAGATGCTGAGGCTGTTTTTCTTTTGAGGAGGGTGACCTGTGGCTCTTTTCCTTGTTATCTTTAACAAGGTTAATGGAGCCACCATTGGTCTCTTTGAGTCTTTCCCCTCTTGGACACAATTAGAGATGAGCTCTTCAATATTCCATTTCTCTGTACTTATTTTGTAGTTGACAACAAGGTTGTCAAAGTTCTTTGGCAATGAGGACAAAACCAGATGGACCAGAAAGTCATCTGAGATGCCCAAATCTTTTTGCTTCAACTTGGAAGCCATGTTGCTCATCCTAAGAATGTGGTCTTTTACACCACCTCCATGGTACCTCTCTGTCACAATCTGCTTTATCAGCTGTGTCGCATGAAACTTTGAAGATCCAGTAAACTGGCTCTTTATACTTCGAGGTACTTAGAGACAGTGTCATACTCTGGGATTGAGCCCAATATGGTTGGCTCAATCGTGTTCTTTACCTCAGCCAAACAGTCTCTTGTTGGCTAAGGACCATTTCGCATGCTCAATGTCATACGACATGATGAGGGAAGCATTGTCCCTCTCTTTCTTTGCCATTCAGCATCTGACTCTTTTTCACCTCTGAAAATTTCAGCAGGTTCTATAGGACATGGGGTAGTCAACACCCAGTCCACCTCTCCCAAGATAAAAGCAAGGTCGAGTTCTCTTTTCCATTCTTCGTAGTTATCTCCTTTCGGGGGTCGGAATATCTTTAATATAACCCATCAAGGAGTAGCCACCTGAGATAACCATGTATTGTGAGAAAAAATTAACATTAAATTATTATGTATTAAGTCTACATCACCGTTGGGCAGAAAATAGACATAACACATAGACCATAACTATAAACATTGCAATCATCAACGTTGGTCAGAAAATTACAACATCATAGCACATAATTAATGTTCCTAAAAGTAAATTCTCCCGTTGGTTCGAAATTTAATTTTTAGAAACACTAATTTTCATCAATTTCATCTATTTGCAGCGGAAAGATCTTATATACCAATTCATATAAACAATAACAAAACTCTGTTATTTACTCTCTGTAAAAATTCTCCGTTGGTTCAAATTTAAACAGAGGTAAAACATGTAAAAACAATTCAAAATTCTATTGAATTTGCACAAAAATATGCAAAAAACATATTCAGAAGACATTTCTCACATTTATCTATTCTCTAAACAATTTTCACGTCGGTTCAAATTGCTTAGAAATAAACACATTTAATAACTATAATGTAAATGCTTCTGAACAGGGACTTGAAATAAACTTCTTTCTTTTGATTCGGCCCCGAGGAACCTAATGAACTTTTGGCGGCCTGGCCGGTCGGCCACGGCCCCTTGCGCGCGGGCGAGCGCCCCCTCCCCTCCCCAGGCCGCAACCTGGGCCTGGGCCAGGAAAACCGCCGCCGCGCGCTCCCTTCTTAGGCCACTTTCGGCTCGACTGCCGCCGGCCGTCCGATCGCTAGGGTTTCGATCGGACGGCCTGTGCGGGCGGATCGGGCAAACAAAACCGCCCCCGGCCGCCGGCGCCGAAAACCCTAGCTCCTCTTCTCTTTCTTTCTGTTGCGGGTGCACGGACGCCGTCGCCGTCACCGAAACCCTAGCACAGCGCCGGCGGCAGCACGGCGACACGGCGCGCCGTCGCACTCCCCTTCGCGCGTGCGCGCACTCACTCGAGGGTGAGTGCGCCGCCGTCGAGCGGTTGTGCCGCGGCGCCCCCTCCTTCTTTCTCTGCGGCGGTGCGCCGTGCCGAGCGGCGTCGCCGACGCCAGCGGCCTTCGCGCCGCCGCGCCATGGCCGACGCCCTCGCGCGCGACACGCCCTCTATTCTTTTCTCTTCTCCCCCCCCCCACCGTCTCCCCTCCACGCGAGTGAAGAGTGAGAACCGGCGACGACGGAGATGGTGGCGCCGCCGCGGGCCCCCTCGCCGGCCCGCGCGTGCACCCGCGGGTGCGCGCGCGGCCGTCGAGTGGCTCCTCGCGGTGCCTCTTTGCCCGTCCCCCCTCCGTGGCCGGCGTCATCGACGGCGGCGACGAGGTAAGATTAGGGTTAGGGTTCAATCTTTTCGATCCGTTGGATCGTTTGCTTTTCTCTTTGGATTTCTTTCTTCTCTGTGGATGTCTATCCCGAACCAATCTAAACGCTAGGATTGCTCTGATACCATTGTTAGGGTTGTCTATTGGATCACCTAGGTTTAGATCTAGTCGGGTGGTTCTATTTGCGATGGATGAACAACAATAGATGAATGAACAAAGAGGGAGTGAGAGGATTTAGGGTTGTGACCAGTCGTTGTTGAGGAAGAGGAAGTCCGGCCGGCCATCGTCGTTGTCGTCGCGGGCTTGACGTGGACGGCGGGCGACGATGTGCTCGGTGCCGATGGCGGTGATGCAGCGGCGGCGTCGACGACGAGGGCGTGGCGCGGCGGTGGACTTCCCGTCACTGGCTGCGCCCCCTCGAGATCGGTTAGGGTTTTTGGGGTGGAGTGGCGGCAGCGGCGACGAAACCTCGTTCCTTGTGTATTATCCCGTCCCGTCCTCCACCCCTCTTTATATGGCACAGTGTGACGGGGGCCCACCAGCCATTGGGCTGGGCGCCCCCGATCAGGGCGCGGGTCAAGGCCCCCTTGAGTCGTTGGGCTCAAGGGGAGGGAGATCCATCTAACAGCTGCAGCCTGAAGGCCTGCCGATCGATCTGGGATTAATGCAGATGGCTGCAGCCGGCAAAGGTGCATTCGTGATGCTGCTGGTGCTGGTCGCCATGGCGGCGTCGCTGCATGAGGACTTCGCCGCCGCGGCGCGTCCTGCAGCAGCAGCAGGAGGTGGCCGTGCCGCCGACCATCAGCAGGCGGCGGCGCCGGCGCCGCCTTCCGCAGATGCAGGGCTACCTGTCAGCTTGCAGTCAGTTCCATTTCCAACTGCAGCAACAGTGGCAATAACCACGGCAAAACACCATGCCCTCCTAGCTCTAAGCCTTAAGTTCTATGAATTACTGGTGCTGGTGTGTTAATAAATTAATAGACGAATAATAATGCAGCTGGTTGTGATTGGTAAGCTATGTTGTACAGCTTAGGGAAAAGAGATTAAACAGATTAGTTAGGTCTCAGCTAGATTGTGTATATATCCATATTGGTTATGTTGTTTGAGATAGCAGAGTTGCTTAATTTGTGTAATTAGGCAACCTTAAAATTGTTTTGTTCCTGTATTGTAAAAGTTATTTTGAAATAAACAAGCTGGCCTAGCCATTGATTTATATACGACATTGTAGTATTATAAATGCACATATATTAATTCTGCAGTGCATGCAACGACGCAGGTATATACTGTATGTAGGTACGAAAGTGTGAATTATGTACTACTGTTTTATTCAGAGTCAAATTTATTATTTTCAACTCTATTAGTGTAGGTTAAATTTTGGAGTGATACATTAATACGTTGATTTAATTTTTTTTTTCAGAATTTTTAGTTTTAGAGGACATGAAAAACGAGGGGGAGACGTTCTCGAGGGGCAAATTTAAGAGACTTTCGCATGCATGCATGTATGTCTACAACTATACTAGCTGGGTTTTTCTACCAGCTGAAAACGTGTGATGACTGGAGTTGTGGACTACTGGTCGATCTCACTAGTCACTACTAGCTTCCGATGGTCGGTCGGTTCATACTTGTTGGGTGGAAAATTTGAATGGAATGGTGAATCAATCGTATCCTCCAAGAACGTACGTAGTAGCTGCAGGAAACAATTGTTTTGTTGCTGCCCAAACTTGAACAATATTCCCAGAAAATTCCCAGTTAATTCCTCGATCAATCTCGCATATATGCGTGCGTGCATATGTAGCTTGGCAGCTGCCAGTATATAAACACCTCCGTGCTTGCAGGTTTGAGCTCATCGAATCAACACAAGCAATATAGAGATATCTCCATCGATCGATCGATCGATCACCTCTATTAACTATATATTATAATCCAGCTATAGCTAGTAATTAGCTGCAGTCTCCTGCTCGTATACATCGGCGGCGATGGCAAGATTGTCGTCGGCGGTGAGTGATCATGGTGGCCCTCGCCGTGGCGGCGATCGTCTTCTCGGCGACGCTGCACGAGGCGGCGGCGGCCAGGCCGGTGCACGGCTGGAACCCGCAGGCGGAGGGAGCGGGCGGCGCGGCGACGACGACTCGCACGGCGGCTTCGCCGCCGTTCAGCTCGCCGGCTCGGTCCCGTCGTGCTGCACCAACGGCGGCGGCGCCGGGAATTGCCCGCCGGGTGTCACGTGCCCGTAAGGGCGGATGGCCGGCGACGGCCGCCGTAGCTGGAGGAGATGATCGAGTTACGTATATACAGGGGGAATTGAATCTGCAGAGTACAGGGGGTTAATTAAGTAGACGCTTCAATTGATTTCTTAATAATTTAATTTGTTCGTTAGGTTTGAATAAATTGGCCAGGCCGTATATGTAGTACGAAGTTACAACGGCATTACAGATTTACTATAAAGTTCATTGGTTCATCAACAATGATCAATTTGTATCATATGTATCGACCGAGATGTCCATCAAGTTAATTAGAAGCATTGATTAATTCTTCGGTATATATGGATGGATAGATTGTCATGTAAGTATCGCCACGTTTAGTCCCAACTTTTTTTCAAACTTCCAACTTTTCCATCACATCAAAACTTTCCAACACACATAAACTTTCAACTTTTCATCACATCATTTTAATTTCAACCGAATTCTAATTTTAACGTGAACTAAACACAGCCTATATGCTTTGAATAATATTTAATAAGTGATAGAGCTCGCTGAGGTATGCATGCACAGTTTGAGATGTGATGTTCTTTCAAATGAGCCGGCCGATTTCTTGCGGCCGACATGATTTTGTTCAGCACCAAACGGTCGCAGAGATGACACGCGTCAAGCAGGCGTGCCGCAGTAGTGGATATACCATTTTTTAATATACTAGCTGAAAACCCCGCGCATTGCTGCAGAAATTTAGTATGATAACAATAAAAAAAATAACGTGTAAAATAGCTAGATAACATTCAAATTTAAGTAAATATAATGTGGTTATGATAATTTAAATTTAAATAGTAGTAGAATGGTGATTCAAACGTAAAAAAGTAAGGTGGTATGACTTTAGAAAGAAAAAAAGTAGGAAGATAGTTTGGACTCGTAGATTAATCATCTAAAGGCTTAAAAACAATTGATGTGATATGACTTATTTAGAGAAAAAATGATAAAGATAATTTGGACCATAGATTAATTATTTAAGCACTAACTAAGTGAGGATAAACATAAATAAAGATAACATTGAAAACATTAGTGGATTTACGTTGGATGATAATTTAACATGTTTGTATTTGAAAAGCTCTTAAATTATAAAAACTATAAAGATATAGCATGTTTGCATGATGTTTAAATGTGATGATTGTTAGTGGATGATGATGTGACATCTTGTTAATTAGTGGATTAGTGGAAGATGAGGTGGCATCTTGTTAGTGGATGATGATGTGGCATCTTTGCATGTTAAGCTTAAGGAGTTAATGGGAGATAACTTTATAGTAAGATAGGATTAATGGAATTTATCCCGGTGTTTAGTTGAGAGAAGTTACAAATGGTTATTACAGAATTGTTTTTAATATCAATGGAGGAGTAAAGAGCATAGGTGGTCCTTAAACTTATAGGGGTGTATCATGTAGGTTTCTAAAATCTCAAAATGCAGATCCAAGTCACACAATTTGTCAAAGTGTGTCGTCTTTCGAAATCGCCACAGTCTCTACAGGATCCTATGTGACGCTGATGTGGCATGCCACACGAATTTGATGTGGCAACATCTTGGACACAGTTAAAAAAAGTTTCTTTTTTTTCTTCTTTTCATCTCCTTCACTTTTTGTCCTTTTCTTTTCCTTTCTCTGTGAACCTAGCACCCCGTGCGGTGGTGGCCTACAGACTACAGTTGCAGTGAAAGGGAGGAGAAAGGAAAAAAAAGGAGAAGAAAAAGGAAAGAAAAAGGAAAGAAGAAAAAGAAAGGAAAAATAATTTTTTTTATGTGAACACGTCACGTCCAGGAGGCAATGCCAGATCAGCACCATGTAGGATCCTAGAGAGGCTGTTGTGATTTGAGACCTAGATGATACACTTTGACAAGTTATATGACCGAGATTTGTATTTTGAAACTCTGAGGACCTAGATGGCACACTCCTTTAGGACTACCCTTAGTTGAGAGAAGTTACAAATGGTTATTACATAATTGAATTTACAAGACGAATAACTACGAATTAGATTATTATTGTTTGATTAAAAATAAGAAACTACTACCTTAAAAACATATATAGACATATATGCTTGGCCACGGTATACATAAAGGGAATATATTCTATGCACATAAGCTTGTCGTGTACACTCTGTACATACCAACTAGCAAATAGCTAATGTTACAGAAAATTCTAAAAAAAAATTAGACACACCTATGTGTCAAATCTTATATTTAAATTCATTATATTTTAGCTATAAAAAAAAGGCAAAATTCTGATATATTTTTACTCTTAAAACTGTTCGATTTTTTTCAATTTTTTTTGTTACGGTTAAAATATAATGAATTTGAATATAAGGCTTTCCAGATATGTGTAATACTATTAGGAGTAGATGTCCATTTTTTTATTAAAATTTTCATGATATTTACTGGTTGGTGTGCACTGGAAGATTGTGTGTATAGGATATGTTGCCATATATATACGTTGTCTTTCTCAAACTATAAAAGCAGCATCTCTGAAACCAGTGGCTGATTCTTTGTCGATCGAATTTCGCTCCTATCTTCGTTGGTGAACTAACGTCGTCGAACTAAAGTGGAAGAAAACGTTGGGAGTTAGCTGAATTGTAGATTAGACATGCATTCTCCCAGAACTTACCACTAAAGTTACCATTGAACCCGATCCGACAAGGACGATGTCACAAGGACATTGCACCAATAGTGAACCTCCATTAATTCGACGCCTTCAAAAAAAAGTTACGATATTTTAAATGTTATCATCGCTATTCCCGACATCCAAAACAAGGTTCTCTCTCTTTTGATAGTTCACCCATATATAGGACAGATGAGAGAAGGGACGTCGCCACGGCGGTATATCATGTCTAGGAAGGTGTATGATACTCACAGGTATCACCGATGTTAGTACTCAGATCAAACAGAAGGCACAGGTGCGACGACAAAGGCCGACCGACTCAACGTATCCTAACTGATTGGATGGTCTATTTATTTGGCCGTCAAATGGGTTATAATTATGCATACCCTGCTGTATCTCCAGGTTTCATCGAATCACTGAACATTTCAGTATTTGCGTGATCTAGACTGGTCACATATGCACGCAATTGCATCAAAAAAGAAAAATCTAGATGCATGCATGCATGTGCTACAAAAGTAAATTACCAGTGCCATGCTTGTTAATAATTAGTACCACAGGTTGAATTGCTAACCCCTCCGTCAAGTACGTTGCTTATAGGCAGAATTAGAAACACATCCATTAATCCATCGAAATTAAACTATAAATAGCCATGCACGCGAGGTTAGATTACACACCAAGAGATCAACTAGCAGCAAAGCATAAGCTAGCTACAGGCTTATATAATTAGTTAACACTGATTTATCTCGGTTTACCTAGCTTAATTAGCTGCAGGCCTGCCTCGATCGATCTGGGATTAATGCAGATGGCTGCAGCCGGCAAAGGTGCATTCGTGATGCTGCTGGTGCTGGTCGCCATGGCGGCGTCGCTGCATGAGGATTTCGCCGCCGCGGCGCGTCCTGCAGCAGCAGCAGGAGGAGGTGGCCGTGACGCCGATCATCAGCAGGCGGCGGCGCCGGCGCCGCCTTCCGCTGGTGCAGGGCTACCTGCAGTCAGCTTGGCAGGCAGTTCCAACTGCAGCAACAGTATCAATAATCCCGGCAAAACACCATGCACTCCTCCTAGCTCTAAGCCTTAAGAGTCTTCTATATATAAATTATTTGTGCTGATGTGTTAATAAATTAATAAACGAATAATTAATGTACCCCAATTTGATTCCGGTTAGGAAACCGGCACCTATAGCCAGTTCCCAACCGGTACCAATAAGGGCTGGCTTCTGCTGTAATGTACAACTTAGGGATGGAACATAAATAAATGTATTTCCATTAATTAATTGATAATTTTGGGGTCAAGAGATTGAACCATTAGTTAGGCCAGCTAGCTATAGCTTGTGTGTATATCGATCCATTGCTGGTTAATTTATGTTGTTTCAGATAGCAGAGTTGCTTTCTGTGATTAAGCAGCTATCCTTTGCTTTCTGTGATTAACCAGCTATCCTTAAAATTGTTTTGTTCCTGTATTCTACAAGTTATTTTGAAATAAAGAAGGTGGTTCTTTGTTTTCAAGGGCTCTATAATATTTCTGCGATGTTACATAATACATAGATATACGCTTAACGTGGTCTGCAACCACTACTAAAAAACCTTCACACAAACAAACCAACTGACACCTATAAGCCGTTTCCTGTCTAATTCCCCTGAGTGAGGAGTATTGGTGCCAGCACCTATGACCCTTCCGCCATGCAACAAGGCCACTAACAAAAAAACGAGCACCAATGTGGACTCGTGCTGTGCAGAACAATAGGTGCCTGTTCTTACCAAGAACCGGCACCTATTTGATACAGCCATGCAAATTCATAAACTAGCTAAAAGGTTTTCTCTAAGCTTGCATGTAGCTTTCGATACAGCCATGCAGATCCATGACACCATTTATACTCTGTATTTATTTTCATAACACTCTTCTCACGCGAAAAAATAAATTCCACACCTTCGAAAAAATAAAGTTCATGCGATTTCAAAAGGGGGAAAACAAAACAAGAGAAGAGGGTAGTACAATCTTCCGATTTGAGTTATAAAATGAGTCTTTTTGTGAATGTGGAGGATGTGGATGTGCATGATGTGAATGTAATATTTTTTGATTTTGTGATTTTTGTGGAGGATGTGAATGTAATATTCTGTAAATTTTGTGATTTCTATGTTTCAGGAACCGGCACCTATAGAATTATAGGTGTTGGCGGTTTACGAATCGGCACCATTGATGTCACTAATAGGTGTCGGACCCGAAACCGACACCTATGAGGCCTTCCCAACCGGCACTAATAAGTATTTCTGTAGTAGTGTACATAGTAGGTCTAGTTCGTATGTTCTCCATATAGAAACTATAATTATCTGACAGAACATATGTAGTCCTAATTAAGCGTTGCGATCAAAGTCATATATGAGAATTTGTCAAAAAAAAGTGTGATTTACAATAGCAAGAGAGATCTGTATAACTAACTGTTACGTACGGCACCGTTTTTGGACCGAAGAAATTTTAGAGGATTTTAATCCTATAATTTTTTTTCCATGTATTCAACCCTTGAAACAAGAAGAATTTTCATTGAGAAAATACTTGTAGGATTGGATATCTCCTTGAATTGGCCTATAAAATTTCTACCGAATACCCTAATACATAAGCGTTTTGGAGCACATTTTACACATCATGTAAATCTCACGAAAGTTTTCCTCAAAGTCTTAATTTTTCTCTTCTCAAATTACTATGGCTTTCCAATGCCCCATCCAAAATTTGTGAGTTATTAATGGAATTATTTATGGCGCCTCTGGCTCAAAGCGCCATCGAGTCGGCTAGATGTTTTTTTTAGCTCATGGGACTTATATATGTGCCTAATATTTTACAACCGGCACAAATACACCTACACTATCAGTGCCGCTTACAGAGTAATTGTTGGTAATTCGGCATTGATTAACATGAAAATGTTCACAGGACAGGCATTGCCGGTGGAGCCAACACACTGTACAGTAGCCCAATGAAAGAATTCTTAGGTACTAACCGCCAACATTTTTCCACCAAATTTCCCCATTTATCACTACCAGAAACTGCAATACCTCTGACGGCTAAAACTTGTCTAGAATAAATAAAATACCATCAGGAAAATAGGTCCTGACGTGTCAACGTCAGAAAAATACCAGTCACAACTAGCTGGTTGGGGAAAATTAATTTGCATGTAGAATCTCCGTCAGGACATTATTCCTGACATGAACTCACGTTACGGTTAATTTTCCTGACGTTAATTGCACAGTCAGTGATATTTCCCATATCACTAATAGGTTTAATCGTCAAAGATATCGTACCTACAACCATAAGGAAAATTAGTCATCTTCTAGTACAGTGTATAGTGCAAACGTACCACAATACAGAAATACTCCCTCCGTTTCAAAATGTTTGACACCGTTGACTTTTTAGTACGTGTTTGACCATTCGTCTTATTCAAAAAATTTAAGTAATTATTTATTTTTTTCATATCATTTGATTCATTGTTAAATATACTTTCATGTACACATATAGTTTTACATATTTCACAAATTTTTTTAATAAGACAAACGGTCAAACATATGCTAAAAAGTCAACGGTGTCAAATATTTTGAAACGGAGGGAGTAGTATATATCTAGCAAAATGCCAACTTAAAAACAGTGAAAAACATATGCACATATATACCGTCGACTTATATATGAATGTGTTCAGTCCAAGGGTTGAATATTTCTTCCATCGCATGTACTATACATGGTACATGCATCTAGGATCAAATGCCGCTCGTCTGTCTTTTCTTTTTAAAGACTGCCGGTCTCAGTCTCAAGTCCAAACCAAAACTCACAGGCCGTGAGGCGAACGTAATTAAATAAGTTACTTTAATTTGGCATGCATGGTCTCCAATATATAGGCACCTTTAAAGGCTTCAAACATCGACTAGACCTGAAATGGTTTCATATATATATGAAATGTGGTTTGGAAGTCTTTAACACATGACCAAAGACAAACAAAATACACTGGCTAAAGTCAATTTTACGAGACAAATTGAATTAACGTAATGTCTTTTACATTTATTTAGAACGTATATGCTTTTATTACGTCAGCAGGTAATTAAGTACAGTGAAGAAATTGTAATTCTATATTGAGTAAGTTATTAAGAGCTAGCTTATCAGTTTTATTTCTGCCAGTTGTTTATTTTTTTTCTTATGTCGTTGTTAAAAGAGTACTAGGATAGTCTATATATATGTATACTATGCAAAAGTGGTGATATGCTTTTGGAATTGGTAGCCAATGCTCCATAGACTTTTTTTACTCGTGGATGACGTACAAACTTAAAAATTGCTCACTGGAGACTGATTTTTCCAACAACAAAACTTGGTTGGTATGTATGTGTGGCAGTGACCGGAGATGTAAATAACTTCTATTATCTTAAAAAGGAAAAAATGGAAAGGTATCTTTAGCTAGCTAGCTTATGGACGTACACAAAGCTTATATATATATTATTATTAACATCTAGCTAAATCGATCCACCGTTGTTGACGTCCAGGCCCTAAAAGAAAAACTAATGCTGATATCTTACTCCTGCTTGAAAGACATACTATACTGCAATTGTGGTGCGTTATAATTAAAACACACCCAACATCAAATATTTTTTTTACTGAGAGTGCAATCATCACAAGTTTCCGTATTAAACCTAACAGTAAAATTTTTACTATAAGATATTACGCATCCTGCAGGGTGCATTTTAGCGTATCCCCTTAACTTGATTAGTAGGTTGACTTGGTGATATGCATGTGAGAAAATATACGTGAGAAAGACTTGCTGATAAGTGAGAAAATATAGAGCTAGCAGGTCTTTCTCCGTTCTAAAAAAAAAGCAGGTCTTTCTCTCTCGGAACGCGTGACGAGACTGTCTAACTCATTCCTGTTGTGTGAACATGTATACGATCGGTTAAACGATGGAATGTTTTGAATCAATATTCTCACATTTTATCCGTCAAAAACGTCAGGTTCTTGCCTCAATTTCCTTCCTCCAAGCTGGCCCTAATTATCTCAATCTCATACATGGGTATAACTATAAATATAACGCCATGCATGGACGCCCCGACTCGTCTAAATTAATTTGCAGTTTCAACGTAGGAACCAAATTACTCCTACTTCGGATCACTGTAAGACACCATATACAGTACATATATAGCATCGTGAGTGGTCGTACGTTGATCGATTAATTGATATGGCTGCTCCGAGATCAGTGACGATGGCCGTGATGATCCTCGTTCTCGCCGTGGTTGCGACGTCGGCGACGCTCCATGCTTCGGCGGCGCGGCCGGCGAAAGAGGCTGCAGCCGGCGCCGGAGGGACTACTCCACCTCCGGTGCGGGCGACGGCGGACGGCCCCTCTTGCTGCTCCAACTCTGTACCGCCGCCGAATGGTTGCGTTTGCCCGCCGACGCCGCCGGCGCCGTAGGTAGCAGATCGACCTAATATATGAGACTGAGATCACCAAGAAATCTCGCTAGTGTTTTCGAGTGATCTTTGATATATAGGGTTTAATTAAAGTGAAAAATAGCTATATATATCATTCATGCTGCTTAATAATTAATTCAGGTTTTGATTGAATAAGAGGCGTAGTACCGATGGAGTGAACAGTGGACTACATGTAGCAAGTAGTCCAGCTTCATGTAACCCTGCGTATATCATTTTTCTTTTTTAGGTTTGATTGAATAAGATGGATTGAATATATATTAATCCAGGTGTATATATGTACGTAATGCTTTCATGTGTATGCATATGTATTTTATGTACACGTCCATATGAATGACAAATAAGTAAATGATTAATTCTCTCGATGCAATAATGCTTGAGTGCACAGTACTGTGTACCTCATGGAGAAAAGCTAACATTCTGCGAATTAAAATCTGGAGCTGACCCATTTTCTCATGCTCTATATGTTCTCTTTTTTAAAATTATTATACTTGAATCTGGGTGGACAGATTTCACCACAGTGAACCTAACAGGTTGTTAAGCTACGCTCAGTTCACAAGCTCCTCTATATTTCGATCTCCTTTTAAAGATAATTTAATAATATTTTTCTCATGGTCCTCAGACTAGATGAGTTTTGTAAAATACATTGATCTCACTACTCCACACATGAACAAAGACGTTGATTCAACGTACGTACGTACTACTCCCTTCTTTTAAAATTACTTTTTGTTCAAACAATTACTCTAAGTGAAACATTTGTATATGTGACTATCGGTTTTTAAAAACTAATATAGTTTAACGTTATAATATCTATATTTTTAGATTCAACGTAAGAAACTATTCTATAATATATAATTCACATTATTGTAGAATTATATGGGGCTCTAAAAATTGATAGTTGCAAGGTGCGGGAGGAGAACCGCTATACATATGACATTCTGTTTACGATTGTTTTACGATCAAACGTTCTCTCATAGTGTTTGTTGACGATAGCAAGTTTTGGTCCTACAAAAAAGCATACACATATGCCACGGTGTTAGTTCGTACTAGTATCGTAACAAAAGATCGTATGCATAGTATTTTCCCTCGCGATGGTATAAGCCAATGTCTTATGCACGCGGGAATGCGCTAGAAGACCGCCAGCGCCCAGAACTGCACTCCCGCACAAAAAATACTATGCATATGATCTTTTGTTACGATACTAGTACGATCTAACACCGTGGCATCTGTGTGTGCTTTCTTGTGGGACCAAAACTTGCAATCGTCAATAAACACTACGAGAGAACGTTTGATCGTAAAACAATCGTAAACAGAATGTCGTATGTATAGCGGTTCTCCTCCCACACCTTGCAACTATCAATTTTTAGAGCCCCATATAATTCAACAATAGTGAATTATATATTACTTCCTCCGTTTCACAATGTAAGTCATTCTAACATTTCCCACATTCATATTGATATTAATGAATCTAGATTGAATTGTAGCATTTCCCACATTCATATTGATGTTAACGAATCTAGATTAGACAATCTAGATTCGTTAACATCAATATGAATGTGGGAAATGCTAGAATGACTTACATTGTGAAACGGAGGGAGTATAAAATAGTTTCTTACGTTGAATCTAAAAATATAGATCTTATAATGTTAAACTATATTAGTTTTTAAAAATCGATAGTCACATATACAAATGTTTCTTAGAGTACTAGTAATGACAAGTAGTACGTACGTGTGCTAAATTAACCTTGAATTACGGTGTTTCTCGCAGCCGATTATTCTTTGTCCTTTTCCCCAGTTAACAAGCGAATTAACTTAGTAATTACTAGTAAACCTCTTAACTGTATGCTTTCTCAGTGCCGCGAAAAATAAACCTGGCAAAATTGGATGTGAGTTAATTTAGAACAATTTTGCCAGCTAATCAGTTTTTTCAAAAAACATCCCATAAACCTCGATTTTAATATATATAAATCTAAAAGAATTTAGAGAAATTATTCCACTTAAATACAAACCAATAGTAATTGATCCCACGAGCATAAATTCCCGGCTCCACCACTGTATCCATGCACGTATACGTACTCCCATTTTTTCAACGTCGTCAACTTATCTTGTATGTATGTATGTGTGTATATATATATATACACACACACACACACACACACACACTTGGTCCGTCAAAAACGTTTATGCGTCATCCAGTTATTCCCGATTAATTTCCATGCATTCTTTGCATTACGTATGTGTATATATACGCGTGCTTTCGCACATAATGCACACAGGCCAGGCTATAAATAGCACAGTACCCTACGTGACACTACTGCTGCCCACAGTCCCACACACACCTATAGTTATTACAGCATATTAAGCCTTTTTTATAGGTAAACTTGTGCGACGACCGGCGACGAGTTCACGTTCACGTACGACGAGACGAGAAGAACACTCGATCGACGACGGCGATGGCGGCGAGAGTCGTTGGTGCAACGACGGCGACGGGGAGCGGCAGCGCGAGAATCGCCGCGATGGTCATCACCTCGGCGGCGGTGATCATCTAGCCGCCGCCGGCGGCGAGGCCGGTTATGCCTGCCGTTGGAGTTGACGTCCTGCGTCTCCAACCATGTCCCTTGCCCGCCGCCGGCTGCCCGGCCGTAACCGTACAACGACGACGATCGATGTGATCTCCAATATTTAATGCCCCTTGTAGTATATTACTACTCGGTATTAGTGGTTGTTTTTAAAATGACGTGAAATCCTTTTTGCACTTTCGAGAAAACAAAATCGTTTCCCCCTGTACCTTTTTATCTCAAATTACAACATAAATGGTTATGAATTGAATATTCTGGAAACGATTTTCAATGCCTCGTTCCGAATATCGAGAGTCCATATATACTTGGGCCTTGTTTGGATGCTCCGAGCTATTAAATAGCCCTTCAGAATCTTGCTATTTAGGAGTATCAAACGTAGATTACCGATAAAACCGATTCCATATCCCCTAGGCTATTTTGCGAGACGAATCTAATGATGTATATTAATCCATGATTAGCAGCTGATTACTGTAGCATCACTGTAGCAACTCATGGATTAATATACCTCGTTAGATTCGTCTCACAAAATAGCCTAGGGGTTATGGAATGGGTTTTGTCAGTAATATACGTTTAATACTCCTAAATAGCAAGATTCCGGAGGGCTATTTAATAGCCCTCCGGATCCAAACAGGGCCTTGATCGGTGTGCGACACAGGTGAAATTATCAACCCGAAGCTGCATGTTTTAATGTGGGCTGGGCTGGGCTGATATGTCCAGCCCAGCAAGTGAAACCAGCTCAGGTGTCATCTGTTTAAGGCCCAACCCACCAAGCCACCCAGCCTACGTGCCACTAAGCACCACCGCTCCATATATTCACCTCACCTCCTTCACCACCGTCCACCGTCACTCTGTTTCCTCCTTTATCACTGTTGTCGTCAGATATGCCTCTCCCTAGCACCATCACCATCGGATTGAGCAACTTTTACCCTAGCACTGCTCTGTCAAATCCCCCATAGACTTTTTTTACTCGTGGATGACGTACAAACTTAAAAATTGCTCACTGGAGACTGATTTTTCCAACAACAAAACTTGGTTGGTATGTATGTGTGGCAGTGACCGGAGATGTAAATAACTTCTATTATCTTAAAAAGGAAA
Source organism: Oryza longistaminata (assembly GCA_009805545.1). Taxonomy (NCBI): domain Eukaryota; kingdom Viridiplantae; phylum Streptophyta; class Magnoliopsida; order Poales; family Poaceae; genus Oryza; species Oryza longistaminata. The sequence goes on from CM020178.1 coordinate 15,579,155, forward strand.
AAATGGAAAGGTATCTTTAGCTAGCTAGCTTATGGACGTACACAAAGCTTATATATATATTATTATTAACATCTAGCTAAATCGATCCACCGTTGTTGACGTCCAGGCCCTAAAAGAAAAACTAATGCTGATATCTTACTCCTGCTTGAAAGACATACTATACTGCAATTGTGGTGCGTTATAATTAAAACACACCCAACATCAAATATTTTTTTTACTGAGAGTGCAATCATCACAAGTTCCCGTATTAAACCTAACAGTAAAATTTTTACTATAAGATATTACGCATCCTGCAGGGTGCATTTTAGCGTATCCCCTTAACTTGATTAGTAGGTTGACTTGGTGATATGCATGTGAGAAAATATACGTGAGAAAGACTTGCTGATAAGTGAGAAAATATAGAGCTAGCAGGTCTTTCTCCGTTCTAAAAAAAAAGCAGGTCTTTCTCTCTCGGAACGCGTGACGAGACTGTCTAACTCATTCCTGTTGTGTGAACATGTATACGATCGGTTAAACGATGGAATGTTTTGAATCAATATTCTCACATTTTATCCGTCAAAAACGTCAGGTTCTTGCCTCAATTTCCTTCCTCCAAGCTGGCCCTAATTATCTCAATCTCATACATGGGTATAACTATAAATATAACGCCATGCATGGACGCCCCGACTCGTCTAAATTAATTTGCAGTTTCAACGTAGGAACCAAATTACTCCTACTTCGGATCACTGTAAGACACCATATACAGTACATATATAGCATCGTGAGTGGTCGTACGTTGATCGATTAATTGATATGGCTGCTCCGAGATCAGTGACGATGGCCGTGGTGATCCTTGTTCTCATCGTTGCGACGTCGGCGACGCTCCATGCTTCGGCGGCGCGGCCGGCGAAAGAGGCTGCAGCCGGCGCCGGAGGGACTACTCCACCTCCGGTGCGGGCGACGGCGGCATCCGTCCCCTCTTGCTGCTCCAACTCTGTACCGCCGCCGAATGGTTGCGTTTGCCCGCCGACGCCGTCGGCGCCGTAGGTAGCAGATCGGTCACCAAGAAATCGCGCTAGTGTTTTAAAGTGATCTTTGGTAGGGTTTAATTAAAGTGAACTATATATAGCTATATATCATTCATCTGCTTACTAATTAATTCAGGTTTTGATTGAATAATAAGAGGCGTAGTATTGGAGTGAACAGTACGGACTATATATATGTAGCAAGTCCAGCTTCATGTAACCCTGCGTATATCATTTTTGTTTTTTAGGTTTGATTGAATAAGATGGATTGAATATGTATTAATCCAGGTGTATATATGTACGTAATGCTTTCAAGTGTATGCATATATATTTTATGTATACGTCCATATGAATGACAAATAAGTAAATGATTAATTCTCTCGATGCAATAATGCTTGAGTGCATAGTGTGTACCTCACGGAGAAAAGCTAACATTCTGCGAATTAAAATCTGGAGCTGAGCCATTTTCTTATGCTCTATGTTTTCTTTTTTAAAACTATTATACTTGAATCCAGGTGGACGGATTTCACCACGGTGAACCTAACAGGTTGTTAAGCTACGCTCAGTTCACAAGCTCCTCTATATTTCAATCCCCTTTCAAAGATATTTTAATAATATTTTTCTCATCCTCGGACTAGATGAGTTTTGTAAAATACATTGATCTCACTACTTGATAAACATGCCCACCCCACATGAACAAAGACGTTGATTCAACGTACGTACTACCCTTCTTTTAAAATTACGTTTTGTTCTAATAATTGCTCACCATCGGTTTTTAAAAATTAATACTCCCTCCATCTAATTTTAATAGATATATTTGCAAATCTGAAAAAAAAAATTAATAGGCATATTTCAATTCAACAACCTATCATCTTAATTACTTTCTCGGATTTAATGCATGACTCTCTATTCTTCCACATATGATTGGCTACATGGGCATTAAGAAATGTAAATATTAACGAATCGTTTGTTTACGAGGAATGACTAGTAGCATGTTTAAATGGATGATAAGTAGAATTACTTATCCTTGGTCTGTGTGCCAGGATTAAATATGACTATCAAAAATAGATGGAGGGAGTATAGTTTAATGTTATAAGATTTTTAGATTCAACGTAAGAAACTATTATATAATATATAATTCACATTGTTGTTGAATTATATGGGGTTCTAAAAATTGATAGTTGCAAATAGTGCGCAAGTGTAGTTCTGGGCGCTAGCGGTCTTAATTCGAGCGCATTCCCGTATGCATATAAGACATCGGCTTACCATGGCGAGTGCACTGCAAAACAACCACTGGATCAGTGATCTCCACGGCCCCCTGGCAGTAGTGCAAGCAATCCTGGAATACATCACACTGTGGTAGCTTGTCCAGGGAACAGTGCTGATCCCGAGCCAACTCTCGACTTCTTCCTTTGGAAATGGGACAGCTAGCTCCAGATCCTACTCTACCTGTTCGAGCATAAGCCCATCAGGAGGTGCCCAAATGTCGCTACTTCATGTGGCTCGTGGCCCACCGGCACCGTTGGAGCGCATACTGGTTGTGGTTGGAGAAGCGCGACTTGGATCATCCGGACCATTACATTCTTTGTGATCAGCGGTAAGAGACTATGGCTGTGTTTAGATCTAAACTTCAGTCCTTTTCCATCACATCAACCTGTCATACACACATAACTTTTCAGTCACATCATCTTCAATTTCAACCAAAATCCGAACTTTGCACTGAACTAAACACAGCATATTTACTACATTCTGATAGCTAGCCCTGAATCGCTCTAGCTATGGTGGCTCTTCTCTCCCATCTAGGCCTGATCGATACCTTCCCCTCCACTGAACCGCCCTTTTCCCTTTTGGATCTGTTCGAGCTAGATGAAAGTCCCAAAAGAGAAGAGACATGGGTTCAACACCATCGCGGCCTTGGGGACATGGTCCATTTGGAAGGAGAGTAACAACTAACAACAAGGTCTTCAACCAACAACACCGAAGTTGGGCGGAGGTCGCCACTGCCATAGCGTAGGAGGTCACCTTGTGGCTCCTGGCAAGGCCAGCGGAGCCGGCGCTATCGCTTTAGCAGGCGTAGGTCGTAGGTCGTTTCTATGGGATTGGGATTCGGTGACATTCCCCCGTAATATTCTCGGTGACATTGAGTCACTGACATGTGGGTCCATGCACATGTGGGTCCTACATGTCAGTGACTCAATGTTACCAAGAATGTCACGGGAAATGTCACTGAATCTGCTTCCGTTTCTATGTTGCTGCGAGAATAGGCCTTAGTCTTTTTTCTTCTCATCTCCCTTTCTTTCCCTTTGTTTCTGTACAAATTTTATTTCTTTCAATATAACGTGAAATCCTTTACAGTACTTTCGAGAGAAAAAAAAATAGTAGCTGTTGGTTTGAATAAACTAGCTATATATATATAGTGCTCAAGCTTGTTACTGTATTTTTTTTTGTCAGTTCAAAATAACGCTGATCAATTGGTCATTGCATACGGGCGGCAGCTTAATATGGCCATTGATGTACTCCCTCTGCTTCTATATTAATTGACGTTTTGGACAAGGTTGAGATTAAACTTTTATAACTTTGACCACCAATAACTTTAAAAATATTTAGTTTTAAAAATATTTAGTTTAAAGAAACTAGAAAAACATATATAGATTTGTGTTTCAAAAACACTATAATAAAAGTAACATGCATTTATTTATTGTATATATTATAATAGAAAAATAAGGTCAAAGGTATATCTTGTAGAGCGTGTCATTGTCCAAAGCGTCAATTAAAATAAAATCTAAGGGAGTAGTAATTAACAAGCGCGATTGTTTTAATTAATTGCATGAGTTGTGTCATTCGTTAATTAATGGGTTATAAAATTTGTAATATCTCTCAGCTGGAGGATGCATGTTTCCCCCTGTACCTTTTTTATCTCAAATACAGCATAATTGGTTATGAATTGAATATTCTGGAAACGATTTTCAATGCCTCGTTCAGAATATCGAGAGTCCATATATACTTGATCGGTGTGCGACACAGGTGAAATTGTCAACTCGAAACTGCATGTTTTAATGTGGGCTGGGCTCGGCTGATCTGTCCAGCCCAGCAAGGAAAACCGGCTCAGGTGCCTTCTGTCTAAGGCCCAACCCACCAAACCACCCAGCCTACGTGCCACTAAGCACCACCGCTCACTATTCACCTCCTTCACCGCCGTCCACCGTCACTCTGATTCCTCCTTTGTCACTGTTGTCATAAGATATGCCTCTCCCAAGCACCATCACCGTCGGATGGAGCAACTTCCTCCCTAGCACTGCTCTGTCAGATCCGGCCGCCTCCATCCTTCCCCTTCTACCATCGCCGCTCTTCTTGGGGAGACGATGGTGATGGGAGAAAGATCAAGGGAGGGGCAAGGAGAATGGGAGGGGAATGTGCGGCTTATTTTATACTTGTGTTGTTTTTTTTTCAAATGACTGCCTTAAAAAATAAGATTGTTTTATTTCTTAATTTTTAAGCGATTGCAGAAACCACGATTTTCATAGGTGGTCTGAAATAATTTTAAGCGGTTGCAGTAATAATTTTATTTTTTAGTCCATCGTCTTAATACAATCACTTATGGAAATTATTTTAAGTTTTGTTTTGTAATTAACAAGGATGACTTATATTTTGGATGAACACAACCGAGTATATCTACCGGCCGCCACGGTCACTTTCGCTATTGATCTTTAATAGTACCATGAGAGGAGTAGAATGTTATGCGTAACAATTTTACAGTAATTTTTATAATTTTGAATGAACTTACACTTTTAAAATTTATAGTGAATATTTTTCATTTCACTTTGAATAGAATAGTGCGTACAGAATTACTTCCTCCGTTGGATAAGAAGTCAACGGCGTCATACATTAAAATATTGGAGGTAGTACTTGATTAGCATATAGTACCGGCAAACCTTATTGGATCGGATGTACACTGGTTACACGTGCACGTACCAAATCAGCAATATGCTAGTCGTAACTTACTAGGTTGACTTGCCGAATAGCTAAAGTACAAAGTGAGAAAATATGAAGTCCAGAGTCGGTAGGTCTTGTCCCAGATCAACGTGTAACGACTGTCAAACTACTGATTATCCATGTCACTACCTTCCAGTTCTCTGCATCCTTTGAATCAATCTTCATATCAGTTTGTATATATCCGTCAAAAACGTCAGGTATACCATGAATTTCAAATCCTTTTACGGACTAGTTGACCCTCGCTCCTACAAATTGTACGATAAATCATATGTATGAGTAGTTTGTTTGTGAAATCGAAATAAAGTTGTGAAGTTTCAAAGAAAAAGACTAGTTGACCCGGCCTCTAGCTAGTTACCTACTCCTAGCTATTGATCGATATATGCAGGCTATATATAAATACCTCTATGCATCGTCTAATAAACACACAGCAAGTTAACAACGCACAACTCCGTCTAATTCCAACTTAGCTAGCTAGCTAAGTTTCCAAGCGTAGAGAATTATTTCCAATTTACTGAAGAAACTATAACCACATATATATAGCATCGAGATCGATCGATCGATCGATATGATGGCGAGAGTGAAGGTCGGAGTACTGATCGTCGTTGTCGCCATGATGGTTGTTGCTGCGGCGGCGGCAAGGCCGGCGAGAGAGGGTGCCGCCGGCGCCGCAGAGGCGCCGCCGGTGACGACGACGACGGCGGCGGCGACTCCGCACGCCTTCGCTGCAGCAGACGGCGTTGGCAGCGGCCCGTCTTGCTGCACCAACGACATTAATAATAATCCTTGCCCCCCTAATTCCATTTGTCGAAATTCGCCGTCGAAACCGTAGCTATATATAGCTACCCCACCACTAGCAATTAAACTTGATGAGTTCAACAGCTAGCTAGTGTTCCTTGATCTTGGGGGGCTCACAGGCCCCCGCTGGAAGGAATCACTCTCCGACAGTTGCAAAAGCCACGCTTTTGATAGGTGGTCTGGAATCCACGTGTAAGATAGCTTTATTTTTTTAGTCCATCGTCCTAATACGATCGCTTATGGAAATTAATTTTAAATTTTGTTTTGTAATAAACAAGGATGACTTAGTATTTTGGAAGAACACAACGAGTATCTACCGGCCCCCACGGTCACTTTCGCTATTGATCTTTAATAGTACCACGAGAGGAGTAGAATGTTATGCGTAACAATTTTACACTTTTTAAAATTTTGAATGAACTTACACTTTTTAAAATTTTACATCGTCCTAAGGTTGCGTTCGGATGAGGGGGTTCACAACCCCTCTCCCTCATATTCCGCGCGTACGCTTTTCAAACTACTAAATAGTGTGTTTTTTTTAAAAAAAATTCTATACGAAAGTTGCTTAAAAAATCATATTGATCCAGTTTTGAAAAAAAAAATAGCTAATACTTAATTAATCACACGCTAATAGACCGCTCCGTTTTTCGTGTGGAGGTGATGGGCTCCCAACCCCATCTATCGAACACAGCCTTAAAATTGATAGTGAATATTTTTCATTTCACTTTGAATAGAATAGTACGTACAGAATTACTCCCTCCATTTCTAAATGTTTGACGCCGTTGACTTTTTTACATGTTTGACCGTTCGTCTTATTAAAAAATTTAAGTAGTTATTAATTATTTTCCTATCATTTGATTCATTGGTAAATATACTTTTATATATACATATAGTTTTACATATTTCACAAAAGTTTTTGAAAAAACGAACGGTCAAACATATTTAAAAAAAGTCAACGGCGTCAAATATTTATGGAAGGAGAGAGTAATTGATTAGGTACCGGCAAACCTTATTGGATGTACACTGGTTACACGTGCACGTACCAAATCAGCAATATGCTAGTCGTAACTTACTAGGTTGACTTGCCGAACAGCTAAAGTACAAGTGAGAAAAATGTGAAGTCTAGAGTCGGTAGGTCTTGTCCCAGATCAACGTGTAACGACTGTCAAACTACTGATTATCCATGTCACTACCTTCCAGTTCTCTGCATCCTTTGAATCAATCTTCATATCAGTTTGCATATATCCGTCAAAAACGTCAGGTACCTTGATCGAATTTCAAATCCTTTTACGGACTAGTTGACCCTCCTAGCTACAAATTGTACGATAAATCATATGTAGGAGTAGTTTGTTTGTGAAATCGAAATAAAGTTGTGAAGTTTCAAAGAAAAAGACTAGTTGACCCGGCCTCTAGCTAGTTACCTACTCCTAGCTATTGATCGATATATAAATACCTCTATGCATCATCTAATAAACACACAGCAAGTTAATAAACGCACAACTCCATCGTCTAATTCCAGCTTAGCTAGCTAGCTAAGTTTCCAAGCGTAGAGAATTATTTCCAATTTACTGAAGAAACTATAACCACATATATATAGCATCGAGATCGATCGATCGATCGATATGATGGCGAGAGTGAAGGTCGGAGTACTGATCGTCGTTGTCGCCATGATGGTTGTTGCTGCGGCGGCGGCAAGGCCGGCGAGAGAGGGTGCCGCCGGCGCCGCAGAGGCGCCGCCGGTGACGACGACGACGGCGGCGGCGACTCCGCACGCCTTCGCTGCAGCAGACGGCGTTGGCAGCGGCCCGTCTTGCTGCACCAACGACATTAATAATAATCCTTGCCCTCCTAATTCCATTTGTCGAAATTCGCCGTCGAAACCGTAGCTATATATAGCTACCCCACCACTAGCAATTAAACTTGATGAGTTCAACAGCTAGCTAGTGTTCCTTGATCTTGGGTCCTACGTTGTCCTATGTTAAAGCTTCTTAGATTTATCCCATAATAAGTTTATTTTTAAAGTAATCTTTGCATCGGAATTTGTAAAAGTTGAGAATAATTGTATTGAGAGTAGATAAAGTAAGAAATAGTTGCATTGGGATTTGATAAAGTAAGATTATTCTAGTATTTTTTTATATGTGTGGGGTAAATGAAAAATGAATTTATATTTTGAGATGATTTTGGGATGGAGGTAGTATATCATTTATTTATTATTCACTTATTAATAATTCAGGTTTGATTGAATAAGATCGATGGACACATTGAGTATTGAAGTTGACTACTCCAGCTCATGTTGTCATGTAACATATGTACCCGCTTACTCCCTCCGTCCAAAAAAACCTCACCTAAGAGAAGATGTGACATCTCCTAATACAGTAAATCTGGATAATTCTTTGTCCAGCTAATTCGTTGTAGTAGAAAATGGTCACATCCCCTGCTAGAATTAGTTTTTATGGACAGAGGGGGAGTAGATTATTAAGGTCGTTTGATTGAATTTTTAATTTTAATAATAGAAATGACTGTACGGTTTTTGTTTCATGGAAGTTACAGCCAAAGGTTTAACTAAATAAGATGGAGTGAGTACATAAATGGCAGGTGTATATATGTGTAATTACTTCATGTGTGCGTATCACGTATGTGTAGATGCATAAAATCAATAAATAACGACTAAGTCGTGCTGATTCGTAATGCTATCTAGGTTGGTCTAGCTTCATATTTGACCTCTTTTTAGGGATATTTGGAGACTCGCTCTGTTATTCAAATATAGTCGTTTTTCAGTAACTCCAATAATACATGTAGTTGCTACCTTCAATTTTATCATATCGACTTCTTTTTGTTATTATTATATCGATTTTTAGCTCTACCTATAAATATAAAAAATTTTGGTGCACAAGATTAATTTATTCATAAATATAATAGATTTTCGAGTACTACATTCGTGCCCATACCTTGACCTCTATTAAGCACAACTTAGAATACATCGTATTTGTGGATGAATACTTTGGTTTAATTTTCTTCGTTTATCTCCGTATCATGTATAACATATGACAACAGAACCATCGTGTTTTATGGAGTACATAAAGTTGTTATAAAAGCTTCAGCTTCAGTAGCACCTGAGGTCCTGGTTTCGATTCCCCATGGAAGCGAATTTTCAAGGATTTAACAGCATGGAAGCGAATTTTCAAGGATTTAACGGCATTGTGCTTTCAATGGTATGCGACGTACCCGTCAACAGCGAGGCGCCTGTGGTGACTTGGATTTAACGGCATTGTGCTTTCAACGGTAGGCGATGTTACCGGTCGACAGCGAGGCGCCTGTGGTGACTTCGTCAATCTCAAAAAATTTCCCGGCCAAGTCTTCGAAGATGCTCATAGGGGTAGGGTTTGCGTGCGTGCGTTCATAGGGGTGGGTGCACGTGCGTTATGAGTGTTTGCGTTATTACGTGAAATTCTCAAAACAAAAAGTTTATATTACATGTATATAGGGTTTATACATATAAACTTTATATGTATAAATATAACGTATATACATGTTTTTATGTATAAATACATAGTTTATATATGTATAAATTAACTCACACACACATCTGATCATCATCGAATTGAAGCTAAGCTAGAAGCCTAGCTAGAACAACATCTGCCATACATGGCTTCCGCTACTGCTGTCAAAGATTGCAGCCATCTTCATGGTGGCGCTGACCATCGGCCATCTGATGGCTGAAGCATCGTCGTCGATGCCACAGCCTCGTCGGCTGCTCGAGGTCGACGACGAAGACGATGGAGAGGTGGAGCCGGCGCCGGCAGAGCTCGACGAGGCCACCCTGCTGGCCGGCGAATTAGCCGCCATCGTTCAGGGCTGCCGTAGCATCTGCCACCGTCATCCCAAGTCGTGGAGGTGCAGATGCTGCCGTAAACGCCCCGGCTGCCACCGTGTCCTTGACACTTGTGTATGCCCACATGCTTCGATGGTCACCGATGGCCTCTTCTAGCTAGCTTTAGGTACGACACACGGATCCTCTACCGTAACGTCACTACGTCAGGTGATTTGGCTTTCTCGGTCATTTATACGTGTTATATATATATCATCGTAAAAGTATGTGACTTAAGTTAGAGGATCTCGTTCCCTGTACATGTGTACGTATGTTTGTACTTTTGCTTCCGGGCTTTCGTGTGTATGATTCCGGAATATGTACGTTCGCTTGCTGTTGCTGCCATGGTTGCACTGCATGCTGTGTGCTTCTGGTGTGAAAGTTCAATAAATTAAGAAGCTGGGGGCTCCCCGGCCGCTGTTTCGTTTTATTGGTCAAGAAAAATGAATTGTATCTCGCATCTTGGATCGTTGTGATGCACCTGCTTCCTTCAGCGACGGATCATCTGAAGTGAACACATGCAATTAAGCAATTTGTTTATACTATTGTGTAAAATCTGCATAATCTTTGGAGTTTAAAACAAGTTTAGTTCTTTACGGTTCTTGTAGAGGTGCGCCTCGTTTTGATACGAAAAATGTATCATGGATTTGCAAAGAAAATTTGGTGTCATATTTACAGAGTTTTAGTTATTTTTATGTTAAAATATATCGGTGGTACCTTTAGAAGGGGTTAATTTAAGTAATTTAATTCCAGCTACTAGCGAAGCCGAAACTCATCTTGTCCGTGATTTAGTTATACATTAGCGATATGGGTCGATAAAGCGAAGGTTAACAACATTTGATTGGGAACCGGCGTGCTTTCTAAATTTAGTTAATAACCTGGTAAGGAGCCTCATGCGCGCGTAGGCGCGCATAGGACAGGGGATTGCTAATTACTTCCTCCGGGTTAATAATAATTATTATTTTAGACAAAATCACGGTCTTAAAAAAATAACTTTGATCATTATTTTCCATTATAATATGTATAAAAGTGTTAACGAATATATGATTTTATTAAAGTATTTTTTAAAGACTGATCTATACATATAGTTACCATATTTGAAAGACAAATATTTTAAAAATGATTCATAATCAGAGATTCTAAAGTTTGATCTCACCCTTATATAAAATGACAAGTATTATCAACCCAAAGGGAGTAGCGAATGGTCGCGCCTCCCCCCGCGCAATCTGTTGTGGGGCTATGTGCTATACATATAAATTATGTATATATATGTATAATTTATTATATATATACTTTGTATACGTACTTATAGACTTTATAAGTATGTATAAAACGTGTATACGGCTGTATATATATACAAAATTTATACATAATTTATATAAATTATGTATAATACATATATATTCTTTGTATACATAATGTATATTGACGTATGTACAGCTGTACATATTTACGCATATACGTCGAAGTAGGTATAGCGTGTTAGCATTCTCTAACTTACTAGTACAAATCAAGTCACTTGAGAGTGGTTTTATTTGACGTGGCATCTACGTGCCACATTGTTCTAATCTTCATACAACGTGATGTTTAAGTGTCAATTATGAGAATTACAGACAACAAAATAAAAAAAATAGTTGCCCCACATATCAGTACCCCTCCCATCCTCTCGATCCCCTCACCTCTTTGCTACGACATGATGGTCATGAAAACGATGGGCCACACGGCCATAGCGAGGACAATATCTCCTCCCCGCCAATTTCCACGCCTCGCCATCCCAGTCTTCCTGCCTCCCTTTTTCCAGCCCCAGCAATGGTGGGAAGGATGGGATCCCCATACTCTGCCTTGAGCTCTCTATCCGCCTTCTTCTCTCGCGGCATAACGCCGGCGGACCAACCATCAGGACCCACGTGACATTGACGTGGCAATTCCAAAAAAAAATTAAAACCATGAGGTTTACCATTCACATGCTAGTTACACACACAAAATAATAAAGAATGGTGGGGCCCATGTGGTGGCTTTGAGCTCCAGCCACGCCCAAAGCCACCAACCCAAGCCGGGTGTCGTTGTCACCGTAGGTGCCACGTCAGCCAAAAGCTCAAAACCGAGGACAATACTATCGAAGGACTTCGTTTTCAATGGTTTTGTAAGTTTTGGGATGCGGTGTATCCAGTTTTGTGGTCCTGGGACAAATTTCAGACTCGGTGACAGATTAAGGGACCTAAAGTGAACTTATTTCAAATTTAAACGTAGTCGACATATAAAGTGGACCTTTCCAATCGGACGAATCTTTGGACAAAGAATCGGACAAGAGAAGGGCCCAACTCGAGGTGGCCCACATAACCCATCACAGGCCCACGGACCATCACCGTCCAAAAACAACGTTATTGCTCCATTACCAAACGCCTCTCCTTTCACGGTTACACACACGACCGCACAATGACACGCAAGCACGTTGACACGAAGGCTACATTGCTAGGAGCCTAGGACGGCGCGGCGGCGGCGGCGGCGGCGGCGTGCAGGGTGCCGGCGACGTCGATGACGAAGCGGTACCTCACGTCGTTCCTCTCGAGGCGGCCGAGGGCGGCGTTGACGTCGCCCATGGCGACCACCTCGACGTCCGCGGCGATGCCGTGCTCGCCGGCGAAGTCCAGCATCGCCTGGCACTTTTGACTCGCCACGCTGGCCCGCGCCGCTCCGGCGACGCGCTTCCCGCCGTCGATGATGGCGATCGCGGCAGCTCGCAGCGGCGCCGCCGGCGCGCCCACCACCACCATCTGCCCCTTGGGCTTCAGCAGCGACAGCAGCGGCACCAGCGGTGCCCCGCGGACACCGTGTCGATGATCCCGTCCATCGTCGCCGCCGCCGCCGCCATCTCCTCGCCGTCGCGGCTCGACAGGAACGCGTCGGCGCCGAGCCGCTCCAGCGCCTCCTCCCGCTTCGCCGGCGACGAGCTGATCACCGTCACCTTCATCCCGAACGCCTTGCCGAACTTGACGCCAGGTGGCCAGCCCGCCGAGGCCGACCACGCCGAGGTGCTTCCCGGGGCGTTCAGGCCGTACTCCACCATCGGGCTGTACACCGTCACGCCGGCGCACAGCAGCGGCGCCGCGCCGTCCGGCGGCAGGCCCCGGGACGCTCACCACGTAGTCCTGCCTCACGACCATGACGTCGGAGAAGCCGCCCTGGGTGGTGGCGCCGCCGTAGTCCGTGCCGTTCGACGTGATCACCATCGTCGGGCAGTATTCTCGTCCCCCTTGCCGCAGCTGTCGCAGGCGCGGCACGAACGACGAAGTAACCCACGCCCACCGGTGTCACGCGGCTTGAACTTGGTCACGCCGGCGCCGACGCCGGTGACGCGCCGACGATCTCGTGCCAGGGACGACGGGTACATGGCGTTGCCCCACTCGTTCTTGATGGTGTGCAGGTCGGTGTGGCAGATGCCGCAGTAGAGCACCTTGATCGTGACGTCGTCTTCCTGCTGAACCCTGCACCACACATCGCCGTTGCAAGTTCAGTGATGCCATGGCAGATCGGAACGACGACGACAACGACAACGGTGAGCTCGAGACAGAGATATATACTACATCTGTCTCAAATATTGCTACCTACGATGGGTGACCCATCCTAAAATAACGAATCTAGACAGATCCTAGGTAGCAACATACTAGATAGAGTAATATTTTGAGAAAAAGGAAGTAGAGGTAATTATGACCTTCTTGTGAAGCTGAACGGTGAGAGGTGGCCGGAGGCGTCCCTCGCCGCCCAGCCGAGCGCCGCCGTGCCGTCGTGCTCCATTGATGACGATCGACCACTCCTTTACTATTCTCTTCTCTCAGTGATCGATGCTATTAGACTATCAGTAGTTGGTTTTGGACTCAGGAATCTGGGCGTGATACAGGATTAAATAGACATCCAAAGAAGCTAATCTACACAATCAAAGGCGACGTCAGCAGTACATGGCATCTCGAGCTAACTACTGTGCCATGTGAACAAATCAAGACAAAACACAATGGCCATTTTTTTCTCCCGCTTGTATACCTACTACCTTAAATAGTGTTAGGCGGTGTTTTTTTATTTCTTTCCCAACTTACTCTTCTCTTTTTCCATGGCACACGCTTCTTAAGTTGCTAAACAGCTTTAATTTATTTAAAAAATTATATATAAAAGTTTATTTAAAAATTATATTAATCTATTTTTTAAAAAAAGCTAGTACTTAATTAATTATACAGCTAATAAGTCGTTCGTTTTACGTGTCAGTGAGATTAGCTCCCAAAGCAGTGGAACCAACGCAGCTTTAGTCAGGAGCTTGATACAGTAAAATATATCTTAATAATCTCTTCAAGAATTGGAGAAAAACATTAATCAACCGACGCGGTCACAATCTCATCTATTTTCTTTGCAACTAGACCTACTTGCTCCTCTCCTTAGCCGCCGGCTGCTAATCATGAGCTGTTGGCTCATTCAGCTCGTGCTGCGCTGGATCATGACATTTGACATTATTATCCAAAGGTTTTATAACTACATAAGCTTACACATTGAACAGTGAAGGATTAGAAGATTTCTTCCGGAGATGGTGACACTCAGAACTTCAGAAGTTCTGCAACTCTGACACAAGAAACATTGAATTAAGCAGCATATGCATTGTTGATGATATGATGCGCAGCAGCATACTACTCCGTAAAAAATTAAATTCCTAGCTACGAACATATACACATATGTGTCTAGATTCGTAGGTAGATTTGTTTTTTTAAGACGGAGGAGGGATACGACTTATCATGGATGATAAATTAAAACGCTTTCATTCATCGTTTCCGGCGCACAAAGCCAGTCGTGTCTGAATTCTGATGGAGTACAGAGACATGCATACTACTACTTCATTAATTATTGGAATAAATTAAATATTTTAAAATAAACTTATAAATAGTAGCAATAAATAACTTGGAATAAATTATCTATACAATAAAGTGAAGATTTTTTTCTTCCGAGAATATGGTTTTAAAGGTGTAGAGCAAATAATTCCTGATATTAATCTGATAAAGTAACTGAAAAGTAGAAAATAATACTGAGGAGTACGGTGAAGTGGCTCAATGGCACCATTTAACCAACCAAACCTATCCTGCTACTGAGGAGTCAGGATAATAATAGTTTATATATTGAATCATATAGTAACTATATAAGGCCATTCACTACACATGTAGCATTCAGCCCTAGCATTCCACGTCGAAGATTCTCAGCCACATCGATCTCTCCTGTGCCCAAGTGAGAAAAGCGGAGGCAAAGTTGGTCCCGCGTTCCTCATCAAAATGCGTTAGTGATTCTTTAGGGAAAGAGAGCACGGTGGCTAGGGCGGAGAAAGTGAGAACGAGGCAAGGGGGCAGGCATACCAGGGAGTCGCCGTCATCATCGTCTTTGAGCTGCCGCCGCTGTGCCGTCAAGCTGCGTTGAACCACCGCCACGCTATCGAGCCACCACATTGGATCTAGAGAGCTCAGTAGAGGGAGAGGCGGCCGTTGCCACGAGCCGTCGAATTGGGTTTGAGTGGCGTCCGGGAGTTGAGAGGCGCCGGTGGGGACAGGGAGCAGCGGAGAGGAGGGAGAGCTGCCGCGGCGGTCGGGGAAGGGGAGCTACACCGGCGGTGGTGGGAAAGGGGAGTTGCCACGGGCTGGATCCGGGCATCCAGCTACCCCGCCACCGCTCCGCCCAGGCCCAGCGCTGTCGCAGCTCCGCCCGGCGTCGTCGCGGCTTCAGTCACCTCTTCACCTAGGCATCGTTGCCGAGAAGGACGCGTCGACATTCCAGATACGCCCCAAGCTCCTTGCCATCCACGCACGCACGCGGTTCCGAGCTCGTCGCTGCTTCAATCCGCCGATGTCGGTGGTAGGGAGAGCGACGGAGGGGGATAGGGGTGCCGGCGGCGGGGTAGCCGAAGGAGAAGGCCTATGGTTGGTGGAGAAAGGAAAGGGAAGAGAGAGTGGAGAGATGAAAAGTGAGGAGAAAGAATGGGTGGGACCCACTATCATGTACTGTGAAGAATAAAGTAGATCATATGCATTATGGATGGTGTTTCTTATAATGTTTCTAGCCTGGCTGATGACTTTGGCTCCTCAAATGCAGTAGCCGCACTGCTATTACCCTAAGTGCGTGGTTAGCTATTTAAAAAGAGAAAGCACGACAGATTATGGCATTTTAAAATCCAAAATATGGAAAGGGAACGTGATCATGACTAACAACCTATCATCTTTTTAAAAAAGAGTTCATCAAAAGATTCAGCAATATGAGCAACTTAGACTTAAACAATGTGGCCTATCATCATTTCTCAATAATAAGTACAATTAACTAGCTCGACTAATTAATAACGAAGTGATACAGACATAAGCTCCACTTATTTCGTACTCCATTTCGTAGCTAGTTTGCACATCACCAAACATTCAAGGCCACTGACACACAACAAGCAAGCTAGGCGGCGCCGGCGACGTCGACACAAGCAAGCAATCAAGCCGGCGAGCTTTATTTTATATGTTGGCGTCGCCGGAGCCGCCGAGGCTGCTGCCGGCGACGTCGATGACGAAGCGGTAGCGGACGTCGTTCTTCTCCAGCCGCTCCATCGCGGTGTTGACGTAGTCCATCTTGATCACCTCCACCTCGGCGGTGATTCCGTGCTCGCCGGCGAAGTCGAGCATGGCCTGGCAGTCCCTGATGCCGCCGACGCAGTTGCCGGTGATGCCCTTCCCTCCCGGCACGATGGCGTACGCCGGCAGCTCCAGCGGCCTGGTCGGCCCGCCGACGAACACCATCTGCGCCATCGGCTTCATCAGCGCGAACAGCGGCGCGATCGGGTGCCACGCCGACACCGTGTTGAGGATCCCGTCCATGGTGCCCGCCGCCGCCGCCATCTGGCCCGCGTCGCGGCTGACGAGGAACTCGTCGGCGCCGAGGTGCTCCAGCGCCTCCTGCCGCTTCCCCGGCGACGTGCTGATGACGGTGACGCGCATCCCGAACGCCTTGGCGAACTTGACGGCGACGTGGCCGAGCCCGCCGAGGCCGACGACGCCGACGTGCTTCCCCGCCTTGCCGAACTTGACGCCCAGGTGGCCCAGCCCGCCGAGGCCGACCACGCCGAGGTGCTTCCCGGGGGCGTTCAGGCCGTACTCCACCATCGGGCTGTACACCGTCACGCCGGCGCACAGCAGCGGCGCCGCGCTGTCCAGCGGCAGCCCCGCCGGCACGCGGAGCACGTAGTGCTCGTTCACGACGATGGCGTCGGAGAAGCCGCCCTGGGTGGCCGCGCCGCCGTAGTCCTTGCCGTTCGACGTGATCACCATCGTCGGGCAGTAATTCTCGTACCCCTTGCCGCAGCTGTCGCAGGCGCGGCACGACCCGACGAAGAAGCCCACGCCCACCGCGTCGCCGGCCTTGAACTTGGTCACGCCGGCGCCGACGCCGGTGACGACGCCGACGATCTCGTGGCCGGGGACGACGGGGTACATGGCGTTGCCCCAATCATTCTTGACGATGTGCAGGTCAGTGTGGCAGATGCCGCAGTAGAGCACCTTGATGGTGACGTCATCGTCCTTCTGAGCCCTGAAATTTTTTTTAGTCAGCAGAAGCAGATAAGATTATCCATCAGACAGATTAGCCGCAAAAGTGACAGTTCATAGCCTCATACAGTAGCAAATTGAACACTACTCCCGATTACAGAATATAATTTACTGCCAAATTAATCAAAAGTCCATAGATCAAGTGAAAGACTATTAAAACTTTCACTCTTTCAGATAATGTAAAATAAAGAATCGGATCTGGTTCTTGACTTCTTTGACTGCTGATTTCTAACTGACACTTGTACTGATCTGACAGCTAAACTATCTTGATCTATCCATTCTCCTAGCTATAGCCTATAGGATCTGAATCTTTAAACAACTCATCCACACAGAAACAGAGAGAAAAAGGCATCTTCTCCAACTACAAAATCACGGTAAAAATTTTCTCACTGACCTCCTGGAGAAGCTGTACGGGGAGAGGACGCCGGAGTCGTCCCTGGCCGCCCAGCCGACAGCCGCCTTGCCATGCTCCTCCATCCCCCTGCTCCGCCCCTGCCGCGGTCGCACTCGCCCTCTTCAGGTTTCTCGCCGGCGACGAGGTGGTGGTGATGGTCACGGTCGCAGCAGCAGCAGCAGGTGAAATGCTCCTGAGTTGCTGAAGAAGAAGCTTGCTGCTGGAGAATGGCAAGCGAGTGATCGCGAGTCCACCGGAGGAGGAGGAGGGGAAGGTGAGAAGCGAGGTGGTGTGCGTGCCAAAATGACGTGACATAACGGGCCGTTGCTAGGATTTTTCCAAGCAGCCGTTAGCAGCGATTACATGTTGTATGTTAATCCCTCCGTTTCGTTTTAGGTTACAAGACATTTTGACTTTGGTCAACATCAAACTGTTTTAAGTTTGATTAAATTTATAGAAAAATGTAGTAGTAACATTTTTAACGTAAGTCAAATTTATTATGAAAATATATTTAATTATTGATTAAACTAAATTTAGTATTATAAATATTACAAAAAAAGTCTATAAAAAGTCTATAAACTTAGTCAAGTTTAAACAGTTTGACTAGATTAAAGTGAAAACATTTTATAACCTGAAATGGAGGGAGTAAGTTTATAAAAATATATGAATAATATTAACGGCTGCTTGGAAAAATCCTAGCAACATGTAATCGCGGTGCACTGTATGTAGTAGAGTGGATAGGGAGGAGGTGATGGGAACAGGGATCGAACTCGTGACCTCAACTACCATATGGTCTGGAAAATGGTTGAATGATTTTTTGTTATCATTGTTCGAATGTACATACGTACAAATGGATAATGAATCAGCTATTGTTAAAGTTGAAAATGGATTCGTATAGCTTTTCGAGAAATTCGTATATGTAATTTTTATTAATAAAAAAACGTATCGTTTAAGAGCTAAGTACTCCCTCCGTCCCATAATATAAGGGATTTTGGAGGGACGTGACACATCCTAACATGAACCGTTAGATTAGAGAGAACACAGAACAAGGACGAGATACAAGAACCATGTTAAAAGAAGGTGAAAAACAAATTATACTCCTCCGGTCAATGGAGGGATTGGAGAGAAGTCCCCCGAAGCATCTACACCGCAGGTCTTGTTGGGAAAAAGGATATGAAAAAAAGAAGATGGAAGTCGTAGGTACTGCAACTCTACCAACACTACCAGCTGCAAGCCGTCTCCTCAAATACTCCATAGGAATTAATTTTGTTTAAAGCAAATATGGTCGGGTTTAGATTCAAACTTTTTTCTTTAAACTTCCAACTTTTCCGTCACATCAAATGTTTGGACATATGCATAGAGCATTAATGTGGAGGAAAAAAAACTAATTGCACAGTTTGCATGTAAATCACAAGACGGATCTTTTGAGCCTAATTACGCCATGATCTGACAATATGGTGCTACAGTAAACATTTGCTAATGACGGGTTAATTAGGCTTAGTAGATTTGTCTCGCAGTTTACAGACGGAATCTGTAATTTGTTTTGTTATTAGCCTACGTTTAATACTTCAAATGTGTGTCCGTATACTTAAAAAAAAACTTTGGCACACGAACTTAACATAGCCTATGTTGCTGTAGAAGCACGAGCTTTCATACTACTCATCAATCAAAAAACAAAAAATAAACAATTGGATACCAATGGTTTTTCTATTGCTCCTTATATAATTTTAACTAACTTCTAACAAAGCAAATACACCAATTTTTAAAAATGTTGAAAACCCCTAACTTCCGTATAACCGGAAAAATGGTCCATAAAATAATAGTGTTGTAATATTTCTAATTAGAGAAAATTCATGAAATGCCATCGACAAGCACCCTAATCCCAGAAATAACATCGACAAGCGCAACTTCCCGAAAATGCCATCGTACAATCATTTTTCTTCCAGAAATGCCATCGCTGTCAACGCACCGTTCATTCACACCGTTGCAACCGTAAATTTGACCAAATTACCCTTAGTCCAAAATTCCTCCTCGTCGTCGGCCGCCCCGAGAAGGAGGCGTTGCCGTTCATCGTCAAGCCGCGCTCGCCATTATTCTCTTCTCGTTCCTTGTTCACCTTACCATGCATGCTGAGCAAATAACCTTTTGACACGCTCTCGTTCTTGCAGCCGATCGACGGGAACGCGATCATGCCCACGGTGCTCTGGAGCACGCACTGGTCTTCGCCGCCGCTTCGGCATCATCTCGCCCGGCCGAACCCGTCCACCCCGAGCAAAGCCATTGCGTCGTGAAGGGTCGCCTCATCCCCCTCTGCAAAACGCCCCAAGAACCACCAAGATCGTGGAGCAAGCGGGAGATCGACTTCGTCTTCCCCAACTCGCGCCGTCGAGCACCACCTTGGCATCCTCCTTCTCCAGTGAGCCACCATCGATTCCCCGTGCAGGTGTCATCCCTAGGACCTCAGAAGCTTCGCATGCACTTCCATTTTGCAGCTGGGAGGCCGAGGGAAGCCGGCGTCGTCATCGTGTTGTTTCCGCGCCGCCGCCATGTCCTTCTATTGCCATGACCTTGCCGGAGCTCCTACTGCTTTGGCTAGATACTTGGTGAGTATCTTCGAGTCCCATAAGAGCAAGTTCCATATATAGCCCACTACTAGCTCCAATTCATCTATAGCTAATCTAATAGCCAATTCATACAAATAGTTGCTTACTATACTATTAATATATGGTCACACCTGCCATATACACATTGCATCTTGGAGTCTCGTTCTGCAGCTGACTACAAATCTGTAGCCCACTGCTCCTCTCTCATCATTTATCTCATTAAAATATGTTTATAGCTGGCTAATAGCCTGCTATTGTACCTGCTCTAAGCACACATGCACGTATGAAGTAGGCCTAACCCGAGCTCGACTTCCTTTTGCAACTATAGCCTAATACCCGCCGCCGCCCGCATTTACACCGATGCCGATTCCGTCCATCTCCGGCAATGTGGTCACCATGTACAGATTCACAAGAGTACCATCTACATTTTAGTTTTTTGGTTGCGTCGGCCGAAGAGCAGCACACGTCGCGCCGCCGGGATGTCGCGCCCCGGCTGTCGCGCCCTGCGCATATAGGAGCCGCTGTGGTGTTTTTTTCCATTTTATTTTTTTCGAGTGTGTGAATTGGGATGGTATATTTTGAATTGAGGGCAATTTGGTCATTCTTATGATTATAACGGCGTGCAATCAACGGCAGGTTGACGGCGATATCATTTCTAGGAGAGAAAGGCTTGTATGATGGCATTTCTGAAAGTTACGTTCGTCGATGGTATTTCTGGATTAGGGTGCTTGTCGATGGCATTTCATGGATTTTCTCTTCTAATGCGTGTGCATAATTATACCTAACAATTCTATTATCAATTAAAATTTGAAATTGTATAACCTCCTTTTTAATATATGATACCGTTAATTTTTTTAAGATATATTTGACCATTTGTCTTATTCGAACTCTTTTAATTATTATTTATTTTATTGTGACTTGATTTATCGTCAAATATTTTTTAATAAATTAAATATTTTTATTTGCAAAAAAGGTTTGAATAAAACGAATGATCAAATGTTTGTAGAAAAATCAATGGTGGTTATATATTAAAAAATAGAGGTAATAACACTTAACAAACAATGTGCAAGGAAAAAAGAGCTATATTTTTTTAAGCTTCAGCCGCCAAGCGTGTGTCATTTTGTTTGCATAGAGAGATAGGGTGGTTACAGTTGTACGAACTACAATTATATTGATGGTAAATTCTTCATTTCACTAATATTATTCATATATTTTATAAACATAACATACAACGAGATGGTTAGAGTCGATCGCGCGAATGTGCGATTTCATAGACTAGTATGAAAAGAAACTTAAATTAATTATTTTGAGGTGCCCTGACGTAAAGCGAGAAAATATACGTTTATCTCGAAGGTATACTCTACACGGTAAAAAAAACTGTCATCTACTCTACTGTTTTGTCTTGATCCTCCCGATCAGATACTCGGACGCAACTGTCATGGAAGGACAGCCACAAAGCCGGAAGAAAAATCGTCGCGTGCGTCCCAACCCAAATGGATTCCAATGCCGACACAGTCGCTTTTGCTTATATATCGATGCTTTGGTTTGTTTTGCGCACATGCCCTCGGGGCCCAAACGTGCGTACTAGTCTCTTCATCTCGCTACGCAGAACAAAGATAAGTAATTCTACTTATCTTCTATTTAAATATACTACTAGTCATTTCTCGTAAACAAGCGATTCATTAATATTTACATTTCTCGATGTCCACGTAGCCAATCTTGCGTGGAAGAAGAGAGAGTCACGCATTAAATTCGAGAAAATCATTATTTCAAAATATAACTATTAAAAGTAGATGGACGAGTACATTTCAGTCCTTATGTTTTCGCATGCTTTAGCCTTTAGTATTTGGTCTCAACAAAGCTGAGTTGGATCCTTTCTTATAAATCCAACGTAATCAACGAAGACAGACAGGCACAATTATTGCCCGGCACATGTGCAGCAGAGTTGAGGCCTTTCATCATCAGTGTTGTTTCATCTAATCAATGATGAAAAAAAAATCTTTTACCCCCTAAACTTGGAAGAGAAATAGGTCTAATATCATGAATTTTAAATTCTAACATTCAACCCCTAAATTTTATAATACCATTCAAATTACCCCTAAAATGGTTTTGGACAGTGACTAGGTATTTAGAATCTTAAATAAGTGGTTTTGAATAACTAATATAGCTTGTTTACATATCCTCAACCATCGTTCATTAATTTCTATTCTATAATGATATATTACTTAGTATTATATTTACATCGATCCATTTGTAAAAAAGAGAACAAAAAAAATAGGGTTCAAAACGAAAGATTTTGGTGAAGATTTTAAGATATATTAACAATTCATATACCATGTAGTCAAAATCATCCGACATACATAGAAATCTAGAATAAAAACCACCCTGCAAAACCAACATACTTAGAGTGTTATGTAAACGATATACAATATTGTATAGCTCAGGGGTTGAATATCTTATTTCAAAAGTATAGGAGACTAGATGGACTTTCAATCAAAAAGTTAGAACGATATTTAGACTTTTCCAATCAATGATACATGATGTTTGGACCGAATGGAGTATTAGTACAAATTAAGGTGCGAATTTGAAAGGGCAACATATCTTCTTTTTTTTTTTTTTTTGAGAAGAACTGAAGAAGGCTCCCATCGGTTGCCTACAGCTTATAAGCCGTGGTCAAAATTTAGAATAGTTTTTTTTTTTTCGTCATAGTTTATTTTAACTATTGGTTTTTATCTCGCTAATGACACCCAAATGAAATAATTTACTCCTAAATTATATTTTTTTTCTAATAATCTTATAGTCAACATTACATAAACCAATAGCACCAGCGAACTCCACGTTATTTTAAGGAGTCATCTTAAAAGAAACTCTTCTTTTCTTTTTTCTTTATTTTAAAGGAATGGAAAAACATATTAATGCGACATGCTTCACGGGCTCATAAACATTACGGTTTTCATTAATAAAAAGTACATATATGAATTTCTCGAAAAAGCTATACGAATCCATTTCCAACTTTATATTAGCTAACTCATTTGTCCGTACACTCGAACAATGATAACAAAAATCAGTCAACCGGCATTCATCCTCGCCAAGATCAAGGAGGTTTGTCGGGCATGGGTCAAAGCTACTTCAAGAGTTCGAAATTCTAGGAGATATCACTTAAACCTCACTTCTTATGGATTTAGTTCTTTGGACTAGCCCTATACATATTTTTGTTGCTCTGTATTTTCTCCATCTTTATCAATATACGAGACAAAGCTTTTGCCCTCCTTTCAAAAAAAAAAATCATTCAATCATTTGCATACTACTCCCTCCGTAAAAAAGAAAGACGAATTGGACGGGATATGATACATTCTAATACAATAAATTTAGATATAGATATGTTGAGTACTATGTTAGTTTTTTATGAGACGGTAGAAGTAGACAGTAGTTGAGGTCACAAATTCGATCCCCTGTCCCCATCACCTCCTCTAATACTGGACTACATACGGTGCACCACGATTACATGTTGCTAGGATTTTTTTCCAAGCAGCCGTTATGTCACGTCATTTTCGCACTCACACTACCTCGCTTCTCACCTTCCCCTCCTCCTCCGGTGGACTCGCAATCACTCGCTTGCCATTCTCCAGCAACAAGCTTCTTCAGCAACTCAGGAGCATTTCACCTGCTGCTGCTGCTGCTGCTGCGACCGTGACCATCACCACCACCTCGTCGCCGGCGAGAAACCTGCAGAGGGCGAGGGCGGCGGCGGCGGCGGCGGAGCAGGGGATGGAGGAGCAGGGCAAGGCGGCTGTCGGCTGGGCGGCCAGGGACGCCTCCGGCGTCCTCTCCCCGTACAGCTTCTCCAGGAGGTCAGTGAGCTTCTGAGCTCTGCCACTCAACTCTCACCGTTTTGTCTGTTCTCGTGTGAGAATTTTCGCCATGATTTTTGGAGTTGGAGAAGATGCCTTTTCTCTCTGTTTCTGTGTGGATGAGTTGTTTCAAGATTCAGATCCTATAGCTAGGAGAATGGATAGATCGAGATAGTTTAGCTGTCAGATCAATACAAGTGTCAGTCAGTTAAAAATCAGCAGTCAAACAAGTCAAGAACCAGAGCCGATTCTTTATTTTACATTATCTGAAAGAGTGAAAGTTTTAATAGTCTTTCACTTGATCTATGGACTTTTGATTAATTTGGCAGTAAATTATATTCTGTAATCGGGAGTAGTGTTCAATTTGCTACTGTATGAGGCTATGAACTGTCACTTTTGCGGCTAATCTGTCTGATGGATAATCTTATCTGCTTCTGCTGACTAAAAAAAATTTCAGGGCTCAGAAGGACGATGACGTCACCATCAAGGTGCTCTACTGCGGCATCTGCCACACTGACCTGCACGTCGTCAAGAACGATTGGGGCAACGCTATGTATCCCGTCGTCCCCGGGCACGAGATCGTCGGCGTCGTTACCGGCGTTGGCGCCGGCGTGACCAAGTTCAAGGCCGGCGACGCGGTGGGCGTGGGCTTCTTCGTCGGGTCGTGCCGCGCCTGCGACAGCTGCGGCAAGGGGTACGAGAATTACTGCCCGACGATGGTGATCACGTCGAACGGCAAGGACTACGGCGGCGCGGCCACCCAGGGCGGCTTCTCCGACGCCATCGTCGTGAACGAGCACTACGTGCTCCGCGTGCCGGCGGGGCTGCCGCTGGACGGCGCGGCGCCGCTGCTGTGCGCCGGCGTGACGGTGTACAGCCCGATGGTGATCCACGGGCTGAACGCGCCGGGGAAGCACGTCGGCGTGGTCGGCCTCGGCGGGCTCGGCCACGTCGCCGTCAAGTTCGCCAAGGCGTTCGGGATGCGCGTCACCGTCATCAGCACGTCGCCGGGGAAGCGGCGGGAGGCGCTGGAGCACCTCGGCGCCGACGAGTTCCTCGTCAGCCGCGACGCGGGCCAGATGGCGGCGGCGGCGGGCACCATGGACGGGATCCTCAACACGGTGTCGGCGTGGCACCCGATCGCGCCGCTGTTCGCGCTGATGAAGCCGATGGCGCAGATGGTGTTCGTCGGCGGGCCGACCAGGCCGCTGGAGCTGCCGGCGTACGCCATCGTGCCCGGAGGGAAGGGCATCACCGGCAACTGCGTCGGCGGCATCAGGGACTGCCAGGCCATGCTCGACTTCGCCGGCGAGCACGGCATCACCGCCGAGGTGGAGGTGATCAAGATGGACTACGTCAACACCGCGATGGAGCGGCTGGAGAAGAACGACGTCCGCTACCGCTTCGTCATCGACGTCGCCGGCAGCAGCCTCGGCGGCTCCGGCGACGCCAAGATATAAAATAAAGCTCGCCGACTTGATTGCTTGCTTGTGTCGACGTCGCCGGCGCCGCCTAGCTTGCTTGTTGTGTCATGTGTCAGTGGTGGCCTTGAATGTTTGGTGATGTGCAAACTGCGAAATGGAGTAAGAAATAAGTGGAGCATATATATGTCTCCATCACTTGTTATTAATTAGTCGAGCTAGTTAATTGTACTTATTATTGAGAAATGATGATAGGTCACATTGTTTAAGTCTAAGGCCCTTTTGAGAGCGAGAGGGAGGAAGGAACGAAAGAAAAAAAGAAAGAGAAGAGGAGGGAGAGAGATGGTGTTGACGTGGCATGCTGACATGTGGGGCGTACGTGGGTCGCATGCTGACTCAGTCGTCACGTAGACCAAAACCGGAGTCAAAACCACCGGAGGACTTCGGGTGACCGGTTTTGTATAATTAAGGGACCCCGTATATCTGGTTTTACGGTTTGAGGACGTTTTCGTATCTCGGTGACAAGTTCAGGGACCTCCGGTGCACTTTTTCCAAACGAGGCCTAATCGTTTTCTTCTCTACAAATGACACGTTCGGTTTACAAGCGGATGCTGAGTTTGGCGGCACAGTAGTTTCGTCGTAGGCCGCCTTTTGGTGTAGAGAAGGCCCATTTTAGCTGGGTTCTCTTGATAAAAAGCCCATTTTATTGCGCCCTCTCTCAGTTCATTTTATTTGAGAAAAGTCCAATTTACATCCCTCAACTATAGCACAATCTAATTCTCATCCCTCACCCGCGAAACCATATATGTAGGCTCCCTCAACTATTAAAATTGAATCATTTTTCCTCTGCGAGTGGTTTATGATTGTTTTGTCCTACATAGCCCATTAGCCTGGTTTTAATCCGACGTGGCATTTTACGTGCAATTGTAGTCAAGAAAGAAAACAAAATCTCAATAGCCCCACCTTCATCTTCTTCCCTAGCTCTCCCCTGTCTCTTTGCTCACTATCTCATCGGTGATAGGTAGCCCAAGAAGATGGTGACAAAAGAGAGGTGAAGCCCGAGGCTAAGAGGGTGCCGGCAAGACAAAGCCCAAAATGTGACGGCCACTCCACCCTCTATGTTCTCTTCCAAGCCGCCGACCGCCATCTTCGCCTTGTGAACCTCGATGTTCCTGTTGATGTAGCATCGCCAGAACCCCTCGTCGGTCTTCCTTGGGGGGTTAGGCAGGAGGAAAAGGGCGGAGGTCAAGTAGAGACGAACGTAGTGGTGCTGGTGGTTGAGGTTGGCGAATGGCGTACTCTAGCTGCTCCCGCAAAACCTTCATGATGATAAAAGGTTATAACTTCCAATAGTATTATACTTATGTGTAAAATATTAACCTAAAATTCATTATATTTTAGCTGCCATAACAAAGAAAATAAAAATTCTGATAGTTCTGAGAGCCTAAATCTGTCAGTTTTTTTCTCCCTCTATATAATGAATTTGAAGATGAGATTTTACACATAGAGATGTGATACTACTAAAAGTATAAGTACAATTTTCTTTTAGAAGTTTTAGTGAAATTTTTTAGTTGTGTGCACGGTGTGTACACGAGAAGGCTCGTGTGCGTAGGATACATTCCCATAGATAAAATATTAAATTTCATACCCAATAAGAGGGAACATAGGAGATAACTTCGCTCAGTATGCTGGAAGTTTATAAGATGTGAGAAACCGTTGAGAAGTGCAATATACAAATAATCACTAAAAACGAACTTTGTGATGAGTGTTTTTGTACAAATTTAAGTTGTCGGGACAAGATCAGAAGGGCCCATGACTCGTGGTTGTGGGGGTTATGTAGATTTTTCCCATCTGAAAAAGAAAAAAAAAGAAAAAAAAGATAAAGATATGGAGGTGAGTAATATCCATTTTCCACCACCTTTACAGCTTGACATGCAAAGAGCGCAAGATCCGCGTTACCACCGCGCGCGCTCTACAATATTTCCTCGTTCGGTCTCCGTAGTGGAAACCTCCGCGCGCGTCCGCCGCACCGGCCGCCATCTCGGCCCGGACCTCGCGCCCCTTTTCCTTCGCCTCTCTCTCTCACGCGCACGCACGTACACGTACTCTGCACAAAAAACCCCGAGAATTTCCGTGTCAAATCACATGCGCGGCCGCGATCCCGATCATAGTTTAACCGGCGCGCGACTCCACTGCCACTACACCCCATCGATCCATCGCCGTCGCGCGTCGCAGAAATTCTCACACGGACGGTCCGTCCGATCGGTCGATCAGCCGCGCGGTACACGCAATTAGCTAGCGAGCGACAAGACGACGCCGTACGGGTTAATTAAGCCAGCAAATATTCTATTCTAAACATGGACTAATCATCGATTCGTCTCGGTTGATTTGATCATTCGTAGGGGAGATCGATCGACGTACGGAGACGCCGTCTAGATCGACTCCTATACGTCCATTTGGGAAGCATATGTTCTCAGCCCAGCCGTGCTTGCTCCGGCCACCGCAGCAAGCTATAGCTGTGGAGCACGTCAGAGCAAGTTTAATAGTATATCTAACTACTAGATCTAAAATTTTTATAGTTAATTTAATAGTTAATTCATACGATAGTTACCTATAAATATATATATACTACTCTATTAACATCTGGTCTCACCTGTCATCCACATATTACGTCTTGGAATTCGTGCTGGAGCTGGCTACAAATCTATATAGCCCGCTGTTCATCTCTAGCTTCTTTTTATCTTTTCAATATGTATTTAATTTATAGCTAATTTATAATCTGCTATTGTATATGTTCTAATATGTACGTCGGCGTCTGCCGCGTAGTATCTTCTCCTCCCCTGCATACTGCAAACCGCTCCCTTCCAACACCCCCACCTCCCTCTCGCCATCGCCGCCGTCCTCGTCGTTGTCGTCGTCGTCGTCTTCCTTTGACTCCCCTTATAATACAAGGAGAGCGCTCGCGCGCCCATAGTATCCATTTGCTTCCATCCCCCATCCCCCGCGCCTTTTAGTTTGGACGACTCCGTCGCTCGCTTGCTTCGGGCGGCGGCGAGGTGACGATGCCGCGGGCGGCGGGCGGCGTGCTCGTCGCATTGCTGTGGTGCGCCGCGCTGATCGGTGGCGGTGCGGGGGCGGGGCAGACGCGGCGGACGCGGCGGCGCTGCTCGCGTTCCGGGACGCGGTCGGCCCGCGGCTTGTGGGCGGCGGCGGCTCGCCGTGGGGTGGCGCGGCGTCCGGTGCGACGCCGGCGGTGGGCGCGGTCGTCGCGCTGCAGCTCCCCGGCGCGAAGCTGGTCGGGCGGGTGCCGACGGGGACGGTGGGGGAACCTGACGGGCGCGCGGACGCTGTCGCTCCGCTCAACGCGCTCTCCGCGCGGGATCCCGGCGGACATCGGCAACTGCGGGAGCTCAGGGCGGTCTACCTGCAGGGAAACCAGCTCGCCGAGAGGTGCCGGAGGGTTCTTCTCGCTCCTGTTGCTACAGCGGCTCGACCTCTCGCGCAACCGCATCACGGGGAGCATCTCGCCGCGAGTTCAACAAGCTCCGGCGGCTCGCCACCTCTACTGGAGAACAACAGCCTCAATGGCACCCTCCGCCGATCTTGACTCCCGAAGCTTCAGCTCTTCAACGTGTCCAACAACGGCCAGCTCACCGGCGCCGTGCCGGCGTCGCTCGCCGGGAAGCCGGCGAGCGCCTTCATTGGCACGGGACTCTGCGGTGGCCTCTAAGCCCGTGCGCGAACCCTGCGCCGCCATCGCCATCTCCTCGCCGGAAATTCCGCCTCCTCCGGCTGCTGCTCAGGATAGCAAGAGCAGCAAGCTCTCCGGTGGTGCAATTGCCGGCATCGCTGTCGGCGCCCCGCGCGGCGTTGTTGGTGGCGCTCGCGGTGATCGTCTCCTCTGTTTCAAGCGTGGGAGGAGAAAAGGAAGGGAGACCTGCGCGACATCGACGAGGAGCACCCCGTGTTCGTCACGGTGGCGGGGCGGACAAGTCGAAGTGAAGCGGTCGCGGTCGCGCCCGTCGCAGCAGACGACGACGGCGAGCGGGCGCAAGAAGCTGGTGTTCGTCGGCGGCGAGCCGGACGTCCCTACGACCTGGACACGCTGCTGCACTCGCGTCGGCCGAGGTGCTCGGGAAGGGCTGGCTCGGCACGACGTACCGCGCCACGCTCGAGGGCGGCGCGCCGTGGGGGCCGGTCAAGCGGCTCAGGGAGGCGCCCATCGCGGAGAGGGAGTTCCGCGACAGGTGGCGGAGCTCGCCGCCCTCCGCCACGAGAACCTCGCGCCGCTCCGCGCTACTTCTACAGCAGGGACGAGAAGTCCTCGTCTGACTTCGTCGGCGCCGGAGCCCTCTCCTCCCTCCTCCACGCGGCGGCGGCGGCGCCGTCGCGCCGGCGCGCCTCGGCTTCACGTCGCGGGCGCGCATCGCGCTGGCGGCGGCGCGCGGCGTCGCGTTCATCCACGGCGGCGCGTCCCACGGCAATCAAGTCGTCGACAATCGTCGTCAACCGCACGCACGACGGCGCCTAACGTGCCGACCAGCCCGCCATGCCACTCCTCGGCGCCGCCGTGCCGCTGAAGCGGGTGACCGGCTACCGCGCGCCGGAGGTGAGCGACCTGCGCAGGGCGTCGCGGGAGGCGGACGTGTACAGCTTCGGCGTGGTGCTCCTCGAGATGCTCACGGGGAGGCCGCCGGCGAACGCGGTGCCGGGGTTCGACGGCGTCGACCTGCCGCAGTGGGTGCGCGCGGTGGTGCAGGAGGAGTGGACGGCCGAGGTGTTCGACGCCAGCATCGCCGACGAGGCGCACGCGGAAGAGGAGATGATGCGGCTGCTAAAGCTCGCCGTCGAATGCACCGAGCAGCGGCCGGAGCGGCGGCCCACCATGGCCGAGGTGGCGGCGAGGATCGAGCACATCGTCGACACCGCCATCCGGAACGCCGACGTGGACGATTTCGAGAGCGTTTCTCAGTAGTTCCAGTGGCATTTTCTTTCTTTCTTTTTTTTCAGTTCATTGGTCCCAAAAATTGTAAAATTCAAAATTCTTCGTCATGTTCATACTTCACAGAATTGATTTATTTGTTACCCTACTTTGCTTTCTGCATATTAGTGTTTGGTGAATTCAGGTACGTCTTGCTCATCGTCATGCTACCGATAGTTACAACCTGCACGGTTTGGAACTGAAACTAAATTATACAAGTAATTGAGAACTATTTGGGAAATCACCAACTCACATGATTTCCGACTCCCAACAATCTGAAGCAGAGACTTTTTCTAAACGCGGCCTTATCTTGACATGGTCAGTGAGTCAATTCCGTCCAAGAATAACGGCTTGAAGGCTTCAAAATTAGACTTGGTACTAAGGCCTGACCCCGTTTAGTTCCCCAAAATTTTTTCCCAAAAACATCATATCGAATCTTTGGACACATACATAAAGCATTAGATGTAGGATAAATGAAAAAACTAATTACACGGTTAGGGAGGAAATCGCGAGACGAATCTTTTGAGTCTAATTAGTCCATGATTAGCTATAGGTGCTACAGTAACCCACATGTGCTAATGACGGGTTAATTAGGCTCAAAAGATTCGTCTCGCGGTTTCCAGGCGAGTTATGAAATTAGTTTTTTCATT
This sequence comes from Oryza longistaminata, assembly GCA_009805545.1. NCBI lineage: Eukaryota > Viridiplantae > Streptophyta > Magnoliopsida > Poales > Poaceae > Oryza > Oryza longistaminata. Next base: position 15,610,310 of record CM020178.1, read on the forward strand.
CGTGTCCGAAAACCCCTTCCAACATCCGGTCAAACATCCGATGTGATACCCAAAAATTTTCATTTCCTCAACTAAACACACCCTAATTAAATTAGGAGTGTCACCGTCCTGGTTGAGCACAGCTTTGCTGACCGGAGAAGGATGGCGAAATGAGAACGCAGATTAGGGGTCGCAAAATTTTTTGATGGTTCAGTTGCCGGGAATGGAACAAACGGTGGCCAGAGGACTAGAGTAAACGCGGCAAATGTAGACACCAGCGAGATTTGTTGATAGAGCAGCCTGGATTGGGGATCTTCGACAAGGGATAACAACTCAGCTGCTCCAGGAATATGTAAGTGTATGAGAAGTCCTGTACAATGCAGAAATAGAGCTTCGTGAAGGAGAAGAGGACACCATCCGTTGGATAGGGACTGCTAGCGGATCATAAATGGCGAGCTCGGCATACAGCATGCAATTTATGGGGAGAACCAAATTAGACTCGGCAGACCTGGTATGGAAAACATGGGCGCCGGGGAAATCTAAATTCTTCGCCTGGTTCCTTGCGCATAATGGATATGGACAGCCGATCGACTCCAATGCTACGAGGATGGCCGAATAACTATTTCTGTCAACTTTGTTTCAGGAACCTCGAGACCGCCCAGCACCTCTTCAAAGAATGCCCCTTCGTGTGGCAGATTTGGCAAGAGGTTGGGCGCAAGATCAGGCCACGGTGTTTCCAAGACTCAACAGGCAAGGTAGAGAAACTGCAGAAAAAAGGATTGCGCTCCGCTTTCCTGACCGTGCTTTGGGAAATTTGGACGGAAAGTAATAACCGTATCTTCAGAAGCACGGAATCAACGCCACCAGCGATTGCAAACAAGATTGTAGATGAACTGTAGCTATGGGGAATGGCAGGCGCCAAGGGAGTGCAGAATGTAATATCGCGAGAGTAGTTCTTATTCTTTCTCAATTGTAGGCGGGAAGTGTTCTTGAAGCACTACACCACACCCCTTACAGTTTTTTTCTATCTCTCACTATAATATAAAATCAGCTTTACTGGGTTCTTTCAAAAAAAGATTAATTCTAGTTGGGGTGAAGAACTCGAATTCGGCTTCACAATTTATATGGTGTAGCTGTGTTGGTTCAGAGCATAGACAATGCACTTTGATCCAAAAAAGTTCAAAGTAGTGGTCATCAAATTTGTATGTCAATGTGTTCTGCATTAATATTTTGTAATGTATGTGCAGAGCTTAGATAGATGTAGCTACATGCCTATTAGCCTGATTGTTAAGCTTATGCTTATGCATATAAGCCAAACTTTAAATTTTAGAACTCAATTTTAGAGTAGATTTTGTGGTTTTTTTTCATCATAGTTTATATCACAACATTTGCTTTTAAATCGCTAAGGACACGTATATAAAAGTTTCACCAACAAATTATTTTTGCTTATTAATAAGCATTATCAATAAGAATAGTAATAAGTGAAAAGATGGGGCTCTATATCTCTTAGGCTGTGTTATAATAAATTCTCAAATAATATGAAAACGTACATTTCGCCACCCTCATCTATAGCCTCAGACCCTCAAGTGCAACACTCAACCACAAACTAGACATGAGGACTCCCTCAACTATAAAAAATGACTCATTCTGCCTTCTCGAGTGGTTTGGATGGTGGTTTTGTCCTACGGCCAACGTGACACATACCTGGCCTTACCTAACGTGGTGCCTATGTAGAGCATACATACAATTGCAATCAACAAAGAAAATAAATAAATAAATAATAGGACCCATATGTTAGTGGCAATTCTACAATAAACACTACAAAAATTTATGGGACCGACATCTCGCTTTCGTTACTTCCCCTCACTCTGTCAGGCTAAGCTCGAACTCAACCACCGCCGCATGCTGGTGTCCTCTCCATATTTTGCCTCCTGCTCTATGCCACTACAAGCCACCAAGCCCCAAGTGCGCCTCTCCATCGAGCTCCATGATCACGACGACTCCGAGCTCCATGTTAGTGGTAGTGGGAAGCAAGGAGAGAGGATTGGTCTAGAGGGATGGCCGGAGCAACATTTCTATGGTGGTCATTCATCCGTCTAAGCGGCTCGTCCCCGCCAGCTGCCCGCCAATCTAGAGGGACAACCTCTGACTGTCTTCCTTCCTGACGGCGGCCATGCGATGAGTCTTACATCCCTGACATTTACCACCCTTAGCTCCATGCGATGAGTCTTAGGGTGGCTATGGCTCAATGGGGAAGAAGGGAGGGTGGTTGTGGCAAGGAGGGCTTGGAGCCCTCGATTGTTTATCATTGGTGTGTACACAAGAATACTTGTGTAAACAATGTATATTTCCTTTATCTATAGTGTATAATCACCGCTGTGTTTGTGTGCAAAAGCATAAGGTGAAGTACCTCTAGTGCTTAGGGTAACTTAAATCATCACAATGAATACTTAATTATGGGGTATGAGTAATTGCTAAAAACTATATATATACATTTCAGAAGTTGGAAGAGAAAATAAACCTATGACGTTAGTTATGTATAAAATTAAGCGGAATTGCTATATGTCATTCGAATGAAATTTGGGGATGAAATCTTACAGATTTTGGACCATTGGATCCATGCCAAGATTAGTGCAATATAAAATAAGTCCATGCTATACCGACTATAAAATAGAACTGATTTATGGTTGAACTAATCTCTAACCATCTTGGTTTATTGACTTGAAAATGCAGGTTTGGTTTACTTTGAATAAATGGTTCTTTTTTTATATTCAAGGAGGGCATAAAGAAATCAATAACATAAAGAACTCTATGAATAAATATAATTTATAGTTCAGCTACTCCCAAACCATTTTGGCTTGTGAGTTCAAATAGTTCAAATTATAAAATCTACATATAAGAGATCAAACCTTTTGGTTTAGGATTTATCAATTGAACCAATATATCTAAAACACACAAAAATGGGGAAGTCATGGAATAGAAATGATGTGTTCATCGCACGCAGCCGCAGCGCGGGCAAGGTGGTGCCCGTATCTTCGGCCGTGTCTCAGCTTTCTGTTTCCCATATGGCTGACGTACGTGCAGTGTACGTGTGCTGGCCAGGTCAACACAGACAGAAACACAAGTCGGTTACTGCTCCCCAAGGCCAAGCCTGCACGGTGACACGGCCGGGGATCGAGCCGGGGAGCCGCCACGTACGTACTGACGTTCGTTCACCGATCGATCGACAACTGTGGGTCGCTGTGTCGCTTTCCAGGTTGACTTTTAGCCGTCTCCACATGACACGCTCTCGCTCGCTCCGCTCGGCACCGATTTTTAATTTTCTCGACTGTCCCGCCTCTTCTTTCTCCGTTGCTCTCATCCGAAGATTAAGAGTTGGTATGCCCCTTCTTTTTCTTTTCTTTCCCTTAACTGCGAATGCGAAGATAAGAAGAGGCATTAAACCATGACAATGGCGCCACCATGCCATTTATGGAATATGTTTGGTTAATTCACGCATGTTTTCACGCCCCATTAAGGGTATATGTCATATATAGTATGGTCCTTTGTATACGCGTCTGTTCTTCCTTGTAATCTAAATGGGGAGTTTCAAATAATACCTACAGATTACTGTCCTTCGATCTTACCCCTGGCCCTCAACTTAATTTGGGGCTGTCTAGATATATCTTGTGACAAAAATCCACCTCCTATATTTAAATTTTAGACCATTGAATATACTTTAAGATTCGTGCAAGCACTAAACCCTACCTCTTCTTCTCACGTTCCCTCGCTCCGTCCCCATCGCCCCATCATGCTACGCCCGATCCACCGCCCACACCGTGCCGCTGCCCGCCTCGCCGGCTGGAGGGAAGGAGTAAACGCGCGTCGGCGAGCCCCCCCCCCCCACCCAAACGAGCCCCCTCTCACTCCCCGCTCCCCCTTCCCTCCTTCTTTCTAAAGGCGGTGACATCGAGATGCCCTCACCTACCGTCTTCCCTGCTTCGACGGCTCCCCGCCGCGATCCGCCACCATCGGTCCCGCCTCTAATCGTGCACTTGCTTTGCCCCCCGTGACACCGGCTCACCGCCCTCCTCCATCCTTGCTGCTTTCGGGCGGCGCGCCACCCGCCGAAGTCACGCCCACCGCCGGTCCTCCGCTGCCCACGACCATCCCTTAAGCCTCTGAGGAAACCCCTTCTTCCCTCTCCCCCAACCCCCTCCTACCCTGACCCCAACCCCAACCCAAACCCTAACCCGTATGCTCCTCCGAAGCTGGGGGTGTTGCCGGCGCCGGAGAAGAAGGGAGCCGCCAGAGTTAGATGAGAGAAGTCAATGCACTAATCTTGGCATGGATCCAATGGTCCAAATTGCAAGATTTCATTCCCAAATTTCATTCGAATGACATATAGCAATTCCGCTTAATTTTATACATAACTAACGTCATAGGTTTTTTTTCTCTTCCAACTTCGAAATGTATTATATAGTTTTTAGCAATTACTCATACCCCATAATTAAGTATTCATTGTGATGATTTAAGTTACCCTAAGCACTAGAGGTACTTCACCTTATGCTTTTGCACACAAACACAGCGGGTGATTATACACTATAGATAAAGGAAATATACTTTGTTTACACAAGTATTCTTGTGTACACACCACGATAAAACAATCAGGGCTCCAAGCCCTTTCCTTCACAAACCACCCTCCCTTCTTCCCCATTGAGCCATAGCCACCCTAAGACTCATCGCATGGAGCTAAGGGTGGTAAATGTCAGGGATGTAAGACTCATCGCATGGCCGCCGTCAGGAAGGAAGACAGTCAGAGGTTGTCCCTCTAGATTGGCGGGCAGCTGGCGGGGACGAGCCGCTTAGAGGATGAATGACACCATAGAAATGTTGCTCGGCCATCCTCTCAGACCTCCTCTCTCCTTGCTTCCCACACCACTAACATGGAGCTCGGAGTCGTCGTGATCATGGAGCTCGATGGAGAGGTCGACTTGGGGCTTGGTGGCTTGTGGTGGCATAGAGCAGGAGGCAAAATATGGAGAGGACACCAGCATGCGGCGGTGGTTGAGTTCGAGCTTAGCCTGACAGAGTGAGGGGAAGTAACGGAAAGCGGAGATGTCGGTCCCATAAATTTTTGTAGTGTTTATTGTAGAATTGCCACTAACATATGGGTCTATTATTTATTATTTATTTTCTTTGTTGATTGCAATTGTATGTATGCTCTACATAGGCACCACGTTAGGTAAGGCCAGGTATGTGTCACGTTGGCCGTAGGACAAAACCACCATCCAAACCACTCAGAAGGCAAAATGAGTCATTTTTTATAGTTGAGGGAGTCCTCATGTTTGTGGTTGAGTGTTGCTTGAGGGTCTGAGGCTATAGATGAGGGTGGCGAAATGTTACGTTTTCATATTATTTGAGAATTTATAATAACACAGCCTAAGAGATATAGAGCCCCATCTTTTCACTTATTACTTATTCTTATTGATAATGCTTATTAATAAGCAAAAATAATTTGTTGGTGAAACTTTATATACGTGTCCTTAGCGATTTAAAAGCAAATGTTGTTATATAAACTATGATGAAAAAAAACCACAAAATCTACTCTAAATTGAGTTCTAAAATTAAAGTTTGGCTTATATGCATAAGCAAAGCTTAACAATCAGGCTAATAGGCATGTAGCTACATCTATCTAAGCTCTGCACATACATTACAAAATATTAATGCAGAACACATTGACATACAAATTTGATGACCACTACTTTGAACTTTTTTGGATCAAAGTGCATTGTCTATGCTCTGAACCAACACAGCTACACCATATTAAATTGTGAAGCCGAATTCGAGTTCTTCACCCCAACTAGAATTAATCTTTTTTTGAAAGAACCCGTAAAGCTATTTTATATTATAGTGAGAGATAGAAAAAAACTGTAAGGGGTGTGTTAGTGCTTCAAGAACACTTCCCGCCTAAATTGAGAAGAATAAAACTACTCTCGGATATTACATTCTGCACTCCCTTGGCGCCTGCCATTCCCCATAGCTAAGTTCATCTACAATCTTGTTTGCAATCGCTGGTGGCGTTGATTCCGTGCTTCTGAAGATTACGGTTATTCTTTCCGTCCAAATTTCCCAAAGCACGGTCAGGAAAGCGGAGCGCAACTTTTTTCTGAGTTTCTCTACCTTGCCTGTTGAGTCTGGAAACACCGTGGCCTGATCTTGCGCCCACCTCTTGCCAAATCTGCACACGAGAGGCATTCTTTGAAGAAGGTGCTGGGCGTCTCGAGGTTTCTGAAACAAAGTTGACAGAATATTTATTCGGCATCCTCGAGCATTGGAGTCGATCGCTGTCCATATCCTATTTGCGCAAGGAACCAGGCGAAGAATTTAGTTTCCCGGCGCCATGTTTTCCAACCAGGTCTGCCGAGTCTAATTTGGTTCTTCCCCATAAATTGCATGCTGTATGCCGAGCTCGCCGTTGTTGATCGCTAGCATCCCTATCCAACGGATGGTGTCCTCTTCTCCTTCCGAAGCCTATTTCTGCATTGTACAGGACTTCTCATACACTTACATATTCTGAGCGCTAGTGTTATCCGTCGAAGATCCCCAATCCAGGCTGCTCTATCAACAAATCTCGCTGGTGTCTTACATTTGCCGCGTTTACTCTAGTCCTCTGGCCACCATTTGTTCCATTCCGGCAACTGAACCATCAAAAAATTTTGCGACCCTAATCTGCGTTCTCATTTCGCCATCCTTCTCGCGTCAGCAAAGCTGTGCTCAACCAGGACGGTGACACTCCTAATTTAATTAGGGTGTGTTTAGTTGAGGAAATGAAAATTTTTGGGTATCACATCGGACGTTGACCGGATGTTGGAAGGGGCTTTCGGACACGAATGAAAAAACTAATTTCATTAACTCGCCTGGAAACCGCGAGACGAATCTTTTGAGCCTAATTAACCCGCATTAGCACATGTGGGTTACTGTAGCACTTATAGCTAATCATGGACTAATTAGACTCAAAAGATTCGTCTCGCGATTTCCTCCTTAACCGTGTAATTAGTTTTTCATTTATCCCTACATCTAATGCTTTATGTATGTGTCCAAAAGCTTCGATATAATGTTTTTGGAAAAAATTTTGGGGAACTAAACGGGGTCAGGCCTTAGTACCAAGTCTAATTTTGAAGCCTTCAAGCCGTTATTCTTGGACGGAATTGACTCACTGACCATGTCAAGATAAAGGCCGCGTGTTTAGAAAAAGTCTCTGCTTCAGATTGTTGGGAGTTC
>CM020178.1:15619971-15631278 GCA_009805545.1 Oryza longistaminata
TTGTGAGATCTGAGAGTTAGTACCTGATGCCTGTCCATGCTGACATGCTGTTTACTGTGATGTCTATCTGCATGGTTCAGAGCTTTAGCTGTTGGTTGTAGCACACCAGATGTACATGTTATTCCCCTCTCTTGTCTGTGTTGTAAAATATCAGTGATCGAGTTTACTTACCTTGCTTATATCTTAGCAAAACAATCCTTGGATGTTTTCGTGCTGTGATTCTTGATTTGATCACTCTCCGGCCCTCCTCTCTTCAGCAACTCTGTTCAGATTGTTCATGAATCATGAATTACGCCATGTTTAGTTCCAAAGTTTTTCTTCAAACTTTCAACTTTTCCATCCCATCAAAACTTTCTTACACACAAACTTCCAATTTTTCCGTCACATCGTTCTAATTTCAACCAAACTTTCAATTTTAATGTGGCCTTAGTTCAGACTTCGGAATGCAAGGTATCATATGCCATCATAGTCTACAGTCTACTAGCTCACCAATAGTTAATAGTCATAGAAAAACAAAATATTAATGAAACTTAGGGAAAAAAGGGTCATACGGAATGAGGTTGCAAACATTGACAAGGAACTAGGAAGCAATTAGTCATTTGGTGCTGAACCTGAGAGGTTAATTACGTGTACCTTTGACATGGTTGAAGAGCTAGAAGATATGAGACTGTTTGAGTTTGACCAGTCGTTTCTCCACCTGGAGTTGCTGACACGGCAGTCGACCGGGAGGAAGAAGGATCCATCGGCTTCGCGTCGCCTGACCTCCACGTCGCGGCGAGCAAAAAGCTAGCCGACCTGCCCTGGCTGTCAACATCCACAAGATAATTGAGCCGCTTGGATTTGGATGCAGCGTTGGAAAAGACAATTCATGAGAAGAAAAAGGCCTTTTTTTTTTAATTATTTGAGATGCATGAGAAGAAAGTTCTAGAATTAATGACAGTGATGGTTTCCGAGACGTACCATGGCTGAGAGACGTGGCGCCGGCCGGAGGCGATCTTGAGGACGACGATGCCGAAAGTGTAGACGTCAAAGTGCACACCTGCCGGACGCCACCCGGCGTCGGCAGCAACTGGAGCACCGCCGTGACGGGGGTGGTCCGGTCGTGGGCCCCTTCGCGAATCCGCCACCCTCGGTTCTTGGGGATCATCTTCATGTACGCGCGCGCGCGGCGAGATCTTTGTCCCGCCCCGGCATTTCGTCGAACAACTTGCGTGCGAGGCGAGAGGAGACAGATGCCGAGCAGATTGCTCCGTAAGTGGACGGGGAAGGCAAAGCTTCGGGCCTCTGGACGCGCGTGGAAGCAGCGGAGAGGGAATAAGTAGTTGGGCGCCGGCGGGCATGACGCGGAGCTCCGGCGTCCACGGTCTCCGGCGGCCAGAGGGGAGCACGGCGCCGTCTGGTCAGCGACGCAGCGGTCAGGCGGCCCACTCCTGACCAAACTCCAGCCCAATTCACGAACAAACTCCAGCGGACCATATGGCATTTGGGGCTACGTCTACTTTGCCTCACTCAACTCATGCCGCGGATTGAATCGCAGCCCATGACCGCAAAACCGGGTATAACTTATCCCCCAACTTCCAAAACCGTTGTAAATTGACTCTCCAGGGAGTTTCGTAGGAGGTTTTATCCTACGTGGCATCTTTGACCCCGTTGATTAGCTTAGTCAGCCTTAGTCAGCTCGTGGCTGATGGTGGGCCCTACCTTTTTTTTTATATTTTTTATCCTTGTCACTGACATGTGGGCCCCACAAGCTGGCTCAGCTAGTCAACGGGGTCAAAGATACCACGTAGGACAAAACCTTCTCTGAAACCATCTGAGAGTCAATTTGCAATGGTTTTAGGAGTTGGGGATGGGTTATACCCGATTGTGCGGTCGAGGGATCCGATACGATCAGGGGAATGAGTTGAGGGTGATAAAATAGACTTATTCCATAAATAGATGACAATTTGATGAAAAGTTCGGCCTATTAAATCTTGGCCCATATAAGTCTAGGCTTCGGACAGACGGCCCGGCCCTGGCGTATGGTAGCGATCTAGATGGCCCACCATAAGAGAGCACTATAACGAAACTGGCCCACCAACTTTTGGTCCGCTCGACTCATTGCTCCCGTACAGATAGCTGGGCCCAATTTAGGCCTACAAAAAATTGGATCGCAACCTTTGCGATCCAATACGACCCGCTCAAATTTGGAATTCGGGCTTCGGATGTGAGACATTGTGACACAAATCGGCTCGTCGTGCAGCCGTCGCCGCCGGCGACCCGTCCCCCGTCTCCGCCGCATACGGAGGATGCTCGGGAACACCATCCGCTTCCTCGCGGGGACGGCGAGGCCGGCGAAGGGGGAGGCGGCGGCCAGTGGGTGGGCGGCGGAGTCCAGCTGCTCCGACGAAGGCTCGCTCCAACTCCGTCGAGTGCGGAAAAAGGGCGTCACCAAGGTGAAGCACCGTTCTTGGTTGGTTTATCTATCCATCGTTCTTGGATCCATGATTTGTAAACTGTGAGCTTTTGCAATTGCATTTCGATCGGTGCTGCTATTCCTTTTGCCGATGCTTTGCATAACTAGTGTTTGTTGTAATGCCTGTGCGAGGAGATATGTTTTTGTTTTTTTAGAATGACCTCGAGAAGAATGTTTAGTGGATGATTTAGTGGGATATACTAATCGGTGATGTAACAAATGAGCGTGAACAATAAGTTTGAAGCATGCAGTTGAAATTGGGAAATTGCCGTCTTCGAGGTGGTGGAATAGTCCGTCTTGTGTTGCTGCGTTGAGTTCTCACTGTTAGCACTAGAGCATTTTTTGTTTGAATGAGCAGGAGACTCTGTGCCATTGCAACTTGAAAGCAGAGAACAGCCGCATCACACCACTAAATGTAGAATTGTGTTTAGTAATAATGACAAATAAAAATAAAATCTGGCCTGTCATGTAATTGGAATATAATATCGGATCATTTTTATGGCCTACTTATCTGTAATACTGACTATATTTGGCCCATATGTAGATGCATAATTATGTTCCGTTACATCCGGCCTGGAATGAGCCATATACAATTGTCTATTCCTACTTCCACTTTTGATTACTTTTGCCAATATGCTCAATATGTCGTTTTATGGTGCTAGAACTAATCATATATGACCTACAAATTATAATTGTTATGCATGTAGAGGTATCAATCTACATATGATTTAACAGATGGAGCAGTTCCTTGGTGATTCTGGCAAATGATGAACTGATGATATTTTGCTTGTTTAGATGGAACACACTTGTATGAATGAAGGGAAAATATGCATGACGTAGGAATCCAAAAAACACATAATTTTGGCCACCGTAAGATTATGAAGCTGGCTTTACAGGGATTGGGATTGTAAGTTGTGATGCATATATTGTAGGTTATTCATAACCATTCAATTCATTGCTTATTTTGGTCTGCAATATGCTTATTATCTTATTTTCTGATTTTTTTTTCTTTCATATATTGGTTCAAGATTATGTAAGTATACTTGTGTTCTTCACTAGTTTCATTACAGGTCCAGTGACTTTGACCTGAGCTAATATTTTCAAATGCAAAAGGAAGGTTTGGTATACCTACTTAGTGCTTCTTGCTATTTGGTTAACATTTCAGGAAAAGAAATGAATGCATGTTGACTAAGTGAAGAGGCTGATCATCTGCTTTGCTAAATGTGAAAGATGAAGCAGTTGCGTCAACTTGGTAAAACCTGCCTACTCTCTGACTTCCGTGTGCACATAATATTAGTTTATAGAGTTATGTGCTCCCAACACACAGCATATACAGCACATACTATGAGGGGCAGCAAATTTGATAGCTCTTTTGCCGTTGTTCAGCCCAGTTTTGTCAGCATTGTACAGTCTGATATTGGCCCACAAGCATGTTATTAGTACAACTGATCGGCTGGTTGTCTCTCTTTCGTTTAGCAATGAGATGAATAGGTCTACGTTTATGTTTATCCACTAGCATTTTTGTTGGAAACACATTGGCCCTGATGATTTTTTTTTTTTTATGTGAGTACTGGGAAGTTGATAACTTTTGAATAGCTATGTTGACTTCATAGAGTATCTAAAATGAATGCACACTTTGTGGACTTTCCATTCAGCAATTTGTTTCTCATGTAGACTGTCTAAAAGATCTCTATGCAGCCGAAATTATTTTCGGAGGTTATGGTTTTCTTGCTCACAATATGAACATGATGACAGTTGGGAGATACCATTATCCAATACTGGGGAATTAGGTTTATCTAAAAACAAATGATGATGCCGAAACATGAGTTGAACATTGCGCTGAGTTTTGAAAGACTATGATAGTCATTAAATACCAATAATTCTTCTGCAGTAACCTCACATATATATCAACAGTTTCAGTTCAGTTACCTTTTGTGCTTGTAAAAATCGGATTTTTTTTAGTTTTTTAATTTTTTTTGGATTTTTATTTTTGCATGTGGCCGACATAAGCACCTGCATGGAAAAATCGCTATTTTCACATATCTTTCCGTGCAGACGGGTGTCCCAACCGCATCGAAAAATATGTTTTGACCTCATGGAAAAATGTTTTTTGTAGAAGTGTGCCTAGATTGACTGTTCTGCCAAAAGACCTGTACTGTTCATATATTGTTTATCATCTGCAACAAAAGTTTGTACCGATCCACTTGAAACAGCAGAATCTGAAAGGAACAAAAGTTTTTGCAATGTTTGTCGCCTCCAGCAATATCAGCTTCATGAGGGAATCCATGGATAGTCGTATCTAGGGAGCCTAGGACGGATCACTTTTACTGATGGAGATGTTACATAGGTATACCTTTATACAGTTAAATTAAAACTACTTTAATAGAAAATAATCTTCCAAAAAATTTTTTTAGTTGGGGGTTTTAAAAAAGTCCCCCCCCCCCCCAAACTAAAAATCAAAAAAAAAAAAATTCTTTTTTAAAATAAAAAAAATATTTTTTTTTTTTTTTTTTTCCCTAAAAATGTTTGGGTTAAAAAAATGGGCAATTCCTTTTACAAAAAATTTAAGAGAAACAAACCCAAAAAATCCATTTTTCATTGTTTTTCCACTTAAATCGGATTCACAACATTTATTTTTTACATTGTTTAGTATCTAATTTTTTTTTTATAAAAAAAACATCCCAAACCAATCATTCCCTTCCCTCTCCTTCCTCTTCCTTTTCCTATGGGTATTTTGCCCTAAGCTGCTAATTGTTTCACTTAAATTTTAGAAAAAAACCTAAATAAATCTGAGAAAAAATTAACATCCCAATACAATCGGTTTTTTTTTACTTAAACATCAAACACATTTTGTAGGATCGTCAAACAAATCAATTTTTCTTTCTAAAAAAACAAACATCTCACCCTACTCATCCCGTTCCATGGCGACATTACTTTTCTCAAGCTTTTTATATCTCTATGAATAATTAAAATTAAATTCAATTTTATGGGCAAAGAAAGACCACTAAACGAATCTCCACCTATTAGGTGTAGCCCAGGCTATTTATTTTTCTAAAGTGAAAACAATAATTAATGCCCATATTGACTATATTTAACTGCTAGACAACCAAATTACCATTATGAAGACCACATCCATATTGAACCCTTCTTCTCATAAAGGTAAAATTTGCAACAGACATCCAAAAAAAGTATAATTAGCTAAGAGACCTGCAAAGAACATGTATATATGCTATGGGACACCGCAAAACTGTAATTGCCTAGGAATACCTGTGGCATTATTTTGTTATTATACAAAGACAAGGGGAGAGAAACAATCGCGAAATATGATTTTGCCCCTTCCTCGCATGTGCGGCTCGCATTATCGCTCGGGTGACGCCGTAGGTAGTTCACGACATGGGCGGTGGAGGGTATGGCAGCGTGCGTGGCACCGACTTCCAAGATCGACAAACAATAGCCTGTGCTCTTGGCACCTCTGCTGTCATGAATCAAGAGGTGGTCCCGTTGTGCTCACCCAAGCGTGGCGTGTGTGGCGGAGACATCGCGTTCAGCATTGGCCCCTCACACTGTAGCAGTGACAAGTGCGGAAATGACATGCAGCCACAAGCCCCAGGCGCACGGCCTCCTTGACCTCTCCCCCCCCCCCCCTCTCTAGGGAGCCACCTCCACGCGGTGGCGGGTGCGGCCTGCTACGTCGAAGGTATTTGCAAGCGCAGACTTGGTAGGCAGGGGAAAAGTCATCTTTATAAAATAATATCCGTGGGCCTCCAGTAGCTATTACCAGTTTTTTTTGTGTGCACAACAGATCACGTAGCAAATTATAATGTTTTTTTAATGTCCCGTAGCAAATTTTCCCCTAAATAAAAGAAATACTAAAATTGCTCACTAAAAATCAAAACATCTCAGCTCAATTTTTTATAAAACTGGTAGACGCTTACTTATATCCTGTTAGAACATCTCATTCGACTTTCTATCAACTTTATCTCAGCTTGTACATAGGAGCTTTTACCACACATTTGATATTGATTGCTTTTTATCAATAAATGATCACTTTAGGAGATAAATAAATAATCAATAAAATGATCATAGCTCTTAAATTAATATATATGATCTTATGAAGTCACGTGGCCAGTTGAACAACATACTGATTTGTACTGGGCATGTTGGTTTGCACCAGAAATCTTCAGAGTGAAACAACCATGATGTGTGCCTCAGCAATATATAAGCCAATTACAGATAGGAAATTAAAAGACATATCTTTTTTTTGGGTAACACTTGCTACAGTCAGCACTCGTGAATTTGTGACATATATGCATACGAACAATCCTGAACATGCAATTATTACTTGACATTCCAGTTTAGTGGTAATTTGCTAAGAAAATACCACGACATCTATTTTTATTTTTATTTAATTGGACGCGAGATAATTTAGAATTAATGCCTTTACCCCATGGCAGGTTGTAGGATAACCCACATATATTTTCATTCCGACTTACAGAGATCGAGAGCATTTCAAAGATGCTTCATAAGTGGATTTCATCCAAAAAAAATGGAGATAAAAATAAATAAAAATTGAATAAAATTTATCTAATTTAAAATTTGTTTTGTTGGTTATAACCCATTCAAAAAGAAATATTCAAACATTTTAGCAAGACTAATAAAATAAATATATTTAAACTTTCAAACAGATCTACAAAAAATTACGAAAACAACATGGTTTAAAGTAATTTTACTTCAATTTATATTTGCAAGTAACCACAGCGTTCAAAGCACATCGAATAAGTTTAATTTTACTTTATGACAAATGAAAGAATATTTTTGATAGAAAACCATCCACACATGGACATTCGTAAAAAAAATTTACTCACATGCCCGCGCAATATGCGCCGGGCTACCTTCCTAGTTCTTTTAAATGAATGAATTCAAAGATCTTGGAGTTGATAATATTTTTGAGATCGAGTAGATCACCACTTGATTTTGTTTGTCATTACTCTTGTCAACTTGTGTTAATATGCATACATTATGTTCAAATAAATCATATACAAGTGGAAGCATTTCCATTTTCTGAAAGATTTCTTTCCGAAATCCAATTTACCATGCACCTGTTGGTTGAAGACTTTATCACCTTACATTAGTAACGGCAAGAATTCTCCCATGACACTCTTGTTGCTAACATCTAGCTAGTGGACAGTGAAATCTACCATATGAGTATTGAGTAGAGTGACATTTTTTTTAGTTCAACAACCAACCCCTGAGCATGAGCAATTAGTTTTTTTGGAGTTCATGCCCAGTTAGTAACTAATCCTATCTCCTGACTCTTCTTGATCTAATTAACTTCATCTTCTCTCATCAGTGAACAGACGCGGTTGTGTGAACTTGACCTTTGAAGAATTCAGTTCAGTTTACTTACTAATTTAAAGGTTCAGGTATCATCTACCTAATCACACAAACGGGATATTATTACTACTGATTAATTTACTATAATTTGGATAAAGACACTAGTAAACTACTAAGCAGCAGTCAAAAATTCAGAGTCTTGTAGCCGCAGTCTTCCCAATCTTCCAGAGAAGATTTGTAGGCTATAGCCATCTCTAGGTTGGAAACTTTGATGATGCCATGCAACTGAAGAGTTGTTGGTTGACAATTGCACACTTGGGACAGCACAGGAAGCTTCTTCTTGATGCACAGAACTGTGACAGGGTATGTCCTCTATAATACTTCTTTATTATCCATAATTGCAATTTGCAGATATCTATTTAGTACTGGTCATGTGTGCCCCCTTCCAGAAGGAAATGGAGAATTTTGTCACACAAAACACGGTTTTTGTCGCGGAAACGCGGGGCTAAAAAAAATCCTAACTTTTCTAAGCACGCTTTGAATTACAGCAATTACATCACTGGTTTGATCAGAGAAGACAAATATCTACGTAGTATTCCAAAAATCTGACCTTGCATCAGCTAAGATAGTGGGTACCTACCTACCAGATTAACAGTAAGAGCAGTTTTCAAGAGGACTTTAGGAACGGGTTGAATGATCAGTTCGTCAATTGACTGACTTTTTTTGATACGACATGCTTCATTGATTCGACTCATTGGTCAGTTCTGTGTACATTGGTCTACTTATCAGTTCATTTTCTCCATTCTCTCTGTCTCAAAATGAACCATGCCGCTCAGTGCATCATTAAATTGTGTTCCAACTCAAAAGTCTGAACTCTGAAGAGGTCTTCCAAGGCTAGAAGTAGAACCTTCAAGAGATGAAGCTGCCATGCGTTCGTCAGCATAATCGTATATAATTCCCAGTAGAATTAATTCAGCATGTTGCAGAATGAATTATCCTTGAAATCAACACGTGAATTATGCAGCCTTCGCCATCAGTGGTTCGTCCATTATAACCTAGGATCTACCATTTTCAGGAGGAATTTTAGGCTTGTGGATATAGTTACAGTTGATCATGAAATTTTGCTTTCTCTCTAGATATCATTGAAATCATTGACTCCAGCATAAAATAAACTGCAAAAATGAAAACAAGGACAACATATCATCAGTCAATTCAGGCAGTTTCTGTGCTGTTAAGGGTGTAGTTAGCATGCGAAACAAGCGTTGCGCAAGCCTTAACCTGAAGAGACTTTCACATAAAGAAGTGAGGAAAGGAATGAGCATCAAGTCATCAGCAATGGGAATGGTCCAAAGATGTGTTCCCTGAAAGAGCTCAGTACAGAATCATGCAAGAAATGCAAGGAGCCCCTTTGACTACTTTTGTACCATGCAGAGCAGGTTACTGCTGGTTTTTATTCTGAATATTCAGATGCAAACATATATCCATTATTATCTGATTCAAGTTAAGAGTCTCGGGGCACACGTGTACCGGTCTCTCTGCGTGAGAACCGTGTTCATGTAGATGGCATGATTAGTTCACAGTTCACACCAGGTTAGTCACTGAAAGGATCATTTGCTTGCTTGATGTGTGAAGTGTGGAGATAGCTGTGAGCTGCCGTAATTTTGCATGAGTTCAGAAGTGCACTTCACTTCACTTGATGGCAAGGACAGGAGATAGGACGTTGGAACAAACCTGTACTTGCCTTGGAATCAAACTGATGAAGGGTGAAACAAACATCCTTTATTGATGTTCTCCTTTTTCTTTTGTGAAAGATATCCAGCAGCAGTTAGCTTTGTTTTTAAAGCTGGAAGTAGCAAATATTTAAACAAAAATAAACGTCCTTTGGCTTTGTAGAAGTAGAGATCCCGTAAAAAGATCGGTAAGGATTTATAACAAAGATCATTTAGTATTACTGACGGTAGAATATTACCGGTAGACTTAAAGCTTAGCGCCGCCACCGAATTCTAAAACCCTAGCGCTACTGCCCTCTGGTCTTCTCTCATCGTTGTCAATGGATCTTCTTGTGGTCTCATGTCCTGGCACCGTGTGTATGAGTGGAGATGAGGATGGCGTTCTTTGGAAATAACGGTCCTCTCTTCTCTCTCTCTCTCTCTCTCTCTCTGCTTCAACGATGGTCCATCTAACACTAGTGAGGGATTGTGGGGGTTGCGGTTGCATCAATGGAGTGGATCTAGTTCAGAATTGGGGCGTAGCCTCTCAAATTTTTCTCGGCGATTATATGGATCTGTTCTTCAGGACGAACAAATATTGCGGTCTCAAAAGCCACTGCGTAATTGGGGTTTGTCCAGATTTTGCTTGGTTCTCTACTTGTCATCTCTTCCACTAGTGACAGGATCGGTGGGGATGTAAAAACAATATAGAGTGACCATTGCCGCGAAAGTGTGGTGGAGAAGAAAGCTTTTTCAATTTTGATTGTAATTTTTTTTTTGGTATGGTTTTTCTACTACTATTTGTTCTTGTTTTTCTAATAAGTCGGTTCTTGTTTTCCTAACATAAGTCAGATATAAGATTGTCCTAGCTAGGGCATGTTTGGTAAAAAGAAAAGAATATTAGCCATAAAAGTTGTTATAAAATGTATAGCTTAGTGCACCTATCGTACTCTAATAAGTATTCACTCGTTCTAAAAATATAAAGATTATGTGTTTGTTCTAAGTCAAAATATCTTAAGTTGATAAAATTTATAGAAAAGAACAATCAATATTTACTATATCAAATAGAGCATCATTAATTCATTATAAAATATATTTTCACAATATATATACTTCATTGATGTGAACATATGGTAGCTGTTACTGCCCTTTATAAACTTGGTCAAACTTACAATTATTAACTTAGGATAAACACAGTATTCCTTATATTTTGGGACAAATTCCATAGGCTTGCCCTTCGAGTTCCAGCACGAGTATTATGTCGAGATCAGACTCACCGGTCGGCACTCCTTGAGCTCCTGAGTCCTGACACACTCCATCACCACACCTCTTTTGACATTTGGTTGATCATCACCTGCTGCATGTATTGATGATTCATCGTGGAAAAAATCCATTTGTTCCTCCATTTCCAGATCTTCTAGCTAGCTGATCAGAATGGAAACAAATTTAAAAGACACGAATATTAAGAAATGACCTAATATCAAATAATTAGAGGGGTGAGGCTTCGAACCCAAGTCATCTAGCCCACCAACTTGTGGAGCTAGCCGGAAGACCCCTGGGTGTTTCTCGGAAACAGATTTAGTCGTCGATGTGGAGTTCTCCCTTTTTGAGCCTTCAAATGGATCATGCATATTTTCCTCCTCTATAGGAACATGCAAGACAGCCTATCTCAGTCTGAAAATTGTGTTTCAACCGCTTTGTTATAAACCTGAAAATAAAATAAAATAATAGGTGGTTCATATCACACTCACAAGACCAATTTTTCTTTATCACAAAGTCACAAAAGGTGTGGAACATGTAATGTGCTCT
>CM020178.1:15631303-15715308 GCA_009805545.1 Oryza longistaminata
AAACGAAATCTCCACCTATTAGGTGTAGCCCAGCTATTATTTTCTAAAGTGAAAAGCAATAACTTATGCCCATATTGACTATATTTACTGCAAGAACCAAATATATCATTATGAGACCCACAATCCATATTGAACCCTCTTCTCATAAACGGTAAAATTTGCAACAGACATCCAAAAAAAGTATAATTAGCTAAAGAGACCCTGCAAAGAACATGTATTATATGCTATGGGACACCGCAAAACTGTAATTGCTTGCAGAATACCTGTGGCATTATTTTTGTTATTATACAAAGAAAAGGGGAGAGAAACAATCGCGAAATATGATTTTGCCCCTTCCTCGCATGTGCGGCTCGCATATCGCTCTGACGCCGTAGGTAGTTCCGACAATGGGCGGTGGAGGGTATGCAGCGTGGCGTGGCACGGACTTCCAAGATCGCAAACAATAGCTGTGCTCTTGGCACCTGCTCGATCATGAATCAAGAGGTGGTCCCCGTTGTGTTCAGCCCAAGCGTTGGTGTGTGGCGGAGAGCATCGCCGTCAGCATTGGCCCCTCACACTGTAGCGTGACAAGTGCGGAAATGACATGCAGCCACAAGCCCCAGGCGCACGGCCCTCCTTGACCTCCTCCCCCCCCCCCTCTCTAGGGAGCCACCTCCACGGGTGGCGGGTGCCGGCTGCTACGTCGAAGGTATTTGCCAAGGCAGACTTGGTAGGCAGGGGAAAAGTCATCTTTATAAAATAATATCGTGGGCCTCCAGTAGCTAATTACCAGTTTTTTTTGTGTGCCACAACAATACACGTAGCAAATTATATCGTTTTTTTAATGTCCCGTAGCAAATTTTACCCTAAATAAAAGAAATACTAAAAATTGCTCACTAAAAATCAAAACATCTCAGCTCAATTTTTTATAAAACTGGTAGACCGACTTACTTATATCCTGTTAGAACATCTTATTCGACCTTTCTATCAACTTTATCTCAGCTTGTACATAGGAGCTTTTACCACACATTTTGATATTGCTTGCTTTTTATCAATAAAATGATCACTTTAGGAGATAAATAAATAATCATAAAAATGATCATAGCTCTTAAATTAATATATATGATCTATGAAGTCACGGGCCAGTTGAACAACATACTGATTGTTACTGGGCATGTTGGTTGCACAAGAAATCTTAAGAGTGAAACAACCATGATGGTGGCCTCAGCATATATAAGCCAATTACAGATAGGAATAAAAGACATATCTTTTTTTGGGTAACACTTGCTGTACAGTACACTCGTGAATTTGTGACATATATTGCATAGACATCCTAGAACATGCAATTATTACTTGACATTCCAGTTTAGTGGTAATTTGCTAAGAAAATACCACGACATCTATTTTATCTTTTATTTAATTGGACGCGAGATAATTTAGAATTAAATGCCTTTACCCCATGCAGGTTGTAGGATTACCCACATATATTTTCATTCCGACTTACACGAGATCAGAGCATTTCAAAGATGCTTCATAAAGTGGATTTATCCAAAAAAAATGGAGATAAAAATAAATAAAAATTGAATAAAATTTATCTAATATTAAAATTTGTTTTGTTGGTCTTATAACCCATTCCAAATAGAAATATTCAAACATTTTAGCAAGACTATAATAAATATATTAAATTTCCAAACAGAATCTAACAAAAAATTAGCAAACAACATGGTTTAAAGTAATTTTACTTCAATTATATGTTGCAAGTAACCAGCGTTCAAAGCACATCGAATAAGTTTAATTTTACTTTATGACAAAATGAAAGAATATTTTTTGATAGAAACCATCCACACATGGACATTCGTAAAAAAAATTTACTCACATGCCCGCGCATATGCGCGGCTACTTCTAGTTCTTTTAAATGAATGATTCAAAGATCTTGGAGTTGATAATATCTTTGAGATCGAGTAGATCAACTTGATTTTTGTTGTCATTACTCTTGTCAACTTGTGTTAATATGCATACATTATGTTTTCAAATAAATCATATACAAGTGGAAGCATTTCCATTTTCTGAAAATTTCTTTCCGAAATCCAATTTACCATGCCACCTGTTGGTTGCAAGACTTTATCACCTTACATTAGTAACGGCAAGAATTCTCCATGAACACTCTTGTTGCTACATTCTAGCTAGTGGACAGTGAAATCTACCATATGAGTATTGAGTAGAGTGACATTTTTTTTAGTTCAACAACCAACCCCTGAGGCATGAGCAATTAGTTTTTTGGAGTTCATGCCCAGTTAGTAACTAATCCTATCTCCTGACCTCTTCTTGATCTTAATTAACTTCATCTCTCTCTCATCGTGAAAGACGCGCGGTTGTTGTGAACTTGACCTTTGAAGAATTCGTTCAGTTACTTACTAATTTAAGGTTCAGTTCATCTACCTAATCACACAAACGGGATATTATTACTAACTGATGTAATTTACTATAATTTGGATAAGAACACTAGTAAACTACTAAGCAGCAGTCAAAAATTCAGAGTCTTGTAGCCGCAGTCTTTCCCCATCTTCCAGAGAAGATTTTGTAGGCTATAGCCTCTCTAGGTTGGAAACTTTGACTGATGCCATGCAACTGAGAGTGTGGTTGACAAATTGCACACTTGGGACAGCACAGGAAGCTTCTTGATTTGAACAGAACTGTGACAGGGTATGTCCTCTATAATACTTCTTTATTATCCCATAATTGCAATTTGCAGATATCTTATTTAGTACTGTCATGTGTGCCCCTTCCAGAAGGAAATGGAGATTTTGTCAACAAAACACGGTTTTTGTCGCGGAAACGCGGGGCTAAAAAAAATCCTAACTTTTCTAAGCACGCTTTGATTACAGCAATTACATCACTGGTTTGATCAGAGAAGACAAATAATCTACGTAGTATTCCAAAAATCTGACCTTGCATCAGCTAAGATAGTGGGTACCTACCTACCAGATTAACAGTAAGAGCAGTTTCAAGAGGACTTTAGGAACGGGTTGAATGATCATTCGTCAATTGACTGACTTTTTTTGGATCACGACATGCTTCATCTGATTCGACTCATTGGTCAGTTCGTGTGTACATTGGTCTACTTATCAGTTCATTTTCTCCATTCTCTCTGTCTCAAAATGAACCATGCCGCTCAGTGCATCATTAATTGTGTTCCACTCAAAAGTCTGAACTCTGAAGAGGTCTTTCCAAGGCTAGAAGTAGAACCTTCAGAGATGAAGCTGCCATGCGTTCGGTCAGCATAATCGTATATAATTCCCAGTAGAATTATTCAGCATGTTGCAGAATGAATTATCCTTGATCAAAACACGTGAATTATGCAGCCTTCGCCATCAGTGGCTTCGTCCATTATCACCTAGGATCTACCATTTTCAGGAGGAATTTTCAGGCTTGTGGATATAGTTACAGTTGATCATGAAATTTTGCTTCTCTCCTAGATATCATTGAAATCATTGACTCCAGCATAAAATAAACTGCAAAAATGAAAACAAGGACAACATATCATCAGTCAATTCAGGCAGTTTCTGTGCTGTTAAGGGTGTAGTTAGCATGCGAAACAAGCGTTGCGCAAGCCTTAACCTGAAGAGACTTTACATAAAGAAAGTGAGAAAGGAATGAGCATCAAGTCATCAGCAATGGGAATGGTCCAAAGATTGTGTTCCCTGAAAGAGTCAGTACAGAATCATGCAAGAAATGCAAGGAGCCCCTTTGACTACTTCTGTACCATGCAGAGCAGGTTACTGCTGGTTTTTATTCTGAATATTCAGATGCAAACATATATCCATTATTATCTGATTCAAGTTAAGAGTCTCGGGGCACACGTGTACCGGTCTCTCTGCGTGAGAACCGTGTTCATGTAGATGGCATGATTAGTTCACAGTTCACACCACGGTTAGTCACTGAAAGGATCATTTGCTTGCTTGATGTGTGAAGATGTGGAGATAGCTGTGAGCTGCCGAATTTTGCATGAGTTCAGAAGTGCACTTCACTTCACTTGATGGCAAGGACAGGAGATAGGACGTTGGAACAAACCTGTACTTGCCTTGGAATCAAACTGATGAAGGGTGAAACAAACATCCTTTATTGATGTTCTCCTTTTTCTTTTGTGAAAGATATCCAGCAGCAGTTAGCTTTGTTTTTAAAGCTGGAAGTAGCAAATATTACAAAAAATAAACGTCCTTTGGCTTTGTAGAAGTAGAGATCACCGTAAAAAGATCGGTAAGGATTTATAACAAAGATCATTTAGTATTACTGACGGTAGAATATTACCGGTAGCTTAAAGCTTAGCGCCGCCACCGAATTCTAAACCCTAGCGCTACTGCCCTCTGGTCTTCTCTCATCGTTGTCAATGGATCTTCTTGTGGTCTCATGTCCTGGCACCGTTGTATGAGTGGAGATGAGGATGGCGTTCTTTGGAATAACGGTCCTCTCTCTCTCTCTCTCTCTCTCTCTCTCTGCTTCAACGATGGTCCATCTAACACTAGTGAAGGGATTGTGGGGGTTGCGGTTGCATCAATGGAGTGGATCTAGTTCAGAATTGGGGCGTAGCCTCTCCAATTTTTCTCGGCGATTATATGGATCTGTTCTTCAGGACGAACAAATATTGCGGTCTCAAAAGCCACTGCGTAATTGGGGTTTGTCCAGATTTTGCTTGTTCTCTACTTGTCATCTCTTCCACTAGTGACAGGATCGGTGGGGATGTAAAACAATATAGAGTGACCATTGCCGCGAAGATGTGGTGGAGAAGAAAGCTTTTTCAATTGATTGTATTTTTTTTTGGTATGGTTTTTCTATACTATATTTGTTCTTGTTTCTAAATAAGTCGGTTCTTGTTTTCCTTAACATAAGTCAGATATAAGATTGTCCTAGCTAGGGCATGTTTGGTAAAAAGAAAAGAATATTAGCCATAAAAGTTGTTATAAAATGTATAGCTTAGTGCACCTATCGTACTCTAATAAGTATTCACTCGTTCTAAAAATATAAGAGATTATGTGTTTGTTCTAAGTCAAAATATCTTAAGTTTGATCAAATTTATAGAAAAGAACAATAATATTTACTATATCAAATGAGCATCATTAATTCATTATAAATATATTTTCACAAATATATATACTTCATTGATGTGAACATATGGTAGCTGTTACTGCCCTTTATAAAACTTGGTCAAACTTACAATTATTAACTTAGGATAAACACAGTATTCCTTATATTTTGGGACAAATTCCATAGGCTTGCCCCTTCGAGTTCCAGCACGAGTATTATGTCGAGATCAGACTCACCGGTCGGCACTCCTTGAGCTCCTGAGTCCTGACACACTCCATCACCACACCTCTTTTGACATTTGGTTGATCATCACCTGCTGCATGTATTGATGATTCATCGTGGAAAAAATCCATTTGTTCTCCATTTCCAGATCTTCTAGCTAGCTGATCAGAATGGAAACAAATTTAAAAGACACGAATATTAAGAAATGCCTAATATCAAATAATTAGAAGGGGTGAGGCTTCGAACCCAAGTCATCTAGCCCACCAACTTGTGGAGCTAGCGGAAGACCCCTGGGTGTTTCTCGGAAACAGATTTAGTCGTCGATGTGGAGTTCTCCCTTTTTGAGCCTTCAAATGGATCATGCATATTTTCCTCCTCTATAGGAACATGCAAGACAGCCTATCTCAGTCTGAAAATTGTGTTTCAACCGCTTTGTTATAAACCTGAAAAATAAAATAAAATAGGTGGTTCATATCACACTCACAAGACCAATTTTTCTTTATCACAAAGTCACAAAAGGTGTGGAACATGTAATGTGCTCTCCTATGTAACATCTCCATCAGTAAAAGTGATCCGTCCTAGGCTTTTAGATCCGACAATCCATGGATTCCCTCATGAAGCTGATTGCTGGAGGCGACAACATTGCAAAACTTTTTTTCCTTTCAGATTCTGCTGTTTCAAGTGGATCGGTACAAATTTTTGTTGCAGATGCTAAACAATATATATATGCAATACAGGTCTTTTGGCAGAACAGTCAATCTAGGCACACTTCTACAAAAAACATTTTTCCATGAGGTCAAAACATATTTTTCGATGCGGTTGGGACACCCGTCTGCACGGAAAGATATGTGAAAATAGCGATTTTTCCATGCGGGTGCTTATGTCGGCCGTATGCAAAAAAAAAAAATCCAAAAAAAATTAGAAAAACTTAAAAAAAATCCGATTTTACAAGCACAAAAGGTAACTGAACTGAAACTGTTGATATATATGTGAGGTTACTGCAGAAGAATTATTGGTATTTAATGACTATCATAGTCTTTCAAAACTCAGCGCAATGTTCAACTCATGTTTCGGCATCATCATTTGTTTTTAGATAAACCTAATTCCCCAGTATTGGATAATGGTATCTCCAACTGTCATCATGTTCATATTGTGAGCAAGAAACCATAACCTCCGAAAATAATTTCGGCTGCATAGAGATCTTTTAGACAGTCTACATGACAAACAAATTGCTGAATGGAAAGTCCACAAAGTGTGCATTCATTTTAGATACTCTATGAAGTCAACATAGCTATTCAAAAGTTATTAACTTCCAGTACTCACATAAAATCATCTGGCCAATGTGTTTCCAACAGAAATACTAGTGGATAAATGTAAACAGTAGACCTATTCATCTCATTGCTGAACGAAAGTAGACAACCAGCAGATCAGTTATAATAACATGCTTTTGGACCAATATCAGACTGTACAATGCTGAATGTTGACAAAACTGGGCTGAACATGGCAAAAGAGCTATCAAATTTGCTGCCCCTCATAGTATGTGCTGTTATGCTGGTGTTGGGAGCACATAACTTATAAACCGATATTATGTGCACACGGAAGTCAGAGAGTAGGCAGGTTTTACCAAGTTGACGCAACTGCTTCATCTTTCACATTTAGCAAAGCAGATGATCAGCCTCTTCACTTAGTCAACATGCATTCATTTCTTTTCCTGAAATGTTAACCAAATAGCAAGAAGCACTAAGTAGGTATACCAAACCTTCCTTTTGCATTTGAAAATATTAGCTCAGGTCAAAGTCACTGGACCTGTAATGAAACTAGTGAAGAACACAAGTATACTTACATAATCTTGAACCAATATATGAAAGAAAAAAAAATCAGAAATAAGATAATAAGCATATGCTGCAGACCAAAATAAGCAATGAATTGAATGGTTATGAATAACCTACAATATATGCATCACAACTTACAATCCCAATCCCTGTAAAGCCAGCTTCATAATCTTACGGTGGCCAAAATTATGTGTTTTTTGGATTCCTACGTCATGCATATTTTCCCTTCATTCATACAAGTGTGTTCCATCTAAACAAGCAAAATATCATCAGTTCATCATTTGCCGGAATCACCAAGGAACTGCTCCATCTGTTAAAGTGGTCTTTTCTTTGCCCATAAAAATAATTTTAATTTTAATTATCATAGAGATATAAAAAGCTGAGAAAAGTAATGTCGCATGGGAACGGGGATGGAGGTAGGGTTGAGATGTTTGTTTTTTTAGAAAGAAAAATTGATTGATTTGACGATCTAAAATAATGTGTTGATGTTTAAGTAAAAAACCGATTGTTGGATGTTAATTTTTTCTCAGATTTATTAGGTTTTTTTCTAAATTAAGTGAAACAAATAGCAGCTTAGCAAAATACCCATAGGAAAGGAGAGGAAGGAGAGGAAGGGAAGATGGTTTGGGATGTTTTTTATTAAAAAAATTAGATACAATAACAATGTAAAATAATGTGTGAATCGATTTAAGTGGAAAACAATGAATGGATGTTTCTCTAATTTAAGAATGCCATACAACTATTTAGAAATATTTATAAGATGATTAAGTGGACTTTAACACCTATTTTTGAGATTATTTTCTATAAAGTTAGTTTTAATTTTAACTGTGATAGGCATAAATAACAGAAAGGAAGAGGGAGCCTACAAATTGATCCCTCTGGCATGGATGACTGTATGGGGGACGTGGGTGGTTTTGGTTTTCTAAGATAAATCTTCTAACAATAATGGATCCACCGATTTAAATAAAAATCGACGGTTAAATTTATCTATTTTATTAGGGTGCCACGTGGCGACTTGAGAGTAGGGTGCCATGTCACGGTTTGGGAGTGTTTGTAGGATGTTTAATGGATTTTTAAGTATAAGATAGATAGATAGTACTACGTACATATGGTTTTTCTCTTTATCGTTTATGGTAGAAAATTATATTTTATATTTTTCTCCCGATTATACTATGTACTTTTTTTTACTTTATTACACAGACATTATTTTCTTCCGGCGAACGGAACGTAAGCTTGGCTTGAGAGCGTTTTAGGAATCATAATGGACTTTTAGTATATAATAGATAGACAGATGCCCGACATATTAGAATTCCTCAAGTATAGGAAAAATATAAATTATAAAATATATCATGAGTAGTTTAATGCATATGTTATATTAATGTTATTTTTAATGTTGTAGTAATTTGTTATTAAACCTATTTGGCAAAGAAAAAAATGTATATGATAATTGATTAAGGAATAATTGCCTAGGAATACCAATCAAATAGTAATAGGGCTTGTAGAAGTGTCGTGACTATATTTGAATTTTATTGTTATAGTATAGAAAATCTTAATTTAAAAAGGCCATCTATTTTGTTTCCGATGGTTCTAGCACCATACTTATATTTTATATTTTTATTTTAGGGTTTTATAGTTCTTTTTATCGTGCTTACATCATACCTGTGCATGTTCCTTTGTTTTTTTCAAGTGAACAGTATATCTCAAAGTTTTTTCTTTTCGTCTTGATAGTTTTTTTTCATCGTATACGTACGTTTGTTGTTGTTTTTTTCAAACGAACAGTACCGATAGGTGCGTCGTTAAAATTTTCTTGTAATCTGATTCTCTAGTATAGATACTAATGGATAAAATCTAACGGTCTAAAATAATGGGTCCACCAATTTAAGTAAAAATCGACAGTGAGATTGTAGAATGACACATGGCGGCCTAGGAGTATTTGTAGGTGTGCCACATGGCAGCGTAGGAGCGTTTGTAGGAAGTTTAATGGACTTAGTATAGATAGTAAGTATAAACTAATGGATAAAATCTAACAGTCTGAGATAATGGGTCCACCAATTTAAGTGAAAATCGACGGTGAGATTGTAGAATGACACATGGCGGCCTAGGAGTATTTGTAGGTGTGCCACATGGCAGCGCAGGAGCGTTTGTAGGAAGTTTAATGGACTTTTAGTATATAATAGATATCTAACTTCTAGCTAGCATGCAAATCCTACCAAGTAGTACAAGATGCATACATCTTACTGCAATGAAAACCAATACAATTGGCAACTTGTGAGGTTAAAATAAATGAAAACTCACCGCCGGACTAAGATCTGGAAATGGAGGAACAAATGGATTTTTTCCACGATGAATCATCAATACATGCAGCAGGTGATGATCAACCAAATGTCAAAAGAGGTGTGGTTGTGGAGTGTGTCAGGAGCTCAAGGAGTGCCGACCGGTGAGTCTGATCTCCACATGGGGCCTGTCTAGATTCTCTGGTAAAATTTTTCACCCTGTCATATAGAATGTTTGGACACATGTATGGAGTATTAAATATAAACGAAAAAAATAACTAATTACACAGATTACGTGTAAATCACGAGACGGATCTTTTAAGTCTAATTGCTCCATGATTTGACAATGTGGTGCTACAGTACATATTTGCTAATGACGGATTAATTAGGCTTAATAAATTCATCTCGCAGTTTACAGACAGAATTTGTAATTTGTTTTGTTATTAGTCTACGTTTAATACTTTAAATGTGTGTTCATACATCCGATGTGACACGTTAAAACTGTTTACCCCTAGATCTAAACAGGGCCATAATACTCGTGCTGGAACTCAGAAGGGACAAGCCTACGGAATAGTTCTTTGACTACTCTATTTGTCCCAAAATATAAGTAATACTATATTTATCCTAAGTTAATAATTCTAATTTTGACCAAGTTTTATAGAGAAGGGCAGTAACATCTACCACTTGTCCACATCAATGAAGTATACTGTGAAAATATAGTTTATAATGGATTAATGATGCTCATTTGATATTGTAAACATTATTGTTCTTTTCTACAAATTTGATCAAGATATTTTTGACTTAGAATAAACACATAATCTTTTATATTTTAGGATGGAGGAAGTACGTATTAGAGTATGATAGGTGAACTAGCTATAAATTTTATAACAATTTTTACAAGTAATATTCTTTTCTTTTTACCAAACATGCCCTAGCTAGGGCAATCTTATATCTGACTTATGTTAAGGAAAACAAGAACCAGTACAGTAAAAAAAAACGTGCCAAGAAAGAAAATTACAATCAAATTTGAAAAAGCCTTCTTCTCCACCACATCGTTCGCAACAATGGTCACTCTATTGTTCTACATCCGCACCAATCCTGTCACTAGTGGAAGAGAGGATAAATAGAGAACCAAGCAAAATTTGGACGAACCCCCCAATTGCACAGTGGCTTTTGAAGACCGCAATATTTGTCCATCTCGAAGAACAGATCCATATAATCGCCAAGAAAAAAATTGGCAAGGCTTCCCCCCAATTCTGAACTAGATCCACTCTGTTGATGCAACCACAACCCTCACAATCCCTTCACTAGTGTCAGATGGACCACTGGTGAAGCAGAGAGCGGGAGAGAGAGCCAGAGGACCGTTGTTCCAAAAAACACCATCATCATCTCCACTCATACAACGACGCCATGGACACGAGACCACAAGAAGTTCCGCCATCACCACCGCCATTGACAATGACGAGAGAAGACCAGCGGCGCTAGGGTTTTAGAGTTCGGTGGTGGCGCTAGTCTTTTAGTCTTTTCGGTGTGAGCTCGGATAACGATTTTCCAGTTACAATCTCTACCGGTAATATTCAACTGCCAGGAATTCTATCAATAGAAATGATCTTTGTTATAAATCCTTACCAAGCTTTTTACGGTGATTTCTACTTCTACAAAGCCAATTAGCCAAAGGAAGTTTACTTTCGTAAATATTGCTACTTCTAGCTTTAAAAACAAAGCTATAACAGCTTCTGGATATCTTTCACAAAAGAAAAAAGGAAGAACGTCAATAAAGGATGTTTGTTTCACCCTTCATCAGTTGATTCCAAGGCAAGTACAGGTTTGTTCCAAACGTCCTATCTCCTGTCCTTGCCATCAATGTGGATATTTGGGAATTAAAGCTATTTTTTTATGACTAAGGGGTCATTCGAATCATGACAAAGATGCAAGAGAAATTCCGCTCAATCATTTGCTGTTGAGCATATATATCCGTCACATCCGAAATTTAAATTTTGAAACTTATTTCTAAGTGCTTCTTCATCGTAGTTTATTTTTCAGCTTTGGCTGGATTTTAAGTTACTAAAACACACGCGTATATATTAAAGTTAATTTTACCCACAGATTATTTTTGTCGCTAATAAATATTACTGGTTATAATAAGTTATAAGCGAAATGATGGTAAACATTGATCATACATGAAAGAGAAACGAATAACTTTAGCTACGAGCATAACATGGATTTGTTTTTTTTTCAAATATAAGCAGAATTTAGCATTTGTGTATAGATGATTTATATGACATTATTATATTCCATATATATGTTGTGAGATTTATTAGTAGTGAGATATTTTTTTAATAATACGGATAGAATACATGAAAGGCAGGATGCCGTCCTCTTTTTCCTAAATTATTTTAAAACAAGGTTAGATTATACTCCATTAATAAATAGATTATTATGATGATGTTGTTAGAAGAAATAGGTAAATATGAACTACCAAAAATAGAAAAAAAAGTTAAAATTTTAGAGCGTTGCAAGAGATATAAGCAGACTAGTATAACCACAATATTGACCAACTCCGCACATATAAATGTATATTAACAAGCATCGATATCTTCGACCATATTCATTCTTCTGGTAGATCCTAAAACAGGAATTACCAAAGACATCAGCAACTCGAACCCTAAAATCGGTGCCATCAATTGAAACATTGGCAACCAGACAGACAAAACTTCTAGGTCTTGGTATTTCCTTTCTCTTTCATACTCCATATTCGTGGTATTTTTTCAGCCAAGTTAATTGTCATGTGCAACTGATCAGCCGTTTATGTGTGGTAAAATAAGGTGGCTAATGGCTAAGCTAGTGGTAAAATTAATTTGTGCTCGCAAAGAGAGAATTGGCGGTCGCTCTACACGTCCACACGCATAGGACAGATCGATATACGCCATCATGAGTGTTAATTTGCTTCAATTTGAAATTAAGGTATCATATGCTTCTAGAGGGAATCAATAAACTAGCTCTACAAATCCCCGCTAAAAAAAAACTAGCTGAAGAAATTAATGTGACGGTCAATTTGTAAGAAAATTAGGCCTGCAGGGACTCTGAACTCAGAATTTTTTTTCCAATTTTTTTTGCGGATTTAGAGGATCTAATGCGTTAGAAAAATTGCAAACTGATCGTAATTAACTCGGTCAGTTTCTTTTGTGCGTAGTGGAATTTACCTAGTCAGACTCAAATCTCTTAATTATATATTAGCTACTTTCTCCGTTTCCTTGGTTTTTTTTTTTCTAAACCAAATTTTCCTAAGTTCGACTATGTTTACATAATAATGTAGCAACATTTATAACGCTAATGTGTTTTCTATAAAAAAGAATCAAAGAGTACTATAATATGAAGAAATGGAGGGAGTATGTGTTTCATTGTAGCAGGTGTACCTACGCTACATGAGTACATGATGCTAAACCTTCAATTTCATTTAGACGTATATATGCTAGGACACACCTAGGTAGGTATGTGTGTATGGGTGTGAGCGTGTGTATATCTAACATGCAGTTCAAAAAGAAAAAAACTACAAAATATTGCATCTTAGTCAAGGGCTTGAACTAGTTTTTTTAATATTTTGATAGAGACGAAATACAAAAGTGAGCAAAAGAAAACCACGATAAATTTACAGCATGCCTTAGAGTATCATATATGATTTCTCTCTAAATCTGATTAGAGTTTTGTACATTATATTCTTTCTTTGCAAAATACCATATATTACCTCCATCAAGGTATTGTATGACGCTGGCTCATATAAAGAAAACCAGAGGGAGTACTTCATTAACCTCTATAAGCTAGAAAGACCAGTTAATCTCCTTTAAATCCTCTTCAATCCGAACAAATCCTACATACAAAGTGTAGACATGTATAACATTGTATACAATATCTCGCGGCGTTCGTATATCTTTTCTAAACTCTATTAGTATTAGGACGCGTCAAATGATCAGATACTATTATATTATTATATTAGATTTGTTTTTTATGTGATAAATTGAGTAGTAGTATATACTATCATTGCCCGTGTGAGTTGACAAGTTGACACGACCCAAGAGACGAATTCTGCGAGCTCACTACAGTCAACTTAAATTATAGTTCCTCCATATTTTAATGTATAACGCTGTTGACTTTTCGACCAATGTAACGTTGACTATTCGTTTCATTCAAAATTTTTATATAAATATGAAAATATTTATGCCATGCTCAAAGAACATTTGATGACGAATCAAGTCATAATAAAATAAATGATAATTACATAATTTTTTTAAATAAGACGAATGGTCAAACGTTAGATAAAAAGTTAACGGCGTCATACATTAAAATATGGAGGTAGTACACTGTTAATCAGCACAACTTTCTCGTACAGTATGAAACAATGTAAAAGCACGCAGGCACCAACCTGTAGATCCTCTACCACTAGTTATTGTATTTCTCGTCGCTGTTGCATATACAGTTTCTACACGCACGTACGACAGCAACTCGTGACATATACTCTAGTAGTACTACCCTACTAGCTAAATATGCAACAGCGACAATAACTGATCGATCGATGTGTGAATCAACAAGTTGCATATGCATGGTGTTTACTCGTTCCGTTCCAATATATAATAACATTCTTTTACGGGACCAATATATAACAATTTAAGATAGAATTAGATTTATTATAGAACTACGAATCTGAGTATATAATAATTTGTAGTTCTAGAATGGATCAAATTCCATCATAAATTACTACATATTGGAAGTGAGGGAGTACTAATCAGTACGACGTATATGTACACGTACGCATTATTGATCGTGTGAACAGATTTGACGCAACATGCATGCATGTGTGCTTGTGAGATAGATGGTCACGGCCATAGGCAAAGATGACGCCAATGATTTCCAGTATAATTAATGTCAAAGGCACACACAAGTTAACAGTCTTTCACACTAGCTATAGGCAGTAGTTAGTTACTAGATAGAAGTGTTTGTGACATTTTTTCACCGCGCGTTAATGATAGTTTGATTTTTCGATGAGAGCTGCTAAATTTTTCTAGCGTTCCCATTTCGACCAACCTACTTAATTATTAGATATGCATGAAGATATATAAAAACAATAGTGAATTATAGTTTGAGCAAACTTTTATTGCTAGGGTTTCAGCTTTATTAACCAACATTTTCATTTTAAACTAGTAACTTTTTTTTGTGTTACCTTTTAGTTCAAGTGGTCCAAAGTGCAGTAACAATGAAATTATTTGATACGTGTACAATAAAAATGCTAAGTAAAGAGTGATTCAAAATAAAATTTTGATAATAAAAGATGACTAAGGGTGTGTTTAGTTATTTGGGTGTAAAGTTTTCGAAGTATTAAACGTAGACTAATAACAAATCAAATTACAGATTCTGCCTTTATACTGTGAGATGAATTTATTAAGCCTAATTAATCCATCATTAGCAAATGTTTACTTTAGCAGCACATTGTCAAATCATGGTATAATTAGGCTCAAAAGATTCGTCTCGCAATTTACATGCAAACTATGCAATTGGTTTTTCCCCCACATTTAATGACTCATGCATGTGTCCAAACATTTGATATGACGTTTTTAGCCACATTTTTTTGGATTTAAACAAGGCCTAAACTAGCTAAAATGCACGCATAATTTAAAGGGTCATACTATATGTCAGTATCTCTCCGTGGGTAGGGATTAAGCTACGAACTAACATATATAAACATTTATCTAGTACCTTAGCTACAACTTTCTAAAAAAAAGAAATTCTAACTATATATCTGGACATAGCCAAAATCCTTATATTTGGATGGATTGGATGGAGGCAATAAGAATAAAGGGAGTGCCAAATGTTACTTTCTCTAAAATTGCTCTGTTTTTTATTATTAAAAAAATGCAGTGTATCACAAATCAGGGGAGAGCTAGCTCTTTGCTTCTTGCTAGCTTCCTTCACACTTTTTGGTGGAAATGGGATCTCATGTCTTACCTTTTTTTTCTCTTGCGATAACATGTCTTATATTTTCTCAATTTTACTGTGACATACCACATATATTAATTCACATATATCAACTTCTCTTAAGAAAAGAATAAATCATTAATTGATATAATAGTATGAGCGGTAGTTTTTATTCAAATCATCACTGATAAAATTTTGTCACATATGTACGTTAATTAGCTACGGTAGTGTGTGAAACCACGATGTGTCAACACCTATACCAGTTTAGCTTGAATTGGAGGCATGCATGGGGCCAAGCCGTTGCTTGCATACAACAATATAATCTTTTTTTCCCAATGCTAATCAAGCATTGAGTACGTTCTCTCGCTACATAAACCAATCACAGTCACAACAATTAATAGTGTGGAAGTTATTGATTGTTTGCGGAAAATAATCCTATGAAACTAGGTCTCTGTTTAGACCCTGTTCAGATCGTGACACATAAGCATATAATTATCAATAAAACCAATTGATTTTAGCTAGGGTGGGTAGCTTTGATTATATACAGGGTTTAAACAGAAACCTGTCGTATATGATTATTTTCGGATAGTTTGCGAGGGAGATTATCTGATCTCTCCCTACAAATTAAGATAATTTCTTCTTTATCTAAAACAAATAAAAAATCCATTTAGCTTATTAATTGGTCTATATATATATATCAATCGTGCATGTAATTAAGGTTAATTAGTTACACATGAATTAATCATGATAATCTATTCTACACACGATGGAGGACACATACTAGTGGAGTCTAGCTATATATCTATCAGAACAAGACACGACTTGAAAGAGAAATGCACTTAACTGCTGATGATCAAGTCAAACCCGGCCCTATCTATGATCTCATACTATATATTTCCAGAGAAACCACACTTGACAGAAACGTTTCTTTCCAATGTTTCACCCAAACCTTTCCAAAAGCTCCAATCTAAGTTAAGATCTCTCTTGCAAAAAGGAAATTAATTAGTTAAAGTACCTTTGCAGACACGCTCTCCCCTCTGCATGCATGCTGATACCAGAGCTCTCTTTCTGGACTCTTCCAGGGGAGGCCCACAGGATGGCTGCCACGTGTAATCCATCATTTGTGCTGGTTAGGGCAAGTGCTATGGTAGATGTGACTACTGCATCTAAATTTATCTATTTTATTCACTCATAAAGCAAGAGGCAACCCATACAATGTATCACCTCTAGTTCACAAATACCAATATATCTAATACTCTCACATTCTTTTTGAAATTTGTGTGGAGGTTGCCTCTTGATTTAGGGATGGCTCATCATCTCTCTTCACTTTTCTCCTCCGCCTCATCACTCAATCCAATGTGGCACTTGTAGGGGCACCATATGAAACATTAGAGCAAGTTCAATAGTATAGCCAACTACCGGCTCCAATTCATCTATAGTCAATCTAATAGCTCATTCATACAATAGTTACATACTGCACTATTAATATCTAGTCCCACATGTCATAGACACACTGCGTCTTGGAGTCCGTGCTACAGCTGGCTATAAATCTGTAGCCCGCTGCTCTTCTCTCTCCTGATTTATCTATTAAAATATATTTGCAGCTGGCTTATAGCCTGCTATTGTACCTGCTCTTATAGTACTTGCCCTTATGATGCCATTGGAGAAAGTGCTCAAATGGAGAAAAGGAAAAGGGCTTGACAATTGTAAGCGTGCCAGAGGCTTCAGGCTTTACTTAGCCGATATCCCACTTGACGGCAAATTAATAAAGCTAACGAGGTTGGCAATGTGTCCCTTTGGATGTGTATGACATTGGAATATTTGGAGTGCGTTCTATTTCCAGCTTCTCAAACAAAAACTTAATTAAGCTAAATTAGAGCAAGTTCAATACATGTGCAATTACCACTACTAGGGCTGAATTATTTCCCCAACTTTCCCAACTCATGCATTCCTCGTTTTTCGTGCGCACGATTTTCAAACTACTCCCTCCGTCCCAAAAAAAGACAAACCCTGGTTTCCGTGCCCAACGTTTGACCGTTCGTCTTATTTGAAAAAATTATAAAAAAATTAAAAAGACAAGTCACGCATAAAATATTAATCATGTTTTATCATCTAACAACAATGAAAATACGAATTATAAAAAAATTTCATATAAAACGGACAGTCAAAATTAGACACGGAAACCTAAGGTTTGCCTTTTTTTTGAGACGGAGGGAGTACTAAATGGTGCGTTTTTTGCAAAAAAAATATTTATACGAAATTAAGTTGCTTTAAAAAATCATATTAATCATTTTTCAAAAAATAATAAATACTTAATTAATTATAGGAAAATCCGTCGCTCCATTTTGCGTGCGCGGGAAGTGAGTTCCCAACCTCACCTCCCGAAACACAGTCTAGAACTCACTGCGATCCCTACTGTCTTAGAAGAGACGACATGAAACTAGTTTCCAACACTTATTCATATGGAAACCCTCCATGTGCACGAACTACTTCATTAATTTGGAGTATTATGCCACATAAATGTGAAAAATGTTTGATAAGGAAATCTTTGACTTAATTTTGTAACATTGTGCGAGAGCTAGATATTCTCTGATCGTTTGGTCAACGGCTGATAAGCCGTGAAAAAATAAACGAAGCATCCAAAAATAATTTATGTATAAAACTTTTATACTTATGTTCTTAACAAATTTAAAGCTCATGCATGTGTTGAAAAATAAACTACTGTGAAAAAACAAATTAACTCTAAATTTAAGGTTTAAAATTTAAATATTTGGTTGTGGCTGATAAGCCAACAAGCAAACGATAGAGTAGAGACCATGCATGTTAGTATTAATATTTTGAACTTGAAGTAGGGAAAATCTTTTAATCCCTTGAGAGAATGTTCTCCATTTGCTCAAAATCTATGCAAATGGTTACAAAAAATCTTTAAAAAATGTAGTACCTTTCATACAATATACATATACCATGCCACAAAAATCAAGCCCAACACCAACTTAAACATAAAAAAAGACAAATTTAATGTATGAACAATACCAGTACTACTCACATAAGAACTTTGTCTCTTTTTTTTTCTCTCTCAATGTGGTGTAGTAGTTCGACTTTGAACTTGGTATTTGGCTGAGTGGTCTTTTTTTTTCCTCAATGTGTAGTTCAATTTTGAACTTGATATTTGGTCGATTAGTAGGTGTCATTATACTTTTACTATGTTATAAATTTATCATGTTTTTATAAGTTGTTAAGAAACGATAGGCAAATAAACGATAAAGAAAAATAGATCAATCATAGAAGACACAAGATTTAACGTGGAAAACCCTCTCAAAGCAGGAGAGAAAAAAACACGGGCGTCAGCCAGCAAAATATCTTCACTATATCGGGGTAAGGCTACAACGCTGAACGGCGACTTACAAGAAGTATATATAAAGGTGAAACCCTAAAAGGATAACGATCCGTACCGCGGGGGCTCCGGCCCAAGTCTTCGGCGACGGGCCTCCGCTTCGCTCCAGCAGAAGCTAGCCTTTATATACGTGCAAATGAATTTGGATCACAACTCAACATAAGCATATTATGATTAATAGATATTAGCACTGTGGTGTTAAAGTTGTGTTTTGGGATATCAAAAAAAATTGTTGTGCATTCTCTCCAAGAAACAAGTTGTGTTTTGATATATTTCTGACCAGCTGCCATGCATTTATGCACCTAAGTTTAGTTTGCACAAATTACACTCCTACTTGTGACAAACAATTGAACAAAATCAATATGATTTGACGCCAGAGGTATTAGCTTCATTTCCTATAAGAAAAACAGCTGTACAAACATGCAAGATGTCCCAGGCTTTACCAACTCCATGGGTCCTGCACACAATGTAATTGTTTTCCTCCAACATATATAGCATGAATGTAAACCCTAGCTAACAGTCAAATTATCAATTATACAGGATCTCATCACCCATGATATCACGATGAGGTCAGCATACCTCTCTCACCTATATGATATGATCTACTAGTCACTAGCAATTTGATCTTTAATTTCTCAGAGCTCCCTCGCACACAGTGAGTTGAATTGCATGCCAATGCAAATAGTTTTCCAGTTCAACTTAATTCAAAGTCGCAGTCTGCACAGATTCTGG
Organism: Oryza longistaminata; assembly: GCA_009805545.1. Lineage (NCBI taxonomy): Eukaryota > Viridiplantae > Streptophyta > Magnoliopsida > Poales > Poaceae > Oryza > Oryza longistaminata. Next base: position 15,650,785 of record CM020178.1, read on the forward strand.
AATTCATTTCTGGAACTGGTCACTTGTGGATGAAATATCATCAGTCGAGATCGAGCAGAGGCACGCGATATTCAACTTTTGCGGCTGTGCACAGTCGGCAGTGTCAGGTTCTCGGCAAGATGCATAATATATATATATATATATATATCGTACACATAGTTTGCTCTCAACCGTGGAAAAATGTAAAACTCTTAATGTTCGTGATCTAAAAACCAATGCTATAAATAAACCAAAAACTCTCCAAATCAATTATATTTCATTTTTTTGGTTTTTCCAAAAGTTTAAGGCTTATTTATAGTCTTTACGTGCTAAGTTAACTTGTTGACCAGAACCCAAAAAGTAATGTTAGTACTTATTTGACGTGTAATCTTTTTGCGTGTTAGCAAAAAAAATGATAGTACTTATTGGTTGCATGCACTTGTATAGTTAATTGGTTTGCTCATTAGTCTTTGTGATAAAAATAAATAGTAGGTCTTAGGCTTTTGAATGGAGGGAGTATCTTATAACCACGTTCTAGATAAAAAAAGATTATTTGTAACGAACGACTAGGCAAAAATTACTGATCAGCTGACATGAATATTTCACACACGCGCTCGCGTGTTCAGATCATTAATTCTAATATAATTATTACTTCCTCCATATTTTAATGTATGACACTATTGACTTTTTGACCAACGTTTAACCATTCATTTTATTCAATTTTTTTGTGAAAATATGAAAATATTTATATCATTCTTAAAGAACATTTAATGATGAATCAAGTCACAATAAAATAAATGATAATTTCATAATTTTTTTGAATAAGACAAATGGTCAAACGTTGGATGAAAAGTCAACGGCGTCATACATTAAAATATGGAGGTAGTACATATTTTCCACTTTGAACAACATAACTAAGACACCGGCCTTGGTCAGCAGTAACGTATACATATATAGTACATGAGAGGAAAAAAAAATCTGCCATGCAAATTGCAAACGATTGACGTGACCACTATGACCGAGTTATTTTTGGAGTGATTTTGGTTGGTACCTGTCATGAGACGCCAAGCATCGATCGCAGGTTAGATTTCTAACGAAAATAAACTAATTCTACGAGATATATCTCGTGTCTTCAGTTGACAAATCTCACAAAACTTCAAGTCCACGAGCAGCTAGCTAGCATACACGACCGCAATCTCTATCAATTCAATCCAACATGTTCTTAAGCTGACTGGGTAGTTTGAAGTTTATGGGGTTTGAATAGAAATTGGTAAATACTAGATACTCCCTTCGTTTTTTAAATTTATGATGTTTTTTTTTTACCTTTTAATGTGACTTTGATCATTCATTTTATTCAAATTTAAATTAATTACGTAGATATACAAAACATGCTTAAAATACATTTATTAATATAGCAAGCCACAGCTAGAAAAATAAATTATGTTTACATAGTTTTCTTTTCTAAAATAATAGTATCGCATATATTTAAAAATAAATGCAGTACTTGGAATTATGCCTGAGCTAGCTAGAACAGGTCATATGCTAGTTCTAGGTTCATCTGGGTTGGTAGTCAGATCATATATCGATAGTACATATGTACACGTAACACACATACACGTGTACACACCCATATTACTGCACATATAAATATATAATGCATTTGTATATAAACAAGGGTTACCAAAAAGACTGAGATGACCGAAACATGCATTGTCGGATTAATACGAGCATGATTCCACATTCATATTTTAGTTAGGACATCATTTGAGTTGTTTGACTTTGACCGGCGCCTGCCATAATTGGGAGAAACAATGATAATACTATAATACTGAAGATTAACAATGACGTCCAAGTTCAATTCTCATGCAAAAATCTGTTCAGGGTCATGCAAAAAATTATTAAGATTATTTTCAATTACTCCCTCCGTCTTAGGCTATAAGACATTTTAACTTTGAACAAAATCAAACTACTTTAAATTTAACAAAGTATTATGAAAATATATTTAATTATTGATTTAATAAAACTAATTTAGTATTACAAATATTACTATATTTATCTATAAACTTAGTCAAACTTGAAATATCAAAACGTCTTATAACCTACCGAGGAAGTAGCATTTAGTCAGGCCAAAAAGATAAAAAGCATCTTCTGCCATCCTGCCATATGTTGTCCACAGCATGAATCGATCAGACATTGTAGTACACAATTTACACTTTCATTATGGGAACAGCACTCTTCAGTGATCTTCAGTGGAGTCCTGCACGCCTGCCTGCTGCCTCTTCCTCAAACTAAAAGAGCCAAGAACACACTTCAGCTCGAAAAAGAAAATACTAAACATTGCTATCCATAGCACCTCTGAAAGTAAGTTCACCCCAGCAAAATGTACATCGATGGACCCCTCCTACCATCATTATATTACACCTGGATTCTTTGGGCCCTCCAAAGTGTAGGGATAAACAGCATCATCTCACCAAATGATCAGGAGATCGATGAATGTAGTGTCACACTGCCCATGGAATGTCTCTGCATTAGTCAAGTTGACTCACCAACTGATCATCTCTGAAGATTGCAAGCTAGCTATGGCTTAGCTGCATATATGAAAGCTAGAAAAGGAGTGATCTTAACACTACCAAACCACTTCAGAGCAACTAACAGTTGACAGATCAGTCAGTCATGGAGCAAATTGATTAATGAATTATCAAAAGCAAAGCAAAGATTAGCTATAGCTAGGATCCTTTTGCAATGATCGACTTGCCACCAATCAGTGGCCTGCTGCTGCTGCTGCCCTTCTTGTCCCTGCATTACCTGATGCTGTCCCTACACCCGTTGTAGTGGAGCTCCTAAGTGTGCTTATGAATTTTGGTATGATTGAGGCTCTTCGAGGTTGTTTTCCCTTTTCAGTGGACACCAGCAGGCAGATGAATTCTGTGGTGATACTCCGCCGGCCGGCGCAGCCGTGTGGTCGTGTCGATCCGGCGCGGCCCGCGGGACCATGCACTCGACGATCGCCCGGCCCGCCCCGGGCCCGGTCGGGCCCTTGTATGCTCAGGAATTTAAGGATAAGCACTTGGCTAGAGCTTGATATAATGTATTGATATTGCCCAGAGCATGTTATGGTTGCAGTTGAAGTTAGTCCCTTTTGTCAGGATGAAGGTGCCCTGGTGCTGCATGAATTAACACTTTGTAGGTCAAATCCAGGCACATTCCAATTCATGCATAAAATGGAGCATTTCAAGTGCAAGGAAATGATTTCAACCGTTTTGCTTTCTCTCATCTTATGATGGTATCATGACACAAAGATTGGTGGTAGCACCTTCTCCATCAAGCATGATTTCTCAACTATACAGGTCAACAGAAATACAGCATTAGATGGTAAATTTTGCCTAGTTTTGTTGTTCTAAAAGATGAGAGGGGGTTATAACCATGACCCATAAATTTGATCATTTGCCATTATTCTGCCTCTATGCATGTTAACTCAATTTGGCTTGTTAACAAAGTTAGCATTCAACTAAACCAACACAGAATTTGGTAATGCCTTTTTTTTTCTTTGGCTACAGATCAAATAGAGATGATTAATATATGGCCATTCCCAATTTTTTGGAATGTTTGAATTTGGCTATAAACCAAGCAAACTCGAAGTAGTCTACAAACAAGAAACTGAGATAACATGAGACTTTTTATGCTACAAGGGCTAGCTGCTGTATCACTAACCATAAAAAATCAGTTGTGAGGCAAGAGTATGTGTCACAAACAACTTAAACTAGACTAACTAGGCATACAAGATGAAAACACACATTGGATTGAGCACTTGGGCAAGAGAACCTTCTTCTTGTTGTTGTTAACAAACGTTGTGAGATTCGACATTGCATGATTGCAAGCATAACAAAGTTTCTGTAAAAAGAAAAAAATAAAACAGCCGCTAAATTCCACAAGGAAACAATGCAAACACGCCGGCCATGGCTTACAATGATTGGGCCCAACAATCTACGTCTCGTCGCGCATGGCCCAATCCACGATGAGTCGGCCCGTTAAGGCCTACACTCACGAGATCGGCCCAAGAATAGCTTTTGGCCCATCACAGCCCAAGCGTATGCGTTTGTGCAGTGCCATTGCACTGTCAGGCTCAGGCAAGTGTGCCAATTAATGGACACCAATTAGCTTAACCATTTCTATACTAATACTAGGTAGAACTACAAGCTGTAACTTAACACAGTAACCATTAGTTACTGGCCCAGACGCCAAGCTAGCATGGGTGACTTGAGCTGCTCTGAAAGTCTGCCTCTACTTCAACGTCGCACGGCTATGTGCTACGCATGCAACAAAACGCCTCCTGCGAAACCAATGCCAAATCAAAGCATTGCCTCCAAAGTCATTTGGCAAGAGACAAATCACCTCAATTTTGGCCGAATTGATGCATCCATCCCAGCATTGTCTACTCAGAAATATTCTTTTTCTTTCTGGAAAAATTCTTTCTCCAGTAGAAGAACCCTTCTGTTTTTTTTTTCCCCCTCGCAATAAGAAAACGATTTCTTTTCTTTCTTTTTTTTTTTTTGGTTATGCAGCAACTATAAAATGGAGTTACACACCAATGGAGCAATGCAGGCTAGCTAGAAGGCTAACACAACAATGCAGCAGCAGCAGCGCCGCCGTGAGATGGCCAGGGCCGGCGAGCCAGCCGCCGCCCACCGCTCCTAAATCTTGTGACAAAACAATTGAACAAAATCCAATATGATTGACGCCAGAGGTATTGCTTCATTTCCTTTAAGAAAACAGCTGTACAAACCTGCAAGATGTCGCCAGGGCTTTACGCAACTCCATGGGGTCCTGCAAATGTAATTGTTTTCCTCCACATTATATAGCATGAATGTAAACCCTAGCTACGTCCCATATCAATTATACAGGATCTCATCACCCATGAATCACATGAGGTCGCATACCTCTCTCACCTATATGATGTGATCTATAGTCCTGCTATTGATCTTTTAATTTTCTCAGAGCTCCTCGCACACCAGTGAGTTGAATTGCATGCCAATGCAAAATAGTTTTTCCAGTTCAACTTAATTCAAAGTCGCAGTCTGCACAGATTCTGGAATTCATTTCTGGAACTGGTCACTTGTGGAGAAATATCATCAGTCGAGATCGAGCAGAGGCCGCCGGGAATATAACTTTTGCGGCTGGTGCACAGTCGGCAGTGGTCAAAGGTTTCTCGCAAGATGCATACAATAATATCTAAAGATTTAGATTAACTAAGTTGTCATATTATATATATATATATATATATATATATATATATATATATATATAATATATATATATATATATATATATATATTATATTATTATAATATATATATAATATATATATATATATATATTATATATATATATATATATATCATATATATATATATATCGTTACACATAGTTTGGCTCTCACCGTGGAAAAATGTAAAACTCTTAATGTTCGTGATCTAAAAACCAATGCTATAAATAAACCAAAAACCTCCAAATCAATTAATTTTCATTTTTTTGGTTTTTCCAAAAGTTTTAAGGCTTATTTATAGTCTTTATGCTAAGTTAACTTTGTTGACCAGAACCCAAAAGTCATGTTAGTACTTATTTGACGTGTAATTTTTTTTGTGTGTTTGGAAAAAAAGTAGTACTTTCGTTGCATGCATTTGTATAAAGTTATTGGTTTGCTGCATTAGTCTTTGTGGATAAAATAAATAGTAGGTCTTAGGCCTTTTGAGATGGAGGAGTATCTATAACCACGTCAGATTAAAAAAAAAAAAGGATTATTTGTAAACGAAAGACTAGGCAAATTACTGGATCAGCTAACATGAATATTTCAACACACGCGCTTCGTCGTGTTCAGATCATAATTCTAATATAATTATTAACATATTTTTCCCTTTGAACAACAATAACTAAGAGCACGCGGCCTTGGTCAGCAGTAACGGTATACATATATAATACAATTTGAGGAAAGAAAAAAAATTTTCCCCTTTCTGCCATGCAAAATTGCAATGAACGATTGAACGTGACACTATGACCGAGTTTTTTTGGAGTGGTTTGTTGGTACCTGTCATGAGACGCCAAGCATCGATTGCAGGTTAGATTTCTAACGGAAAATAAACTAATTCTACGAGATATATCCGTGTCTTCAGTTTGACGAAATCTCACGAAAACTTAAGTCCACGAGCAGCTAAGTAGCATACACGACCGCATCTCTATCTTCAATCCAACATTTCTTAAGCTGACTGGGGTAGTTTGAAGTTTATGGGGTTTGAATATAAATTGGTAATACTATATATGCCCTTCAGTTTTTTTAATTTAGATGTTTTTTTTTACCTTTTTTAAATGTGACTTTGATCATTCATTTTATCAAATTTAAATTAATACGTGATATATGCACAAACAGCTTAAAATACATTTATAATATAGCAAGCCCAGCTAGAAAAATAAATTATTGTTTACAATGTTTTCCTTTTCTAAAATAATAGTATCGCATATATTTAAAAAATAAATCAGTACTTGGAATTAATGGCTGAGCTAGCTAGAACAGTCATATGCTAGTTCTAGGTTCATCTGGGTTGGTAGCAGATCATATATGATAGTACAGTTATGTCACGTAACACACATACACGGTACACACCCATAGTACTGCATATATAAATATATTATAATGCGATTTGGTATATAAACAGGGTTACCAAAAAAGACTGGAGATGACAACAGCATTGTCGGAATTAATAACGAGCATGATTTCACATTCCATATTTTAGTTAGACATCATTTGGGGGAGAACTGGTTGAGTTGTTTTGACTTTGACCGGCGCCTGGCAATAATTGGGAGAAACATGAAATATTGTACTGAAGATTAACAAATGACGTCCAACGTTCAATTCTCAGCAAGAAATCTGTTCAAGGTCGTGCAAAAAATTATTAAGATTATTTTTCAATCTCCTTTTTTAGGTTATAAGACATTTTGATTTTAGTCAAAGTAAACTTCTTAAATTTTAATCCAAGCTTGTAAAAACAAGTAGTACACATTTTCAACCAAGACAAATTTAATATGAAGAATATATTTAATTATTGATTTTGACAAACTAATCTAGTATTACAAATATTACTATATTTGCCTATAAATTAATTAAACTGAAACAGTTTGGACTTTTTGTTAAACATCGGAGGGTGTAGCATTTCGTCAGGCCAAAAGATAAAAAACCATCTTCTGACATCCTGCATATGTTGTCCACAGCATGAATGCCGATCAGTGTGTGGAGGTTACCTCTTGATTTAGGGGTGGCTCATCATCTCTCTCTTCACTTTTCTCCTCCACCTCATCACTCAATCCAATGTGGCACTTGTAGGGGCACCATATGAAGCATTAGAGCAAGTTCAATAGTATAGCCAACTACCGGCTCCAATTCATCTATAGTCAATCTAATAGCTCATTCATACAATAGTTACATACTGCACTATTAATATCTAGTCCCACATGTCATAGACACACTGCGTCTTGGAGTCCGTGCTACAGCTGGCTATAAATCTGTAGCCCGCTGCTCTTCTCTCTCCTGATTTATCTATTAAAATATATTTGCAGCTGGCTTATAGCCTGCTATTGTACCTGCTCTTATAGTACTTGCCCTTATGATGCCATTGGAGAAAGTGCTCAAATGGAGAAAAGGAAAAGGGCTTGACAATTGTAAGCGTGCCAGAGGCTTCAGGCTTTACTTAGCCGATATCCCACTTGACGGCAAATTAATAAAGCTAACGAGGTTGGCAATGTGTCCCTTTGGATGTGTATGACATTGGAATATTTGGAGTGCGTTCTATTTCCAGCTTCTCAAACAAAAACTTAATTAAGCTAAATTAGAGCAAGTTCAATACATGTGCAATTACCACTACTAGGGCTGAATTATTTCCCCAACTTTCCCAACTCATGCATTCCTCGTTTTTCGTGCGCACGATTTTCAAACTACTCCCTCCGTCCCAAAAAAAGACAAACCCTGGTTTCCGTGCCCAACGTTTGACCGTTCGTCTTATTTGAAAAAATTATAAAAAAATTAAAAAGACAAGTCACGCATAAAATATTAATCATGTTTTATCATCTAACAACAATGAAAATACGAATTATAAAAAAATTTCATATAAAACGGACAGTCAAAATTAGACACGGAAACCTAAGGTTTGCCTTTTTTTTGAGACGGAGGGAGTACTAAATGGTGCGTTTTTTGCAAAAAAAATATTTATACGAAATTAAGTTGCTTTAAAAAATCATATTAATCATTTTTCAAAAAATAATAAATACTTAATTAATTATAGGAAAATCCGTCGCTCCATTTTGCGTGCGCGGGAAGTGAGTTCCCAACCTCACCTCCCGAAACACAGTCTAGAACTCACTGCGATCCCTACTGTCTTAGAAGAGACGACATGAAACTAGTTTCCAACACTTATTCATATGGAAACCCTCCATGTGCACGAACTACTTCATTAATTTGGAGTATTATGCCACATAAATGTGAAAAATGTTTGATAAGGAAATCTTTGACTTAATTTTGTAACATTGTGCGAGAGCTAGATATTCTCTGATCGTTTGGTCAACGGCTGATAAGCCGTGAAAAAATAAACGAAGCATCCAAAAATAATTTATGTATAAAACTTTTATACTTATGTTCTTAACAAATTTAAAGCTCATGCATGTGTTGAAAAATAAACTACTGTGAAAAAACAAATTAACTCTAAATTTAAGGTTTAAAATTTAAATATTTGGTTGTGGCTGATAAGCCAACAAGCAAACGATAGAGTAGAGACCATGCATGTTAGTATTAATATTTTGAACTTGAAGTAGGGAAAATCTTTTAATCCCTTGAGAGAATGTTCTCCATTTGCTCAAAATCTATGCAAATGGTTACAAAAAATCTTTAAAAAATGTAGTACCTTTCATACAATATACATATACCATGCCACAAAAATCAAGCCCAACACCAACTTAAACATAAAAAAAGACAAATTTAATGTATGAACAATACCAGTACTACTCACATAAGAACTTTGTCTCTTTTTTTTTCTCTCTCAATGTGGTGTAGTAGTTCGACTTTGAACTTGGTATTTGGCTGAGTGGTCTTTTTTTTTCCTCAATGTGTAGTTCAATTTTGAACTTGATATTTGGTCGATTAGTAGGTGTCATTATACTTTTACTATGTTATAAATTTATCATGTTTTTATAAGTTGTTAAGAAACGATAGGCAAATAAACGATAAAGAAAAATAGATCAATCATAGAAGACACAAGATTTAACGTGGAAAACCCTCTCAAAGCAGGAGAGAAAAAAACACGGGCGTCAGCCAGCAAAATATCTTCACTATATCGGGGTAAGGCTACAACGCTGAACGGCGACTTACAAGAAGTATATATAAAGGTGAAACCCTAAAAGGATAACGATCCGTACCGCGGGGGCTCCGGCCCAAGTCTTCGGCGACGGGCCTGCGCTTCGCTCCAGCAGAAGCTAGCCTTTATATACGTGCAAATGAATTTGGATCACAACTCAACATAAGCATATTATGATTAATAGATATTAGCACTGTGGTGTTAAAGTTGTGTTTTGGGATATCAAAAAAAATTGTTGTGCATTCTCTCCAAGAAACAAGTTGTGTTTTGATATATTTCTGACCAGCTGCCATGCATTTATGCACCTAAGTTTAGTTTGCACAAATTACACTCCTACTTGTGACAAACAATTGAACAAAATCAATATGATTTGACGCCAGAGGTATTAGCTTCATTTCCTATAAGAAAAACAGCTGTACAAACATGCAAGATGTCCCAGGCTTTACCAACTCCATGGGTCCTGCACACAATGTAATTGTTTTCCTCCAACATAGCATGAATGTAAACCCTAGCTAACAGTCAAATTATCAATTATACAGGATCTCATCACCCATGATATCACGATGAGGTCAGCATACCTCTCTCACCTATATGATATGATCTACTAGTCACTAGCAATTTGATCTTTAATTTCTCAGAGCTCCCTCGCACACAGTGAGTTGAATTGCATGCCAATGCAAATAGTTTTCCAGTTCAACTTAATTCAAAGTCGCAGTCTGCACAGATTCTGGAATTCATTTCTGGAACTGGTCACTTGTGGATGAAATATCATCAGTCGAGATCGAGCAGAGGCACGCGATATTCAACTTTTGCGGCTGTGCACAGTCGGCAGTGTCAGGTTCTCGGCAAGATGCATAATATATATATATATATATATATCGTACACATAGTTTGCTCTCAACCGTGGAAAAATGTAAAACTCTTAATGTTCGTGATCTAAAAACCAATGCTATAAATAAACCAAAAACTCTCCAAATCAATTATATCTCATTTTTTTGGTTTTTCCAAAAGTTTAAGGATTATTTATAGTCTTTACGTGCTAAGTTAACTTGTTGACCAGAACCCAAAAAGTCATGTTAGTACTTATTTGACGTGTAATTTTTTTTGTGTGTTCGCAAAAAAAGTTAATACTTATCGGTTGCATGCATTTGTATAGTTAATTGGTTTGCTCATTAGTCTTTGTGATAAAATAAATAGTAGGTCTTAGGCTTTTGAATGGAGGGAGTATCTTATAACCACGTTCTAGATTAAAAAAAAAGATTATTTGTAACGAACGACTAGGGAAAAATTACTGATCAGCTAACATGAATATTTCACACACGCGCTCGCGTGTTCAGATCATTAATTCTAATATAATTATTACATATTTTCCACTTTGAACAACATAACTAAGACACCGGCCTTGGTCAGCAGTAACGTATACATATATAGTACAATTGAGGAAAAAAAAATCTGCCATGCAAATGGCAAACGATTGACGTGACCACTATGACCGAGTTATTTTTGGAGTGATTTTGGTTGGTACCTGTCATGAGACGCCAAGCATCGATCGCAGGTTAGATTTCTAACGAAAATAAACTAATTCTACGAGATATATCTCGTGTCTTCAGTTGACAAATCTCACAAAACTTCAAGTCCACGAGCAGCTAGCTAGCATACACGACCGCAATCTCTATCAATTCAATCCAACATGTTCTTAAGCTGACTGGGTAGTTTGAAGTTTATGGGGTTTGAATAGAAATTGGTAAATACTAGATACTCCCTTCGTTTTTTAAATTTATGATGTTTTTTTTTTACCTTTTAATGTGACTTTGATCATTCATTTTATTCAAATTTAAATTAATTACGTAGATATACAAAACATGCTTAAAATACATTTATTAATATAGCAAGCCACAGCTAGAAAAATAAATTATGTTTACATAGTTTTCTTTTCTAAAATAATAGTATCGCATATATTTAAAAATAAATGCAGTACTTGGAATTATGCCTGAGCTAGCTAGAACAGGTCATATGCTAGTTCTAGGTTCATCTGGGTTGGTAGTCAGATCATATATCGATAGTACATATGTCCACGTAACACACATACACGTGTACACACCCATAGTACTGCATATATAAATATATAATATAATGCGTTTGTATATAAACAAGGGTTACCAAAAAGACTGAGATGACCGAAACATGCATTGTCGGATTAATACGAGCATGATTTCACATTCATATTTTAGTTAGGACATCATTTGGGAGAACTGGTATGAGTTGTTTGACTTTGACCGGCGCCTGGCATAATTGGGAGAAACAATGATAATACTGAAGATTAACAATGACGTCCAAGTTCAATTCTCATGCAAAAATCTGTTCAGGGTCGTGCAAAAAATTATTAAGATTATTTTCAAATTACTCCTTTTTTAGGTTATAAGACATTTTGATTTTAGTCAAAGTCAAACTTCTTTAAGTTTAACCAAGCTTGTAAAAAAAAGTAGTAACATTTTCAACACAAGACAAATTTATTATGAAAATATATTTAATTATTGATTTGACAAAACTAATCTAGTATTACAAATATTACTATATTTGCCTATAAATTTAATTAAACTTGAAACAGTTGGACTTTGTAAACTATGGAGGGTGTAGCATTTAGTCAGGCCAAAAAGATAAAAAGCATCTTCTGCCATCCTGCCATATGTTGTCCACAGCATGAATCGATCAGACATTGTAGTACTCAATTTACACTTTCATTATGGGAACAGCACTCTTCAGTGATCTTCAGTGGAGTCCTGCACGCCTGCCTGCTGCCTCTTCCTCAAACTAAAAGAGCAAGAACACACTTCAGCTCGAAAAAGAAATACTAAACATTGCTATCCATATCACCTCTGAAAGTAAGTTCACCCCAACAGCAAAATGTATATCGATGGACCCCTCCTACCATCATTATATTACACCTGGATTTTTTGGGGCCTCCAAAGTGTAGGGATAAACAGCATCATCTCACCAAATCAGGAGATCGATGAATGTAGTGTCACACTGTCCATGGAATGTCTCTGCATTAGTCAAGTTGACTCACCAACTGATCATCTCTGAAGATTGCAAGCTAGCTATAGCTTAGCTGCATATATGAAAGCTAGAAAAGGAGTGATCTTAACACTACCAAACCACTTCAGAGCAACTAACAGCTGACAGATCAGTCAGTCATGGAGCAAATTGATTAATGAATTATCAAAAGCAAAGCAAAGATTAGCTAGCTAGCTAGGATCCTTTTGCAATGATCGACTTGCCACCAATCAGTGGCCTGCTGCTGCAGCTGCCTTCTTGCCCCTGCATTACCTGATGCTGTCCCTACACCCCTTGTAGTGGAGCTCCTAAGTGTGCCTTATGAATTTGAATATGATTGAGGCTCTTTGAGGTTGTTTTCGCTTTTCAGTGGACACCAGCAGGCAGATGAATTCTGTGGTGATACTCCGCCGGCCGGCGCAGCCGTGTGGTCGTGTCGATCCGGCGCGGCCCGCGGGACCATGCACTCGACGATCGCCCGGCCCGCCCCGGGCCCGGTCGGGCCCTTGTATGCTCAGGAATTTAAGGATAAGCACTTGGCTAGAGCTTGATATAATGTATTGATATTGCCCAGAGCATGTTATGGTTGCAGTTGAAGTTAGTCCCTTTTGTCAGGATGAAGGTGCCCTGGTGCTGCATGAATTAACACTTTGTAGGTCAAATCCAGGCACATTCCAATTCATGCATAAAAGGGTGCATTTCAAGTGCAAGGAAATGATTTCAACCGTTTTGCTTTCTCTCATCTTATGATGGTATCATGACACAAAGATTGGTGGTAGCACCTTCTCCATCAAACAGCATGATTTCCCAACTATACAGGTAAACAGAAATACAGCATATTAGATGGTAAATATTGCCTAGTTTTGTTGTTCTAAAAGATGAGAGGGGGTTATAACCATGACCCATAAATTTGATCATTTGCCATTATTCTGCCTCTATGTTAACTCAATTTGGCTTGTTACCAAAGTTGGCATTCAACTAAACCAACACAATTTGGTAATGCCATTTTTTTTTTTTGCTACAAATCAAATAGATGATTGATATGTGGCCATTCCCAATTTTTTTTGGAATGGTTGAATTTGGCTATAAACCAAGCAAACTCGAAGTAGTCTACAAACAAGAAACTGAGAAACTGTTGTGTCGTTAACCATAAATAAATCAGGTGTGAGGCAAGTACGTGTCACAAACAACTTTACCTAGACTAACTAGACATACAAGATGAAAACACACATTGGATTGAGCACTTGGGCAACAGATCCATCTTGTTATTGCATAACAAAGTTTCTGTAAAAAGAAAAAAAAAAGAAGAAAACTGCCGCTAAATTCCACAAGGAAGCAATGCAAACACGCCGGCCATGGCCTACTAAGATTCGGCCCAACAATCTACGTCTCGTCGCGTCACGGCCCAATCCACGATGAGTCGGCCCGTTAAGGCCTACTCCCACGAAGATCGGCCCAAGAATAGCTTTTGGCCCATCACAGCCCAAGCGTATGCGTTTGTGTAGTGCCATTGTACTGTCAGGCTCAGGCAAGTGTGCCAATTAATGGACACCAATTAACTTAACCATTTCTATACCACTACTAGTACTGTACTAAACTACAAGCTGTAACTTAACACGTTAACCATTAGTTACTGGCCCAGAAGCCAAGCATATGTGACTACTTGTGTCCTCTCTCCTCTCTGCAAAGCCCTGGCTCTACTTCAACGTCACACGGTCACAACAATGCAATGCAACAAAAACGCCTCCTGAAAAACCAATGCCATCTCGCGTCCAATGTCATTTGGCAAGAGGAGAGACAAATCACCTCAAATTCTTTTTGGCAGCATTGATGCATTCCATCGCAGCATTGCACACTCAGAAATATATTCTTTTCTCTCTGGAAAAATTCTTTCTCCAGTAGAAAAACCCTTTGTTTTTTTTTCCTTGCAAAGAAAACGATTTCTTTTTTTTTTTTTTTTGGTTATGCAGCAACTATAAAATGGAGTTACACTTACACCAATGGAGCAATGCAGGCTAGTAGCTAGCGCGGCAAACACAACGATGCAGCAGCAGCAGCAGCAGCGCCGCCGTGAGATGGCCAGGGCCGGCGAGCCAGCCGCCGCCCACCGCCACCGCGCCGAGAGGGCCGCCGCGGCGAGCGGCCACCCGAACTCACCGGACAGAGAGAGCCGGCGAGCCTGCCGTGGCCACCACCACCACCACCACCACCCGCCGGCCGCCGCCGCCGCCGACGAAGGAGAGCCTGGAGAGCCTCCTGGACGCGACGGACGCCGCCCGAGGCCCGTCGCGGCGGCGCCGGCGTGGGAAGGCGGCGGTGGGCAGCAGGCAAGGGCTGGAGTTCAAGAACCTATCGTACAGCGTGGTGAAGAAGCAGAAGAAGGAGGGGGTGAAGGTGAAGAAGGAGGTGTACCTGCTCAACGACATCTCCGGCGAGGCCCCCCGCGGGCAGGTGACGGCGATCCTCGGCCCCAGCGGCGCCGGCAAGTCCACCTTCCTCGACGCCCTCGCCGGCCGGATCGCCAAGGGCAGCCTCGAGGGCTCCGTCCGCATCGACGGCCGAGCTGTAAGATGAATCGATGATCATCAAACACCCATAAAATTAACCTAGTACTCCATCTGTCACAAGATATAAACATTTTTATAATAGTGTCTAGTCAAACTTTTTTAAATTTTGACTATTAATAACGATAAATTAAGAAAGGTTAATCATGTAAATTTGATATTACTATATTTATTATTAAACGAACTATCATAATATGCCACTATTTTTATTTAAAACATTTTACTTTTGTAGTTATTATTGATTAAAGTAGCATCTCGGAGATCATGTCGAGATGTAAAAATGCTTATATTTTGGGATGGGGCGGCGGAGTAATAACTATATAGTTCTCTTGTTCTTCTGCATAATCAAGTACACAATTAAGATGATGTCCTGTTCTTCTTGTTAATTTAGGTCACGACGAGCTACATGAAGCAGATTTCATCCTACGTGATGCAAGATGATCAGTTGTTCCCGATGCTGACGGTGCTGGAGACGCTCACTTTCGCAGCTGAGGTGAGGCTGCCTCCATCACTCTCCAGAGCTGAGAAGCTCAAGCGAGTTTGGGAACTCATCGATCAGCTTGGTTTGCAGGTAATAAGTCGATCAAATTAATCTGATAATATAAGCGATTTTACTGTTCTTGAGAATGTACCAGGTCCAATTTGATACCGATAGATACCAAATTTTACATTAAAACCATAAACCCCAAAAGATAATATCGACAGAATTGTACCTGGTTATTCTCTACAAGCTAGGTTTGCAGCTTAGCTCATTTTCACTGACAATCTAAATGCCAAATTGCAGACAACGGCTCACACATACATTGGGGATGAAGGGACCCGAGGAGTCTCGGGTGGGGAACGCCGGAGGGTGTCGATCGGCATAGACATCATCCACAAACCTTCCCTCCTCTTCCTCGACGAGCCGACGTCCGGTCTCGACTCCACCAGCGCGCACAGCGTGGTGGAGAAGGTGAAGGACATCGCCAGAGGAGGGAGCATTGTGCTCATGACGATTCACCAGCCATCTTTCAGGATTCAGATGCTTCTTGACAGGCTTGTCATCCTCGCAAGGTGACAAAACTATTAATAGATTGTATTCCAAATTGTTAGTGTCTAAATTTAAAAGTTTGACCAAATCTTGTCTGAATAGGTCTAGAATTGTCTTTTGCTTCCAAATTTACTTTTTTGTTCATATGAAACTATCCTTCAAACTAATTTTAAAATACTTTCATTGATTCATCCAGGGGAAGGTTGATCTACCTAGGAAGCCCAAGCACACTGCCAACACACCTGGCTGGATTTGGCAGGCCGGTGCCAGATGGTGAGAACAGCATTGAGTATCTCCTGGATGTCATCAAGGAGTACGATGAATCAACATCGGGGCTTGAGCCTCTGGTTGCCTACCAGAGGGACGGCACGAAACCCGACGGCGCCGCGAAAACTCCGGTGCCAAGAACACCAAGAACGCCGCACCAGAAGTCGGTGCAATTCAGGCAGATCCAACTCAAGAGCAACCAATTCTCTCTCAACAGCGGCGTCGCCAATGGCAACACCTTCTCCAACTTCGAGTCGTCATACAATGTCGACGGCGGTGATGACGACGATGAGGAGGATTTTGATAATTCGCTTGAGAGGAAGTCGCAGACGCCGATGCACGCCGGCGGGCCGGCCTCCGGGTACCAGCCGAGGCTGGCGTCGCAGTTCTACAAGGATTTCTCGGTCTGGGTCTACCATGGCGTCACCGGGAGCACGCCGCACCGGCGGCCGACATGGACTCCGGCGAGAACGCCGGTGTCGAGCTTCCAGCGTGGCCGCGCCGTGACAATGACGCCGACGCCGCAGAACAACCAGCGGCGGCAGCCTCCTCCGCCTCCGTCTCCGCATGTGCCGGTGTTCAAGCCGGAGGAGCCGACGTACCACGAGTACGAGCTTGACCTGGAGCCGCCGCTGGACGCACCGGAGGACGACGACGGCGACGGCAACGGCCATCCCAAGTTCGCCAACCCGTGGCCGCGGGAGGTGGCGGTGCTGTCGTGGCGCACGGCGCTCAACGTGGTGCGCACGCCGGAGCTGTTCCTCTCCAGGGAGGTGGTGCTCGCGGCAATGGCGGTCATCCTCTCCACCATGTTCCGCCGCCTCAGCGCCGGCGACGTCCCAACAGTGAACCGGCTGCTCAACTTCTACATCTTCGCCGTCTGCCTCGTCTTCTTCTCCTCCAACGACGCCGTGCCGACCTTCATCCAGGAGCGGTTCATCTTCATCCGGGAGCGGTCGCACAACGCCTACAGGTAGGGATGCAAGCGGAGCGGGCAACAAGGCGGGTTTTTTTAGCCCGCTTATCCCACTTCTAGTTCATTTTTTTCTTCTAAATTTTGTACTACCATATGAAAAATAAACTAGCAAGCGGGTTTTTATCCCTACCTATAGGGCGTCGTCCTACGTCGTCGCCTCCCTCGTCGTCTACCTCCCCTTCTTCGCCGTGCAGGGGCTCACCTTCGCCGTGATCACCAAGCTGATGCTCCGGATGGAGAGCAGCCTGCTCCACTTCTGGGTCATCCTCTTCGCCTCCCTCATCACCACCAACGCCTACGTCATGCTCGTCTCGGCGCTCGTCCCCAGCTACATCACCGGCTACGCCGTCGTCATCGCGACGACGGCGCTCTTCTTCCTCACCTGCGGCTTCTTCCTCAAGAGGACGCTCATCCCGGTGGGGTGGAGGTGGCTGCACTACGCCTCCGCGATCAAGTACCCGTTCGAGGCGCTGCTGGTGAACGAGTTCAAGGGGGGGCGGTGCTACGCCGGCGACCGCGCCGACCTCTCGCCGGGGCCGCTCGGGGGGTTCAAGCCCAGCGGCCTCCGGCGGGAGCTGAACGCCAGCGACACGGCGTGCCCGGTGATGGGGCAGGACGTGCTCTCCACGCTGGACATCACCATTGACAGCATCTGGGTTGATGTTGCCATCCTGCTTGCATGGGGTGTGCTCTATCGCCTCCTCTTCTATGTTGTCTTGAGGTTCTACTCCAAGAATGAGAGGAAGTGAATTACTATTAGGATGCAGGAAAGGTATTATATATATACGGCATATATGGAGTATGTGTTTGGTGCATTTGTAATTTTGTAATCTTTGTTTGCAAGAAGTCATAAGATAAACATATGTTCTTCAAAAGGATTTTTTTTGGGGAGAGAAAATCAATAATAAATTTGTTTCAACTGATTCAGTTATCTGTTTCTAATTGCTAGGCTATAACAAATTGTATTTTCTATTGAGGTAAAAGTGCATCAAGGAAAACAAAAGCACATGCATGCTGCAAATGCTTGTCAAACCAAAGAGTTGATGATATGTGAATCAATCATCAGACAATATGGTAAAATTTGTGCTAGAGAAATTATATTTGGGAAACACACAAGGAACCTAAGCTAGCTTCACAATCACAAGGGTAGAGATATACAAGGCCATTATGGATTTATACGAAGTGCCAAAGAAAAGGCAATGTGGCAGCATCTGCATGATGAATACCTGACCCACAGTAGCATCAGTAAATTTCCAGTAAAACCAATATTAGTTTTTGGGCCAACATAAGATTGCCGAAGTTATTTGCAACGATCATCAAAATATATCCAGCCTCCAGCGAGGCATAGAGCAACACAGAAAGTACACAGAACAGCTAAAAAGTTCTCGATGTATATGTCAACTTTTATCCATAAGCACTTATTCCAAGTCATAAAACATACAGCATAGAAGTAAGACAAGTAACAGGACTGCTCACAGTTTAGGATGATCCATGCTGAGCAACTTTCCTCTCAAGGCCATTCTTGTCAGCACCAACTACTTTATCGATCTCCTTTCCATTCCTCACAAAGAAGAATGATGGAACACTGGAGACGTTCCAGCGATATGCGACACTGTTTAGTTCATCGATGTCCACCTTAAGGAAAACAACATTCCGGTGCTTTTCAGCTAAGCTTTTGCAAACAGGTCCAATAAAACGACATGGCCCACACCATGCTGCAGTGAAATAGAGAACCACAAGCCTAGACAAGCTTGAGGCTGCCTGCAGCTTTGTGTCCAGCTCACTGGATGAGTGGATAGCGATCACATCACCTGATAAAATGCACAATACAAATGAAACAAATTTCAGTCAAAGTAAATTAAAAACGCACATAATTTTCTAAACAAGTTCTCAAAGAAATGCACAAAAACATCTTAAGGTTTTTGAAGAAGTCATAACTTTGTAAATGCCTCCATCTAATATTATTATATAAGTGAGAGTATTGGGAGAACTGAACAAATAAGCATGAAAATAAGCTTACCATCCTTCAGAGCAGCAGAAGCAGCAGAGACCTGCACGTAAAAATGTATAGAGAAACATTATTAGTGTCATGGGTGCTTACAGGATTAATATGGATGATATGGCAAATATGCAATGTTTAATGGAACCAAAGGAGTTTCATCTTTAAAATTGATATAGAAGTTAAAAACATGGAGATCAGATTTGTTGGAGCTTCTACTTTTATCTGCGATTGTCCGAGACTGAAGATATTTGACAAACAGCCTTAGGAAAATTAATTACCTCCTCTGCATGTTTACGCTGTTTTTCCATTTCAGCTTTCTTCATGTCCCTCTCTTTACGTAATCTTTCATATTTTTTCCTGTGCTCCTCAATTTTGAGTACATTGGGTTCAACCTGTAGAATGGGAATGAGTGTCTCTGACATACCTGTGTTTCTTTAAATAGAGGAGGCAGTGTTTCTTTTTCCTAATCTAACTATTATTCATGGTAAGCTATGTTAGTAGTAATTAGTCATATAACCTTCTTAAGTTCTGCTCCAATCTCTTCATCATAATCCAATTTTGCTGCCATGCGAAGGTCCTGAGCAGCCTCTTCCCATTTCCCAAGCATAGCTTTTGCCATCCCTCGTGATTTATATCCTTTAGCAGAATCTGGATTAATCTGCGAGTGGCACAACAGACAGGAATTACATTAGCTTATAATCATATAGTTGAACAAGAATGGGTTTTATCATCCAGAACTATTAATGAAATGTTCAAACCTTTAATGCTGCATCTGCATCACGAATAGCTGCATTTGGTTTCTTTGACTTCACAAAAATAACAGCTGCATAGCAAAAGAGTGCCATTTTGGTTTCCATCAAGCGGAGTTCGATACATAGAGAAATGAAGGACCATATATAGAGAGAGTCATGGTACCCCTAGTTGCATAGGCGATAGCTGAAGTCGGATTCAGTACAATAGCCTCTGTCAGATGCTCAATAGCTTCATCCAATTTACCTGATATAGAGAAATGCTTTGTTTATACACAAATCCATACTGATTTAAAGGGAAGACCAACTTATTGCACACCTTATTGCACAGAATTACACAACTCATTTTATTATAGTGCGAGATTTCAATAAGAATAGGCAAATAAACCTTGCCTTCTGAAAATGCATCGACGCCTTTGTTTTTGCACAGCTGCGCCTGGTCACGCTTCTCATCGGAGACTTCAACAGATGGATCTCCCATCTGTAACAGAAAAAGTCATGGAATTAAAACATCGATTCTTTCCTTCCACCATCAAACACACATCATAAGAACTCTCGAATTAGCTCCGATTTCTCAAGTCCCTGACCTTCTGAGGAGGATCATTATCTGGCTCAACAACTTCACCTTCCAACTCGATGTCCGACTCCATGATCTCGTCCTCGAAGCTGCTCGCCCCAGCCGTCGCCATATCTACCGCCTTCTGCCAAAAAACCAAGAAGGGGATTTCACTATAACTCGTCAGATTTGGACAGCTTGCAGCGAACTAAACTAAATATCATACTAATCCCATCTAAAACCAACGACTAAAAAAGGTAATCGCCCATGAACTTTGCCCAAATCGACACTACGGCATGTAAATTAGTATCATCTAGGCCAGCAGCAAGCAGATCTTCAACAGTAACACCAAGGCAGTAGACCGGTAACTATCGAAGCTTGAAAAATTCCTAGTACCTACATAAACAAGCAAGATATCGACATACGTTGCGGTCTTCTTGCCGCCGCCGCCGCCGCTGCACGCCTTGCCTTCCCCGGCTAGTTGAAGTCGCGGCGAAGGTCGGAGTCGCGGGCTCGCCGGCGACGCCGCGTCCGGTGGACTAGGGCTAGGGTTTCGAGCAATCGCGACGGGGAAATTTGGGGAAATTGTAGCGGAGAACTGGGCTCTCTTCTCAGGTAGAAATGGGCCTTGGGCCTATTTGGGCCAGGCTTGGAAAGCCCACTCCAGACTGACGCCAAGATATTCTTCTTTCTTCCTCTCAAGAAGTTGCCGAGTTGCAGAATGCAGACTTGCCAACTTTTCTAAAAGAAAACTGGGGGAAAAAACAATATGATGTTGCCCTGAATGGTTGCATCTTTACCTGAGAGTTTGTTTGCAATCAGTGTCAAGTAAGGACACTTGATCAATCTCTTATATAATCAGTATATATCCATGAAGAGCAGTGAGGATTCCATGTGATATGTTTACCATAGAAAAAGATGATCATCAGGGCAAGCACAAACATGCTCAGTGATGTAAAAAAAAAAATCATAACATGAACAAAGTAGTAGTATGCAACATCTGTTCTTGCATTCTGCAGCTTGTAAGTTCATACAAGAAACAAGAATAGTACAGTTTTTGTAAGCCTATAATTTTTGGTACTGCTAAATTTTGGCATATTTCTTTCTGCAATACAATGGCGCAAGGCCAACAAAAAATACTCAAGAGTCTGCAAGTGGCAGCTCTCTTGTTAGTTGGGGGGGTTTGCACCAGCTAGACCAGCATTAAGCGAACTAACCATGTGAAAACACATCATAAACAAGAACAAGAACACCATCAATAACATACTATATATTATGCCTCTTCCCAAGCCCTCCTCCCCGCTTGAATGCACAAGATTCTTTATGTCTTTTGCATCAGTCAGAATGGCCGAATCTATGGACACTGGACAAATCACCCAGATCAGATTTGCAGCTTTGTACTGGGGGACTCCTCGCAGAAGCTGATGGTCCTTGGCTGGCCTAATGACAATGATTCGTCGCGGTTGCTTGAGAGGGCAATGTCCGTGCAAGATGACTTGTTGTCGTTGGCACTCCCCATTGTGTCGCTGCTCTCTAGCGGGCTCTTGGCCAATGGGTATGGCGCCACGGTCGTCACTCTGAAACAGAGCATGGGGATGAAGATCAGTTTCTGAGCATAAATAAAGGGTTTCATACGTTAATTGAGTTGCTGTACTCAAATACGAAATAATCACAATTAAATGTTAGGAGATTAAATACAGGGGCAATTGCTCATTTGACCCTATTTCGAAGCGTAACTACCAATTTGACCTTACTTTTTTCAGTTTGCTTATTTGACCCTGTTTTTCAAAATCGAAGATAAAGGCTGACCCTACTCTGTAAAATCGAGTTAACGGTGTTAACTAAGGGGTAAATAGCCCCTTTTGCCCTTGTTTATTTGACCCTGTTATATCAAAACGATATATTTGGACGTTTTGACATATTTATAACGAATTTGATGTATCTTTTACATTTGAGACAAGTTTAACAAATTTAGCTTCAATTTTTTAATTTGAAAATTTTGGATCAGTTTAACTAATTTGTCTTTCATTTGACGGTTTTTGACAAAATAAGGAAAAAAATCTAATATTAAATATGATATATTGTAGTATTATGAATATAGACATATGTATGTCCAGATTCATATAGTAGAATGTGTCATATCTGTTATTAGGTTGTTTTTTTATGGGATAAAGGGAGTAGAACATATTCCAATTGCATGTGCATAGGTAACAACGATATAATTGTTTGATGCAGTACTTTCTTTTACTTGTGCTTTCGATTAGCAATGCCGCAACAATTGCGCAGATTTGAATCATGTATATTTCATTACAATTGTAAACAAGCTAATTATTTTAGTAATCCGAAGTGTAAAATAAGCTCAAAAAAGATATACGCATAGGGCTATTCTGGTTAGCTCCATAAGCGGTGGGCTAGACATACAACCTTGATTTAAAGCCTCACATCTTTTAATTATTTGATATTAGGTTTTTCCCTAATATTTACGTTTTTTAAAATAATAAGCTAAAAATACTTTAGGGGTTAAGTACGACTGTAAATAGTTAGGCTTTATTTTAAAAAGAAAAATGCACAGTTTGCCATGTCAAACTTGTGAGACTGTGCCACTCCTGCAAGGATTCCATGATTCCTTCTGCATACCATGATCATAAATTAGAAATATATACTCCTACTGCTACATATTTATATAACTGAAAGGTTAATTTAAAGTACAAATCATGTAGACCTAATTAACTATATATCTTATTAGCTTGGAGCAATAATATGCAGTAGTAATATACTCCGTATTAGGTTTGCTGACTTAAATATTAGCATGCAGGGTGGTCATCACAATAGGTTTGAACTTAAATAAACAAGGTTATGTACTTCATTACTACATGATGCAGATCTGTCTGGAGGAACGTGGCGATCCTCTGTTGGATTAGGAGCATGGTCTTGATGGCCGTAGCTATAGCTTTGTTAAAAGAGAGAGTGGGCAAGACTGAGCTGTTCTTCCTGACAAGCATGTGCTTCTTCTTAATTTGTGGCCTTTTACAGTTAGGATATTTTTAAATATATCATTATTTTTAGAAGCACCCAAAGTTAATAATCAACTGCTGGTCTTCTCCTCAATCAATATGCAATCTTCATTTTGCGTACGAATGAGAATCATATCGATGATTCCTTTTTTTTTTCTTGATTACTTTAATTTGATTTCAGTTATAATTATAGTGATAATTAGTCAGGCACAGGAAAAGTAAGTGAAGTTGACTTGACTACAATTAAGTAATTAACAACCTGCAAATAATCATGCCAGTCCACTTCAAATAATCATGCATGATGGGAACACATATGTGTGATCCATAATTAATGGTTTGTTTACAATGGAGGAATTATTTCTTGAAGAAAAAACTTAAATTTACAAACAGACCGTATATATGGAACTTTGCATCATGTATCCTGGTGACTAGTATCAAAACTGGAAGTAGTTAGTTGTGCTTTGGGTCCAAGTCAACAAATATTTTATTAGCTGGATCAAGCTCTTAATTAGTTACTCCCTCTATATTTTTTTCTCCCTTCTGATTTAAAACATCAACATGGTGTACAGTGTAAAAATATTGACACGAACTACAATGCATATATTTAATCATTTTGTTCTCCAAACATATTGTTTTTTTATTTTGCTAATATAAACATTTTTGGCTATGCATTGCATATAATAAAATCTTAATGCTTCAATGATTGAAAATTCCGTGGTACTCAGGGGTCTTTTGAAACACAATATTGAGAAAACGGAGAAATAGGGAAACCCAATACTTCGGTGGGGACGCAAGTACAGAACAGAGAATTGCAAAATACATGAATAACCATTTTGATTGAACTGTAGAAAAAAAAACTCTAAAATTTAAGGAGAGAAAGACTCAAAGTTTTCCATGAGCTATGTTGGATCTCATGTTAATTTAATTTCCTCCCAAACATGCATGGAATGGAATGAGCTAGGCATTACATAGAAATTTCATTGGATTCAATAGTGTACATTACTTTGTTTCAAAGAACCATTAATTTAGGAAAAAAATTCTATAAAATTAGAATCATCTGAAATTCATATGGTCTTCCTTCAAATTGATGGGTCTAAAGTGTGCATTAGAGAACATAATCTGTTTTAAAAAGATGGGGCGACATGTTATATATGCCAATGTGTAAAAAAGAGGTGCACGCCATCCATGCATCTTGAAAAAACGAAAGCATTTGTTCATCGATCATTAGGAGATCAAGGACACATGCCATGAATCAATCGCCTCGCTTTCTAATACTCACTCTGTCCCAAAATACGAGGGATTTTGGATGAATATATCACATCCTAGTATAATAAATCTAGACAAACTAGGATGTGTCACATCTATCCAAAATCTCTTATTTTAGGGACGGAAGTTATAGTAAACAAACGGTGTGATGACTACGCAAATATAGGATTAAGAATTATGGTCTATCCAGATTTATTATACTAGTATGCGTCACATCCATTCCAAAAAAAACTTTATTTTTTGGGACGGAGGGAGTAGTAAACAATCGATGTGACGACTACGCAAATATATGGCTGATAATTAGAATTCACAATGTACGTACAGATGCTGGGATGATATATAATTGACGACGTTGATGAACAAATTAAGAACTCTCTCTATATATATACCCTCAAAATGTGCTCAACGTGATACGATTTTAAACCATTTCATTGCGTGTTAACAGCGAAATATATACTAATTAATTTGGGCCATGCATATATGCATGCATGGAACTGGATCTTTGTTCAGGATGTTCAGTGCAAATATATCTCGGCAGATATAGTGGTTGGAACTTCTGGATACACGTAATCTTTTAATTCGTATATATAGCTGATACTGTCAGATCATGCTTGTAACTGCAACAGTCTGACTGGGCCTTTGGCGACATTTCTTTTTCGAAATAGATTGGCCACATTTTCTGGACAAGCTAGCATGCAGGGAATATCACTGATAAATTGGTATACTACTCGGATGTGACAATCCGAAGCATATGGAAGCTACATATCGAGACTAATACGTACCTATAGTGCTAATCAAGTACTTCCAAAAATAAAATAGAATCTTGTCCCCCGGGGTGACCAGGGTTTACAAAACCGCACGATTATCATGGTTATCAAGTGTGGTAACATTCTCAGTGTTTGCAACCACGGTATACCTCGCAATAACCGTGCGGTTTTTACGATAACCGCATGGTTACCACATAACTGCCAAACCGTGGGGTAGCAGTAACCCCACCCAAAACGGTTTGGCAAACCCTGGGGGGTGACACAGGAGGAACCAATCGGTGCCGCCATCGCCCCTTATCTCTCTACTACCTTGTTGTGGTCTGAACGAGCCGCTGGAAATCCATGTGACCGTAGTGATTAAGATGACGGTGGGCATTCTCCCAACTGAGTCGGGCGGCGGCCATGGCCTCGAATGCTTGAAGAGGGTGTAGGCCATCGGTGGGCAGATCCTACATTGAAGTGGCCGGATCCGACACCCCCGTGACGGATGCAACTGGGGTTGAGCATGAGATCAAGCGACAACTGCCGGATCGAGTGAGACGGTGCGTGGATGCATGGCTTGGCATGGTCCACGTGGAGGCGAGGCAATGAGATGAGGTCATGGAGAAGGGGTGATGCGTCCGTGAAGTCGAGGGGAGATAACAGGATGATGTTGCGCCCTCCATTGACCTTGACGGTGGCAATATTGGTGGGTGGCCTCTGGCGCCCATCCCTCAACAGTTGGCGGGGCGGAGAGGGAAGAAGAGGGGTTACGGAGGAGGTGGGCATACGATGATGGCTTGCACTAGATGAAAGCCAAGGAAGACGAATGTGCTCATTCCCCGGGAAGATCCATGCTACAACAACTTCGATGGCACCGGTTATTAATGAGTATGATCCACATGCAGGGAAGGCAGGTATAGCCAATAGCGATGACACTGGCATAGTGATGGCAATAGATAATGTGGATGGCGGCAAGAGGGAGGGCACCGGTAGTGCAGAGATTGGTGGAGGCTAGTAGCAAAAAGGTGTTGATGCATCGATGTCTACACAGTGGCAATAGTTGTTTCTGGTGGGACAACAGGTTTGTGGCTGCACAAGGTGGGACAACGGGTTTGTGGGTGCCTAGAGCTTTCTGGGCCGACAACAACGACATTTTTTAGTGACGTGATTTCTCTAAAAGGCGTTATCGAGGCACCTCACTCGATCGCTGGTGGGACTCTCTGGGTGAAATTTGTGTTAGGATTACATGAATAGCAATGACAATGCTATGCTGTCGTCCCTTCTTTGAGGTGTCGCCTAGCAGGTCTTATTTCTACCTTTTATGCCTTTAGACAGTTGGCTTGACACTTTTGGATGGCAACAGGACTGTACGAGGGACGAGTAGATCTTCTTCAATCTCTCTCGCTCTCTCCCTATGCAACTCTTCTCGTTGATAGAGTCAAGAAGTCAGTTGGTTGGAGGTGTTGATGAGATGTTCAATGGTGGCGCTGCATTGTAGGTTTGGAGGCTTTCGATCGCACATAGCGGTGATTGGTGCGATGCTAGTACTTTGCTCTGTGGAAGCGTTGTTGGCATGTGGTGGTAGTTTGGCTTTCTTTTTCTGGTTACAGCCTCTACTTAATTTTTTTTCCTACTATGACAATATTAAACATTGTATTGTTTGGTGTTGTTGGTTAAAAAATATGTAGAAGTACATATAAAACCAAACTGACTTTTATACATTTACTTCGACCACAATGTCTTCAGTATAGAAAGATTGGTTCGTTGCCTTATGGCGAAAGCTAGGATGTAAAATATTTATATTAATTATCTTCTAAAAAGTACACTATGAATTAATATATACAATTATAAAGCTTTGATCAAAATTGAGCGCAATGTTTATTAAGCCTCTCTAGTCCTCTTATATGTATATACCGAAAGATGGTTATATTTCTTTTATCATATTTAATTTAGTAATTTCGAATAATTGGGTGCCCAGAGACATCGATCGGTCGACCATGGCAAAGAGGGGAAAAGACGATCTTTCAGTTTCGCTTCAAAAACAAATGACTCCATTCAATTTAGGGAAATAACTACCTAGCTATAATACCACAATTTTCTGGAGAATACTTCGAAAAATCCAGTATATTTCATTTTGAAATTATATATTCTGCAAACTCTTTTCCTTCTAATATATTGACATGCAATCCTTTTGCGCGTTCATGATTTTTTTTTTTTAATTATTAGTTTGCAGCTGTCTGTCGTCATCGTTTGTAAAATGCGTTTATTGTGGCAAATGTGTCCTTTAATTTGAAAGAGATGGGGAATCATATGCATATCTGCTACAATGATGAAATCTGTTATATCCCTTTGAAATAAAAAGAAAGTCGCTTTCGGAATAAAGAACACAGCTAACGAATACTTGGAATTTATGCTTGAAATATAGATCGACCGCGTGAATAATTATATGCTTAGACTATTTATTCTAGGATCGATGAAAGCGTGTTACTTTGCAAGGAGTATTCCCTAGCACCCAAAAATAGTTCATGTCTCTATCAACTACTATGAAAATGCCCTTAGAGCATGTACAATAGCAGGCTACAAGCCAGCTGCAACACATATTTTAAGGTGATAAATCAGGAGAGAGAAGAGCAGCGGGCTACAGATTTATAGCCAGCTGTAGCACGGACTCTAAGACGCAGTGTGTCCTTGCTCTTAGCTAGAGGTAATTTTAGCTAGTACTCCTACTGTTTTCTGAACACGGCACACAAACACGTATACACACGCAATCATTCGTATGAGCACGTGCACGCACATCTTATCCTGACGAGCATCTATAAACCAACATATCTAGTGGTGATATAGAAAATTGTTTCATTGGTATCATAATGTGTCTATCATCATCATAGTATGTTAATTATACTTAGATCATAGTGTTATTATATATGAATAAATAATTTAATCGTAAGTTTGGTCAAAAGTCATCAACGTTGCCTGACACCGGCAATAACACTGTAGATCCGCCTCTCAACATATTTTGAGCCTGACAAAGTCATCACGGATACATCATTTTGACAAATATATCACATATATACCACTGAGAGAATAATTAGTTTTAAATACGAGTATATGTGCTGAGTCATATTCAACCATGAGTTGGTAGATTGTACACCAAAAGAAATCTAACCAAATGAGGCTGCGTTCGTTTCCAACTCCTCCTCGTTTTCCGCGCGTACGTTTTTCAAACTGCTAAACGGTGCGTTTTTTTAAAAAGCTTCTATACAAAAGTTGCTTAAAAATCATATTAATCTATTTTTAAAAAATTAACAAATATTTAATTAATCATGTGCTAATGACTCCCGAAACGCAGCCTGTGCTACCGTTTGATCAAATTATTGTGAACTTATTTCCTCAATTTTTAATGCAAAAAAATCTTAGATACTACGTACCGAGAAAATCTAAGCCACGCTAAACTCAACCATCCAAGGCCACTACATTATTATTTTTTTTTTTTGAGAGGAGACCAAATATATCACCAATTGGGTGGAGTACATAATTGGAGCATGCATTTCTTTCCCTTAAAATATGACAGTGAAGCTCACGTGGTAGTACAGCATATAGGGGGTGTTTGGGAGTGGAGGGACTTATTTTAGTCTCTCTCACAAAAACATAAGTCCCTCCTATAGAGACTTATGTTTTTTGAGAGGGACTAAAGTTTAGCCCCACTTTACTCCCTCTAACCAAACACCACCATAGTAGAAAAAACCGAAGCGCTGAAAGCGACGTGGCGCCGAACAGCCGGGCCCACGTAGGCCTCCAGAATGGCATCGCCCCCCACGTGCCGCCCGTGAACCGTTGTCTTCCCAATTTCCCATATCGGGCAAGCAGTGGTAGTTCCTATACAGCCTTATCATCGATTGGCTTAAAAGCATATTTGACACACCACCAGCTTCAGCTTCATCTCTCCTGAAAGCTAGCCAAACAGCATCGGTTCCGTATAAAATGGAAGTGAAGTTGAGCAGAGCGCTCTCACGAAATGAACTGGAGAGGTGGGGTACGGTTGGGTTTAGACAGCTCCACTACTCCACTACAGACTCAACTCCTCAAGCTAAATTTAGGAGTTGGAGTTTTACCAAACATGCTCTTAATAAATCAAAAGCAAACACCAAAATTTAAATTTGTGAATTTAATTTTAAAGTTGATTTTATAAAATTTTCAGCGCAATTTTTTTAGCGTTGGATTTTGACTCGGTATGAACAAAATATATAAAGTTTTACCTATAAATTAATTTTTATTCTCTTATAAATCGTTTTGGTAATTTTTGAAATATGAACAAACCGATGAGATCTATAATTATTTTAAGCGTGTTTCGCTTCAATATATTTATTTTCCTACAAAGAATTTGTAATATACTCCATAAGACACGGTTCTTTTCTCACCTAGACATTGTGCTTACCCACATGCGAGCCAACAGTGCCCGGGAATAACGCAGCGCCTGCAGGACCGACTCCACCTGCCGCTATCGCGCGCACTGTACCTGGGGTCCAATGCTTGAGGGTTGAGGCTACTCAGAACCTATCCTAGTCTTTTCCCTTATCGCCGTGTTTTGTTCCGAAATATTTCTTCAAAATTTTAGCTTTTTCATCACATCAAAACTTTCCTACACACATGAACTTTCAAATTTTCTGTCACATCGTTCCAATTTCAACCAAACTTTCAATTTTAGCGTGAATTAAACACAGCCTAAATATATGTTTATCAGCCAAATTTTAAACTTTCAATGTTAAATTTTAAGCTGATTTTAGAGGATTTTTCATCAAAATTATTTTTCAGTGTTTGTTTTTAGATAGTCAAGAACACATATATAATTTTTTTATTCAGAAATTACTTTTCATTCACAGATATGCACAAATAAGCCAAATGATGGGGCCGGAGCTTGTGTCCGTTCCAAAATATAACAACTAATTATGAATCTATTTAGTAAAAAAAAATCTATGATAGAGCCGTTGTGGATGTAAATCTATCTAGATTTATAATAATAGACGTTGACTAATTTAGTAATAGATTATTATATTTATATGGAAACGAGATTTTCTATCATACAATGGGTAACATATATTGAGACCATAAAATATATGTCGGTTTTATTGGTATTGGCATCATGACATATAGCTCTATTTTACTATATTATTTTACTATATGTCTCGACATTCTGCCATTACGGCAGATGCTCAAAAGTCTATGCAGCTACTAATGTGTGTATATTTATTTATTTTTACACATAAATAAAGCTATGGGCGTTCCGTATACAAAGCATAAAACCTCTTTATGCTCACTGTGGAAGAGAAGGCGAAATGCCACTCTACGGCGATCCAAAGTGAATTTGTTTTGTAAGGACAAGTAGAAAGGTAGGGACGGTATGGTTTCTACGTTAATTAGAGACTATCACGTTACAATAGTTAAGATAATACGGTCTCTAATCATTAATGTACCAAAATACTTTTTTACTAGTCATATTTTCTTTATTAGACTCAATGCAACGAAAAATTTCTTAATAAATGCTAAGAGTCGACTCTACCATTGTCATGCGTAGCAACCATCTTTCTCTTTCCTTCTTCCTCTCTCTTCCACGTCACCCAATATGCTTGCATAACAATAAAAAGAAACCGCTAATAAAGACCACTGTACATGCCTATGTTTCTTTTTCTCGATTTATCTTAGATTAACCTAACTTGGGTTGTAGTAAATACTAGTAACCTAACCTGATTGTGAGATACTGAATATATACTCCTACTACTGCAGGGACCATATATATACTACGAAGTACTATTGTACTTATATCAGTACAGTGTTCATCACATGTTGGAGGGTCAGCATTAAGCGCTAAAACACAACCTCGTTTCAATGGCAGTGTATGGTACAGATCGCTAATTAATATCGATCAGTCGCCCATCGCGAACGTACGGGTGCATGCATAGACATATTATGTAGGGCACTTATTAATCAATGACTGCTTAACTAGCTAAGCATAGATCTGCTGGTGAGCAGACATCAGCGGCAGATGACCTACGTTCTTGGTAGATCTTTAATTAATTATTGTAGCCTCGATCTGTCGAGTAAAATTAATCATACATCTTCGGCCTATGTAGATAGAGATTACAGGTCCAAATTCACTATAAAATATATTATTCGGCCCTAGGTTCTTATATTTTGGATGGAGAGAGTAAAATAATACTTTATTAATATCAATATGAATATGAAAAATGCTAGAATGACTTACATTGTGAAACGGATGGAGCAGCTA
Organism: Oryza longistaminata; assembly: GCA_009805545.1. Taxonomy (NCBI): domain Eukaryota; kingdom Viridiplantae; phylum Streptophyta; class Magnoliopsida; order Poales; family Poaceae; genus Oryza; species Oryza longistaminata. Next base: position 15,682,666 of record CM020178.1, read on the forward strand.
GTAGTTGAATTAAAAGCTAAGACAAATCATATATGTACATTCAAGCAACTATTCGCGAAAAGAAAATTTCTGAGCAATCACATCGGACGTTTGGCCGAATATCGGAAAGGGTTTCGGACATAAATGAAAAAACTAATTTCATAACTCGCCTAAAAACCGCGAGCAAATTTATTAAGCCTAATTAATCCATCATTAGCACATGTGGGTTACTGTAGCACCTATGGCTAATCATTGACTAATTAGGCTCAAAAGATTCGTCTTGCGATTTCCATGCAAACTGTGCAATTAGTTTTTTCATTTTATCTATAATTAATACTCCATACATGTGTCCAAAGATTTGATGTGACGTTTTTGGGAAAAAAAATCTGGGAACTAAACATGGCCTAATTTTAAAACTCGGGATGACGACAAATCTAGATGGTTTTCTTCCAAATTCTTGCACGATATCTGAAGAATTCCAAGGGAAGGAATAGTTATCAAAGAGTTCTTGCAAGAAAATCAAAATGTACCCCACTATGCACAGTGAATCCTATTGTACTATTGCTTGACTTCAACTTCTCCAGCACACTATTTTCCTTTTTTCCACAGTGCTGTACACTACACTACACAGTGCACCCAACTCAGACTGGAAACTTTTTGGGCTGACAAGAGGGATGGAGAAAAAAATAGCGATGACACTGGCATAGTGATGGCAATAGATAATGTGGATGGCGGCAAGAGGGAGGGCACCGGTAGTGCAGAGATTGGTGGAGGCTAGTAGCAAAAAGGTGTTGATGCATCGATGTCTACACAGTGGCAATAGTTGTTTCTGGTGGGACAACAGGTTTGTGGCTGCACAAGGTGGGACAACGGGTTTGTGGGTGCCTAGAGCTTTCTGGGCCGACAACAACGACATTTTTTAGTGACGTGATTTCTCTAAAAGGCGTTATCGAGGCACCTCACTCGATCGCTGGTGGGACTCTCTGGGTGAAATTTGTGTTAGGATTACATGAATAGCAATGACAATGCTATGCTGTCGTCCCTTCTTTGAGGTGTCGCCTAGCAGGTCTTATTTCTACCTTTTATGCCTTTAGACAGTTGGCTTGACACTTTTGGATGGCAACAGGACTGTACGAGGGACGAGTAGATCTTCTTCAATCTCTCTCGCTCTCTCCCTATGCAACTCTTCTCGTTGATAGAGTCAAGAAGTCAGTTGGTTGGAGGTGTTGATGAGATGTTCAATGGTGGCGCTGCATTGTAGGTTTGGAGGCTTTCGATCGCACATAGCGGTGATTGGTGCGATGCTAGTACTTTGCTCTGTGGAAGCGTTGTTGGCATGTGGTGGTAGTTTGGCTTTCTTTTTCTGGTTACAGCCTCTACTTAATTTTTTTTCCTACTATGACAATATTAAACATTGTATTGTTTGGTGTTGTTGGTTAAAAAATATGTAGAAGTACATATAAAACCAAACTGACTTTTATACATTTACTTCGACCACAATGTCTTCAGTATAGAAAGATTGGTTCGTTGCCTTATGGCGAAAGCTAGGATGTAAAATATTTATATTAATTATCTTCTAAAAAGTACACTATGAATTAATATATACAATTATAAAGCTTTGATCAAAATTGAGCGCAATGTTTATTAAGCCTCTCTAGTCCTCTTATATGTATATACCGAAAGATGGTTATATTTCTTTTATCATATTTAATTTAGTAATTTCGAATAATTGGGTGCCCAGAGACATCGATCGGTCGACCATGGCAAAGAGGGGAAAAGACGATCTTTCAGTTTCGCTTCAAAAACAAATGACTCTATTCAATTTAGGGAAATAACTACCTAGCTATAATACCACAATTTTCTGGAGAATACTTCGAAAAATCCAGTATATTTCATTTTGAAATTATATATTCTGCAAACTCTTTTCCTTCTAATATATTGACATGCAATCCTTTTGCGCGTTCATGATTTTTTTTTTTTTGAAATTATTAGTTTGCAGCTGTCTGTCGTCATCGTTTGTAAAATGCGTTTATTGTGGCAAATGTGTCCTTTAATTTGAAAGAGATGGGGAATCATATGCATATCTGCTACAATGATGAAATCTGTTATATCCCTTTGAAATAAAAAGAAAGTCGCTTTCGGAATAAAGAACACAGCTAACGAATACTTGGAATTTATGCTTGAAATATAGATCGACCGCGTGAATAATTAGATGCTTAGACTATTTATTCTAGGATCGATGAAAGCGTGTTACTTTGCAAGGAGTATTCCCTAGCACCCAAAAATAGTTCATGTCTCTATCAACTACTATGAAAATGCCCTTAGAGCATGTACAATAGCAGGCTACAAGCCAGCTGCAACACATATTTTAAGGTGATAAATCAGGAGAGAGAAGAGCAGCGGGCTACAGATTTATAGCCAGCTGTAGCACGGACTCTAAGACGCAGTGTGCCTATGACAGGTGGGGCTAAGTATTAATAGTGTAGTATGTAACTATTGTATGAATGAGCTATTAGATTGGCTATAGATGAATTGGAGCTAGTAGTTGGCTATTGAACTTGCTCTTAGCTAGAGGTAATTTTAGCTAGTACTCCTACTGTTTTCTGAACACGGCACACAAACACGTATACACACGCAATCATTCGTATGAGCACGTGCACGCACATCTTATCCTGACGAGCATCTATAAACCAACATATCTAGTGGTGATATAGAAAATTGTTTCATTGGTATCATAATGTGTCTATCATCATCATAGTATGTTAATTATACTTAGATCATAGTGTTATTATATATGAATAAATAATTTAATCGTAAGTTTGGTCAAAAGTCATCAACGTTGCCTGACACCGGCAATAACACTGTAGATCCGCCTCTCAACATATTTTGAGCCTGACAAAGTCATCACGGATACATCATTTTGACAAATATATCACATATATACCACTGAGAGAATAATTAGTTTTAAATACGAGTATATGTGCTGAGTCATATTCAACCATGAGTTGGTAGATTGTACACCAAAAGAAATCTAACCAAATGAGGCTGCGTTCGTTTCCAACTCCTCCTCGTTTTCCGCGCGTACGTTTTTCAAACTGCTAAACGGTGTGTTTTTTAAAAAAGTTTCTATACAAAAGTTGCTTAAAAATCATATTAATCTATTTTTAAAAAATTAACAAATATTTAATTAATCATGTGCTAATGACTCCCGAAACGCAGCCTGTGCTACCGTTTGATCAAATTATTGTGAACTTATTTCCTCAATTTTTAATGCAAAAAAATCTTAGATACTACGTACCGAGAAAATCTAAGCCACGCTAAACTCAACCATCCAAGGCCACTACATTATTATTATTTTTTTTTGAGAGGAGACCAAATATATCACCAATTGGGTGGAGTACATAATTGGAGCATGCATTTCTTTCCCTTAAAATATGACAGTGAAGCTCACGTGGTAGTACAGCATAGTAGAAAAAACCGAAGCGCTGAAAGCGACGTGGCGCCGAACAGCCGGGCCCACGTAGGCCTCCAGAATGGCATCGCCCCCCACGTGCCGCCCGTGAACCGTTGTCTTCCCAATTTCCCATATCGGGCAAGCAGTGGTAGTTCCTATACAGCCTTATCATCGATTGGCTTAAAAGCATATTTGACACACCACCAGCTTCAGCTTCATCTCTCCTGAAAGCTAGCCAAACAGCATCGGTTCCGTATAAAATGGAAGTGAAGTTGAGCAGAGCGCTCTCACGAAATGAACTGGAGAGGTGGGGTACGGTTGGGTTTAGACAGCTCCACTACTCCACTACAGACTCAACTCCTCAAGCTAAATTTAGGAGTTGGAGTTTTACCAAACATGCTCTTAATAAATCAAAAGCAAACACCAAAATTTAAATTTGTGAATTTAATTTTAAAGTTGATTTTATAAAATTTTCAGCGCAATTTTTTTAGCGTTGGATTTTGACTCGGTATGAACAAAATATATAAAGTTTTATATAAAAATTAATTTTTATTCTCTTATAAGCCGTTTTGGCAATTTTTGAAATATGAACAACCGATGAGATCTATAATTATTTTAAGCGTGTTACGCTTCAATATATTTATTTTGCTACAAAGAATTTGTAATATACTCCCTCCGTCCAAAAAAAAAGACAAACCCTGGTTTCCGTGCCCAACATTTGACCGTCCATCTTATTTGAAAAAAAAATATGAAAAAAATTAAAAAGACAAGTCACGCATAGAATATTAATCATGTTTTACATCTAACAACAATGAAAGTACGAATTATAAAAAAATTTCATATAAGACGGACAGTCAAAGTTGACACGGAAACCATGTTGTCTTTTTTTTTTTTTTTTGCGCAGAGGAGTCCTCCATAAGACACGTTCTTTTCTCACCTAGACATGTGGCTTACCCACATGCAAGCCAACAGTGCCGGGAATAACGCAGCGCCTGCAGGACGCATCCACCTGCGCTATCGCGCGCACTGTACTGGGGTCCAATGCTTGAGGTTGAGGCTACTCAAAAACTATCTATCTCTTCTTTGACTTTCGCTTAACGTCGTATTAGTTCGAAAATTTTTCAAAACTTTAACTTTTTCTCGCACAGAACTTTCCAACACACATTTAACTTCTAATTTTTTCACATCGTTTCAATTTCAACCAAACTTTCAATTTTAGCGTGAACTAAATACAGCCTAAATTTGTTTATCAGCCAATTTTAAACTTTTAATGTTAAATTTTAAGCTGATTTTAGAGGATTTTTCATCAAAATTATTTTTCAGTCTTTGTTTTTAGATAGTCAAGAACACTATATAATTTTATTTAGAAATTACTTTTCATTCACAATATGCACAATAAGCCAAATGATGGGGCCGGAGCTTGTGTCCGTTCCAAAATATAACAACTAATTATGAATCTATTAGTAAAAAAAAAAATCATTGATAGACCGTTGTGGATGTAAATTATCTAGATTTTAATAATAGACGTTGACTAATTTAGTAATAGATTATTATATTATATGGAACAAGATTTTCTATCATACAGTGGGTAATTAACATTGAGACATAAAATATATGTTGTTTTATTGGTATTGACATCATGACATATAGCTCTATTTTACTATAATTGTCTCGACATTCTGCCATTACGGCAGATGCTCAAAAGTCTATGCAGCTACTAATGTGTGTATATTTATTATTTTTACACATAAATAAAGCTATGGGCGTTCCGTATACAAAGCATAAAACCTCTTATGCTCACTGTGGAAGAGAAGGCGAAATGCCACTCTACGGCTCCCAAAGTGAATTTTTTTAAGACAAGTACAAAGGTAGAGACGGTATGGTTTCTACTTAATTAGAGACTATCAGTTACAATAGTTAAGAAATACGGTCTCTAATATTAATGTACCAAAATACTTTCTTACTAGTCATATTTCTTTTAACTCAAGTGCAACGAAAAATTTCTAATAAATGCTAAGAGTCGACTCTACCATGTCATGCGTAGCAACCATCTTTCTCTTTCCCTTCCTCTCTCTTCCACGTCACCCAATATGCTTGCATACAATAAAAAAGAAACCGTTAATAAAGACCATGTACATGCCTATGTTTCTTTTTCTCGATTTATCTTAGATTAACCTAACTTGGGTTGTAGTAAATACTAGTAACCTAACCTGATTGTGAGATACTGAATGTATACTCCTACACTGCAGGGACCATATATATACTAGTAGAGAAACCATCTTTGTCGGTCGACCCAAATCCACAATAGTCCCGGTTCCATTAAAAATCTTTAGTCCGGTTTAAGAGAAAGATCTTTAGTCCCGGTTGTTGTTACCAACCGGGACTAAAAATCATCTTTAGTCCCGTTGGTAACTCAACCGGGACTAAAGTTCATCTTTAGTCCCGGTTGATTCCATGTTAGACCGTATCAGGGTACTAGGATCTTTAGTCCCGGTTAGTAACAATTTTAGTCCCGGTTGGTGTACTAACCGGGAATAAAAATAAAAAAACACACTATATATCCCTATTACCGATCATCTTTTCCCGTGCACACAACAAAGTCCTCCCTCCTCCTTCTATCTCTTTGTCCTCTCCAACTTCTTATCTCTTCCTTATCTCTAACTCCTACCTTCTCTTTCTTTTTTTTCCGTTTCATTAGTCACAGCGAACCAGACGGTGGCGGCGAGGGGGCGCGGGGGCCGGAGCGGAGGCGCGGGGAGCCTCGCGGCGCGGTGGCGCGGAGGGCCGCGCAGAGGCGGCCTGCGCCGGCGCGGGGACCGCGCGGGCGGGGGCGAGGGCCGCTCGGCGCGCCGGGCGCGGCGGCCGGCCGTCGCGGAGGGCGGCGGCGCGTGGGCCGCTTGGTGCGGGGCCGTGCGCGGCGTGGGGCGCCGCGCGGCGGCGGCCGGCCGTCGCGGAGGGGAGCAGGTAAGTGGGTGCCCGCCCGCGGCTCTCTTTTTTTTTTTACAATTTATGATTTATCTTGTGATATATTTGATTTGTGTGTGATGGGGATCTGTGATGTATTTTTTAGAACTTGTGATGTATTTTTTTAAAAGTTTGTGATGTATTTGGAGATGATCTATTTGAGGATTTAGAGATGTTCTGTGATATGTGAGAATTTGGATTTCGGATTTCTTGGCATGATTAGAGGATGGTGTGAAATCAATATTTAATACTAAAACAATGAAAAAGAGAAAAAAAAAGAAAAAAAATTAAAGATGCTCCCATCTTTAGTCCCGGTTGTTATTACCAACCGGGACTAAAGATCGATTTTTAGTCCCGATTATTTGAACCGGGACTAAAGATAGCGATCTTTAGTCCTGGATTCGTAGTCCCGGTTGAAAAACCGGGACTACAGGGGGTTACGAACCGGGACTAGAAAGCATTCCTCCACCGGTACAGTGTTCATCACATGTTGGAGGGTCAGCATTAAGCGCTAAAACACAACCTCGTTTCAATGGCAGTGTATGGTACAGATCGCTAATTAATATCGATCAGTCGCCCATCGCGAACGTACGGGTGCATGCATAGACATATTATGTAGGGCACTTATTAATCAATGACTGCTTAACTAGCTAAGCATAGATCTGCTGGTGAGCAGACATCAGCGGCAGATGACCTACGTTCTTGGTAGATCTTTAATTAATTATTGTAGCCTCGATCTGTCGAGTAAAATTAATCATACATCTTCGGCCTATGTAGATAGAGATTACAGGTCCAAATTCACTATAAAATATATTATTCGGCCCTAGGTTCTTATATTTTGGATGGAGAGAGTAAAATAATACTTTATTAATATCAATATGAATATGAAAAATGCTAGAATGACTTACATTGTGAAACGGATGGAGCAGCTAGTAGTTGAATTAAAAGCTAAGACAAATCATATATGTACATTCAAGCAACTATTCGCGAAAAGAAAATTTCTGAGCAATCACATCGGACGTTTGGCCGAATATCGGAAAGGGTTTCGGACATAAATGAAAAAACTAATTTCATAACTCGCCTAAAAACCGCGAGCAAATTTATTAAGCCTAATTAATCCATCATTAGCACATGTGGGTTACTGTAGCACCTATGGCTAATCATTGACTAATTAGGCTCAAAAGATTCGTCTTGCGATTTCCATGCAAACTGTGCAATTAGTTTTTTCATTTTATCTATAATTAATACTCCATACATGTGTCCAAAGATTTGATGTGACGTTTTTGGGAAAAAAAATCTGGGAACTAAACATGGCCTAATTTTAAAACTCGGGATGACGACAAATCTAGATGGTTTTCTTCCAAATTCTTGCACGATATCTGAAGAATTCCAAGGGAAGGAATAGTTATCAAAGAGTTCTTGCAAGAAAATCAAAATGTACCCCACTATGCACAGTGAATCCTATTGTACTATTGCTTGACTTCAACTTCTCCAGCACACTATTTTCCTTTTTTCCACAGTGCTGTACACTACACTACACAGTGCACCCAACTCAGACTGGAAACTTTTTGGGCTGACAAGAGGGATGGAGAAAAAAAAGAGAGAAATAACAAAAGTAGGAAAAGAAAGCTATAGTAGCTTGCATTGCATGAACACACAAAAGATAGATAGGTGGATATATGCATTGAATTCGCACAAACGCGTGAGAGCAATATATGCATATGTGCAGTTCGTAGGTCCCCCAGACAAATGGCCATGCATGCATGCATGCTTGTTTGTTCAAAGATGATCTTCCAATCGTGCGTTTGAATTTTAAAGTTGATTTTCGTTGTAGTTTTCTCTCTTCATTAGAAAATGTTAAGTATATTTTATTTTCTAGTTTTTCGAAAGGATACGGGCATATTTATAGTTTTTATATATCAAAACTTAAATGAAGATATGGTCTTTTCATTAAATTATTGATTGAAATCTAAGCAATATCTTAATACTCATTGGATACATGCGTACATAGTTCTTGATCTCTATTACATGAACAATGAGTTATTTTTTCTTAGTCTTGGCGGTAAAGAACTTATGCTTAGACTTTTGGATGGAAAAGATATTTTTTAATATTGGTTTTTAAATCGCTAAGAATATATTTTCTCTGTTAAAAAAAACCAAATAACATGTATATATAAGTTCTCTCTCTTTTTTTTTCTAATAAGTTAGCCAAGAGGCTTATAATCAGTATTAGGCTAACTGATGAGGGCTTATTGCCTGCTATCCATTGCATTGCATTATGCGCAGGGGCGGATCTACCCATTAGGTATAACAGATTAGTCCGTCTCTTTACAACACGCTACAAACAATAATCAAGGCAGTTATGCGATTAAACAATAAATACGATATGCGTTGTGTTCGATTGCTCTTAACGAGTGAACATCTCGTCCCATCTATATATTTTAAAGCTGCATTCGTCACTAATCATGCGGATGCATTTTCTATTAGTTACCCCTCCCTCTCATTCATCAATATGATGCATATGTCCACCAAACCTAGAGAAATCGGCTAGCCGCACGCACAAAAACAGGGGACCCCTACCCATTGAAAATGATGATGAGGATTCTAAGCTAAGGTCCCAACAAACAAACTCCTTCTGAGAGCCTTTTCCCAAAAATGCACAGTAAAAAAACTACCAAATGGTTTAACTCCACGTGCACACGTCTTTTCTCACGTCTTAGCAATCGAATCGAGTGTTGTTGTAAAAGGAGTCCATGAGTACGTGTTGGTGAAAAGACGTCAATATATGCGTGTGCGAGTAGGGGAGAAAAAGAAGCTAGCCATAGCGTTGCTGGCCGGACATGGTGGTGCACGCCATGGCACGTCACCGTCCTCTTCACTTCAGCTCCAAGTCAGCGCACCAGAATTTAATCATATTAGAATTAAGAGTTAATTGGATCTATATCATTATAAATTTATCAATTCGAAAACAAAAATGCTACACCTATTCACGATATCGGTGCGTGCCATTGAAAAATTGTAAAATTCAAACTGTGTCACTCCATAACGATATGATTTTCTGTCAACACCTCTGTCAGCTCCAACTCTTATCAACACCTCTATTTTCAAGCAAATCTATGGTGGTGCTCAAGCTCGTGGACGGCGCAACAACAGCGATGCAAATCTGGCGACGTCAGCGGGCTCAGCACCAGGCGAAGGGCGGTGAGGCTAGATGTGAGCACCGTTCACGGCCTCTAGATCTAACGGACCCGACCCAACGCTGATGGTTGACCTGGAGGGGATTGTCAGTCACGACTTTTAGAAGCAATGGGTTGCGTAGGCGAGGTGGCTGCTGGTGGAGCACCGCTACGCTGCAGCCAAGGATGCTATGGTAGAGACGAGGTTGGGGATGGAGACCCACACGCCACCTCGTTTTCTCCACCATGACCTCCAGAGACGTCTTCCCTGCGATGGAGCCTACAAACTACGGTTGATGACGCTATGGTGGAGACGAGGTCGAGGACAGAGACTTGCACCGCCTCATCTTCTCCCCCCACCGCCGCAGCCGACGACGCCATGCCGAGTGCTGGAGCTCGCTCCCTATGTGCTATCGTCCACGAGCTCAAGTGATGCTAGAGAATTGCCTGAGTTGAAGAACAAAGGGAGTCATTAGCCGAGTTGAAGCTAAAGGAGGTATTGACAGAAATCGTGACAAAGTGGCATGGTTCAGATTTTGTAAAAATTCCAGTGGCACGTACCCGATATTGCGAACAGCAGTGACCTTTTTTCAAATCGACAAAATTGCCTATAAACATAAAAATAAAAAAACCTCATCATAAAACATGAAGAAAAAACAGATTTCCCTATAAAACATGAAAATTTTAAAAGAAAAAAAAGATTTCCTAGCTAGGATTGATCTGATTAATTATCACCTATTCGAGGTGGACTAAATTCGACGAGGAGTCATAACCGGACGGACAGCCACACAAGCCAATAATATCACACTGTATATCCACGTATCACCAGTAACGTGGCAGTCAGCCCAGCAGCAATCAATCTCTCTCCCCTCAAATGAATAAATGAAACAGGGTCACTCTCTCTGACAGCGACTTTGGTTTGAAAAGAATCGCATGGAAACACAAGGCCGAGAATCTCCCACCAGAAGTTAAACCCAAATCAAACAATAGTCAGCTAATCCTTCATCTAGCGAGGCCGTACCGATCTCCTGTAAGATAAACCAGCTATAAACATATTTTCAAAAAATAAAAGAAGAGATATAAGAAGAGCGGGCTACAGATTTATAGCCAGCTGCAGCTCGGACTTCAAAACACATATGTATATGATAGGTAGGACCAGATATTGATTATGTAGTATATGTTTATAGGTAACTATTGTATGAATTGGCTATTAAGTTGACTATAGATGATTTGGAACCGGCAGTTGACTATACTATTAAACTTGCTCTTATAGAGACGAATCAAAAAACAAAGAAAAGAACACCATCTGGGCTAGTAGTAGGAGGAGGAATCCGGGGATCACGCGGCACCAGTAGTAGTGGTGTACCACGCTGCACTGCACCCCCTCACACCACTCGGGCTCGGGCGTGCGGCGATTCTCACGTACACCACCGGTGATTCTCGCGTACGCCTGGGCGCGCGGCTGGGGTGGTCTCGGTTCCACGTGAGGGGGCGAGCGAAATCCCGTCCCGTCATAGTCAGTCTCTCCCACGCTTGGCGGCAGCGCGCGCGGACCACCACCACCACCACCACCATCCGCTGGGGTCGCCAACTCGCGACCGCGACGGCGCGGGGCGAGACGATTAGAGCAAGTTTGTTTAATAGTACAGTCCACTGCTATCTCCAATTCATCTATAGCCATAATTCATATAATGGAACAGTTACTTACTATACTATTAATATACTATTAATATATGCTCTTACATACACAATGCATTATGAAGTCCGTTCTACAGCTGACTACATACTGTAACCCGTTAGCTGCTCTTCTATTTCATTTTTATCTCATTAAGATATATTTATAGCTCGCTAATGCTCTTATTCACCTCATCAACCAGGAGCGTGAGCGTGCGCGGGGGGCGCCACTCGTTTTTCCCACACGTTTCGCCGGTGGTCCAAACCGCGTTGAGTGTTCTGTTCCCCCTCCTCATCCTCGTTCACTTCTTTTTTCCTCTTTCTTTTTTTCTCTCCTTTCCTAATCAGCACCTCAGAAAAACTGTTTTTTATTATTTCTTCTTTTTTTTCTTTCTTTTTAAGACTGGACCGGCGTATTTTCCTAATCCTATGAGCACCTCCGAAAAACTGTACCGGTATATTTGAGATGGACGAAGTCAACATGTGAGGCGTACGTCACCTGCTATTGAAAAATTAATTAGCCGTAAATATTTACGAACATTTGTATCAAATCTAATATTTAAACATTTTACCGTAAGAAATCTAACCAGTTGAGCAGTTGAGCTAGGTTTAATTTGTTTTTTTTCCTTTTTCTTTTTCTTAGTGATTAGCATCCATATCCATCCATGCATTGGAATATCCGATCCATCCATCCATCCATAGTTTACATGGGAGGGTGCGTGCCTGCCTGTATTTCGCTGTTGTTAAAGGTGGAGAACTGGAGATGACTTGACTAGTACTACGTACTTGGCTACGTTCAAAGCTAAATTTCTCGTGTTGGAATTGCCTTGTTTAATTAAGAGAAAAGTTGGAGAACTCCGTGTAGATAATCCCTATCATAACATAATTGGACAGCCTCGGTGACGTATTATTATAATGTTAAGAGTAAAATTTTCAAGATAAATATAAATGCATGGTTTTTATACTTCCCAATCTTGATAGTTTAAACAAAATATCGATGTCCAAAGTTCTGACCTTATTATATACAAAACAAAGTCCTTTGCATGAGGACTCCGTTACCGAAGAATGTTCAGAATTTAATTAATTATAAACAGCCCCGATGCTGAACACGTTCTAAAAAGTCCTTATGATGGCGCCCATGATGCTGACAGTATTATTTATAATTAATTAGTTGCACAAAAACAACGATTATATTATAATAACGAGCAACACAGTTCACTACGAGTAGTACACTAAACCTAAGCTGGCGTGAAGAAGGGTTTAATTAGACCAGAGCAAAAGCTGACTATACTGCAAATCAGTGGCTGGTAATGAGAGCATGATGCAGTCAAAGATTTCGCTACCAAGAAATCTTGTACCAAATCTACGAGCTGCAACTGCAAAAGAGGGATGGCGTCATTCGCTCTGCATATTATAATTAAATAAGATTAAAGCGTGCTAAACTCGCCGGAAAAAAGAACCTTAAACAAGTGTCAACTGGTGGAATAATTGCAGCCTTGCAAAGGTTAACGTGAGAGTCAAGGTGGATTAGGCTCGTTAATTTAGTGAGATTAGGCGGCAGCTTTAGAACGTCGTGGCTGAGTTGGTCAGGAAGGAATATCAAATATGTGTTTATTGTACTCACTCCAGTAGTTGTTTTAGTCACTGATATGGTCTCCAAAATGTATCATTATCCACTATTTTGTATCATATATAGAAACTTTTGAAAAACTCAATGAAATAATAATGTTATGATAGTAATGAACACAAACTTGTATATACAGAGTTCCATTGTTTGTTCTTCAACTTATTAGCGGCAACCTAAATATATATTTTATACTAAGTTGATTTTAAATTTTTATCATCGTAGTTTATTTCTTCAGCATTGGCCTTTTGTTGCTAAGAATACTTTTTACTCACAAAAATGTTACAGCTTAAATGATGACAGTGTATTTCTATATATGCGTCTAATCCAAATATTTAATACAGATATTGGTGCTGAAAGAAACACGGCCTTTAACAATGTGTTTTTACTAAAGTCTAAAGCTGGTAGCTACTACTAGTTGAGATTAATTTACCGGAAATAATGTGAACTTGCCGTGCATGTTGTATGGTGGGGTAAAGAAAGGAAAGGCGAAAGCGAAGCGAAGGTGATGAGCTGCCGTGCCGGTGATAAGGGACAGCTTTGGTTTGGTTTGGTTTGGTTTGGTTTGGATTTGATGCGCGTGCGTCCTTTCATGCACATGCAGATCAGCAGCAGATGCGTCCATCGAGATGTGTACGCGATTGCATATCATTGCGTGACATTTTGCCTCTTCTCCCGTAATAGTTAGTAATTAATTTAGCCATGATGCTTTAGCCTCACGAGGCAAATATGAAATTCTAGTGTTTACCTCACACATGGGCCTTGGGCTGGGCGCCTGGGCCATGGGCCATATATAGTAAAACCAGAGAACCCATTGCTGAAATTTTCTGGCTTGGTCGAACCGGATGATTAGACAGATTATAAGCAGAAAAAGATTGATCATGTAGGTGAATTAAGATTACAAGCTAACAAGTAGCTTAGAAGAAGTTATTTGAGCAATGTTGATATAGAAAATTCTTAGAGAAATCATACTATTGAAAGTGTAGCACGAATAATCCACACCTTTGTTAGCTGTTTAGAACACGCCTACACTACAAACCCACATCTGAAAAAAAAAAAAAAAACACTGTAATCCTGTATAAACTGAAAAAAAAAAAACAGCCAGTGAGTTTACACCAGCACATGACTACATGAGCAGAGTCTGGAAACTATCAATCTTGAAACAACACAGAATACTCCAACAAAATACATGCATATATATGTCAGACCAGAACTACTAGTATATTGATTTGGCAGAAGCTGCCATATTAAGAATCACAACAGCAAACATGAAACCCAAGAGATGTTTCCATGTATTGTTTTTGTACAGATAGCCCACTCATCGCACAAGTTACAGAAGAATGTAGGCCTAGGCCTGACGAACTGTTGGCCTCTTCTATGGTATGGTTTGTCATTTGGCAATTGCCAAGCAATTACATGTATCACATATCAGGTATCCAGCCTTCAATAGCCCTGTGTCAAATTACAGCCATGTAACAGAGCATTCGGATATCTGTTTTACACAATGGAAGTTAGGAGCTGCGAAATAATTGCCCGCAGTATTCACGGTTCATGAGGATGCAGATGTGAACGGCTCACTGGTCTCAAGAAGCTCGTCCAACAGACCAGTGAACACAACCGAATCAGTCTCTTTGGGCTTGAAGGTGAGCCGAGCAGAAGGGACTAGGTCTTCATCCCGCAGTGTGCGTGCCCGTTCCCCTGGTTTTGGAAAAGGAGGTATGACGCGTGTCCTAGGACCAGCTGGACAGATAAGATCGAATTCCAAACTTGGCTGCTTCAAAGAAGATGCGACAAACTACATCACGAAAATAACAAATTAGCCAAGTGCCACAAAACCAGTAAATGGCATGGATACCACTTTAGCACTGTGGAGAGAAAAAAAATGAGTAGCACAGGTTACAACATAACATAAAGCACAGGAACAAATAAAGAATGGCCATATGCAAAGTGCACAATGGAAATTGATAAACATGTATAATGAGGCTATCCATTCAGTATATCGTGCAGTCCCTTCTATTAGTTGGAGTGCAAAAATCACTGAAGGTTACTCATATCAACCCTGAAGCTGTACTCCTAATAAGGATTAAGAAGTACTACAGTGCTGAGCGTCATGCATCACGAGCATTCACACAAGGAAAGACCTGTTGTTTCTATGCCAAGACATGCACTGACAAATACACACCAAGATCCATCCAATGGCATGTGAATCCACTGTCAATCACATGACTTGGAGGCTAGCCAGTGGATACTATTAGGTGATGTTCAATTGGCACCCATGCATTCTGTTCATTTTCGCAGCAGCATTAAGGACATCTATAGCACTGGGGCTTGTGGAGCAGTGGAAGCAATAAGGTCAGTGAACTTATCTTAGCCATTTATCTGTACTCTGATAGGATGGGCTCAATTGTCAGAAAAAAGAAAATCTAGAGATCTTGAGTGAATAGATTATGTAGTTTCAGGGTTAAAGCCAGGACACCATCTAACTTCATAACTCACTACCCACTATTTTCTACCAGGGAAAAACACTTTGAGACAAGTCAACACTTAATCCTGTATTTTGTGATGTGTACTCTTGGGGATAAGAGCAATATTGTGATCCAAGATGAAGAGACAACAAATTCTATGTATCTACTGGATATCCCCTCTCATCTCAAACAAGTGATACTTTTAGACTTATCATGAATTGTTTTCATTGGTAAGCCAGTTTTACAAATGCTACCAGGTTACTCTTTAATCGATCATGGCAATTGCATAAGTATATGCTAAGAGTGTATGTGCCAAGATATGCTTCAATGATACCAAGATTAGCTATGAATATATGCTGAATTGACAGGGTAAAAAATGGTACTAAGCAAACCAAAATGAGAAACATGTCAAACATAAGGCAAGGGAGTTAAAATACCTCATATAGTGAACTAATGGGCTCCGCGGGAAGGAACACACCCTGCAGAATTACTCCATCCGGAAACTGAATTCGAATCAGAGCTTGTTTATACTTCTGTCGGGCAGCCAGTGCCTGCTTCTCCTTATATGACTTTGGAATCAGCAACCGAGATTGTTCTAGCCTCTCCCTCCTCATCTTTGCCTCATTCCTGATCTCGTCATTACTAAGGCTATAGAAAGAATCTGGTAGATCATTTTCTGCAACAGAACTTGCAGCAACAGAGAAGAACACCCGAATCTGTGGTTGTAATAGCATTTCAATAAGCCACCGTTCCACGAAAATAGATAGAAAGAATAGAAGGCATCAATGCGCAGATAGTCTTAATATGCTTAAAACTTGAGGTATGCTGGGTACTATTTATTTACTCTTAACACACGATGGCACTACCAAGCAAGCGATCTTACATTAATTACTAGGATAAGGGACCTTAGATGAACTTATTCTGTAGGGAAAAGAGGTGGGGAAGGGAGAAGGGAGAGGACTTCGGCCCAAATAAATGTTTTCTGAATTTTAGAAGGGCTTTAGACAATTTGGTTTGGATAGAATTTGAATTTGGAGGAAATTCACAAAAGAAAGATTTTCCAAAAGACATATTATCTAGTTTATTTGAGTGCAATATTTTGAGAGAAAGAATACATTGGATTAAATGTTAAAGCACTCAAATAGGAGGGGAAATAAATAATATGGTTCCTCACAAAATATATTTTTGGGAATATGGAAGGAAAATAGTTAGAGGCAAAAAAAAAAGGATTTGAATCCTTAAATTGGTAGTATGAATATTTGGGGAATTATTTGTGGCTAATAGGGAATTTAGATTTTGGATGAGAAGGATGAATTGAAATCTATTTTCTTAGCACTAGAGCAATCATTCCAAAATTTGTAATAATATTATTCTTGTGCCGGGGAGGTAGAAGCCATAGGGATTAAATTGGAGGCTCGATCGAAATAGGAATTTGACTATTGGAATATCTACAGAAGGATTGGTAACATGTCTGGATAGAGAAGAATTAGAGATAGGACTAGATCAAAGGTTTGGTCAAGGATTAATTCCAATGAAATCAGAATCATGGTTGTTGGTATTTCTTAACGACATTATTAGAAATATAATTCCCAGCAATAGCGTAGAAACACTCTTGGTATATTATGGTTACAGACTTCATCTGCAAGCGCACGGATATAACATTGTAGCATTTCACCCGAGAGTATTCCAAGGGTATCGTATTTATTTAATCCTGCGGGAAGATTATAACAGAGAGAACTATACTAATAATTTATATATTACTTATAATAATCAAAGTCTAAGCAGGGGTTAAGATTATAAATAGGGTAGAATGACACACAGCAAGAGAATTATATACTCTCATAATAAATTATCTAAGCTAAGTGGGAAGAGAATAGAAAGAATCTATTCTTATACTTCTGATATACATGCATATTATACACACATCCAAGTTATATGATTACTTAGCTTAATACTCGCTTTCCAATACCGTCCTGGTGCTTCGAGAAGCCACCCCTGATTGCCGAGTTTCTTACAACAATCCGTCATGACCATCCAACCGGGGCTAAATACGAAGGAGTACCCTCCCCAGGAAAGTAACTTAGATTCCTATTTGCAATATCAGATTGCTTTTATCTTGTTCTTGCTTGTTTCTTCGATTTGCTTGCAGGAATAAGGTTGATCTGCACCGGCGAGATCAACAACCCACGGAGAGGTGTATCGATCGCAAAGGCGCAACACAACGTCTTGTACGGTTGTAGTCGGATCGTCAACGTTTCTCCCAAATCGTAGTTATCACAACTCACCGAAAGATCGGGCCAACAACAGCCTTGAGTGTCGAGAGGAACTCAGGGTACATCATGGAGGGAGTGAGGGGTTTATATAGGCTGGTAATGACGGTTGGAAAGGTCGGTAATGCCCTCCAACCATCATTGGGGATCAATCCTAGCCGTCCAGCTAAACCCTACTACCATCGGTGCTACGGCTGGTTCGGCTGAACCCTGTGCTGGCCCAGTTCTTGGCAGGTGGCCTCCCCGTTTGCTCCTCTCCGCAGACTTGTGAATTTTGGGCTTGTTGGATCTTGTGAATTTGGTGTTCTCAGCCCATTTGTCCATAAGTCTGTTTCTTGACAGCGTCTGAATGATTGATCGTATGTTTTGCTGTCATTTCTCCTTCATTTATGATCATTCTCTGCAAAAGGTTAGAAAACCTAGTGCTAGTGGAATATATTTTATTTTGACATGAAATATGCATTGCAAGCATAACTAGTTCTCCTTTATTTTAATAATACTGACGGGCGAAATTCATCGCTAACGACCGTC
Source organism: Oryza longistaminata (assembly GCA_009805545.1). NCBI lineage: Eukaryota > Viridiplantae > Streptophyta > Magnoliopsida > Poales > Poaceae > Oryza > Oryza longistaminata. The sequence continues at coordinate 15,700,803 of CM020178.1, forward strand.
AACAAAACCCCCCAAGCTTGAACCTTTGCTCGTCCCGAGTAAAGGACTCACAAAAAAAAACTTGGTAGCTGATCAGGAGTTGCTACTATGCTGTATATCTCAAAAGTACAGGTGCAAGAAGGTATGTGTACTCTCTCTCAAATCAAATAAATTTGGCACGGTGGCTTACCCTTACCCCTTATTCCCAGGAGACACTGTCCTTCCTTGTCTTGAGTGGTTGAGAGACAGAACACCAACAACAACTTGAATATCTTGTGGTACCTCCTCAACCTGCCTACGCAACTCTTTCAAAATAACCATCGCTCTTTCATATGTGACCTTCGACTTGCACGCTGCCCTCATCACTCCAAATGCTTCAATCATCATCATGTTTGTTCTGTAATTTTCATGCACCCCATCCGGTCCTGCAGTCTCACGATCACGCCTGTCACTATTTGCTTTCATGGTATACCTCTTTAGGATATACACAACAGGGATCTTCTCCAGTTGGATGTGTACGAATGCCCTAATCAGGTGTGTGCAAAACATTCCTACAACACAATAAGAAAAAAACAAAAACAATTTTTATTTTGCAATCAACATGTGTGAGCTACTCCCTCCATTCCAAAATATAAGGCACAACCACCCTTAACCCAAAGACCAAGAAATAATTATTATCATCTCGTAGTTTGGATCATCCTAATAAATATAATATATGCATCCAATAGGATTAGATAACATGAGAGTGGAGAATTTAAAAAAGTAATAATTAAATACGTATATCAATGAATAAAAGGAAAAGAAGTTCCGGTCGGTTATTTTTTCATGTTAACAAGTCTAGATTAAAAGAGTGAGAAATAGGCCTAAAATCATTAACACATTCTAGATTAACCTTGGGCTATAATTGGCCAACAATTTTTAATAAAACAACCATTAAAGCCATCTGGGCCTGGAGCTTTGTCAATCGGAAGTCTTTTAACAAGGTCATCCATTTCAAGAGTGAAAAAATGATCTACCATGCTATCAGTCACTCTTATACGTATACAATGAATAAAGGGAAAATTAACATTTCTTATACGTATATCAATAATAAATAATGTAGTTGTACTAGACTAGGAGAATTAACATGAATGCGGAGATTATACACCAAAAGTGAAGGAGAAATGAAGCCAGCATGCAAAGAAACACACCACCAATGAATCACGTGTGAGCACACGGATTGATGGGACCACAAATTAGGCCAAATGTTGATGGTCCTTAAATCATAATATTTGACCGTCAATACCTGCATATAATGAAATAAAATATGGTATTCAACTTAGTGGTAGGGATTATTACTACCCAATTCCACTAGTGTTGGTGAAATATGTGTATGCGGGTATTTTAATGAGAAAACGCACCCGTCATGCAAGGAAACACACCTCCGGCCAATCAGACGCAAGTACACGGATTGAAGGGCCCATAAGTCAGGTGAAACCGCCATGGAATGGGTCATAACTGTCATAACCGCCATCAGGGCCCACCAGTCAGTCTCCTGGCCAAAGGAAAGGCCAGGAGGTGGGGCCCAAAGTTCAGCCGAACCACCACCGGCGCCTTTGATCCAGGCCTTCCACGTGTGCGTTCCTGATGACTTCTCAATGACGGTTGGAGGGCAGTTTGGACATTTCCCATAGCCATAACTGTCATATGGAGCTTATAGAAGGAGGTCTCCATCCACACTTGAACACACACAACTTTGAGCTGAATTACAAGAGGCTCTATTGTATCTTTTGAACATTAGAAAATAGGTAGAGAGTGAGGGGAAGCTTTGGAGGACTGCCCGAAAGTTTGGCGCTCCATCCGACTTCTATCCTCAACGAGTGTAGCTTTCTAGGGGGAATTCTAGAGGAGTACCAGAGTTGTCGGTACACTCTGCTCCGGGTTCGGAGAAACTTCTTCTATAAAGTAAGCATTCGGGATCCTTTCGTATATTATTTAATTACTTAGTCTAAGTAAGATAGATTTCCATCTTTGCAGGCTCATTATTTAGTATTCGTACTAAATGCTCTTGTACTAGGATTCTGGATAAAGAATATTCTGGATAAAGAAGGAAGTTCCTATGCAAGTATTAGAGTACTAATTAATAAGTTAGACGTGGTGTCTAGGTTAGAGATTACCCTTGTTTGTTGTGTATCCCACGGATTTGTTAGAGGTAGACGGCAAGTGGTGATAGCCCTGAATCCCATCCTAGTAATGCTCCACGTTCAGGTACATCATAGAGCTATAGCCGAAACCACGCTGGAAGATCAGCAGGGGTCAGTGCCCGAAGCAACAGATTGGAAATTACCTTTACTTAGCTTAGATAATTAAAACACATGGAAAGTCCTCTCTAGCCTAGCTAGCTTACCAAGAGTTGTTGTCCTTGGATAGTCTTAGCCTTAGGTAGATTACACACGTTCCTTGAGTTCGATATCCTTTTGGGGTCACCCGAAGGTGAAGTGCTACAGCGGTATTCCGTGCGCTTGCGGATTTATCTGTGGTCGTAAGAAATTCAAACACCAAACCAACCTAAAGTGGGACCAAACCGCCGTTCACCATCTTAGGGGCCCACAAGTTAGCCCCTGGTGAAAGGCGGTGGAGAGAGGTGGGGCCAGGGGTTTGGCCGAACCTCCATAGGTGCCACTCATCTCCACCTTCCATGTCGTGATCCCTGGTTGGCTCCTGATGGCGGTTGTGGGAGTTACTGACTTCAATAACCGTCATAAGCCACCTATAAAATAGATCTCACTACCTCACTTACAACACACACATCAAGTAGAAATAAAGCTTAGAAGCTTCAGTTCTATAGTTTTCTCGGAGTTTCGTGTATGTCACACCCCAATCCGGTACCGCCGTACAACGGTACCTGACAAGAGCGTGTCGTAGGAAAAACGGCGCGAACCGCTTCCTACGAAACCGCAATCACAGTACCAGTCCCAGGACATAGCGCTGGTACCCACGGTGACAAACATGAATCATTGCAATCCTTAAAATAAATAGAGGACTTATTTACCTTAACTTAGGTTGCAGCTCAGGACAGCCTGAGAATACAACCAAAGACACAGACGAGGAAACACCAGCAACATCAGTAGCAGCGGAACCAACGGTCTAACACCCAACTCCACAGGCGACGGCTGGGAACTAGGACGAAACCCTATTCATCACTTCACTTCATCTTCAACTTCACGGTGAAGGAACTATATTTATTTATATAGCGCAAGGGTGAGTACTTTCATACTCAGCAAGTCACGGGAATTTAGGTGTTTAATGCAAGCTTGGAAGAGAGGCAAGGTTGTTTTGCAAGTCCTTTGTTTTGAAATCATTTTGAAATCACTAAGTGATTTATTTCTTTCTAAGTTTGGGCCGAAAAGAGACTTGCGTCTCGATTCGACTTTAAGAGATGTTTTTCAACAGCTCATTTGGTAATGTACCGACCTCCCGGGTCAGATCATTACTTCTCGGCTCCCAGAGCCATTTCACTAGATTAAGCGGCTCCCAGAGCCTTTTCATTTTCTCGGACTCCCAGAGTCCAGCTGCCCAGCAGCACAACAATCCGCTTCCACTCGGGAAGCCTAGTCTATGATGCCCGTAGACATCCCGAATCACACAGATTCGTTTCTTGACCACTCAGGTCATCCATCTGCCACATAGGCTGATTCTGGTAACGATTCCCACACCACAACAACTTTTCACAAAGCACAGGCAAACAAATCTACGCTACAGGAACACCTCACATCCGCCCATGACCGTGGGCACGGCTGTTCGAACAGTTAGTTAACCTCTGCAGAGGGGGTACACTTTACCCACACGACATTACTAACCCGGATCACCTAGCCCGTGAGATCAGCCACGTCGGGAGACCCTAAGGCTTTCATGACAAGGCATTTCGAAAGCCGACACAAGGTTGCCATATGCCAACGAAAGGGGTCCCAGACCGACAACAGGTTAGGTCCCAGACCATACTGTGCCAGGAAGCCCGAGGGTTCTACCCGACACCACCCCGTTGAATCCACATGTCTCTTGGCATCAAGGCTTACTAAGCCAGAGGCGTCCCATTGCACCCGTGTGGTCGCACTTGTTATATGCCTTTGTCTAAGTAAGATATATTTCCATCTTTGCGGGTTCATTGTTTAGTATTCGTACTAAGTTCTCTAGTACTAGGACTCTGGATAAAGAAAGAAGTTCCTGCGCAAGCATTAGAGTAGTAATTAATAACTTAGACGTGGTGTCTAGGTTAGAGATTACCTTTGTTTGTTGTGTATCCCACGGATTTGTGGTGACAGCCCTAAATCCCGTCCAAGTAATCCTCCACGTTCGGATACATCATAGAGCTATAGCCGGAACCACGCTGGCAGACCAGCAGGGGTCGGTGCCCGAAGCAACAGATAGGGAATTACCTTGCTTAGCTTAGATAATTAAAAACACATAGAGAGTCCTCTCTAGCCTACCTATCATCAATTGTTGTCCATGGATAGTCTTAGCCTTAGGTAGATTACACACGTTCCCTAAGTTCGATATCCTTTTGGGGTCACCCGAAGGTGAAGTGCTACAGTGGTATTCCGTGCGCTTGCGGATTTATCTGTGGTCGTAAGAAATACCAACAATGATCTTCCCACGGGATTAAATAAATACGATACCCTTGGAATACTTTTGGGTGAAATGCTATAATGGTATATCCGTGCGCTTGCGGATAAACTCTGTAACCATAATATACCAGGAGTATTTCTGCGCCATTGCTGGGAGTTATATTTCTAGTAATGTCGTTAAGAAATACCTACAGAGTGTAGTCCCGCGAGAGCTCCTCCTTGTTCACTTCGGGGCGAACGGTGTTGTCCCTGACTCCGGCCTCATAGTCAGCCTCGGAAGTAGCACCCATGTCTTCCTCCTCCTCATTCGCCTGGCTAGTCGAAGCGCCTTTGGCGATCGCTTGACTTCTCTTCTTCGCGAATTTGCATCATCGTCGATGATGTCCGTCTTAACCGGGTTCACCCTAGAGGGAAGCTCGCTGGCGAGGACAAGGTTCGCCCTGTCGTCGGGCTGTCGCACCAAAAGCGACCCCTGTTCCTGAGGAATGAGAACCCCGATCATTCTCTTAGCTTTGTCCTCGGCCTTCTCTAGTGAACAGACAACAAAAAGAGAAAAAAAGTGAGAAGAAACTCACATGAATCCAGCTGGGGCGAAGAGGAAAAAAGAGGCAAAAAAGGAGTTATAAAAAAGGAAAAGGAAAACAAAAAAGAGGGGCGAATCACTTACATTTAGCGCCATTCGGAAGGACTAGCCGTGGCAAGCCAAAAACATGCTCGGTCACGTCTAAGGTCAACCCCGAATCCCGCGAGAGCGGGCAAATCCGGAGCATGCATAAGTTCTTTGACCAAGTCGCGACAGCTGACTCGAAGCATAATCTTCCGAAAAAAGCTAAAGTGTGCCTCCATGGTCCAGTCGACCGCCATGTTAGGCTTGTAGTCAGGACGAATCACACGCCGATGCGACCGGATCGGCTTTGCCCTATCTATCCAATCCTCATAGGGGATAGAGTGGTAAAACCACTTCTCTATCTAGTGACGGTCCCATTTCGGCATTCGAACACCATCTTTTTCGTCCCTACCGGACTGGTCACGGCCTTTGAATGGATGACGGCGGTGTACAAGGCGCCGAAAAGCCTGGTGGTGGTTGCGAATCCAGTTGTTCTGCACATCCTGTCGAAGACCACTATCCACACAAGTGTGGAAGGGCTCAACTATGGGAGCTCGAGCTAGAAGAGCCGAATGACGTTGTAGAGAGGAGGTCATAACAGGGGAAACGAAGCCCCACGTCAAAGAAGGTGCCAAAGACCTTTGTCTTCCCTTCGACCGGATGTGGAACAACCGCTTCGCTCGCAGGAAATGCTTGCCCTTCAGCCACCGCCCCTGAGGCGATTAGCGAGGCAAGTTTAGCCTCTTTGATCAGCGATTAGCCTAAAAAGTAGCTCAAGTCATCACTCACCCATCCTGGGTCGAGACCAGTGATGACTGCCGAAGTTGGTTTGCGGGGAGTCATTGTAGCTTGGCAAGAAAAGTATGGCGAAGGAGTAGGCGAAATACATCTGGCGAAGGCGCTTTGCGAAAGGAGGGTGGCTAAAGCAAGTTCGTGAGCGAAAGCGCTAGAGTGAGAAGGGAGAGCAACAAGCCGCGGTAAAAGTGAATGTGACTCACGTGGCGCACATGCGCCTATTCAATGGTTACTTCAAGGTGTGCCTCACGGGCCGCACAATAAATGATGTGCACGAGGGTGTCCGGATCTTTCGATGAGAGGATATATAAGTCGATTGATGGAGCGACGTTGGAGATCTAACTACAACTACCCAGGGATGTTGCGCCTTTGCAATCGTTACACCAACTCCAGATGTGACCGTGAATCTCGACGGATGCATGGTCAGCCCATCCATGATGGTCTGCAAGCAATCGATAACAAGCAAGAACAAGATGCACAACCAACTCAATTTGCAAATTAAAGATGTATGAATCAACAAAAGTTGAACTTGTGGAGACGTGGATGTATCGATGGTGTAGATGTCCTTGCATTGGAGTCATCCTCGACTGAAGCTCATCTTCTCCCAAATACGGCTTCAAATCATTTTTGAAATATGATAACTATGGTACTAGGTGGAGTGAGTTGGTGAGTAGATGGAGTCTACATTAAAGTATAGGAGAAGTATGGTCGGTCTTCCCATGGTTCAGTAATTAGAGGAGTCCATAGGGATAATTAGTGTTGCAAAAAGATATAATGAAATATTTTCGGCAAGGGAAAAAATTTCGAAAAAAACAGGGAGCATTTATTTTCGGCCAGAAAAATATTGCAATTTATTTTTGAAAAAATAATAAGTGGTGCATTAGGTGTATTTTTAATTTTGTTATGTGTCTTTTATTCAAATTGTGTTGTCTCATTTAATTTATTTTTGTGTCAGTTAATAATATCTGCATCATGTTTCTTAATCCGAGTCGGTTCATGTGTTGATTCTCCTCCTTTCACTTCTGTAGATGGCCGCCTTTCCCTCTACGCACCATGGAGAAGACATGGACGGGTTCGTGGCTGACTTAGCACGCATGACTTTGGTCGTTGGTTACCGTTATCATCCCAGCCGTTCAACAAGAGGCAACATCGGCGACTTCCGCTCTGCGTCAAGAGAGAATGACACTACTTTTGGTCACATGCGTACTATGATGAGAGGACTTGACAAGATGCATGCGGATCTCCACAAGGCTTCGAAGGCGATGAATGACAAGAAGCTAGTGAAGATAGCTCTCCATCTCCATAGGACGGAAATGCTGATGGGCAGTCGATCGCCAGGGCGATCGGGTAGCGATCAATTCACCCCCCCTCCAACTGGTTTTCTTTTTTGGCACCACATTACTTTCCTATTTTAGTAAATTTATGCACCTAAAGTTTATACACCTCAAGTTTACACATCTAAAGTTTAGAGACCAAAAGTTTATAAGTCAAAAGTTTATATATCCGATTCAAATTTGAATTTGAGTTCAAATATTTTTTATATATAGTATTTCTATACATCTAAAGTTTATACACCTAAAGTTTATAAGTCAAAAGTTTATATACCCGTTTCAAATTTGAATTTGAATTCAAATATTTTCTATATATAGTATTTCTATACATATAAAGTTTATACACCTAAAGTTTATAGACCCAAAGTTTATAAGTCAAATGTTTACATACCCGGTTCAAATTTGAATTTGAATTCAAATTTTTTATATATAGTATTTCTATACATAATTTTTTCTAACTTTTGTTTTTTTAAAAAAAATTTGTGGTGTAATGTAGTTGGAAGAGAAGAAGGGGAGGAGGAAGGGGGAGAAGAGGGAGGAGGTATTGCGTATAGGGGGGGAGGGGAGTGCGGGGTGATCACTGGGAGCGATCAACCGCGCATTAGCAGTCCCCCCAGGAGGAGCTAGGATACGTTTGATGCCGAGGGAGCGGACTACAACTCTGGTGCGAATGCAGTTGGCGTCAAGGCATGTATCTGCAGCCCCGTCAGCTCCGGTCGTTGCTATCGCTCCAGCTCAAGTTTCTTCACCAAAGCATTAGCTTTCCGTGGTCTAGCTAATGGTAATGGAGGAATGATGTCTACCCCAGGTCACAGTGGTTCCAGTGGAGATGAAGACGATGATGCCGTCGACTCTACCGCCGTCGACTGTACCGACAGTAGGAGCCGTTTCGAGCATTAGGCTTGCTACTCTAGCTTATCGTTTTGCTTAGTCGTTGCTTGTTAGATTTTGTGTTTAGGTGTGCTTGCTTGTGGGTTTAGTCGACAGTCGATACCATATGCCTACGGTATGACGGTCTTATCAGGATTTGAGTGTGTTTTAATTCAGAGCAGAGCAATTACAGTTTGAATAATAAATATAAATGATAGGTTTCTGAGCATCTGTTTTTCTTCTTCTCTATTCTTTTCCGTCTTCTGCTTCAGATGGTTAACACCAGGGCAAGTGGCCGTGCGACGGGTGAATGTGGTCAAAGGGAGACAGGACATGGTGAAGCCCAGAAAAACCTTTAGTCAGGAAGTGGCAATGGTCCTATCCAAGAGAACCCTACGCTTGCCTAGGTCATGGCATCTCAAGCGCAAATGATGACAGCTATAATGAATCAGATGCAGCAATAGCACCATCAGATGATGCAACATATGACTCAACAGTAGCAGATGAACCAGTAGCACAATGGTCCCCCACATCCACCTCCGTGCAAGCTACCAGAGTTCCTACACGTCCGTCCGTCGACTTTCTCAAGCACCACCAATCCAATGGAGGCGAATGATTGGTTGCATGCTATTGAGAAGAAGCTTGATTTGTTGCAGTGCACTGATCAAGAGAAGGTTACTTTTGCTACACATCAGTTGTAGGGTCCCACTTCTGCTTGGTGGGATAACTATATGGTTACTAGGCCCTACGGAGCAGAGGCTACTTGGGATGAGTTCTGTTGCGCCTCTAGGAAAGCTCAGGTTCATGATGGAATAGTGGCATAGAAGAAGAGAGAGTTTAGGTCTCTGCATCAAGGAAACAAGACTGTTACTGAGTATCTGCATGAGTTCAATCATCTCGCACGTTATGCTCCTGAGGATGTGCGTATTGATGCTGAGAGAATGGAGAAGTTTCTAGCAATATTGGATGATGAGTTGACTAACCAGCTTATTTCTGGTGATTATGCGGATTTTGAGACTGGCGGACAAAGCTTTTCGTTAGGAAGATCAGCAGAATAAGATGGAACACAAGAGGAAGGCTATCCAGTTTAGAGCTCAACAAGGTGGACAGCATAAGCCCCGATATAGTTCTAGACAGCATGGTGGTTGTTAACGACCAAATTTGGTAATGTATGAACCAGGTTTGATATTGAAATCAAGGCAGATTCGGCAAAGAGATGGATTCGAAGAACAGAGTATGCATCGGCTGCGATGACATTGGCTGGAGTTTGCATCGGCTGAGATGGATCGGACAGAGGACAGCCGATTCCGATGGCGGTGACTTCGGAGCAAGTTTTAGAATCGATCAATGTGCTTCACGAGGATTGCCATGATAGAGATAAAGCTCTCAGATAGGCAATTGTATCTATTAATTAGGATATTTTGTATTATTTCCTTTGAGATATGTTTGGGCAAAAGTCTGCCGCAAAGACTTTTGGTATCTTAGAGTTTATTAGAGATAAGAGTCGTGTCCTGCAAGGACATATTTTGTAATCTCGGGTATAAATTTGACCCGAACCCATGTAATCAATGAACACACGTTCAATCACAATTTCGGTGCATCGCCCCTCTTTTACTTTCATTCTATTTCGACGAGTTCTTTCTTTCCGGTTGAGCTGCATCGATTCGATCTTCAACTAGAGGTAAACTTGTCATGCTGGCTTGCGTTCTCGGGATTATTGCTTCAGTCTGTATGACACTTAAATCATGTTTATGTAATTCGTCGAGTTATGATATATATTTTATAATCTTTGTTAGTTTCGCTATATAACTTGCCATCGATTGGTTTTTATTGTTAGAAAGCAGCCAGTAGAGTTGGATCCCGTTATTGATTTAGATTATATCGTATATATACCATCTCTCAGAGATTTTCATCATCTTGTTTAGATATTACAGTTATCTTTATGCTTAATGCTGCATCGGTTGAGTTCGATCTATTAAGTTCTATTTATAATTGTGATATCTAGCTTGTTTTATGGCTGTCAATAGAGATAGTGTCGGAGTTTCAGCCGATCTTACCTGATTTAGCTACTTTATATTTTATATGCTTGATCGATACACTAGATCTGCCCTTTATGTTAAGATCTTATCGCATTAAGGTATATTAGGCATCTTGTTTACTATATTCTACTTGTTTTAATATCTTAATATAAAGTGGTATCGGAGTATTAGCCGATACATGCTAGATCTATCTGATCGGCTATGCTATCAACACATGTCTTTTCTGCACACTTTGTGCTCACTTGTGCGCACCCGGGAAGAATTTCCCAGTCGGTCACCCATCCCAAATTACTCCAGGCCAAGCACGCTTAACCCTGGAGTTCTTTGGAAATCGGCTTCCGGAAAAGAAGTTGCAACTTGTTGATATGAGTATTCTAGTAATCCTATTAAGCCTTGGGCTGGAATGTCACATGAAGATTATGTTACTGTCGATCTCCGGAAAGGAATTTCAGGGTTCGAAAAAAATAGGTTTTGGGAAGACATTTCTGGTGCTCCAATTTGCAAGAAACCTAGAACGAATGATATTCATAATTCTACACTTAGGCTCATGCACAAATGGATTGCTATGACTTTGTTTCCTAGAAGTGATATGAGACCCATGAGGGGAGATGAATTAATTATCATGTTTGCCATGGTTAGAAAAATGTATGATAAGGCAATGGTTAGAAAGTATAAAGTTCTCTACTCCTGTTGAGTGCACATATCTGATTACTCGGATAGCAAAAGGGATAGGGGTCGTTAGCGACCAATTTGCTTTTAGCTCAGCCGCTCGTCCGCGTATTGATAAGGGTTATCTAGTGCAAGGGCATATTCTGAAACATGGAGTAGATGGATCTTGATATACTTTTTCCCGAGATGTACAAATGAAATCCCGTTGCCAAATGCGGGGTATCATTTGTACAACTGCCATGAACTAACCATTCCCCTGCAAACCATAGAGGAATCTCGTGCAGGTGGAGCATACAGGGAGACACGCAACATGACAAGGAACGAACGAGAAAGTTCATCATCCTCAACACCCGTACAGATGTATAAGGCAGGTTGGGCACCAACTGGGGATGCACTCGGATGGACCCAAGCTCCACGCCGCAGCATCGGAGTCTCAACCTGGGCAAGTGCCAGTGAGGACCGATTGCATGCGCCTCATGACATCCAATGGGGGGACAATCAACCTCCCAGATCAAGTGGTGTTCCTCCATCTCCAAGTGAATGGCGCTCAAGTTCCTCTCGTTGGGACCTGGGTGAAATCACTAGGAGAATGGACACCCTTGATATGCAGACGGGGGAGATCCAGTACAACCTCACGGAACACATAGCTCAAACGCAAGAATGGCAACAATCTACTGATGCTCAATTCGCCAACATCAACAACATGATGCAGTAACAGCACGATGACCTTCAGGCGTACTTTCGTTTTCAGGGGTTCAATCCTTATCAAGGACCCTGAGTGAAAGACAAGCTTGGGGGGGAGACATCGCTCCCCCCACTGAGGTAACTTGTGTCATATTGCATATTTCCCTTTCCAATTGCATATTTGCTTTCCAATTGCATCTTATAAAACTTGAAAACAACATAAAAGTTTGCAAAATAGAAAATACCAAAACGATATGATAGGTTTGAGTCATGCTAGGTAAGACAAGCTAGTTCTCTTTGTTGAAATGATGAATAGTTGCTCTGTTTTATATCTCTGATAAATGGGTTCTTGGTAAATGCTCTCTCAAAGGATAAATGTAAGTAGCCAACAATTATCCGGGAACCTGAGGTAAATGAGGTGCACTTGCTGATCTAAGTCTAGGTTGTTGCGAGATATGAGATAGTAACTATGAGTTGCTATGATCCCGATACTAGTTTGACTTGCATTCCGGATGTTTTGTTATTAAAAATGATCAATTGAAAGTTCCTCATTTGATATAAATTCCTACCAGAGCCAAAAATGTGCTACCCTGATTAAACCATATATATTTTGGTTACTTGTCAATCCATTGAACTCCGTCAAACTCTTGTGACTTGTGTAGATACTTCTCATGCTCTATGATCAAGATCATACACCCACATATATGCACATGCTAAACTCCTGCATTGGGAGCTAAGAAATATTCCATTCCATTTCCATATTACCACCAAAATAAATTATCCATACTTTCATGTGCTTTCTTCTCCTAAAGATAAAAATCCTTTTGAAAAAAAAAAAAGGAGGGAAAGGCATGGTTATGAAAAATAAACTTATGCTCCATCAGGCATGAGCATGATGTTAAAAAAAATGTATCCATGCCCCTCCCCTATGCAATAAAAGAAGGATTTTTGGGAGAAGAAAGTAAGCGCAAAGGAGAAGCATATTTCTTTTATTTTTCCTCATATACCATTTCCACCATATACCACACACACATTTTGCATGATCTTGATCTTGAGTATGCTTAGTTATCTGCTTTAGTCTAAGTTTTTGTCTCAGTAATAAATGTGAATGCAACTATACCATGTTTGATCCCTACCGAGCTCCACATATCAAACCTTAGAGTAGGAATCAAAAAGGCAACATTTGGTGAGGAATTCTTATCGATACACTTAGAGAGACTGAGTGAATCATTTGAGGAACTTGGCTTTCTTTTGCAAAATCATTTTGAAAACTTCCGGAATAAGAGTTGAATAAAGATTGGGTGATTGGTGCTCTAATTGTTGTTCTGTCTTTCAACCGCCCAAGGCAAGGAAAAGTAGTGTCTCATGGGAATCAGGGGTAAGGGTAAGCCATCATGCCAAAGATTATTTAATCTGAGAGAGAGTACATATACCTTGCAGCTGTATCTTTGAGATATGAAGCATAGTAGCAACTCCTGATCAACAACCAAGTGTTTGTTTCCTTTTGTCCTTCACTCGGGATGGGCAAAGGTTCAAGCTTGGGGGGTTTTGTTGACAATCATGATCAATCAGTTTCGATCATCAATATTACCAAAATAGAGGAGAACTAGTGATGCTTGCAATGCATAAATATGTTAAAATAATAATATTCCACTAGTATTAGGTCTACTAACCTTTTGCAGATAATAACAATAAAGTGGAGGAGAATCGACATCAACTCAAACGATAAATCAATTGGACGATGTCGAGAACCAGACTTATGCATGAATGGGCCAAGAACTCAGAATTGACATGATGAATTAGGCCAAAATTCACAAGTCTGCGGAGAAGAACAACAGAGGAGGCCGCCAGCCAAACCATGGGCTGGTTGGGCCGGCTCCAGGTTTGGCCGAACCAGGGGGTTCGGCCGAACCTCCCTCGCCTCCATTGGATCCTGGTCTTGGCTGGACGGTTGAGATGAAGCCCCAATGATGATTGGAGGGAATTACCGACCATTCCAACCGTCACAACCGTCATAGTTCAGCTATAAAAGGAGTTCCTGTTCTCACTTCACTCACACACCTCAAGCAATAGCTCTCTCATTTCTCTCAAGTTTAGTTTAGTAGTATCTAGCTGATGGAATAGGAATAGAGTAGAAATCAGGAATCCGGAAGCCTTCGGAAGAGTTCAGGTATGACTCAAGTAGCTTTTCTCTTCTCTTTTGTAACCATTCTACTTTTATTAAAATACTCTTCTATATACATTTATGGTATTGAAATACTTTCCGAGTATATGAGTATCTACTTTACATTATGTTCATGTTATATGTTGGTATTTCTTAATGACATTACTAGAAATATAATTCGCAGCAATGGCGCAGAAACACTTCTGGTATATTATGGTTACAGAGTTCATCCGCAAGCGCACGGATATACCATTGTAGCATTTCACCCGAGAGTATTCCAAGGGTATCGTATTTATTTTATCCCGTGGGAAGATCATGTAGAGAGAACTCAACTAATACCTTATATATTACTTGTGATAATCATATTCTAAGCAGGGGTTAAGATAATCCAAGGGTAAAGTGATACACAAGCATTACTACTCATCTTCATAATAATTAATCTAAGCTAGGTGGAAAGAAAAGAGAAAGAGAATCTATTCCTATACTTCTAATATACACAGTATACATACATTGTAGTTAACTGGTATACTGTCACACCCTAAAAATCCCAAATATATAAATTGTTGATTAATTGGAATTATTAGAAATAATTTTAAAAGCCTAGAAGAGAAGATCTAATTTTAAATAATAAATTCCAATATAAAAGTGGGCTAGATAAAATTTTATTAAATACTTGACTTGATTCTATAGTTCGTAGATTTTTCTGGGATTTATTTGAGCCAAGGAAGTATTTTTAATAAATGGAATTGCATTTCATGAATAAT
>CM020178.1:15722586-15775943 GCA_009805545.1 Oryza longistaminata
GAGGGGACCGCCCACTGCCTTTTGAGGGGTGGGGGTGAAACCTTAGCGTGGTGTGGATGGTTAGGGGAGGGTTATGTGGAGGGTCTTTTCACGATTTCCCCCTTTGCAGTATCATGGTGATACTTCGGGGCATGGCGACATGTGTGGAATCGTGTCTTGTGGGTACAGTTGTACACCTCTGGCCAGAGTAAAACTATTCAAATAGCCATGCCCGCGGTTATGGGCGATCAACCAGATTCACCGTGATTAGTCTCACCCCTAGTTTAGCTTAATGAACTGGTGTAGTTCAGGTGGTTGGTTGGGCCTGTTGCAACGTGGTGTAGCGTTGGACAGTGATTGGTTAATCTTGCTTAATCTACTACAATGGTTTTACTGCTTTCAACTACTGTTTTTAAATGCCTGCTTTATGCAAATGAACCCCTAGCTCCTTTGGTTATATCCTGCATCATACCTCCTCTTCCGGTATGACTAGCTGAGTACAGTGGGTAGTACTCAGTTTTGCTCTCTTTTCCCCCACACCAGAGCTGAAGATCTTCCAAGTTGGAGCTGTCTTGTTGAAGTTGGTTTCGTCACTGCCGTCGAGGGATGCCTATGGAGTGGAGTCGCCCGCTGTAGAAGTCAAGCTTCCAAGTTTAGCTCGTTTTATCTTTTCCGCTGCATTTGTAATCTTTTATGTTTTTGTAAGACGTGGATCTGTATGTCAACAATTGTCGTTTGTGTACCCTGGCTGGTCCTGGACAGGGGTTTAATGCACATTCAGCTTAGAAATTCTGGTTCGTGAATTGCTGGGCGTGACATTCGGGTGACCCCAAATGGATATCGAACTCAGGGAACGTGTATAATCTATCTAAGGCTAAGACTATCCAAGAACAACAACTGAAGGTAGGCTAGGCAGGCTAGAGAGGACTTTCTATGTTTTTAATTATCTAAGCTAAGTAAAACATAATTTCCTGTATGATGCTCCGGACACCGACCCCTGCTGGTCTGCCAACGTGGTTCCGACTATAGCTCTATGATTTATCCGAATGCAGAGGATTACTGGGACGGGATTCAGGGCTGTCACCACCTGCCGTCTACCTCTGACAAATCCGTGGGATACACAATAAACAATTACTACTCTAATACTTGCGTAGGATCTTCCTTCTCTATCCGGAGTCCTAGTACTAGAGCACTTAGTACGAATACTAAATAATGAACCCACAAAGATGGAAATATATCTCACTTAGACTAAGTAATTAAATAATAAAAAAGAAAGGATCCCGAATGCTTACTTTATAGAAGAAGTTTCTACGAACCCGGAGTAAAGTGTACCGATAACTCTGGTACTCCTCCAGAATTCCTTCTAGGAAGCTACACTCATCGTGGTAGAAGTCGGATGAGCGCCAAACTTCCGGGCACTCCTCCAGAGCTTCCCCTCACTCTCTACCTATTTCTAATATACAAAAGATACAACAGAGCCTCTTGTAATTCAGCTCAAAGTTGTGTGTTGGAAATAAGAGTTAGCTCCTCCTTTTGTAGGCAGGTATGACGGTTAGAGCCTATGCCAAATGTCCAAAATGCCCCGGAACCGCCATTAGGATGTAATCAGGGCCATCCATGTAAAATCAGGCGATCAACGGCCTGCAAATGGGTTCGGCCAAACTGGTGGTTCAACCGAACCTGGGATGGCTCCGTTCGGCTCGTTTTTCCTCGTGGACACTAATTTTGAGGCCCTTAGCCCATTGGCATGGTGGATTGGGCCATTTGGAGGTGTTTAATTGGGTTTTTGGGTCCAAAACTCCATAAGTTTGTATATGTGTTTGATTATCCTCCTTCATGTATATTTCCTCTCAACTTTGTTAGTTTGTTACCTGCATCCAAATATATACCAATACTAATGGAAATGATTAGTAATAAACCCTACCACTAAGTTGAATACCATAATTTATTCCATTATATGCAGGTATTGACAGTCAGATATTATGATTTAAGGACCGCCAACAGATACGAGCGGCACAAGTGCTTCTAAGGCACTCATCTTCCGGGACAAATCAGAGATTTGTGCAGCCATGGAGGTGAGGTTTTTGGCGATTTCGAGCTGGGCTTTTGTGGAGGCCATGGGATCGGAACCAGAAGAATCTGGTACCAAGATGTCACGGGCTAGAGAGTTGGAATGAGGATTGCGATGCAGTTGATATTTGAACGAAGTGGATGGGCGTGGCCCTGGACCTCGTCGGCGCGACATAATTTGCGGCATATGTTGCAATTGGACATACAACTCCTCGTCATTCAAAATTCCCAAAATGTTTTAGATTGCGCTCAGGGTGCATGGTTTTCATAGTAGCACCTCGGCCATAATAAGGACCGGTCTTCGGGCTTCTGTTTCAAAGCACTACCGTACTTCCTCATGCCTAATGGGTACGGCTTAGTTTGGGGCTCAACCTGGACATGAACAAAAGGACACAGATAGAGATGTCGTGGCACAGGACGGGCATCCGGGTGGTCACTCCCGAGGGATGTCCTGATGCCATGGGGCTCAACTATAACCTACCTGTCTGGGGAACCCTATCCGTAGGCGGGTGTTCAGTCGGTACTATTGTTCATGGCTAGGATGAGTTAGGAACTATGTCACCTCCTCCGTCCGTATACCGTGGTGGTATGGTGCATGCGGCGACACGTGAGGAAGACTTGTCTTATGGGTAAAGATGTACACCTCTGATCAGAGTATAATCTAATCGGATAGCCGCACCCTCAATTATGGGTAAGCCGAGCAATGTACCCAAGTTAGTGGTTTAATTCTTAAAACTTGCTAAGCAACTAAAATTTGGAATGGATGGCCTGGGTTGGCTTGGGACGAGCCGAGGCCCGGCTTAAGGCTGCCTGTCCGGTCCGACTCATCGTGGGCCTTAGGCTAAGATAGGTTTGTGTGGGTTCACTGCCTTGTTTAATAATACTATGAAGACTTAGGTTCGAGTTTACAAAGTAGTTTTGAGCAACTATTGGCGGTTATTAATTGCCAATTCTATACCGCCAACATATGCATAAAGTCCAAATAATAAAACATCCAACATAGTGATAGGTGTTAAGTCTCACATATTCCACAAGTGTTGGTGTATATTTGTATGCAGATGATAAACCCCGAAGTTGGGAGGAAAAGCAACTAAAAGGGAAGGAGGATGCATATCCATACAAGGAGGGGTTTTGAACTTCGTCAAAACATTGAAGAATTAGCCCAAAACTCCGAGAATCGGATAAGGCAAGCCCAGAAAAAGAAATGGGCCGAAGGACAGGCCAAGGGGGCCCAGCCAGGGTTCGGCCGTACCCCTGGTTCGGCCGAACCACAATTACAGCCGTCCAAGCTGGGGTTTGGCGTGGACGTCCTGGATGCATCCCTGATGACGGTTGGAGGGCACTTTGGACATTTCCTCTTCGCTAACCGTCATTAACTGTCCTATTTAAGGACCGCACTCCCTCACTTCACACACACTTCCAAGCTTGAGCTGAATTATAAGAGGCTCTATTGTACTATATTTTATACTAGAATATGAAGAGAGTAGAGTATAAGAAGTCGGAAGAATTCCGAAGTTGTCGGTAATGTTCTCCTATTTCTTTTATTCTGTTTATTACTCTGATTTCAACTGAATTATCTTCCTGAGTAATTTAGATTTATCTTGTGAGAATGATCTCTTGGTTAGTTCCTAATAGCATACGGGATTATTGTTCACTATAATCAACTAAAATATAGTGATTGCTTTGGTGAGTTATAAACACTAAAGTAGATATTAATTGCATAAACGTTGTGTTTAGGTAATTGTTATCCAATAATTGATGCGTATCCCATAGTACATTTGAGGTAGGTGTAGAGGTGGTGACAGCCCTCGAGATCACTTAAGTCCTCCCTGTCCGGGTACGTAGTAGAGCGACATCTGGGAACAGCGGGTTGCCAGTGCCTGAAGTATCACGTTAGGATTAAACTTAAGTTTTCCCTAGACACTGTTTCTCAGTAGTTAATCCTCTCTATCTTAGCCTATCCTTTGCTTGGTGTCCTTAGATGAACTGGAGGAAGATTTGACCACGCACGTTTGTTAATGCCAGAAACGTTTGTTAACGCCAGAATTTGGTAAGCCCGAAGTCATCATTGGCCTAGAGTCAGTATCGACTTCAGAGTCTTGGAATTGGCCGATGGGAGTCATCAAATCGCCAGCAGTTGTTTTCTTGATGGAGTCGGATCAATTAAAGGAAATTTATCCAGAAGAGTCCGAGTTCAAGGAGGATGCGGCATGGCAAGTGCATCTATTAATTAGGAATAGTTTGTTAGTTTCCTTTTGTCTTGAGGAAAGTGTGTTTAGTGTCCGATAAGGACTTTGTGTTTTCCTGTTATCTTTAGGAAAGTTTCTTTCTTTTCCTACAAGGACTAGTATCTACCCATGGGTATAAATATGTACACCCGGGGTCATTATAATCTATCAATCTCTCGATCAATACAACTACTCTCGGCGCATCGCCACCTTCTTTACTGAGGTTTTTACTTTCATCCGGCGGAACATGGCACCTGACGCGGGGCTGCGTCGGCTTTCCATCTCGGGCGAAGGGGTAAGTCCTACGTTCTGCCGGCCCTAGTGAATCTACTGACTACATTGGTGTTGTTCAAGGCTGCATCGCTTCGATCTCTTGGATTGCTCTGGTTTCGTTGATATATTTGCCTACCTGATATCTCAATTCTATCTCTAATTGCATTCTGTTTAGAGACACATCGGTTTAGTTGGGACTGTCTCGGTTAGGTCTGATCTTTTGTCTTAGCCGATATATCTCTACAATCACAATACTCTACAATCACATTAGACAGATCTATCGGCTTATCGAGTATTAGATTATCATATACAATCTCGTGCTGCATCGGTTAGTTTCGACCTATTAGATTGTTGTTGATAATATAAATCTTACTAAGTCGATAGGCTCATGCTAATGTTTTATCGATGTGCTAGTCGATAAGTTATCTGGATGTGGCATCGGCTTATAAGGATTGCATATACATATAAGTTGGATTTAGCCGATGACAACAAAGGTTTCATTGATTTATCTAATCTTGTTGATTTTATGACATCGGACCTCCAGTCGATGTATGCTTTAACCATCGGACCAGTACTTGTTCTATCATATCATATTATTAGCTGATTGGTTTCTAAAGGATTATATTGTTGTTATATTGCATCATCATCAGCCGACTACCTTTTTATCATTATCTTCATTGGACATATTGTCGATAGCTCAAAACCCTATCGGCATCGACTAATATGGGCTATCGGCTGGAACTGCTCCATCGGCTTGTCAGCCGATCGGCTCATTGATATACTATTTGCATATTTTGTCAGTTGCAGGATCAAACTGACGGGCACGCCCACATATCGTCAACCTTTGGACCTACACTGGAGCTAAGCAGATCTCCCAAGCCAGTGTGTGTTTTTCGAGTCAATTTTTGGCACGCCCGGTGGGACACAAGTTTTGCACCCAACATGTCTGAAGAGGAAGTCAATACCCAAAAAGTAGCAATCTCCCAAGCCGATGGTTGAAACACTTCAAGATACAGTTGATGAAGCAGTTCATCACGCATTGTTTAATCAATCTGTTTAATCAATCTGGAGTTTTGGCGGATACATTACAAAGTTTGATCAAGGTAACAGTTGATGAGTTAATTATTAAAAAAAGTCAGCTCGGGGGGCAGATTGAAGAACAATATCAGCATCGGCTCGGGGGGCAAGCACATCGGTGTCAGCATGATGAGGCATATCAACAATATCGGCCAGAAGGAATTCAAAGATATCAGTATCGGGGAAGATTTGGCCGATAGAATTGCAAAGGTAATAGAGGAGCAGTTTGGAATCAATCCTAAGGAACATACTTCTGTGTATCGGCTGCCATATCCCGAGTGGTTTGATAGGGTTCCATTGCCACACCGATACAAGGTTCCAAATTTCTCCAAATTTTCAGGCCAAGATGATATATCTACAGGAACAAATCAGCCAATTCTTAGTGCAATGTGGGGAAGCAACGGCTGAGGAAGCTCTGAGAGTTAGATTTTTTCCACTGTGTTTGACTGGATCAGCCTTCACATGGCTTTCATCACTACCATCAAATTCTATTGGAGGATGGGCCGATCTTGAGAAGCAATTTCATGACTACTTCTTTGCTGGCATCGATGAGATGAAGCTTTTAGATTTGATATCAGTTCAGCAGCAAGAAGGAGAATCGGCTATGGAATATATTCAAAGATTTCGGAATATCCGCAGCCGATGTTATAGTTTGAGCCTGAGCGATGAGCAGCTAGCAGATCTCGCACTCCAAGGATTGTCAGCACATATCAGAGAGAGATTCTTTTGCTACGAGTTTGATAGCCCGCGGCTCATCTAATGCAGACAGTATCGGCTCATGAAAGTCGATTGCACGAAGCAAAGGAAGATCAGTTTTGGAGTCACCAAGACAAGAAATAAGATAAGTTTGAAGCATGAGTTTTCATACTCCAAAATTTGGGGGGCATGTGCTAACGCCAAAATTTGGTAAGCCCAAAGTCATCATCGGCCTAAAGTCAGTATCGGCTTCAGAGTCTTGGAATCGGCCGATGGGAGTCATCAAATCGGCAGCAGTTGTGTTCTTGATGGAGTCGGATCAATTGAAGGAAATTTATCCAGAAGAGTCCGTGTTCAAGGAGGATGAGGCATTGCAAGTGTATCTATTAATTAGGAATAGTTTGTTAGTTTCCTTCTATCTTTAGAAATACTTTGTGTTTTCCTTTTATCTTTAGGAAATTTTCTTTCTTGTCCTACAAGGACTAGTATCTACCATGGGTATAAATATGTACACCCGGGGTCATTGTAATCTATCAATCTCTCGATCAATACAACTACTCTCGGCTTACTGAGGTTTTTACTTGTCATCCGACGTTACTTGGCACCTGACGTGGGGTTGCATCGGCTTTCCATCTCCGGCGAAGGGGTAAGTCCTACGTTCCGCCGGCCCTGGTGAATCTGTTGACTACATTGGTGTTGTTCAAGGCTGCATCGCTTCGATCTCTTGGATCGCTCTGGTTTGGTTGATATATTTGCCTACCTGATACCTCAATTCTATCCCTAATTGCATTGTGTTTAGAGACGCATCGGTTTAGTTGCGACTGGCTCGGTTAGGTCTGATCTTCCATCTTAGCCGATATATCTCTACAATCACAATGCTGTTCTAAATAGATTTGTTATATCCATCACATTAGATAGATCTATCGGCTTATCGAGTATTAGATTACCATATACAATCTCGTGCTGCATCGGTTAGGTTCGACCTACTAGATTATTGTTGATAATATAAATCTTGCTAAGTCGATAGGTTCATGCTAATGTTTTATCGGGGTGCTAGCCGATAAGTTATCTGGATGTTGCATCGGCTTATAAGGATTGCATATACATATAAGTTGGATTTAGCCGTTGACAACAAAGGTTTCATTGATTTATCTAATCTTGTGGATTTTATGACATCGGACCTCCAACCAATGCATGCTTTAACCATCGGATCAGTACTTGTTCTATCATATCATATTGTTAGCCGATTAGTTTCTACTGGATTATATTGTTGTTATATTGCATCATCATCAGCCGACTGCCTTTATATCATTATCTACATTGGACATATTGCTGATAGCTCAAAACCCTATCGGCATCGGCTAATATCGGCTATCGACTGAAACTACTCCATCGGCTTGTCAGCCGATTGGCTCATTAATCTACTATTTGCATATCTACCCTATAGTTGAACAAATGGTTTTACTCATTTACTCATTCATCATATCACACATTGAGCATCCAGGACGAATCCCTTGTGCCTCCACCGGTAGTATCTCCAGTCCGATGCTGCAAGATTTGACTTTAGTTTTCTGTCTGTCATCGAATCTGGTGATCAACCATTTCACACTCTGTGGTTATGAACCATTCATGTTGATGTTGGCTTTGATAATGTAGGTCTTGGCAGCTCTTGATATTGTTCGCCAAGGTGCTGATGTTATGCCGAGGAAGCAGCTCAATTCAGTTCTTGACGCTGAGCTAGGTCAGGACTGGTCCTCCAAGCTAACGAGTTTTGACTATGAGCCACTAGCTGCTGCAAGTATTGGACAGGTTTGTTTAGCAGAGTCGTCTTTCTATTATTTTGATGAAACTATACCAAATTGACCTTACCACTTAACTAAGGAAGAGGGGCAAATCCAAGATTTCATTGTGTTGGATACTTGGTTGATGCAGAAAATTTTAAATATGATTGGTAATGATTATTTGAGAAGTTAGAAAACAAATATAGATAATTTTGATAACTTTACTATAGTACATCTTCAAGGTTTCATATCTTGACTATGGCCTATTTGCTATTTAATTTTTGATGGGCAAAAATACAAACTGTTCTAAGATAGGAATGTTATCTATTGAAAGGAGCTTTCTTTTCATCCTGAACATATTGTTGGTAACCTCATGCTCTAATATAGCTCCACCAAAGCCAATGAGAAACTGTTTGCTTATCTGTTTCTTTTTCCTTTTAATCAGGTCCACCGGGCGGCCTTAAAGGATGGTTCAGATGTTGTCATGAAAATACAATACCCTGGGGTCGCAGATAGTATAGAAAGTGATATTGAGAATGTCAGGCTACTTCTGTCTTACACCAATCTCATCCCTAAAGGTCTTTTCCTTGATAGAGCCATGAAGGTAAATTTTCTTTGGGCTGCAGCTTGAAAAACAGTTTTATCTTCTCTTTGCACTTGACAGGTGACACATTGTACATCTATGAGTTGCGGGTATTGCTTCTTATTAACACTGTCTGTCGAAATTTAGTTTAACTGTTTGTTTTTGCAAGTAGTTGAGATAATAGTGTGCTACTGCTACTCTGTTCATGCCTATACTTTATGTGAAAATAAATTGAGTCCATCGTTATTTAATACTCAGTTTAAATGGCATTTTACCACAATCTGTGTCCATGATACGGCAGAATCTTAGAACTTGTATTTATTCACTCATTGGTTTTATGTACATGTCATATGTTTCTTAAGGCCTAAATGCACCTGCACCATCATAGTGCTTTTGTGATAAACAGAATGTAGAAAATTCATTTTTATTATTATACAGGTGGCAAAGCTTGAGCTGGCAAGGGAATGTGATTATGTGTTAGAAGCAACTAACCAAAAACGGTACAAAGAGTTGCTATCTGATAGTGAAGGCTATTATGTCCCTAAGGTCATTGATGAGTTGTCTAGCAAAAAAGTGTTAACGTCAGAGTTTGTTCCAGGTACTTTCAGTTGATCATGGAGTGGCTTAATGGATTTTCTTTATAATTTTTCATTATAGTGTTGTAAGTTCATCATGCCCCATAAAAGAAGTTCATCGTGCATAGTGACAGTTTTTTGAGGCATTTCGTTTTGAAAAAAAATCAACATGGATTTATAAAATGTGGACACATGGAATGTCCAAATTGGGACAACGATAGGGCATTTCACTTTTCATATGCTCCACACTTAGTCCAATGGAGCGAAAGTTAAACAGTATAGCATAGCGTAGTAAGGAACTAAGAGGCGCAATAAACATGAACTGAATTCTGATATGTTTACCTTCATGATCTCACAATCATATCAAATATGTTTAGATACTTTTCTTTTTTGCGAGGAGCTAATTAATTTTTATGGACATAAGAATAATGGCTTATTTCTCTTGATAGCCTCATCTGTTTGGTTCTATACAGGATTTCCAATTGACAAGGTGGCTATGTTAGACCAGGAAACCCGTAACTATGTTGGCTGTAAATTGCTTGAGCTTACAATAAAGGAGTTGTTTGTCTTCCGATTTATGCAGGCATGTTTCTTCTATACTTTCTGCAAAATTCCTAAATAATGGGTTGAACTCTGCATCCATGTTAATTTATCATAATCTAATCATTTTGGCTATACATGACTACTGCTACGTAAACCACTACTTTAGTGTTGGGCAATACAAACAGATATTTATTGAGCCATTCAACTGTCAGTTTTATATCAATGATCAATATTTTGTATGGCTGTCATTTAATTTTTCGAACAGTATGTATCAATGTATATTTCTGATTTGCTACTCATTGTGAACTTGTGATGACAAATTTCCTTCGTTTTAATTCAAGGCTTCAATAGTAAATCTGGAATTTAGTAATGCGTTATAGATACCAGGAAATTTGTTAGTACTCTGCAGTAACTTCTCTTTCTGCAGACTGATCCAAATTGGAGCAACTTCCTTTTCGATGAACCTACAAGGAAGTTCAATCTGATTGACTTTGGCGCAGCTCGTGATTTTCCAAAACGTTTTGTGGACGACTACCTTCGTATGGTAAGCAATCAAATTGTTTATTATTAATAATCACCTCCTTTAGAAACATTTAGAGTTTTCTGTTTAATGTTTTGAAGATGGTTGTCTGAGTCTGATTTGTGATATTATTGAGCAGGTAGTTGCCTGTGCGAACAAGGATAGAGCTGGTGTCTTAGAAATGTCCCGCAGACTAGGATTTCTCACAGGTGAGGAACCGGAAGTCATGCTGGATGCTCATGTCCAAGCTGCCTTCATTGTTGGCGTGCCATTCGCAAAACCAGGTGGTCATGATTTCCGTGCAAACAACATCACACATAGTGTTTCCAACCTCGGAGCTACCATGTTGAAGCACAGGCTGACGCCACCACCCGACGAAGTTTACAGCCTCCACAGAAAGTTGTCAGGTGCATTCTTAGCCTGCATCAAGATAGGGGCAGTTGTACCCTGCAGGGAGATGCTGTTCAAGGTTTATGAGCAATACAATTTCAGCGATGATCGTCCGGAAGTATTGTCCAGCACCGGATAGAAATATGAAAGGCCAACCTTTTGCCCACTTCCCTTTTGGGGAACTTTAAATAGTTACAGGTCGGTTGCAGCTCATTTTTTCGAGAGCCACACAATCGGCTGCTCCATTTGTTGTTAGGCTGAAAGAATGCTCTGACAAATTGTATTATTGATAGCTTGAAAAGTGAGGATATTCTGTTTAGGGATGAGCTCTACAAAAACTGTATAATGCTCTTGTACTTAAGATGATGAAAGTTACTCTGCATATTTTTGAGCACAAGAAAATAAAGGCATCAGAATGATGTTTCTGTATAATGCTCGTATATCTGTCTCTGGGGTTTATACTTCAGATGAAAGTTCCTCAACATATTTTTCAGTCCAAGAGATAAAGGCATCGAAATGATGTTTCTGTTGAATTTTCTAAGGAAAGCCTTTAGCAAGTATCCTCTACGTGGTTTAAGCCAACACCAGTAAAGTTAGGTTGAACATTGTCGATTAGTGATCTTTAAGAAGAAATGGATCTCTCGTTAAGTAAAGTATCTCCTCGTAACACAATAAATAAGTTAGGTTTAAGAAGAAATGGATCTTAAGTAGGTTTAAGAAGAAATCGATCTCCTGTTAAGTATGGTAAAGTATCTGTTTGGAACACAAGTTGTGGCTGTAGTTTAGTGGTGAGAATTCCACGTTGTGGCCGTGGAGACCTGGGCTCGAATCCCAGCAGCCACAGTATATTTTTTTTAACCTTTAATAAAAACACACTTATATTTATCCCAGCAGCCACAGTATATTTTTTTAACCTTTAATAAAAACACACTTATATTTGTATTCAAATCTTTTTTTTTTACCTCTAATGAAAACACTACTTATATTATTTGTATTCAAATCATTTTTTTGTTTTACCTCTAATAAAAACACTAATAAAAACACACTTATATTTGTATTCAAATCATTTTTTTTGTTTTACCTCTAATAAAAACACTACATATATTTGTAATCAAATCTTACCAGTGCAAACCCTCTTAATCCTCGTAATCTTACCCATGCAAAGTCTTTTATTAAATTTGTGCAAACCAAATTTCTTTATTAAATCTGTGCAAATCATATTTCTTTTATCGTAATTATATTTGTAATCAAATCTTACCACTACTTATATTTGTAATCAAATCTTACCGGTGCAAACCCTTTTAATCCTCTTAATCTTACCCGTATCTCTATCCCTCACCTCTGTAAACACTTAGGGCTTATTCGGAATGCAGGATTGAAAAATATAGGAATAGAAAAATCATAGGAATATGATAGGAATGCACTAGTAAAACAGAGGATTGAAAAACACAGGAATGCTATATAAACATGCGTTCGGATAGAGCGTAGGAAAAACATAGGAATTCTTGAACAACTTATCCACTAACTAAAATCTTCATGTGTTAGAGGAGTGAAGATTAGTTTGTTGATTGCCGCATTCCCATGCATAGGAAAAATAAAAAGAGCTCAGAGTGGATTGTTAGTTTTCTTGTGGAATGGATGGCCAAGGAAATTTTCCTTCAGATTTCCTCCGATTTTCCTACGAGTGGTTCCTTTGATCCGAATGCTGCTACAGTACCGAATCCATAGGAATGCAAATCCTATATTTTTCCTGAGTTTACCCTCCAATCCGAATAAGCCCTTATTTTTTTACCTCTAATAAAAACACTACTTATATTTGTAATCAAATCTTACCAGTGCAAACCTTCTTAATCTTACCTGTGCAATGTCTTTTATTAAATCTATGCAAACCAAATTTCTTTTATCCTGTAAACACTTATTTTTATCAAATCTTACGTGCGCAAACCAAAAGCCTTATCAATGCAAACATTTGTGCATTTCTTTTACCATATTTCTATCCACTGAAATTCTTTAATCCAAAATATGGATGCATATGATATGTTTCATTTTATTAAATGATATCAATGGTGTATAATTTCATAAATTGGATATAGCAATAAATTAAAATAAATTGAATTGGTGGTACATAAAGGAATTTCAAAAGTGTACAATTTAGTATATTATCTTGTAAATACTGAGTTTAGGTCATGAACGTCTCTAATAATATGTGCTGATAAATTCATAAGGTATGGCTAATCTTACCCAAATTGATGCTGACTTGAGGTAAATGCTTTGCGCCGAGCGTCCGACGCAAGACGCTATCATCAGACACGCGCGCGGCATCGTTACATGTCTATGTAGAATCTTTTCTTTTCTTATTTCTTCAAAAGATTTTTTATCGTAAACTATTTATCTAATCTACGATCTGATTGCACCACTAAATTCGTTACAATTAAATCTTTACAACAAGACCACACATGATTATATTTCGACAAAAAAATATTTTAATCTTTTTATTGATTTTTTAATATTGCATGTGGTCTCTTTTGATGTTTCAACCAGTAGTTTTACAATGTTTCAGCTAGTGTACTCATGATGTTTCACTATGTACGGATCAAATGTTGCAGTAGAACGCACCATTGCAATAAATCACACACATATTTTGGAAACCCTCTATTAAGGTAATTTGGTTTATTTTTTGTTCCACAAAAAATATTTCACCTAGTGCACTCACAATGTTCCACTATGTATAGATCTAGTGTTACAGTGAACTGAAATATTTTATTGCAACAAAAAACCCACATATTTTGGAAACCTCCTATTAAGGAAATTCGTTTTATTTTTGTTTCACCGAAAAATGTTCCATCTAGTGTATTTATAATGTTTCACTATATATAGATCTAATGTTGTAATGAACTGAAACATTCTTCCGCTATTTGCTGAAACATTGTTTTTATATAAGGTGAAACAACAACAGATTTAAACGAGTGAAACATTTTCGATCTACTTAGTGAAACAATTCCGATATACCTGGTGGAACATCGTGCAACATTTAAAAATAATTCAATAATAAGCTAATTTTTTTTTCATCGGAATATATCCATGTGTGGTCTTGTTTTGAAGATTTAATTGCAACGAATTTAATGATGTAATCGGATCATGATTTGGATAAGTAATTTAAGAGAAAAATCAGTTTAAAAGTAGTTTTGCACGTAAATCGGGCGCTGACGTCATGCTGACGTGCATGACGTCAGCGTCCGATTTTTCCTAAAACATCAGACGTCCGACACGTAGCCCTCTCCCTGACTTGAACATGACCTATGCTTATGAGAGGGCACGAAAACATGCTATATTTCAAAATGACGATGTACTTGGTTTCTACTTGTTTATTGCTATCGGATTTTTATTTATCTTTCTATGTATATAATCATCATTCCTTACTATATACTTTTTATCAAAAGGTTTTACGTCTACGTGACATCTTACTTGAGTGTGTAGCAATCTTAAT
Organism: Oryza longistaminata; assembly: GCA_009805545.1. Lineage (NCBI taxonomy): Eukaryota > Viridiplantae > Streptophyta > Magnoliopsida > Poales > Poaceae > Oryza > Oryza longistaminata. The sequence goes on from CM020178.1 coordinate 15,736,789, forward strand.
CAACACTTAAAATCAGAAAGATTAGCCATGCTGTGTTTTTTTTAATCTTGATTCACACACAACGATAAATTATGTGCACTAAATTAAGCTTTTTACAACTTCAAGCATTAAATTGTACGCATGAAACAAATTTTATCTTGGTCCACACGCATCGATAAATTCGTGCAATAAAATGAGCTTTTTACAAGTTAAAGCTTTAGATTTACTTAATAAATAGATTCATGTACCAATACAATTTACTTAATAGCAAAATTTCTTCTATCTAAAATAAAGGAATGTACCTTTTCTCAATCGATAAAATAAATCCAAATCCTAATAGCAGATGAATAATTATATTTTTTTTGTGTGCACAAGATTGGAATAACTTTAAAATAATTGACAGATTATTTTATTTATCCTGGAATGAGGTAGAATCCTTTTTTTATTTATGGTTAAAGAAGAAAACTGATCTTGAATTTTATGTATTTAGTTTCATTGCTAAGATATGGAGATTTTCTTCTTGTTTTCATATTTCATTTTGAGATAAGCTTACCTTTATTTATAGTTCGAAAAAAAAATCTTACATGTGTGCAAGCCTTGTGCTTTTTTTTTTTCTTATTTTTATATTTACTAGAGAAAATGCCCGTGCGTTGCAACGGGTGAATGCTATTTTAATTTTATTATTCTTATATGGTTTAGCTAGGATGGAATTCACTGTGGGAATTCGCTTATAGTGTTTTTAAAATAATGAGCTGTAATTAATTAGGAGTTCAACTTTCATCTCAAGTTAGCATGCAAGTTTTTCTAAAGAAATTTCTTATACGACTTCTTTTGTATTTTCCGAAAGCAAACAAACTTAAATCCAACTCATACACGGATCTATATTTCCAAAAAATGAACTTAAAAACCAATCTAAATACAGATGACATACCAAAATATCGGTAAAAACATCTTCAATTTTTATAATAGTAGAGATATGGTTTAATTAGTTAAGGTGAAATTTACTATAGGAATTTACTTGGATATATATATTTTTTTAGAAAATCACGAGCTGCAATTAGGATCGTCTCAAGTTAGCATGTAAGTTTTTTTTAATGAGATTTCTTATACAACGACTTTTGTATTTTCAAAGCGAACGAACTTAGAAACCAACTCAAATACGGATATGTATTTTCAAAAGCGAACGAACTTAAAAAATCGACTCATACATAGATGATATACCAAAGTATTGGCAAAACATCTTTAATTTTTATAATAGTAGAGATTTTCGGAAAAAATAACTTACCTATGTTTTTTTTCTTATTTCTCTCTTCTTATTTTTTTTGAAAACTTTTTGTACGTCTCATTTCTAGCTGTCGGCCTAAAATGGCTGACCGCACAACGACTATGTCCGTTCGTTTGGCATTAACACAACGATCTAGTAATTAAGACGAACATACCTGTATATTATCAGTATATGTACGCAGGCTCCAGCCGGTGAAACGTCGGAATCGCGATCGGCGCCCACGCGCATGCATATACGACGTACGAGTTCCTTGTTCCTTGTAAACACACGATGTACGTTCTTGTTACTTCCACCTGTCTGCTATTTCTTTAATTTATATATATCACACCCTTAAGATTCTGACAAGCAACTACTTTCTCTGTTTCATAATGTAAGACTTTCTAGCATTGCTCACATTTATTTAGATGTTAATGAATCTAGACATATGTATGTGCTTAGACTCATTAACATCTATATGTATGTGGACAATGCTAGAAAGTCTTACGTTGTGAAACGGAGGGAGTACTACTCAGCCGGTGAGAATTTACTTAAAAAAAATTATAACTGTTGTCTTTTAATTTATTTACTAGATTAATTCTACAACTATATAGAAATCTTAAAATACAGGATAGGAGTATAGTGACAGAGCCGCCGACGATTGACGGGACTTTTAGAAAATAAAAAATGAATTCCAACGATAATTATGTTTGAATTTTATAATCACAATGACAATAAAAAGTAGGCGGTGGACGGGCCGTAGATGAGTATAGTGGTATCGTTTGACGGGACTTCTAAAAATTATAAAAAACGAAACCCAACCAGACAATAAACTCTAAAAACTACAATGTCCAATTTTTAAATGTTCGGAACTTCAAAAAAGTAAAAAAAAACAATGATAATCATGTTCGATTTTAAAATCTCAATGACAATAAAGAAGGGAGGCAGCGGGCGAGCCGTAAAGGAGTACAATGGCAAAGCCGCTGACGGTTTGGCATGACTTCTAGAAAGTAAAAAATGAACCTAAACGATAATTATGTTCGAATTTTAAAATCTCAATGGCAATAAAAAGAAGAGACAGTGGATGGGCCGTAGAGGAGTATAATGGCAACGTTTGATGAGACATCTAGAAATTATAAAAACGAAACCAGACATGACAATAAACTCTAAAAACTATAAGATCCAATTTTTTAAGGTTTCAAGGAGAATGAATCGAAATAGTGGTACATCGAGCAAGTAAATAAAGAAGAAGATAACATAAGGGGTAGCAACTGGTGTGACTTTTAAAAACTATAAAATTAGAAACACAGGGATGATAAGGTTTGGTCTTTCGAAATCTTAAGACAATGAGATAGCTATTTAATAAATTTTTAGTAAAATCGTACTAAAAAATATATAATTTTGTTTGGGTGCTAGCCGCGCAATTGCGCGGGCCACCCAGCTAATTCAAATAAAGCTAAACATAATTAATAGGATGGGACAAACCTCCAACCCCACCTCCCAAATCGCTAAAGAACAAAAAAAAAAAAATCAAATACTCCCTCCAGGTTAAAGTTAATTATTATTTTAAACAAGACTAATGTTGAACTTTTAAAACTTTGATTATAAATAACTTTTAAAACATGTACTTTAATTTAGAAACATGGAACGATATGTACAAATTAATCTAAACTACAGTACTTCAATATAGAATCATATATTTGTTGATAATTCTAAATATATATTTTTTTCAAGGAATTCTATATATATTATAGTATAAACCAATGGTCGAAATTGTATGTCCTTGTTTAAAATCACAATTATATTCGACTTAAAAGGAGTAATAGTTTAAATCTAGCATAACCTTCTATTAGTGTGCCAGCCCAAGGACAATAATTCTATGTTCTTTTCTGCTTTTTCACTGGGTTATTAAAATTGATTATTTTTACTCCAGAATTAAAAATACATTTTTTTTTCTGAAAAGCATCCTTATAATGCATTGCTTAGTCCACATGGTATTTAATAATTTATTTTTAAACTATTTAAGTTATCACTATAATCGAGTAGATAATCGATCAGTGGCAATGATCCTCAATAATCTAAATCAAACATGGCCTTTCTATGTGTGTAACTTCAATTGTAAATATACATACGTGATGTCCTCCTGTCGTTGCATCAAATCTCAAGCAGGGAACCAATTGTTAAACATGTATATTAAATGAATTGGGTTAGAAATCATCTTCCTACAAAAAAAAAACATAATTGCGACAAAATCATATTAACCAATATTCATGCTTCTGTTTAAATCTTCAACTTAAGATTATAGTTTAGATCCTCTAGCCAATTATAAAACGTATTGGCTACATTGAATATAATTATTCAGACAGTTAAGCATACAATTCTCTTAAGATATTAAAAATGGTTTACTTGAGTGTAATATACATGGAAAGGAATACAACTATTGGTCACGGTAAAACAAAAAGGAACTAGACATTCGAAGGAGCATATATAAAAAAGTTTGGGTTAATTTATCACTTTATATAGGTAGTATGTACTACACTATCGTCAGTTCCAAATTTAAGTATCGGCTATGTCCAGATTTACATATAAAAGATAATTTATTTTGGAACGGGGGCGGTATACTTCTTAATGGAATATGGAAACGTATTTGCTTCTTGATGGATAGGGCACCGTGCACAAGTGGCTAGCGTGCCGTTCGTTCCCACCATGCGTGCATATGTGTACGGTGTATCACTAGCTAGCAAAGCAAAGCAAGCTAAGCTAGATGCCATGCATGCATGACGCATGTAAGCTTATCCCATCTATCCTTCTTGTCATTTTCGGTTCCTTTCACGCTTCTTTTTGCGTGGAGGATAGAAGCCACACCGACAGAATGCATCATTACCAATATTCACGCTTCTTTACTTGTTCATCTAATATATATATATTCTCTTTTTTTTTCCTTCTCAAGGTGTCTACATTATATGTGCGCACCATCGGATGATTTTAGTATATTCTTCTTAATTAATTCCATTCTATATTGAAACAATTTTCTACATCTAATATGTAATCCATATCATTCATCACTCCTACACCAAATCCAGGGTTTTCAATTTCATTTTGGAAGTTTCTATCAGGGCCACCAAAATTTCTGAATCTAAGGAATTTTGGAAAGTTTGGAACAAAATTATTTGGAATTTAAACATATTTTGACTGAATTTGAATATAGTTGAGTCAGGGGAGAGGGTTTCTCCCCGCAAAAAAAAAAAGGGAGAGGGTTCATGAAATTTCAAGCCATGGCCGAATCCATATATGGTAAAAGAAATTCATATAAGATATGGTATAACCATTATCTGTGAAATTAGAAACATTGCTTATGAACAGTCTTTAAAAATAACTAAATTATATATAGTGTCACTTGTCCTTCCGCCAAAATAACTTTGTAAATCCAAACTCCCAAAATGTAGTTGTTATATCAAATTAACCTGATCGAGTTAATATCTTTGTAGAGTGACATATGGCAAATTCACCGTCCAACGACCTGGGAGGCTGCCAGGGCTTGTCAACAAACAGGCGTGCCTCACCCCTTTGTTCTTGATCGCTGCGCATTCCATCACACGTATGCTCATTTAGATGGGTTTCAAAAACCATTAAAAATAATTTTTACAAAACAAAATTAGAAATATTCGTGTGTCTAAACACTATACGTACACATAACTATCTGTATGAATATTTAATACAACAACATTATGTATAAAAACGTTGGAATCCAAATCCTCAAATTCGAAATGAGCATATAAAATTTCAGTGTACAATCTTTTTTGGTGTATAAATTTTCAATGTATAAATTTTGTGCGTATAAGATGAAAATTATACGTGTCAAAAAAGACAACCCAACCCGATTGCTAATGAACCTTTTTCGTTGTTGGCGAACACACAATTAATGAAATTTGAATATTATCATTTTAGGGATTAACAACTAAATTCTCCTAATATATTGACGTGTAATCCTTTTATGCGTTCGTGAAAAAAGAAACTGAATTCTCATAATTTGTACTAGCAAATACATACAACATAGCCACAGGAATGATAGAAGCCATGATCTGTGTTATTGTTAATCTTCAACAACAATTCATGAATTATCCTCTCATGCATGCTCGGTATTGCAGTGTGCATGGACGGGACGCCGCCGGCGTACCACCTGGACCCGGGCTCCGGCGGCGGCAACCGGAGCTGGGTGGTCAACCTGGAGGGCGGCGGGTGGTGCAACAACGCCCGCACGTGCCGCTTCCGCACCACCAGCCGCCACGGCTCCTCCGACCACATGGAGAGCCGCATCGCCTTCACCGGCATCATGAGCTCCGCCGCCGCCGACAACCCCGGTCCGTCCATCTCCTCTCCTCCGCCGCCGTCTCGAACTCTCGATCGATCAGTACTGTATGCACGCTAACCAAACCAATTATGGCAACGTACAGATTTCCACAGCTGGAACCGCGTCAAGATCCGCTACTGCGACAGCGGGTCCTTCGCCGGCGACGCCTTCGACGAGGTGATCGATCAAACCCATCCAGCCAGCAGCTGATCCGATCATTCATGATTAGCTAAGATCATTCGTGTAGGGATTGAAGCTGCAATTCCGGGGGCAGCGCATCTGGGGGGCGGTGATCCAGCACCTGCTCGACGTCGGCATGGCCTCCGCCGAGCATGTGCTGCTCACCGGCTGCTCCGCCGGCGGCCTCGCCGCGATCCTCCACTGTGACCAGCTCCGCGCCCTCCTCCCCGCCGCCGCCACCGTCAAGTGCCTCTCCGACGGCGGCCTCTTCCTCGACGCGTACGTATTATATACTGATGATGTGATTAATTTTTCTCCAAGCCGGCAAGCCGGCCGGCGAGCTGACCAGTAGCTGACACAGTACCAACACTACATGTTTGCAGCGTGGACGTCGCCGGCGGGAGGAGCCTGAGGTCGTACTACGGCGACGTCGTCGGCCTGCAGGCGGTGGCGCCCAACCTTCCCGAGACCTGCACCGACCATCTCGACGCCACCTCGGTGCGTCTAGTAGACTGCACACTGTATTCATGCATATGCAACTGATTAATTCAGAGATGACTAATTAGATTTAGATCGGTACAAGAAGAGCATAACTAATCGACATCTTGCATTGCTATTACATCATGATGATGGGACTATGTGAATGTGCAGTGCTTCTTCCCTCAGAACATAATCGACGGCATAAAAACACCCATCTTCCTGCTGAATGCGGCGTACGACGTCTGGCAGGTATTCACAAGTCTTTGCTGCTGAATTTCTCCATGGTTGATATTGCAAATTAAATTAGTATAAAATCTCGTTCTAGCAAATGCATATGCTCAGATATAATCTATTGAGAAATTAAGAACATATAACCGAATGCAAATATGTGACCGGTCGATTCGTTCATCAGATCGAGCAGAGCCTGGCCCCTAACGCAGCTGACACCAGCGGCACCTGGCGAGTCTGCAAGTTCAACCGCTCAGCCTGCAACGCGTCTCAGCTGCAGTTCCTGCAAGGTAACAACGGCCATATCCCTTGTCTGAGTTGTCTCGTTGATCATATACTACGTCAATAATTAGTTTGTCAGACAGTAAGGTGATCGAAGCCCTGAATTTCAGAACCCAATAATCCCTGCATTTTTATGTAATGCAGGTTTCAGAGATCAGATGGTGGCAGCGGTGAGAGTCTTCTCCGAGTCGAGGAGCAACGGGCTGTTCATCAACTCGTGCTTCGCTCACTGCCAGTCCGAGCTGACGGCCACCTGGAATGGTGGCTCTCCTGCTCTCCAGAACAAGGTACTTTCCACCTTGCTTAATTAGTGTGTGTCCATGTAATTGTTCAGAGCTACAAGAGCAAACTGCAGACGTTTTCAGTACTTGCAGACGAAGAACCTGAATGGGATTATGCATCAAAAAATACTTACTTTTCAGTTTCATGCTGTTCTTGGATGTGCAGGGAATTGCAAAGTCTGTTGGTGACTGGTACTTTGGTCGAGCTGAGGTGAAGGCCATCGATTGCCCCTACCCCTGTGACAAAACATGCCACAACATCATATGACACCATGTACTGACGTTTAATCGTCTCGATGGAATGGAGTGACACACATTTTTGCCTCGAAGTCCTCTTAAGTTCTTCACTCTAGCTAGTAGCTATATACATGTAGAACTATCGAGTTCAGAGCCAAAACATACAAAACAGAGAACCTCACACAAACAGATACAAAGGAAGCAAAACAAAGTTAACAAAAGCAAATAGGAAGGGGGAGAGGGGAAGGGCACATTAATATCGGGAAGCAGTGTGGTGGAGTCATGGGTGTATAATTTCACCTATTAAGAATAAATTACAGTATTCACAAACATAGTATGGGATTAGAAAGGAGAGCTAATACGTTCTGTGTTAGGGCATTCGTGGAAGTGTGTGTGATGTCGCGTGTACAGTGGTCTGCGTCTATCTGCGTCTGCGGTGTAATCGCCAAAAACAAAAAAAAAGGTAGTATGTTTGACATAGATCTCTTAGACATCAAATATATTTGGGTGAACGGAGTAGTATCGAACAAGAATGCCATTGCTCGACAGAACTGCCAATCTGCCATGCCGCCACAGTCCATGGTGCGTGGTGACAACCCAACGGGCCGAGGCCCACGGAGGCACCTGCCAAACTCTGGGTTACAGGCCGAGCTGTCAACACATAAGTTGCGATCACGGAGCTAAAAAAATTGTTACGATCACGCAGCTAAAACAAATGTTCACAATAACTGATCAAAGATTGCAGCTGAATAAATGTGCACTATAATCGTTGTGATTGAATAGCAGTTAACTCACTAAAATTAAAATGGCAGCTGAACAAAATGTGCACAATAACCATCTTTACAATAAAACATATCAAGTGTTTTGAACTTGAACCCACGGCATAATTTAACAAGCTTAGCTATTAGAAAAACGCCATCACGTTAATTACCAGACTTGACCAGCTGTTATTAAAAGGGTTTATAACATATATATATATAGTAAATTTGTTTGGTGCTCCATGGTGCCCGGGCACCATTGTTGAAATTGAGTATATACCCAATTCAAATGAGTATGAAACTTTTTTAATTACTTAGGTATTAACATTAACTACTTTACTAACTAGTTCAAAGCAAGTTTGAACTGAATTTGAAACTTGTTTTTGTTTAGATTTTGATTCTAGGTATATAGCATCCATACATATAATTAGTTAGGTATGTAATCATGGATTGTGAAATAAAGTTAAATTTGAGTTGTTTTGTTGATAGTATAGGTATGAATCGAATATTATAACTAGGTATATACTCACAATTTGAAAATTTTGAAAAATTTGAGTGATTTTGTGCATTAGATACCATGGTGCCCGGGCACCATGGTGCCCCATATGAGTATATATATATATTATTATATTATATAATATATATATATATATAATATATATTATTATATTATTGAAGTTTTCGCTCCGCAAAAGGAAAGACGAGCGATCGACAAGTAGATCGAGATCGAGCTGCAGCTGCTGTTCTGATCGAACCAATAAAATATATACGTGTGGCATTCTTTACCATCGTCGTAGGAGTATAGTATACGCTAATCTAGAATTATAGAATCTCACCATGTTCTAGGAGAGAGAAAGGCTTTGACAATCGGGTGCAAACAGCGTGATAGCTTCGCTATGAATAAATATTGACTAGGAGATATATAGCGTGGGATTAACTATAATCAAGTCTTCCAAAAACAGAAGGGAAACTTTTCTGAGTGAGATCGAGATCCGTGGTGTATAACGAATTGAGTCAATCATTATCTGCTTACCAGTCTAACACCATTAGCTCAGGATTTCACATGCATTGTTTGTACCCTTCTTGATTGGACCGGCCCGGTACTATTCAGTGTCAGTGCATGCAGGGATGGGAGGTAGAGGTTGTGCTTGTGATGAGTCGTATATGCTCTCGGATCCATGCACGCGAATAGATCAATGTTCATATGCAAATACAAACTGTATTTTGAATTTACAGAATTAGAAACAAATTAAAGTACCATTGCGCACCAAGAACCTAGCGATCGACGAAGCGGTGGATCCAGAAATTTTAGACGAACCAAAGAAGCTAATTCTTGTGCGGTGATATGTTGGAATCAAGGTTTACAAAACCGAAGGAATTTTACGAAAACCAATCGGATTTTGTGAAACCGCTAGATCTTGGGTTATAAAAACTGGTCGGTATTAGCCGGGTTTTCATACGGCGTTGACCGAAAGTCACCGGTTTTTATTGGTTTTCGGTCGGATTCCGGTAAAACAGTAAGGAGCAGTTTTTATTTTGAAATACAAAAGTTAAACCCTGGTCGAAATGGCTGGGCGACTGCTTGGGGTGGCGTGGCGGGTGGCCTTGGATGATCCACTCCTGCTCGTCGGGTTAATTATATCCGGTGGGGTAATAGTTGTAGCGGCGCCAAGTAGAGTGGTTGTCGCCGTGAGGCGTGAGTGAGGTGGCTAAGTCCCTAGGACTCAGGATGGGAATGGTTAGGGTCGATCCATTTATCCGCTAAACCTATCCGTAAATTTGTGCTAACGGATTTGTAGGGTCGCTACAAAAATATAAATGGATCAAGCGGATCAAACCATTAGAACCTAAGGTTCAAGGGGTTCGACCCAAAATGACTTCACATGTATAAATGTTTCAAAAAATTGTATAAAGTTGCTTCGCTATATAATAATTCATTCCTACAAAATTCAACTAATTTTAACAAGTTTTCATAGTGTGAACGCGAGTTTAAAAATTTTGGGTCCGAGTTTTACATGTAACTGGAATTTCTGGGTCTTAGCAACGCATCGTGGGCCCCACATGTATAAAGGGCTCAAAATTTACACAAAGTTGCTTCTCTGTACAATAAATTATCCCACCAAAATTCGTTTGAATTCGATAAGTTTTTATAGTGTGAACGCGAGTTTAAAAATTTTGGGTCCGAGTTTTACACATATAACTAGAATTTTTGGTCCTAGTAATGCATCGTGGGCCCCACTTGTATAAAGGGCTCAAAATTTATACAAAGTTGCTTCTCTGTGCAATAAATTATCCCACCAAAATTCAACTGAATTCGATAAGTTTTTATAGTGTGAACGCGAGTTTAAAAATTTTGGGTCCGAGTTTTACCCACATGTAATAAGAGTAGCCGAACCTATTGATATAATGGACTCATGGTGGATCGACCCTATTAAACGGTTTAATTAGGTTCAATCCATATCCTAACCATTCCCATCCTGACCTAGGACAGGGAGAGGGAGGCCCGGCGAAACGCCGGCCATGTTACAGGCCGAGCTGGCAACAAATATGATGAACTTCCTTCCTTATACCGTGACTAATTAATCACTTATTAACTCACCAGGATGGCAGTTCGCCGTCGTCCTCCCCATTAAATATGCAGGCTCGATGAGAGAAATGAATCACACGTAACGTACGCACGGTGGACTCTTGGCGCGATCTGATTCTGATCTGATGGGGTCACCGTACATGCTGAAGAAACTGGTAAGCCAAAACTCTCCCATTAAAACCCTCTTAGATCCATGGCCACTGCCTCGTCGATCAACGTCGCCGGCTGACGTACTGCGCAGTAACACATCCCAGCTGATCCATTCCCCTCCATCCGCTAGCTGCGTATGCAGGACTGCTTACCCTATTGCAGGTCGGACAATCCATGCGGCGTGGTCGGCGCATGCCCGTACATTTCAGCAGCAGCCGCCGGCGCCGGCGCCCTCGCCGCCCACCCTCTCCCGTTCGGCCACATGGTACGTAATACACTATACGGTACAGTATTACCGTACACACTTATTTACCATGTACGCCGGTAATACTGTGCACAGGCCTGTCCCGCCGCCTGCCACTCGGAGAGAACATGCGCGGGCACTAATTGGTGGCCACGGCGACGCCGGATCCTCCACGGGAAGTGGCTGAAGCACATGTTGTGCTCCGCCGGCGGTCCCAGCAAGGCCGGGCGCCGACGACATGTCTGCAGCACTTCGCCGGACGCACACAGAGGATGCTACTTCAGCAGCCCCTCCCCGTCGACGGGGTGGGCATCGGCGCATGGCGGCGGCGGCGGCGGCGGCGGCAGCTGGTACGCCTCCGGCTCCGGCGTGGGCAGAATGGTGCAGGTGCCGGCCATCGATGCTGCCCCCGTTTGTATCGCCGCAGGCGGCATATCTTTTGATGGGATGATCTGCGTCAGCAAAACCAACTTCACCAGCATGGTTGTGATGTCCGGTTTCGGTGTCCTCTTCCTGGCTTGTCTGGTGTTCAATTTGTTCCTCAGTTTGAATTAACTACACCTACGGTTATTGGTAAATCAGAGGGCTCTGAGATGCCGAATTAAATGTTAGCACCAGATCCACGAAATTTCAGTAATGTCACCTATAAGAGCATCAAGATTAATAAAGAAGTACTGCTCCACACTATATTTTCGTTGATCCATATATGTGTCTATGTTGCTAACACTAGTGCAGAAACGATTATCCCGGCCAACTCATCACTGCCGATTTGGCGTGAGCGAGTAGGGATTGCCAATCCCAACCGGTTCATAGTGCTGAAGGGAATTTTCCCACCCAAGCAGTCAAGAGCCGGTAGTGACGCTCAATATTTCTATCGGTCCAAGAACTGAACCGACCGCACAAGGAGACCAAGACTTACTTTGGAAGAGCTATACTCGAACTCTGACTAGGACTTGATCGAAGACTACCAAGGGATTAAGAGCACGTACAATAGCAGGCTATTAGCCAGCTATAAACATATTTTAATGAGATAAACGATGAGAGAGAAGAGCAGCGGCCTACAGATTTGTAGCCAGCTGCAGCACGGACTCCAAGACACAATGTGTGTATGACAGGTGAGACCATATATTAATAGTATAGTAAGCAACTATTGTATGAATTGGCTATTAGATTGGCTACAGATGAATTGGAGCTAGTAGTAGGCTATACTATTGAACTTGCTCTAATATATGAACGAGTCCCCCCCAATTACGATTTACGAGGGGACCTAGGGATACCAATCTATGGCCCCCAAGAGAGAAGGAAAAACATTTCAACAGAATACTGAATAATCCATGATAGAGCCAAGCGAATCCAAGACAATCCTCAAGATTTCGATTGAGCCTCGACGAGATAAAACTCTCAATCCATCTAGAGAGCCTGAAATTCTCGACTCCCAGCTAGCCGACCACCATCTCGTCCGGATCCCTAACAAGGCTAGTCGATAGGTCTTGGATCGATACATACCATATTGTACTCCTACTCTTCATATGTCAGTAAAGCGACATGCCACCCAACTTGACATGACTTAGAGTTATTTCTCTAAATAGGGCTCGAACCTATATAAAAATGCTCTTGCGTTTGATTGGCATCCCCATCAGGAGAGGTGACACGTAGACAACACTACTCAGATATATAAGGCTCTTAATTTTTATCGACGACACATTGTAACTACCCTATAAATTTCAAAACTTACAACCTAAATTGTAATAACAACATTCTAAATTTTCTAATACACACTATATAAGAGAACAAAGATTTAAAGTAATTGATTACCTATTTAGAAGATGAGATAGGAGAGATAAAAGCATACTTTTATATATACTAGGTGACCGCCGCGTTTTGCTGCGGAATATATGGATGAATAATGTTAAATGTTGTAGAAATGATGGATGAATATGGGTTACATTATTGTGTAAATGATGAGGATGTTGATTTAGCACACTAGTATGTTGATTTTTGGAATATAATAAATTTTAAATACAATTACTAAGAAAAATATGTAGCGTAAATCTGAAAACTACTGTAGGATCTAAAAATGCGCATATGAGATTTATTCAAGTCACGCTGAGTTATTTTACTCCTTGATTTAATTATGAGTAAAAATTTTACCAAGTTGACATGGACAAATCTCATACGTTTTATTTGTATGTTATAGTTTTCAGATTTGCACTACATATAGGATTTACACTTTGCACTACATATTTTGTTCTAATTACTATGCTTGCGCGTTGAGTTTTAAATTCTTAGCGTGGGTCATGCTTGTATATTAAACTTTATGAGTACTAATATGTTTGCGTGTAAAGTTTTAGAGCTTAGGAGATTGTAACTATGTATAGAAGGTATAGATAAGAGAGATAGCAATTACATTGGAAAAAGCAATTGAAATCATGCCGGAAAGCCTCCCCATCCGGTGCCCGATGGGGAGAAAAAAAATTGGGCGCCCCATGCCACCCACGCCTCGCACGCCCCCTCCACGCGCCCCCACCACGCGTGCCCGTTGCAACAGCCGCCCGAATATAATGGGAACGCCCTATTAAGGGGGGTATGTTTCATTTTTTTGTTCCACCAACAATGTTTCAACTAGTGTACTCATGATGTTTCCTTATGTATGGATCAAATGTTGCAATGGATTTTTGATACTGTTTAATAATTTCATCTTGATGGACACGTGATTTGTTGATGTACACAAGTTTTAAGTGTTATAATGACTTTAAATCGTTTGTTTGCATACGTTGAACCATTTTTTTCATCTGGCGATCTAACCGTGTTTACTTTTTTTTTAAGAATTGAAACATTTTTTCACTATTTGCTAAAACATTGTTTTAATATAGGGTGAAACAACACCCGATTTTTTGGAAACCGTTGTTTTTTTCATCTAGTGATAGATCTGACCATGCTTACTTTTTTTTTAAGAATTAAAACATTCTTTCGCTATTTGCTAAAACATTGTTTTAATATAGGGTGAAACAATGCCCGATTTTTTGGAAACCGTTGTTTCATACGTTGTAGCAAAATGTTTCATGAGGTGATTTGTTTGTGTTTCAGCTTTTTAAAAGATTGAAACATTTTTTATCTATTTAGTGAAATATTTTCGATCTACCTGGTGAAACAGCACCCGATTTTTGAAAAAAAAAAGTCAGGCATCCGATTTTTGACAAAAAAAAATCGGCCGCTCGATTTGTAGGCGCCTCCAAATCATGCCGGTGCCATATTTATAGTCAAGCTGATTCCTAATTATGTATGGGTGAGTCAAGAAAAAAAAATAGCAACTGTGAGAATTAACAAAGTAGATATGTAAATTACATATGGATGTAGCTAGAGAGATTAATTGATAGAACGATATTGATCAGTTTTCATATATCGATGGATTTAATGATCATTTAAAGAGATGGAAAAACGTCTGCAATATGGTGACGATTGTGTTGAACAAGGTGATGACGGCGAATGTGGTGGCCAAGCAGAAACCGAAAATCGCCCACGGGCTGTTGAGGTAGTCCCGGCGGAATTTGGCCTTGTATTTTGGCCACTTGCGGCGGCAGAAGGCGTCGACGTCGCGGTACACCGGCGCCAGGTAGTGGTCGTCGTAGTTGATGTAGGAGCTGAGGCGGAGCTGGTTGAAGAACGCCGCCGCCGCCTCCTCGTTCGCCAGGTTGTTCTCCATCACGTCCGCCCTGTCCAGGATCACCACGTCCTCCGCCGTGTTGATCAGGTAGTCCATGAGCACCACGTAGCTGGTCAGGTGCTTCTCCGCCACCGCCGCCTCGCCGCGGCACTGCTCGAAGGCGACGAGGTTCATGTACCTGGTGCAGGTGGAGTCCTCGATGGCGACGCGAGGGATCTGGAAGACGCCGGTGTCCCTGCAGAACGTGACGTCGAGGACGTTGGTCGTCTCCGGCTTGCGCACGAACTTCACCCCGTGCAGGGTCAGCTCCTTGGCGCAGCGGATCGTCCTTGGCAGCTTGCCGCCGCAGTCAGCCTGCACCGGCGCCGGCAGGTGATCGGGTGGCGCCATCACGAAGGTGGAGTGGTACAGGTGGAGCAGGTGATCGATGGCGTCCTCCTGCTGCACGGTGACGGTGGTCGTCGTCGTCGCGGGCTGTCTCCTTTCCTTCTCGCTGAAGTAGGAGGTGATGATGGTCGTCAGCGACGGCTTGGGGCGCGCCGACGGCGGGCGGTTGGGGTCGTGAGAGTAGGCGTCGTAGAGCGCGAGGAGGACGAAGTAGGGGATCTGGTTCTCGAGCATGAGCAGGTCGGTGTGCAGCAGCGGGAGGTTCCAGCCGACGTCGAACACGGGATCCGTGGCGCCGCAGAACCACTGGATGAAGAGCTGGACCACGAAGCAGCCGTCGAGGAGGAGCATCTCGACGAACGATGACGACGACTTGTGGTCGTCCCCGTCGTCGACGACGGGGCTTTCGAAGTAGCACGCGCGCGCTCGCGCCTCGAGCTTGCGCACCCTGCCGACGCAGTCCTGCAGCAGGCCGTCGCGGCGGCCGCTGCCGTCGTCGTCGTCGTGCTGGTCCTGGAGGAACCGGAGGAGGTAGAGGCGCTTCCGGTCCTCCATGGCGCGGAGGTGGCCCTTGTTCCGGTGGTACGGGCCGATGGAGACCAGCCTCGGCTCGTAGTGCTTGTTGTCCACGCTGTCGCGGACGCTAGCCGGGACACGGTAGATGGAGTAGCCGTCCAGCCTCGCCGGCCGGCTCAGCTGCTCCAGCATCTTCTCGATGTTCACACGCACCGTGTCCGTCTTCGTCGTCGTCGTCGTCGTCAATCTCCTCTGATCAGATCACCACAATGAACAGGATGGCACCAATTAGTACAACCATATCGATCGTTAGCATCAATCCATCTGCTAGCAACATTAATCAAATTAAGCGATCCAGGGGGGGCAAAATTAATGATCAAGGAGAAATTAAACAACTAGCTTATGGCAAGAATTTTACCATTGTTACTTTTTCCACTGGTCGATCCACCGGCCGGCCGGTACGTACTGTCACTATCTCTCAGCTACTGCGTATTCACCAGATCGAGTGAGGACACCAAAGAAAGCAGATGGCAACATTAGCAGGCTAGCAACTAGATATAGCCGATCTTCTGCACAGCTCGCAACTCGCCTCTTGCAGTGTACGTAGTATAGCAGCTTGCAAGTTAAAAGACCACACTGCTCGATCTTCCGCATACGTACTGAACAGATGATTATTTTACGGATTGTGTATTCATCTTGTTCATTTATATAAGGAGTATCTTAATTAAGAGTAACGCTGACCATTAAATTTCTCCCAAACTATACATTTAGATTTTGAATCGCTATAAATTTAAAATGGATATTATATAAATGTACTTGGAAGAACAAATAGTATGGCATATTACTGTTTTGTACTACTACTTTGTAGTTGTTGTTTTGGGATCACAAATTATTGATTGGTAGTTGTCTGTATCTTGAATATGGGATATCTCATACTTGTGTATTAGACTCAGTGAGATCCACCGTATACTAAGATTTATACGGAATAAAACCACATATGGAAATTGTTCTGAATAAACAAAGTGAGGTAGAGTACTAGCTACTAAGACACTACAAGATCTACTCAGATCGTATCCATACCTATTTCCTTAGTTCTATTTGGACAAATAAATACCTGAGGGAATAAATATAATACCTCCCAGGAGGAGAGAGGACAATCCAAAGATAGGCCACATATATATGCCAACATAAGTGAAGGCAAGCCTAGACAAGTCTAATACGGAGTCATAAATGCTGACAAGAGGGATCTATAGCTATCTCCAATATCGTCCAATTCTTATTTGAGGAAGTGGATTATCACTAGCCATTGACTATATATGAGAGCTTTACGCCGTTAGCTAGGCTGATAGAGCCTATATTATGTCACCCTCAATATTGTACTCGTGAGATATTGATATATAATGATAACACCGGCTTCAACAAACAGTAGTTGGACTACCCATAAGCAAAGGGGCCAAACTTGTATAAAAATTCTTGTATCCTTTTTTTATTATAATCTCACGTATAACTTAGTACCAGCTAGCGATCCCTATACCTATAAATATGTTGCCAGGTACAACCCTTTGATATGAGTATATTCAAAAAGAGGTTCTTAAAACTACATACTAGCTAGCATGATCTGTTTGTCTGATACCACAATATACAAATGCTTGTACAAAAAGTGGAATATCTTATGCATCTTTTTTTTTTCTCTCTTTTGCCATGCCATTAACTAACTGTACATAATATAGATCAACTTTACCACCTCTTTATATCCATATGACTTACGAAATAAATACTAATTGACGAATGCAGGCTGATAATTAAACTTATAATGCCACTACTACGAAATTAGGAATGCAGGTGATCAAAATGAGTTTTCATAGGTGGGTAAATGGACAATGTTTGCAGGCGGTTCCACACCCACCTCTGAAAAATGATTTTCTCACGCGGTAGGTGTTGGGTCCCAAAACTAATGATTCTTTGGGCACAAAAACAATTGGAAATCACAAAAAAAAACCAGCCGTCATCGCCCCTATTTTCACCATGAGCTCCTTGCCAGACCCGCTCTCTGCCTTGAGACATCATCGCCACCGTCATCTAAGCTAGCACCCGAGCAACCATCCAATCCTAGATCTAGAGCTATAGGACAACCCCTTCCACCGCCATCACAGAATCTGGTGTCTCTTGCTCTACTGTCACGAGAAGTGGATGCCCCCTCACGGTTGCGGTCATGGATTTGGAGGAGCTCGTGAGCCGCTACCCCACCGGATCGGCCTCCTCCACGTAGCTGCCTTCATTCGCACAAGGCACTGTCGTTGCCACCTTTCTCTTGGAGCTCCCGAGCACCACCATTGTCAGATTTGTTTCCTTCATCGCCACTACCGTCCGCTTTCTTTCCCTTCGCTTGGAGTTCTTGGATCATGATCTAGTGCACCTGTGGATGCCATCGGAGAGGAACGGCAGTGCTGTTGACGATTGGGGAGAAGGAGAAGGTGGAGGGAGAGGGGAAATGGGAGTGGAGGTGAGGGAGAAGGAGAGGATGAGGAGAGGGTGCAGGAGATCGAGGAGACGGGAGTAAAGGCCCGAGCGGGCACGTGGGTGAGTGTGTTGGGTCATGGGGTCTTTTTCTTATTAGGCAAATGCTTTTTACCCGCCTATGAATTTTTTTTTACATGCGGCCCTTCTAAGGTGTCGAAATATAGTTTTATTTTCATAGATGATCCTTTTAATATGATCGTATTTAAAAATTGATTTTTACATACGGTTAATGATCCAACTTTCTGTTAGTGTGAGATTTTTTAGGCGGGTTTTATTTTATTCCGTCTGTACTGAAAAATGAGAGGTGGCTGTGAAACATGGTTTTTTACAGTGCAGCTAACTCACTATGTTTGAGAAAGGTTCTACCGGCTGCAGTTTCTCACAGAATCAGAAACTTTCCCAAGCAGCCTAGCTTTCTTTTAGATTCTGAGAAGATATAGTTGTACAATGTATAAAATGAACTAAAGGTCCGTATGGTACAGCTTTAGCTCCTTCACCTCTCCTGGAGCTGGAGCCCAGCCAAACGGTTTTAGCTAAATCAAAAGGAGTGGAGATGGCTAGAATGGCCTCACAAAATGAACTAGACAGGTGGAGTTGGATTTAGACAGCTCCATAATTACTGAAGTTAAATTTAGAAGTTGGAGTCCTACTAAATGAGACCTAAAAGTCAAATCTAGCTTTTATAGATTCTTAGAATCTGACTACCACCATGCTACTTCTAAGAAATCTTAAAACTTTTCCAAACATGGCCTAGTTTGTCTTGTTTCGTTTTCATTGAATTGTTCTGTACAGGCCTAATTAAGCATGTCCTCAAACTTCTAAAAACAAATCATGCTGCACAATCCTACAGGCCGGGAATCCTTGTAGCACATGCACCTATGTGTGTTCCAGTAGTACAAATTAAGATACCAAAGATTAGGATACCATGCATATCACTGACCAGCCTTTAATGAAGTAATTAAGAGTTGGATATGCGGTAGCTAAGCTAGTCACGAATCACAATCAAACATGTACAGCCGAAGGGCTCCAAACTACTGTGGGTGCACTACCGTGTGAGCCACCACCATAAATGTTCCGGCCCTGCGCCCGGGCCTCCATTCAGGCTCAGCACTCATCTTCTCTTGTTGGCAGTCGATCGGTCTGAGAGAGAAATGCAGGGCGAACTTCATAATACCCCGCGACCAGTGGTTGGTTTCTGCTTCTGCTTCTTCTTCTAGCTTAGCTTCCTCCCCTCCCAGCTAGTAACTCATATAACTAGCTAGTACTAGCTTTGTTTTGATCTCATTCCTCTACTTATTCATATATATGATCTGATCGCAGCCTCCGCGCGATGGGTCGGTAGTACGCAGGCAGCGGCGGACGTCGACAACGGCGGGCAGCGAGGCCATGAACGGCGCGGCGGCTCGCCGACACATCTTCCTCGGCGTGGTGCTGGCGTTCTTGCTCTTCTTACTGATGTACAAAACGCTGGTCCCGAGAGCGTGGCCCTTCCGTACGGCAACTACGACAAGTACTTGACTAGCTAGTTAGCTACTTTGTGTAGCTGTGTATCCATCTTGATATTAGTCGCGAGGCCGATCTTCAGATCTTCCCCTTCTGTTCTGTTCCTCTTCGTCTTCTTTCCTTGTGCTTGCTTAAGTTCAACATGGCGCTGTCGCCATATATATGGCAAGAAGATCGAATGGCACCTTTGTTTCTGCCTTTTTTTTTTAATTTTTTTTTATGATGAGTTATGTGACACTACTCCAGTGATAAAGTGAGTCTTCAAAAAGTACTCCAGTCAAGTGGTTATTTTTTTTCCCGGGGTGAGAGCTACAACTAGTTATCCTCTTGGTATATATGGCATACTGTATGATAAAATGAATCACAAATAATAAATACTCCCTCCGTATTTTAATGTATGACGCCGTTGACTTTTTATCAACGTTTGACCATTCATCTTATTCAAAAATTTTATGTAATTATCATTTATTTTATTATCACTTGATTTATCATCAAATATTCTTTAGTATGGCATAAATATTTTTGTATTTGCACAAAAAATTTTTGAATAAGACGAATGGTCAAACGTTGTTCGAAAAGTCAACGGCGTCATACATTAAAATACGGAGGGAGTATGTAATATGTGCTCTAAATTAAAAGATAAAGATAATCCTCAATATGAAGCATCGCATACAGAATTAATCAAATTAAACAGACGATTGCATATATACTTATGTGCAAAATTCGCTACGAGAAAGCCTTTTATTAAAAAAAAAAAGTCTTGCACTCTTGCTTGCTAGAATTTGCTCATGGACACTTTTGCCCTTTTATTCATCTTCTTTGGTTCAACTAGCCATAGCCCTATCCAGATGGTGTTGAGACATATGCTATTAGTTTATAGCATTTGTAGAGAAACAAACCAAAGAAAATTATGGGTTCATATATATAATTCATTAAGCAAAGAGAAAACATATTCTTGGATATTCAGTGGATAAAAGTTCGAATGCAAATCTTATGGCCGTTAAACTGTACCCATCAAGCATAGATTGCTATTAATATATGATTTTCTTAGTAAGGAGGCCACCGGAGATGAAGAAGAAGAGCTACGTCATCTTCACCAATGGGCAGGGTCGCTAGAGCCTCACAGTGCCACGGTCACCCAAGGGCTCGCCCAACTGCCATCCCCCACGAGCTCGTGTTGTGGTTGTCGAAAAGCTAGACAAATTCTAGCAAGAGTGCAAGACTATATTATATATGAAAAATAAAAGTTGGGTGTTGTATATAAAGCCAATTCGTCTTTTAAAGTTCTAAAGAGTCTTCTTTTAAAATGTATCGTATGCAAAATACATTTATATATATCCATAGAATAGGAGGTAATTAAGAGAGTTGTATTTCAAATTTCATTCAACTTTTAATATCTAGGCCTGTAAAATTGCACGGAACAACCTGCTACTTTATATATGTAGCTAAACTGTTGAGAAATGGCATTATTAAAACGCTAGCTGGGGGGCGTTGAGGCCAGCTACTGTTAATACACCTTGCACATATATCCATCCACGGCTCCAAACTAAGATCTGGGGCTGAGCTGTAGGATCGAATCACAAGAACTAAGCCAACCAGAGAGAGGGTGAATGGTTGGTATACTCCAAAACCGAAAACTTTTAGCGGAAATAAAAGTTACCCTCGAAATCGATGGAGATCGGTCTGACCGAAGTTGCCCTGCCGGTCTGACCGCTCGGATGCCGTCGGTCTGACCGGTATAGATCAACCGGTCTGACCGCCGAAACTGCTCGCCGCGCCTGTCGCCGCCGCAGGTCTGACCGCCGTGCTCCCGCCGGTCTGACCGCCGCTTGCCGCCGGTCTGACTGCCGGTAGATCGCCCGGTTAGACCGCCAAAACCCGGTAAACACAAATCGAAGAACTCTTAAAGTGGATGACGACTTTATTGACTCTCTCTGTGTTTACAAAGTGTACCAACAGCACTCCTTATAAAAATTTCGACTAAACTCGAAACCCTAACTCAAAACTCAACTCTATTGCTCTCTAAAGCGATACCGGGAAGCCTCACGCTCCCCCTCTATTTATACATGAGGTAGGCAGCCTAAAGCCACGAACCAAACTCATACTAGGAGTCCTAAACACCTTAGGAAACCCACTAGTACAAGAAAGAAACTTTACATAACCAAACGTACCAAATTTGGACTCCTTCCAAATTCGACTTCGCATCCCATACGCACACAATAACTCCATCGTATGCCATATGGAATCTCCATCAACCACGTGCATCAACTCTAGCCTAAGTATCCCGCATGATCTCTGACCACCACGGACATCGTCTTACCACCAAGCCGACTCCCGGTCCATCACCGAAAATACTCTCCCGAGACATCGAGTCACCTACACATGCGAACAAACAAAGAAACCATATTCCGAGACCAAGCTATCTCCAACTTGACTCATTAGCAGCAAACAATAGTATTACATACGTATAGTATCCATCTAGAAGTCATAATCATGAAATAAACTCGGATATCCAAATAAACAACCTGAAACCGAAACCGCACAGTGTCGGCCGGTCAGACCGCGGGCTGCGCCGGTCTGACCGCGCATTACACGCCGGTCTAACCGGCAACACCTGCCCGCGTCTGACTGGACCACATAAAATCACAACAGTATCCTGTAAATTCATCTGTGAAATCTAATCATCTCCAAAACCACTTCGTGAATAAATTCCAAATACAAAACCAATAATCTCCAATGCCTAATTGTTCATCACAGAATAATAATAAAAAAACACCTTTGATTTTACATGAGCATCACCAACAGTGCACCTATATTGTTTCAAAAATGATTTGAGGGTTTTTAGGTGAAAAATCGGATCCAACCGATCCCTTATAGCCCTACACACGTTTTGGAGTTTCGTTCCCCGTATGACTTGCTCCGTCGATTTGAGGGAGTGAGCGCTCCCCTCTTACTTCCAATCTCTTTCTCGCACGCTAGGAGATTGCGCGATCTATTCCGCGTACATGGAGGAAAACATAGAATTTTGTTGTAGTTTAACAGAAGGGCACGCTTTAGTTTTTGGGGTAAAATTTAGACTTTCTCTTGGAGAAATCAGTTTTTTACTTCAAATTTTCAGTTTATGAAAACCAAAACCAAATTGAGTCTCGCTCCGGTCCTTTCTACTTGGAGTAGAAATTAATCTGAGCCGTTGATCGTATTTAATCGTAAGGTTGAGATCTAGTTCTACTCCCACCAAATTTTATGAGAGTAGAAATGTGGAGGGGTATATTTGTCTAGAGATAATAATTCGCGTGGGGGTATTATCGTAATTTGCCATTATCTAACTATTCACCCTTTCCACCCACGTCACGAAGATAACCTTGCCGTCGTCGACGTCGGCGCGAACCAATGCCAGCGACTGTTTCAGACACAGAAATGTTTCATCATAATCTGGTAAATCTAGTATATCCTTGTCAAACTTTTATGTTTTCTGAACCATAGCCATCTCTCATGAATATGACTGGATTACAAGCCAATTCGATGATGTTTATTGCTACTGACTGATTGCTATTGCTTTCAGCCACAGGAAAATATTCTGTTCAGAAGGAGGAGGATTTTGCATACTGGAATCAAAGCCACAAAATATACCAATTACAACAGAGGAAGAGGAGGATGAGAAATTTTGGTAGTGATGCGGTGATGCAGGCCTGCGTCGGGGGCTCGGGGGCAGCACCGCCGGCCACGCCGCCGCCTGCCGGGAGGAAGAGCAGAAACCGCGGTGATGCGTTGGGGGCGAGATGCGTTGCGTCAAGAGTACAGGGCAAATGGTCGAGATGATCATCTCCATTCCAAAATTACCCCTAATCTGTATTAAGAGATTATTAATCTATCCTTTAAGATAAACGGTCGAGATTAATTTTACTTATAGTAGAATACTGCAGATATATTGCACCGGAGCACTACTCAATTTTTAGGGGTGATTGTACATAATCTCAGGGTGATGCTCAGCTAAGTCTCATGCAATGCTGCTCAACAACTGAGTAGGGTGAGAATTAGCTGATCAGCAAGAAGTAGTCGTGTGAAGCACTTCCCAAAAATCTTATTGTTGCTGATAGGGTGAGAATTAGGGATGCAAGCGGGGCGGGCAAGCGGGTTATTTAGCTCGCTTATCTCACTTTTAGTTGATTTCTTCTTCTAAATTTTGTACTACATGTGAAAAATATACTAGCAAGCGGGTTTTTATGCGGGTAGCGAGACTACCCACTTCAGGGCCGTCCCCAGGGGGGTGCGATCGCGCAGGGCCCCCGATCTTGAAGGGGCCCCCAATCTGACGTGCTCGTCGCTCGATGTCTGTGCGTCTGCCGTTGTGTGTTGTGCCGCAGCAAAGTAGCAAGCATCAAATCAGCAAGGCAGCAAGCAAACGCCTTTCCCTCCATGACTCAACCGCATGCAGTTGTATGTGCACTAATTTTTTATTTTGCACACAAGGTTTATGATTTATCTAGTATGCATACTAAATTAAATAATATTTTTGACACCTTTATCTATATGTGAATAGGTTTATATAGCATTTCAACTTTCAAGTTTCAACCAATGTCTTCTGCAAATCATTGAAAAATTTATTTCAGGAAGCACTAAAAGAATTATGCTTTTCAATTGAAGATTATGCGCATATACAATTTTTGTTCCACTCTAGTTTATATTGCTACAAAATATATCATGGAGTATAAGGGTGTGCGTTTGAGAGGATGGGAAAAGAGAAATTGACAAGATACGTCAGCCATTAGTGTTTGTTTAATTGAGTAATAATAATTTCAAACTAAAAAATAGATTAATATTATTTTTAAAGCAACTTTTCAATATTTATTTTTATAAAAACGCACCATCTATAGCATTGCGGGAAATATGTGCGCGTAAAATGAGAAAGTTTTTTCTCTCTTCGTGCTGCAAGCTGCCTAAGTTTTTGTTATTCCATTTTATAGCTTATGTTTAGTATTTAGATAAGATTTTTGCATAGGGCCCCCAAAATTCACGGGACGGCCCTGACCCACTTGCATCCCTTGTGAGAATTAGCTGATTGCGCAACAATAAGATTTGCTGTTCGTCTTCTAATGCTCGTCTTCCTCTTTATTCTGGTGCTATGCATGCATCATTGTTCAGTACCGCGAGATGTTCTTACTGTGCAACTGAAATGCCCATAGCCCACGTTATGTGTTCATCATGTTTCACAATTCGATCTGTTCATGTTTTGCTGTCTTGTTTACATGTGTAGATCATATGATACAATTATACTAGTTTACATCTTCAATATAATGATTTATTTATAGAATAAATAAAATCTACTACATGTACGTGCTTATATTTCCATCAGTTCTGGCAGTTTAGGTGCAGCACGAGACGATTAGCGTCGCTAATAAACATTGACTTGACGGCATAGCACGAGATCCAAGGAGGGACTAACACACACAAAGTCAATGAATGACATGTTATTGCTTTGCAGTAGTTGTTATATCTGACTTAAAAATTTGCTTGTTAGTATGATCGATCTAAGTTCTCAAAAAAAATGATCGATCTGAGGAGCATATAAATAGTTTCTGATCACAACTCACAGAAGAAATCAAAGTCAAACAGCATCATCCAAACCCGATCGGGTAATCTCTACATAAATATAAGCAATAAAAACATAGCACGCAGTTGTTATATATTCAAGTGGTTCGATAATTAAGCTTAGATATATATGATTTAGTTGAAGCATATAGGATGCAAAAGTCTTGGGCCAGCAAATCTAATCAAAGTGTTAAGAAGTTTGGAGCGTTGAATGTGCATGACTGCATGTGCAGTTGACTAGCAATTATCAAGGGAGACAAGGCACATCGCCACAGATCCAATCGTGAAAGGTTGAATCCTTTTAAGGGCATCGGATTCTCATTCATGTAATTAATTTGTGTAAAGTTCACTCTTGAAGATCTGCCTCCATGCCTTACGTAATCTTTCATCGTCATCGCCTGTCATACAATGGCTGATGGGGGCGGAGCTAAGTACTGAGGGTGGTGCTCAGTAACCTGGTCAAGAAAAATCTGTAGCTGTAGCTATACCTGACCTATTTTCACTATGTGTGCATCTCCTTAGTACTCCCTCCGTATCTTGATGTATGACGCCGTTGATTTTTTGACAAACGTTTGACCCTTCGTCTTATTTAAAAAATTTATGTAATTATAATTTATTTTATTGTGACTTGATTTATCATCAAATGTTCTTTAAGCATGACATAAGTATTTTTATATTTGCATAAAACTTTTGAATAAGACGAGTGGTCAAACGTTGGTTAAAAAGTCAATAGCGTCATACATTAAAATATGGAGGGAGTACAAATTTAGACACCCGCATTAGCTTAAACTTGATATAAAGCAGAGTAAATTAAACAAGTGGCACCCCTCCCCCCATCTCGCCCTAGCCCCGCGGATGGCTCTCTTTAGCATTTCAGAATTTTGATAGAATCTTTGTGCAGCTGGTTAATTAATGTGGGCAGATATTACATGTTTAATATGTATATGGAATGGCGACCATTCGTTTTGAAATGATCCATTCACTACTAGAAATTTCATTTTTCTCAACACTAGATTTTATTTTTCCAAGCAGACTAAAAGAATTTCTCGATTGTAAAGATAGCGAGAGACCCATAGATCTAGCACCATATGTGAAAATTGATTTTTACAGATGGATTCTAAAGAGGATCGCCTATGACACAGCCTTAATTTGCAGTTGGCATGGTTGGCCATTTGCGAAATTATGAATTTTTTTTGGCAAGATTAATTAATATGTGAGATCACTGTATAAGTATGCAAGTTTAAATCTGAGAGCTCTATACGTGGATTCCCATCCATATTATTGAGGTCAAATTTAAGCTTGTATTTTAGTGGAGCAATATACTGTAAATTGATCTACCTTATTTTAGAATTTCTAGTAATAGGTGTTAATGGCATATAAAACGATCGATACCCATCCAGGGGCGAAAAAGAAAACATCCAATTGAGATGCAGACAGTTCTGATCGAAGCACCATGTTCTAGGAGAGGTAAGCCGAGGCTTTGACAATTAGGCACAACAGCGTGATCGCATCGGCCCTGAATAAACAATGACTATATAAGGTGAGATTAGTCTTGCAAGAAAAACATGCATGCTAGGTAGACGGAGAGATCCATGGTGGGACCATTAGCAAGATGGAGTCAATCATTAACTACTTGCAAGTCTAATGTTACAGAGCTAGCAGCACCATTAGTTGATTAATTTCACATGGTAAATTGGTAACCCTTCTTGATTAGATCGGCGTGGGAATTCAGTGCAGGGGAGGGAAGCTGTGTGCCTGTGAGTATAAGCTCTTTGATCGAAACAATTAATCCCCATCTCCAAAGTGGTACTCCATCCATCTATTTTTTATAGTTATATTTTCAAATATAAAAAAAATTATTTTTCATAGGCATATTTCAATCCAATCTCCTATCCTCTTAATAACTTTCTCGGATTTAATGCATGACTCTCCATTCTTCCATACAAGATTGGCTACATGGGCATCGGGAAATATAAATATTAATGAATCGTTTGTTTATTAGGAATAACTAGTAGCTTGTTTAAATGAATGATAAGTATAATCACTTATCCTTGGTCATTGTACCAAGATGAAATATGACTATCAAAAGTAGACGGAGGGAGTATTACAGAATTTTGATATGATGCTCCAAAAAGATTTGCTAGGGCAGAGAACAATGCAGCATTAATAAATTTTATATGTTGTTAGAAAAAAAAAGTATTACAAACTTTTGATATGTTGCTCTAGTGCCTTTAAAATAAATATTTTTTTATTGATAGTTGAGGTTATAAAAGTTTAATTTTAATAACCTTGTCTAAAACGACGAGAATAGGGGCGGATCTACAGTATAAGGGCCGGTGTCAGGCGACACCGACTACTATTGGTAAAACATATAGCAAAATTGTTTATCCATATATTATAACACCATGATATAAACATAATTAACATACTATAATACCGATAGACACATGTCGGTGATGTGGGCCCGGGGGTATTGTGACTAGAGGGAGGAGGTCGCCCCCAAACCCACGTGGCACTTCCCCGAGGGAGGTTGGCCCCAGGGTGGAGGGGCGGCTGCCCTCTCCCTGTTGGGGGTCGGACCGCCCCGACCCCTCCACGCACCTGCCAACGTGCGCGGGTTAGGTGGGCACGCCCGGCGCACCCACCTAACAGCATTTAAGGCGGGTGCTGCAGCCGTGCCACGCCGCATTTAATTAGGCGTGCAGGTGTGGCTGATAGGCTGAGCGACGCTCAAATGACCGGCGTGACAGGGTAAGTGCGCCTGCGCGCTGATCGCCTATCAGGCGGCGTGCAGCCGGTGTCGTCGGGTCACATCACCATGATTGAGAAGCCCTTTGCCTCGAGTACAAACCAGGGGCGGATTTCCTACTCCAGTTTAGATTAAGGTACGCGTCCCCTGGTGGGAATTGCCCCGGAAGTTTTCAAGTAGTTAATGCAGAACGACACAAGTGTCCCATGTGACGCACAACGTGATCTGATGGGGGCCATGCTGGCGCGCTGTGCGCATGATCTTCTCTGTCAGAGGAATAAGATGTGTAATAAATGAAAATGATGTTTTCCTCCTTCCCTACGTAATCTTTTGGGTCCCTGTGGTAACCCCTTAAGGTATAAAAGGAGGCCCAGGCGTAGTGAGTAAGGGAATCGATCTCTGGATCTTCGACCAACTAACACACTGTGTTCTTCATGGAATCAACCACGCACAGGAGTAAGGTGTTACGCTTCTCAGCAGCCCGAACCTATATAAACCCCCTTTTTTTGGATAATGGAATGAAACATTCGCCAATTAATACAAGGTTCACACAAAAGCAAACTCACACAGTGAGTATGTAGAGAAAGTAACAAAACCAAAAGTAAAAGCATACTAATAAAAACCAAACAAGGTAAAGACCCCAAAACTATTGTATTCTATTGGTGAATCTCCACCCGAAGTTGGCAAAGAGCTGCATGATCGTTGACTCAAGTTTACGACACGCATATTTTATTAGCTTGATATGATTATCATGCCTTTATAGTTGAGTCTATTCTCGGAACCAATATGTTGCTCTGAAAAGAATCTGCAAATAAGATTTTGAAGATGATCTATCAAAAAACAATTTTATTTCTACTAAGCCAGAGAGCCTAACATACAGCGGAAGCTCCAACAAGAATAAGTTCCTTGATCTTGAGGGGCCCAACCCCCTCCGCATCACTCCTTCCACCAAACCTTGATTCTCACCCACTGTCCCCGGCCGTACTAAAGGAGTTCACCCTTAGACAACACATTATGATACCAATGAATCAATTTTCTGGATCCGCCACTGTCAAGAATTATACAACCGGAAGGACCGAGCACGGCTTATGGAACATATATCACGACTCTGGAAGTTGGTTTGATGTTTCACTGTACAAAAGAAGACAGTCATCGACGAGTAGATCGAGATGCAGGCAGTTCTTATCAAATCTATAAAAATATGTATGACATTTGTGTATATACTGTAATCTAAAATTATAAAATATTCTGACCATGTTCTAGGGGGAGATAGATAGGCTTTAACAATTTAGGTGCATCGCGAGCTCTGCTCTGATTAAACATACATTGACTAGACGAGAAAGGGTGACATCAGTTAGTCTTCCAAGAAAACAAGATAGAGTGAGATTAGTGGTAGGACCAAACACCGAGTAATTAACAAATTAAGTCAATCATTAACTACTTGCATGTTTAACATTACAGAGCTAGTAGAACTATCAGTTGATTTCACATGGTACCTTGGTTGAATCAGTGGTATTCAGAGCAGAGAAGGGGAGGGGGAGGTTGTATGTGTGGTCAATCTGGACCCTCAGATCCAAACAATCATGTCCCGGTCACAACTGTAAAAAAAATTCGGAAATACCCGTGATGTGTACTCCATCCATCACGGAAATTTTAAGAATTTCTAATTAAAAGATTTCAGGGTTAGGCGGGAAAGACTTTGGAAGATAATATGAAAAGAAAATTAGCTATGGTTGATGAACATGTAATACTCTAAGGGCCCCTTTAAATCACAGGAGTGAGAAAACGTAGAAATAGAAAAAACGTTAGATTTTGATAAGAATGTAAGTGTAAAACAGAGAATTGCAAAACGTAGGAAAATAAGACAAGAATGACCGTTTGATTGAACCGCAGGAAAAAAAACAGGAATTGGATGAGAGAGATAGAATCAAAGAAAAGTTACCAAGAGGTACTCTTGCTAAATTTCCTCCAAAATCTTTATAGGAATGTCCATTCCATAGGAATTTTAAAGTATTAAATATGATTCAATCATTTGTTTCAAGGGCTTCATAGGAAATTTTCCTATAGGATTATAATCCTTCAAAATTCCTATGTTTTTTCCTCTAAATCAAAGGGGCCCTAAAATATTTATATTTTTAACAAGATTTAAATGCTTATATTTATGGACAGAGAGTGCGGAATTTTATTAGAGTAGAGAACCAACCAAGCACTTATGTTTATTCGAAGCAACTAATTGGCTGTGCACCAAGAGCATAGTCTGGCCTGTAAAATTGAAAATTGAGTAAATTTCCTATGTAGACCTGAGAACTCACTCACCATTTCGTAGGAATTGCATACCCCTAAAATTTACCCGATCACTTCTATACTCCAGAAATTTCAACTTGATCCATTCCATACCCCTACCGTTATATTTTCCTTCATTTCACTATTACGTTTGGTTGTAAATGTCTTTTTTGCCCTTATTGCTTTAGGTTTGAATATAAGCTTGAAAAACGATTGAAAATTTTGTTTGAGTACACAGTATGTGCAATTTATGAAACTAATGAGACTAAATAATTAGTGCAGAAAATTTTTGAAATAGAACAAATGTAATAATTTAAAATATTTGTTTGAAATTTTAATAGGTGATCGGGAGCATTCATAAAAAAATATTGTGAGCATTGGTACTGTCATGGTTATGGATACCACATACCTAATAGTAATTGACTAAATCTCGGCAGGACCTACTACATACCATGTACTATACAGAAACAACCTGCGGATATAGAGGGAGTTCCGGATAAGGAAAGACAACCAGAGTTCTACATGGAAACGACAAGGACTACTCGGATTGTATCCATATTGGTTTCCCTAGTTCTAATTGGACAAGGGGACACTTATGGGTATAAATACAAGCCCCCTTAGGAGGGCAGAGAGGGAACCACCCTGAGAGGAGACCATGGAAGACACCCATGACAATCAACACACGTCCACCAGAAGCCACAACATACAAGCCAACATACGCCAAGACACGCCGCCGGATATCGACTTCAGGGATAGGCATAGCTATTCCCCTACGGTGTCTCCGGATACCGTCAGGACATACGAAAGCGCTATCTCTGATCTCGCCGGGCACGGATTCGAGGAGGAAGACTACCCTGTTGTCGACTACGAGTCAGACCTTCAGACCGACATGTCGACAACAGTTAGATAGGCTGCTCACATATTGTACTAGTGTGATTATGGTGAATAAGAGCAATACCGGCTTCGGCCAACAGGATGTAGGGTTATTACCTGATCAATCAGGGGCCCGAACCTGTATAAAAATCCCTGTCTCCATCTCTTTTATCTCAGTCTCGCGTATATCCTAGCACCAACGATCCCCATACTGTCCAAATACCGTAGTCGAGACATCAAACGTCGACAGTGGCGCGCCAGGTAGGGGCATTTTGGTGCTTCAGGATTTCGACGAGATGGGATCAAAAGATGGATTCTCCAACAACAAGCTATTCGACGACTTCGGCTGTGGAGAGATGTAACCCGACCGGAGTATGTCTTTCGACGAGATCGAAACCATCGTCATCAACAATTCGATCTATCAAGATCGACCAAGCTTCAAGACGTCGCCGCCGCGGATCACGTCGATTTTAGGGTTGTCAGTCGTGGTGCTTCACCATGGTTCGACAAACCCCACCACAGCAAAGGATGTCGAAGCCAGACAATTTGCCGTATTAGAACGAACTATTCTGGAGCAGATATTTGCCGTAATTGAACTCCTTCTCGGACTCGATTGCAAGCTGCTAAACGGACGGATTGCTGTGACGTATTGCTTTGGTGCCTTGCTGTGATAGAGACATCAATCTCATGGCATAGGTACAGCAGCAAGTTAAGACAACCAGCCAGCCGGCCGATCGCATTGCCATCTACAAATATATTAGCATGCATACCGTGGGGCCCACGCAGGCCACCGATATGTGCTAATTACTGTGCGTTCAGATTACAGTCCAGATCGGCTATCAAGGCTAAACAGGGTATTTAGTAAGATTAATTTTTTAAATTGATCTACTAATTTCGTAGATACATCCGGCGTGTATCTACAAAGGTACGCAATATTTTCTATGCAATTTATCGTACCTTTTCAGGTCACACAATATTATCAGATCTATAATTTATTATGTTTACATAGAGCATGTTTTTTATACAATATCTGTTGCACGAGTGTCCCCGATGTTAAATCGACAACGGTTTAATGCTGGGGGCTCGCTCTATTTTCTTCTATATAAATCATGCTTGTTTACGGTTGACATAATGTCTGATATTTAATCTGCTCGTTATATCTTGATAATACTAGAAGATCCACGCAGTTTTTTTGAGTACATACTCGATATTATCTGCTATATGTCTTGCCTTCTAGAAAATAATTTTCAGGAACAACTGAGCACTCGAGTAGGTTGTGGTCGAGTACACTCCACTATCGAGAACATTCTCGACAAATGCGGAGTTATCGCACCCAACCTACCAACGAAGACTATCGACCTATCTCATAGCACCGGCCATGGCTGGACTACTCGAGAAAAGGTTGTTAATGGATAATTCCTCGCGAACGTCGTCGGCTTGATCACCCGACATGATTGCGAACGGACATCCGGATATGCTACAAGTTGGGTACGTGAGTCATGCTGGCCACATGAGATACACTTGCAATAAACCAACTCTAGCACTTCCATTGGGTTCGAGAGATAATCCCGCTCGCTCACTGGTTCTCGCACCAGTACGCCGCAATCTCTCACACCGCAACTTCCATTGGTGTTCGAGAGATATATTCCGCTCGCTCACTGGTTCTCGCACCAGTACGCAGCAATCTCTCACACCGCAACATCCATTGGTGTTCGAGAGAAAATTCCGCTCGCTCACTGGTTCTCGTACCAGTACGCAGCACTCTCTCACACCGCAACGTCCATTGGTGTTCGAGAGAAAATTCCGCTCGCTCACTGGTTCTCGCACCAGTACGCAGCAATCTCTCACACCGCAATTTCCATTGGTGTTCGAGAGATAATTCCGCTCGCTCACTGGTTCTCGCACCAGTACGCCCGCAATCTCTCACACCGCAATGTCCATTGGTGTTCGAGAGATAATTCCGCTCGCTCACTGGTTCTCGCACCAGTACGCAGCACTCTCTCACACCGCAACGTCCATTGGTGTTCGAGAGATAATTCCGCTCGCTCACTGGTTCTCGCACCAGTACGCACAATCTTCACACCGCAACTTTCATTGGTGTTCGAGAGATAATTTTGCTCGCTCACTGGTTCTCGGACCAGTACGCAAGCAATCTCTCACACCTTAACTTCAGATGGCAAGGTACGACTACGCAGCGTAGCGGTCCTCGTAACCACGACTCCAAATGATCGAGGGACACCTACTCACCGGTTCTCAACCAGTTGATCGTAGTGATCTCTCGTACATTTGCTTCAGTGGTCGAGTTACGACTACCGCCTGGTTCTCGACCAGCGATTGTAGCGTTTCTCCGGCTACTTCGCCTTTAAGTGGTCGAGTTACGACTACTGTCTGGTCCTCGACCAGCGACGTAGCATATCTCCCACCACTTCCACTTCAAGTGGTCGAGTTACGACTACTGCCTGGTCCTCGCCGCGACGTAGCGTCTCTCCACCACCCCTCTCCCAATTCAAGTTGGTCGAGTTACGACTACTGCCTGGTTCTCGACCAGCGACGTAGCGTCTCTCCCACCACTTCCACTCCAAGTGGTCGAGTTATGACTACTGCCTGGTCCTCGACCAGCGATGTAGCGTCTCTCCCACTACTTCCACTCCAAGTGGTCGAGTTATGACTACTGCCTGGTCCTCGACCAGCGATGTAGCGTCTCTCCCACTACTTCCACTCCAAGTGGTCGAGTTATGACTACTGCCTGGTCCTCGACCAGCGATGTAGCGTCTCTCCCACTACTTCCACTCCAAGTGGTCGAGTTATGACTACTGCCTGGTCCTCGACCAGCGATGTAGCGTCTCTCCCACTACTTCCACTCCAAGTGGTCGAGTTATGACTACTGCCTGGTCCTCGACCAGCGATGTAGCGTCTCTCCCACTACTTCCACTCCAAGTGGTCGAGTTATGACTACTGCCTGGTCCTCGACCAGCGATGTAGCGTCTCTCCCACTACTTCCACTCCAAGTGGTCGAGTTATGACTACTGCCTGGTCCTCGACCAGCGGTGTAGCGATTTCTCCTACTACCTCTATTTCAACAAAGTTGATAGCATGTACACAATATCGCCAAGTGTTTTACCCAGAGATCCCTTACCACGACGACACCTAGCGTTGAAACCTATCCTATTGTCCCTTTACGCCGTCTTGACAAGGCCTCCGAGGAACCTAAGGGATCTTCGGCTGGGGACGCCCAGAGCCGATAAGGCCTTGTCGGATCCTTCAGAGACGAAAGACCATGTAAGATCTGGTCGTGTAAGAGTTCTCGCCGTGCGTATTAACCAAGCCGTGTAATCGGAAACTGAGCTTTCCAAGTTCACGGCTGGGGGCTAGGATCAGTGCTTATTCAACCAAGGCAGGTCAAGGGTCCAAGAGCCTTCTCATCCGAGAACGATTCTCCGACGACAAGGCTGGGGGCTAGGGAGAGTGTACAACTCAAACGACTGACCAAAGTCGTGAACTGAGAAGACACTCTTACACAAAACAATGGTCGGTAAATTTGATTCATTTTCAGTTTACCATACATATTATAACATGTCACCCTTTGAGCGTTCACTCGGGGGCTATTTCTATTTGATATTCTTTTCTGAGTATTGATTTCAGGAAAATTCTTTTCGACATTATCGAAGACCCCATGTCTCTATGGTTCTACACCAAGATCGACTATGGCGAGTACGACCAATGTTGGCAAGGCTCCGTCGCAGACTCTACGCCTTCTCGATCGTTGCTGGATCCCGACAAGGAATACATAAGGAAAAGATGGTGTACCTGCCGAGATAGAATTTCTTGACTTCAATCCAAATTCTCGATTACGGCAAGATGGGAGACTTAGTTGTACGCTATGTACTTCCTTGGTTAACATCAGAGATTGACTTAGACAAACCCTTTGGGTGCCCGCACGAGGCTGACAAAGGAAGTCTAACGTTATCTCTAAACTCACCAAGAACGGTCACATGAGCTCGATAACAGTTACTCCAAAGTCTGCGCGCGATTGAGAATATGAATTCGTTCATTTGCATTGAAGTCGGGGGCTACTGTCATGGTTATGGATACCACATACCTAATAGTAGTTGACTAAATCTCGGCAGGACCCACCACATACCATGTCATATACGGAAACAACCTGTGGATATGGAGGGAGTTCCGGATAAAGAAAGACAACCAGAGTTCTACATGGAAACGACAAGGACTACTCGGATTGTATCCATATTGGTTTCCCTAGTTCTACTTGGACAAGGGGACACATATGGGTATAAATACAAGCCCCCCTAGGAGGACAGGGGGACAGACAGACTCACCATGAGACGATCAACACGATCACCACGATCGGGACGACCACCTCATCGACAACCACCACGAGACCATGGAAGACACCCACCAGGGAGAACCATGACAATCAACATGCACCCACCAGAAGCCACAACATACAAAAGAGATGGGGATCTTTGTTGCACTTAATGCAGGCCATATTGGCATATTTGGCCCACACCCAGGTGCGATGGTTTTTGGACGCGGAATGAAAAAGTTAAATGGACAGACAACATTATTTTTGGGCATAGGTTGGAGTGGTAAATGGGTGCCGTTCGGATAGATACAGCTCAAACTTCGTGGGATTCGCGAGGCGGCGACTTTTCTTCAATTAAATGGCCCAAATATTGGCCCGCATAACGGGTTTGTTGGATGTTTTTTGTACCGGAATGACAAAGGTTTCAAAAGCACAAAAACATGCTTTTGACATATTTTGGAGTGTAAATTGGGTCCCGTTTCGTGGGCAAAAACTAATTTCTGTGATACGCAGGGCGAACTTTTGTCAATTCAATAGATATATCAGAGAGCACGGGTGTGGATGTTTTTTTTTTGACAGAATGAAAAGTTTCAAAAAGCCAAAAACAGGACTTTTTAAGGACATAATTGGAAGTTGGTAATTGGGTTGCATTGCGCAGCAAGAACCTCAACTTTCGTGATACGCGCGGCGAAGCTTTTCTCAATTAACATGCGCCTATTGGGCCCGACAGCGGGGTGCGATGTTTTGACCGGCAATTTAAAAGTTCAAAAAGCACCCCAAACATGGATTTTTGGACATATTGGAGAGCGTTATATAGAGGAGATGAGATATAGATAAGGGCAAAACTCACTGCGTGATACGCGCGGCGAACTTTTTTGGTGCAATTAACGCCAATATTTGGCATATTTGTTGGGGCCCGCGGGTGCGATGTTTTTGGAGCCGTAATGGCATAGTTTAAAAAGCACCAAAAACATGAATTTTTGGACATATTGGAGTGTATTGGGTGCGTTCGTGCCAAACTCAGCTTCGTGTACGCGGCGTGCGAACTTTTTGTAATTAATGCCAATATTGGGTCCGGATCACGGATGCGAAGCTTCTTGACGCGGAATGAAGTTTAAAAAGCGCCAAAAACATGATTTCTGGGGGCATATTGGAGTGTTTTGGGGGTGGGCGTTCGTGTAAAACATAACTCTCGTGATTCGCGCGGCGACTTTTTCTCAATTAATGGCATAATTGGCCAATGGCGTGTAGATGTTTTTGACCGAATGAAAAAGTTGAAAAACAAAAGAAAACACGATTGTTTAGGACATATTGGGAGTGTATTGGGCTGCGTTCGTGGCTAAACTGTCCTTCGTGATACGCGCGGCGAACTTTTTGTCATTAATCGCAATATTGGCGACAACGGTGTGCGATGGTTTTTGGACTCGAATGAAAAAGTTTAAAAGCACCAAAACATGATTTTGTACATAATTGGAGTGTATTCGTGTGCGTTCGTGGTGAAAACTCACTGTGTGATTGCGCGTGGCGAACTTTGTCTTCAATTAATGGCCCATTTGGCCCACACGGGTGGGATGTTTTTGACCGGAATGAAAAAGTTGAAACAGCAGCAAAAACATGATTTTAGGAGCATATTGGAGTGGGTAAATTGGGTGCGTTCGCACCTTGGCATAATAATACTATTCGTGTTCCGGCGCGACCGAACGTTTTGTCAATTAACCCGCAATTTGGCATATTTTGGCCCACGCGGGTGCGATGTTTTTGACCGTGGAATGAAAAGAGTTTGAAAAGCAAAACAAAACTCATTTTTGGACATAGTATGGAGTCGGATATTGGGTGCCGTTCGAGGGAAAAAAACTCACTTCGTGATCGCGGCGGCCGAACTTTTGTAATTAATGGCCAGTATTGGCCGACAGGGTGCGATGGTTTTTGGAAAGGAATGAAAAAGTTCAAAAAGCACCAGAAACATGTTTTTTGGACAATAATTGGAGTGTATTCGGGTGTTGCATTTCGATACGGCAAAAACTCACTCCGTGATTCGCGGCGTTTGGAGTGTCATTCCCATCACTGCGCCGAATGGGAAGAAGGGGCTGATGACCTACATTAAATACTGAAGAGGGGCATAAGAGGTAATTAAAACTCGCGTGGCAGAAATTTTATCAAGGTGAGTAATGGCTTCTGGATAGATATATTTTTCCATTTCCGTGCTGACGCTAGAGCAAAACTTTAGTGAGACCTACATCTAAATTGCCTTTGTCAAAAGTGTGTGATTTGCATTGCTGTCTTGGTGGATAAAGAAGAGTTGTGCGCCTAGTACTTCAACTTAGTCATTCAAAGCTAGTGAAGTGAACATGCTTAGTACTTCATTAAATCACATTGATTCCTCGGCATGTACTCCGGATTTAAGCATGTTATTAAAGATATAGCGACAATGATGACTTGCAGTTGCAATCTCTTTAAATCATTGGCGCTATATTCATGTTGTGTGATGTCTATACGTGAGCTCAATTATTGAAGGCCGAAAAAACTATTACTCATTCTGATTGTGCCATGTCTCGGTAATGTGTTAGTTTTTTTCACATCTTTGGCAGAGATATAATGATGCGGAGCTTTATTTGGTGCACAAAGTTTACATTTGTTCAGATAATGCAACCGCTCTGTTTGTTGTGGCCAAGAAACTGCAAACTCGGAGAGTAAGGTGTTAGGGACCATGTGTTACCTGTCAGTTTGTTTTGGGCTTTTGTCCAAAGCCAAGGTTGGGTTTTGAAGAAGGGGAGCAAGATTTGCACCACATGGAAAAACCGTAGGACGTTGTTTTTTCCGTGAAGAAGGGGAGGATGATGTGACGCATGGGCTACTACGGCTAACCATGTGCTGCACGTCATGCGCACAAGAAGACATCAACATCAAGGCTCCAAGTTGCTGGAAATCTGATTCGGCACCTGCTGGCACTGTTGATTTCAAACGGCCACATGAATCTGGGATCGACACGACCTCCGTTTTCGGGCCCGTGAGTAGTTGATGGAAAGCCACGGAGTCCTCTTCCCTATGGGATCGCTTCCCGCCCCCCCCGTTATTCCTCCTGCCAAAATTCATCCTCGTCATCGGCACGGATGAACAAACCAGGTGCTGGCGTCACCTGGTGCATGGGTCTTTGGGCTTGTAACTTCGTTTGGGACCAGCCGCAAGTGGGGCGCAAGTGGGTGCGCCCAACAGGTGGAGCAGCGACCTAGAGTGCCTTGGGGTGCGTCCTCGCTACCTCTTTAATAGTTAGGTACTCCTTCAGGGTTTCGCGGGGTTTTGATTAATTGTAATTTAGGCCTTGCTATCGTTCGGCTCAGCGCGCGTGTTGGCTAGAACGCGGTCCGTCTGCTTGTTCGGAGACGCGCCACTTTATCGTGTACAATTTTAGTCTTTGTCGGTCTTGTCTCTCTTAGAATGTTCAGTTGCTTTATATGTTGTTTCTTGGCTTGTTCTCGATTGGCTTGCAGGGAGATAGGTTGATCTGCACGGCAAGATCAACACCACGAAGAGGTTGTATGCGACGTCGCTAAGGGCGCACACAACGTTCTCGTACGGTTGTAGATTCGGGATCGTCAACGTTTCTCCAAATCGTAGTTATTCAGATCAAGCTCACCGGAAAGATGCAGGGCCAACAACTGCTTGAGTGTGAGTGGAACTCAGGCGTACCTCAGGATCCGGGCGGCGTGTTCTTGGCGTAATGTTTGCGTC
>CM020178.1:15775968-15811675 GCA_009805545.1 Oryza longistaminata
CCCAACCTCATACTAGGATGGGACACTCCTAGTACAACGAATCTGGACTAATCTAGATGAGGTTACAACATCCAGATTCAAATTCGTTGTACTAGGATTGTCCCTATTCCTAGTACTAGGTTGGGTTTTTTTTACGAGGGAGTAGATTATAGAGAAAAAAGACAAAATCTCTCGTATACCCCTGAAATTTTAGCTAATCTCTTCTATGTTCTTGAATTTTGCTTATTTCCTTGTATTAAAATTTGATATGATCCCTTTCATACCCCTCCCGTCAGTTGACCATTTAATTTATATAAAAAATGACCACTTTACCCTTTGGATGAACATAAGTTTATGAATTACATTATTAAAAATATATAAGTTTGTCGTATGAGAAATATTTTTATATTATGTGTTTGTTGTGCCATGCATTATTTATCACAAAATTTATTTGTAGTTAATGAATAAAAATGTATCTATTTAAAAAAAGACATAAAAAATGAGGAGCATTCATACAAAGATAGTTACCTGTCGACGTTTGATGTCTCGACTACGGTATTTGGACAGTATGAGGATCGTTGGTGCTAGGATATACGCGAGACTGAGGTAAAAGAGATGGAGACAGGGATTTTATACAGGTTTGGGCCCCTGGTTGATCAGGTAATAATCCTACATCCTGTTGGCTGGAGCCGGTATTGCTCTTATTCACCATAATCACACCATTACAATATGTGGGCAGCCTATCTAACTTTTGTCGACATGTCGGTCTGAAGGTCTGACTCGTAGTCGACAACAGGGTAGTCTTCCTCCTCGAATCCATGCCCGGCGAGATCAGAGATAGCGCTTTCGTATCTCCTGACGGTATCCGGAGACACCGTAGGGGAATAGCTATGCCTATCCCTGAAGTCGATATCCGGCGGCGTGTCTTGTCGTATGGTCTCCTCTCAGGGTGGTTCCCTCTCTGCCCTCCTAAGGGGCTTGTATTTATACCCATAGGTGTCCCTTGTCCAAGTAGAACTAGGAAACCAATATGGATACAATCCGAGTAGTCCTTGTCGTTTCCATGTAGAACTCTGGTGTCTTTCCTTATCCGGAACTCCTCCATATCCGCAGGTTGTTTCCGTATAGGACATGGTATGTGGTGGGTCCTGCCGAGATTTAGTCAACTACTATTAGGTATGTGATATCCATAACCATGACAATAGCCCCCGACTTCAATGCAATGAACGAATTCATATTCTCAATCGCGCGCAGACTTTGGAGTAACTGTTATCGAGCTCATGTAACCGTTCTTGGTGAGTTAGAGATAACGTTAGACTTCCTTTGTCAGCCTCGTGTGGGCACCCAAAGGGTTTGTCTAAATCAATCTCTGATGTCAACCAAGGAAGTACATAGCGTACGACTAAGTCTCCCGTCTTGCCGTAATCAAGAATTTGGATTAAGTCGAGAAATTCTATCTCGGCAGGTACACCATCTTTTCCTTCTGTATTCCTTGTCAAGATCCAGCAACCATTCTCGAGCGATCGAGAAGGCGTAGAGTCTGCGACGGAGCCTTGCCAACATTGGTCGTACTCGCCTTAGTCGATCTTGCTGTAGAACCATAGAGAGATGGGGTCGTCGATAATGTCGAAAAGAATTTTCCTGAAATCAATACTCAGAAAGAATATCAAATAGAATAGCCCCCGAGCGAACGCTCAAAGGGTGACATGTTATAATATGTTTGGTAAACTGAAAATGAATCAAATTTACCGACCAATGTTTTGTGTAAGAGTGTCTTCTCAGTTCACGACTTTGGTCAGTCGTTTGAGTTGTACACTCTCCCTAGCCCCCAGCCTTGTCGTCGGAGAATCGTTCTCGATGAGAAGGCTCTTGGACCCTTGACCTGCCTTGGTTGAATAAGCACTGATCTTAGCCCCCAGCGTGAAGTTGGAAAGCTCAGCTTCCGATTACACGGCTTGGTTAATACGCACGGCGAGAACTCTTACACGACAGATCTTACATGGTCTTTCGTCTCTGAAGGATCCGACAAGGCCTTAACGCTTTAAGCGTCCCCAGCCGAAGATCCCTTAGGTTCCTCGGAGGCCTTGTCAAGACGGCGTAAAGGGACAGTAGGATAGGTTTCAACGCTAGGTGGTCGTCGTGGTAAGGGATCTCTGGGTAAAACATTTGGCGATATTGTGTTACCTGCTATCAACTTTGTTGAAATAGAGTAGTAGGAGAGTCGCTAACCACGCTGGTCGAGGACCAGGCAGTAGTCGTAACTCGACCACTTAAAGTGGAAGTAGTGGGAGAGACGCTACGTCGCTGTCGAGGACCATGCAGTAGTCGTAACTCGACAACTTGAATGGAACTGGTGGAGAAAAGGCTACGTCGCTGGTCGAGGACCAGGCAGTTAGTCGTAACTCGACACTTGAAGTGGAAGTTGGGTGGGAGGAAACGCTACGTCGCTGGTCGAGGACCAGCAGTAGTCGTGACTCGACCACTTGGAGTGGAAGTGGTGGGAGAGACGCTACGTCGCTGGTCGAGGACCAGGCAGTAGTCGTGACTCGACCACTTGGAGTGGAAGTGGTGAGAGAGACGCTACGTCGCTGATCGAGGACCATGCAGGTAGTCGTGACTCGACCACTTGAAGTGGAAGTGGTGGAGAGACGCTACGTCGCTGGTCGAGGACCAGGCGGTAGTCATGACTCGACCACTTGGATGTGAAGTGGTGAGAGCAGACGCTACGTCGATTTTTTTTTTTTGGGATGGAGGGAGTATGTATCTCATATAGTTGGAACGAAAAGCTACACATGCATTGAGCCATATAATTAAAAAATAGTAGCCTTTCATCCATTTATTATATACATTTTACAATCCACTAAGGGTAGTTATTAATTGCTCTAAAGCTTAATGTGCATTTGATCTATAACACCTAAAATCAACTACCATAGAAAAAATATGAATCATTTAGGTATCTTACCTATATATCCTAT
Source organism: Oryza longistaminata (assembly GCA_009805545.1). Taxonomy (NCBI): domain Eukaryota; kingdom Viridiplantae; phylum Streptophyta; class Magnoliopsida; order Poales; family Poaceae; genus Oryza; species Oryza longistaminata. The sequence continues at coordinate 15,778,923 of CM020178.1, forward strand.
CTAGTTGGAAATAAAAACCTGACATGCATTGAGCCACATCATCTAGAAAATAGTAGCTTTTGGATCCACCTCATGCTTTCATCTCAACCGTCTATATGCCATATACACTTACAGTCCATTGAGTATTGTTATTGTTATAAAATTTAGTGTACATTAAACAATGACACCTAGAAAATTAATAACCATTGGGTTCATCTCATGCTTGATACGCACATAACCATCCAGGTGCTATATCCAATTGCAATTTTATATCCATTACTATGAAGCTCAAAATGTCATCCATTTAGACATTACGAGCATACGGTTTACGCATTGTTAACAACTAACAAGTAAATTTTGAGATATTTCTAAATTCCCTGCTACAACGTGCAAGGTACGCACTAGTTAATTAAGTGGGTGGCTTATTTCTCCCACAGTTTAGGAAGGGCTGCTTGGGGAGCGCCTCTAATTATTAATTACCATTATACAAATACTCCCTCCATCCCAAAATATAAGACGCCCACGCATTTCAAGATTCCACCTTCAAAATATTTTGACCAACATTTAGTACAATATAAATTTAATTTTACTTGCTAAAAATTATATCATTGATTGACATATGAATTTCCTTTCATATGGTTATAATTTTGTTATTACAAACCTTATAATATATGAGAAATTATAAGATAAAGACTAGTCTGTGCCAACTTTGATCATACCTTTTATTATGGGATAGAGGGAGTACTGAGTTATTGCTATTTGCATAACTGCAAGTAGAAATTTTAATCGCGTGATGACTGAATTCGTTAGTTATATATATAATTTATTAACTTGAAATTCCAGCTCCTATATATGAAATGCAAATGGGGCAATCCTCAACTAATACTTCATAATTAATTATGAATTAATGTAATTTTCATTTTTATCATATTTCTGTTTTTAAGCAATACTTTTTTGACATATAAAAGTATACTCTAATACATCTTTACTAATTCTCCTTATTATTTCGGGCGCATATTCATTACCAACGGATTGTACTCTCTCTCTCTCTGCTTAAATATTAGGGAAAAGTGGAGTAAACTAGCTGTCTTTCAACTTATGGGATTGTGTCATTCAGGGTACTGAACTCTCGAAATATATTTTCGAGACCTTGAACTTGTTCTAGGTATCATATAGGCCTAAACGAATTCTAACCCGTTTCATGTGCTATCGTGCACTGGTGGAGAAATCATTTTTACTCCCGGTTGGTAACCCTCCTGTAGTCCCGGTTTTCTAACCAGGAGTACGAATCATCTTTAGTCCCTGTTCAAATACCCGAGATTAAACATCGATCTTTAGTCCCGGTTGGTGTTACCAACCGGGAAAAAAGAGAGGAATCTTTAGTCCCGGTTGATAACACCAACCAGGACTAAAGAGAGAGTAGCGTCAGTTCAGATGGTGCCCTTTTTTTTTCTTTTGCCAGATTTAATCTCTATACTTTCTCCCGAATCTAGTGCCATTTATATCTCTAAATCAATCCCCAAATCTGAAACTTCCTATACTTTTGATTTCCTCCTTTAGCCTAGACACTATTTTTTTTGTGTGTTCCAATTTTTTTTATAAGGGTCGTTTATAGGATATAGATGAAAACATGAAACAATGCTCTAGGTGAATATAGATACATATTATTCCTTGAACATATTGGACTTCAATTGATTCGGGCGGCGCGGCGTAGCGCGCTTCTATTACTAGTTAAACTTATCGATACTGATTTTACTCGGATTATCTCCTCTTATGCAGAAAGTAGTGGGGAAATTCTCGTACATCCTGCAGAATCTGAAGTTGGACGGCGTGACGAGAACACGGTGATAAGGGCGGCGAACATGAGACTCGGGGATTCCACATTTCCGCGTCTCCATGACATTGCCATGGCCGACGTGTCTACAACTCCATCATCGACCAACATTACTGCTCGATCTCCGCCGCCCATGGCAAATGCTCCAACGCCGCCAAGGTGACAAGAACAGAGCTTTCCATTGCCAATTCGCCGTTGCCGTCGCCGTTGTTCTTGCAGCTATCGCTGGTGCAGATCGAGAGGATCAAGGGCACGCCGAACAGCAGGGGGAAGAACCAGATCGATCAATCAATCTCAGCTGTGACCAAACGCCGGCTATAATGCAGCGCAAAGAACAGCAACGGCGTGCCAGGGATGCCCAACTCGTTGGGCCAAGCACCCAGCCCGGCCGCCTGAGCAAGACGCTGATGTCAGAGTACTCCAACACTGAAGTACTGAACAAAGGCTGTCTTTAGTTCACACCAAAATTGAAAGTTTTGTTGAAATTGGAACGATGTGACGGAAAAGTTGAAAGTTTGTGCGTGTAGGAAAGTTTTGATGTGATGAAAAAGTTTGAAGTTTGAAGTTTGAAGTATTATTTTGGAACTAAACACGGCGAAATACAAGTAATTGAGTTTTATTACTTTGGGTGTGTTCAATTCACGCCAAAATTGAAAGTTCGATTGAAATTGGAACGATGTGACGGAAAAGTTGAAAGTTTGTGCGTGTAGGAAAGTTTTGATGTGATGAAAAAGTTTGAAGTTTGAAGTTTGAAGTATTATTTTGGAACTAAACACGGCGAAATACAAGTAATTGAGTTTTATTACTTTGGGTGTGTTCAATTCACGCCAAAATTGAAAGTTCGATTGAAATTGGAACGATGTGACGGAAAAGTTGAAAGTTTGTGCGTGTAGGAAAGTTTTGATGTGATGAAAAAGTTTGAAGTTTGAAGTTTGAAGTATTATTTTGGAACTAAACACGGCGAAATACAAGTAATTGAGTTTTATTACTTTGGGTGTGTTCAATTCACGCCAAAATTGAAAGTTCGATTGAAATTGGAACGATGTGACGGAAAAGTTGGAAGTTTGTGTGTGTAGAAAAGTTTTGATGTGATGGAAAAGTTGAAAGTTTGAATAAATGGTTAGGAACTAAACCAGGCCTCTATCATCCGGAGGAAAATTATTAATTGAGCGGCAAAGTGAGCGTAGCTTAACTGATTATCCCCCATTTTTTAAGGTGGAATTGACTTATCTATCTGGGTTCAAGTATTAGACTTAATACTGATGCTTATTAGCTTATATAGTTATATTTACGACTAATTATTCTTTTAGTGTGGTAGGTGACGTACCCGTCAACTATGAGATACCTATAATGACTTTGTTAATCTCAATATATGTCAGTTCAGTTTTTTAAGGTGATTATATAGATAAGATATATACGTGTATATTCGTATGGATGAGTGTGTGCGTGTTGTGAGCACATGCGCATGTGTTGTACTATGTTTTAAAAAAATATTAATTGTATTTATAGGATTTAAATTTATCCCAAAATAGTTGTCACAATAGAGTACTCATAATTTCATTAATCATTTCTCATTTAAAATATTTCTAATTTTATCCTCAACCACCCTTCCACTCTTACCTACAAATTATTTAATAAAAGACATTATAATCTTTCTTCTCAAATCTTAATATATGCTAAATAATTTAGAATTACAATTATTTTGGGATGCATGGAGTAAGTCTAATTTTAACATCGACTCGTTTGGAAGTAACTAAAAACCTTCAAAACACTGCACTACTTTATCATTAGAAATTGAAAATATCTCTTTTTTATTAATAATTTGCGTTTATATATATGCATGAGATGAATCTGTGAAAATATACCTAATCCGCGATGCCGGCATGCCGGAGAGCATCTCCGCCGCGCGGGACCGCTGGCGACGCCGCATGGTTGAGGCGCGGGACCATGCGGTCACTCGCCTCCGCCCGCAGGAACGGCTCGTCAGTGCTTTGCACTGATCAATAAAAAAAAAGCAAATCCTCCCGGCACTAGCCACGTACTGAGCATGCTTCAAGCCCTAATCAATCAACTCCCGGCACTAACCACGTACTGAATGTATTGCATGCTTCATGCACTAATCAATCAAAAGAATAGCAAATCCTCCGGCACTAACCACATATAAAAGAATCTCTTGCATGCTTCAGCTGTATCCAATGGCCAATGGTGGACAGGGTGCTGGGGGAGGGCGTTGCCAGCGGTCCCGCGTCACGGAGATGAGGCACCGCTGCTCCAAGGGATTGGGCTGGCTGGTGCCGCGCTTCGGTTCTGCGGGACCGAGCCGGTGCCGCGTGATCCCACACTTCACCGCGGTGCTGCTCTCCTGTTCCGCGGGAGCACGCCGGTGCCGTTTGTCCGAGACGCGGGACCGACGCTGTCCCGCTACCCCACCCTGCGTGACCGCTCGAGCCTCCGGTCCCGCACATCCAACCTGCGCTTGCCCATCGCTCCCGCATCCCGGCGTCGCGGGTTAGGTGTATTTTCACAAATTCACCGCATGCATGTATATAAACGCAAATTATTAATAAAAAAGGGATATTTTCAATTTTTTTCGTAGGACCAGGGGGCTAAAACTTATTATAGTTGGGACGGAAGAAGTATTTTCGAGATTGAACCACGCCCAAAAATTATTAAAAAAAAACCGTGTCCTTAACGCCAGCCTCCACGGTGTTGAGGTTAGATGCTGAATGCCGTTTAAATTTCTTTCACTTCTTACCCCAACAGTCCTCTCGCCTCTTATCAAATCTCATTTAATGTTTGTATAATGGAATAGGATATCCCGGCTTTTGCTCAACGAGCTACAACCAATTATTACGACGTAACACGTGAAAATAAAAAGGTTCACACAAAAAAAAGAAGACACCAACCATGAAGAAAAAGCAAACTAAAACTAAAGACTACCAACCCAAGATAAGGATTGCACAATTATTGAATTTTGTTTGTGAATCTCCATCCAAAATTCGTAAACAGTTACATAACCGATGTCTCAATATTACGACATTCAACTTCTAAGCACTCACCCTCTTCATCAAATCTCGTTTAATAGTTTAATAAGGGGCATCATACCCTTTTCTTTATTATTAATTCTTAATAATCTCTTCAAAAGTATGTAAAGTTTTCATATTTGTGGACCGAGGGAGGGAGGAAGCACGTACGTATCCTAAATCCAACGGCGTTAGTGGCGTGCGGTCAGTAGCTAAGCAAGCAGGGCAGCATAAATAGAGACGCAGGTAAGAGGGCGCAGAGAGGGGAGGCGTCTGTTCCTGCAGACTGCAGTGTATCGCCCTGCAGGCCGGCCGGTTGATTACTTGATTGCATCGTTCCCCTCCAATTAGCAGAATATCATGGAAGGGATCCCTAACCTCGGCCGGGTAAGATATAAGATCTCTCTTCTTCTTCCGTCGTTCGGTTCAGTAGCTGCTTAGCTATGCTACAAAAGGCCAGGAATTTTACTTCCATTATTATCTGAAGAAAAAAAAAAGAAACAGAACTATACTATACTACCGGTCTGATCACAAGTGGTTTGCAGCACTCGCAGATTCTGCCCATAACAAATCCCCGGAAACAAAAGAATAAGGTCAGATTTTACTCTTCCAGGCCTCTGAATTTCTCATCTTATTCCCTTCTCTTTTCTCGTTTCTTTCTGCATCATTGTATAATTTTTTTTTTTCACACGATTCCCGCAAATCTTGAACTCGCAGGAGAAAAACACAGATCAAGATAGGAGCAACAGCAACAGCCCTTGGCCTCTGATAGCGATCGGCTTGCTACTTTCGTTGCTGCTGTTTTTGCTGGTGTACAAGACATTGCTGGATGCGCCGCTGATGGTCCAGTTCGCCGCTGTCAAACAGAAGGCACGCCGTCTCCTCTAGCAAAAGCTCTACATACGCCTCGTAATAATTATTGATCTCGTCTCAAGTCTCAACTCGATCGTTCAGATACCATGCATACCAGTTCGTCGTCATAGATTCGGTTTGTGCCTATACATCTGCTTAATTCTAGTTTTGGTTGTTGGTGATCCTGTGATCTTTCCATTAATTCAGTGTGGAGTATTGTATCATCTTAATTATGTCAGAAAAATATTCTGGTGTTGATTGCTTGTATTGTTGACACATGCACAGCAGATCTCTCAAGGTGAAATGATTTCTAAGACAATTTCACCCTCCAGTTCTCTGTATATGCATGATTCGACCGCCTAGTGTGTTTGATAAGAGAGTTCTAGCACTGTGTCCAGGAAAATAATCACTTCCCTGTATGTGTGACGAACCTTTAGATGTGTTTTTTTGGATTCGCAGTATAGTATATACAATTTTAATTTAATGACATATATATTTTGAGATGACATCCGAATTATCAGTTTGGAATAGAGCACATCCGTAGCATTTTTATAGGAGGTTGACTCCTTGAGTATCACCTGCCACGAACTCTTGATTGCCAATAACAGTCCGATAGCTATCTTATCAGCCGGGATCCTTTGAATTTGGCCTCCATTTAAGATCTTCTTCCATGGGATGATTATAGGTGGCTTCTGAGTCTCCTGAAGCTGCAGTTGACATTTGTGCTGCAAAAAGAAACAAGACCATCAAGTGATAGAATAATCCACTGAAAACAGCCACTAGCAGAGCAGCATATCAGCCATTTTAGCGATATAAGCAAGGAACATGAACGCATAGAGTATAATAATCGTAGCATTTTTATAATCGCATCATGGAGACACAGGAATCCATAGTGTAATATTCAGATTTCGTGACAACTTTAGTTATAAAAACTTCAAAAGCAGAGCTGGATGCCTAGGGTGGCCTACACAAAGAAGGGATTCAGATTCAGAGTAGAAAAGCAGAGGCGATGACGTGACGAAGTTGCAGTCAAGAGCACGGTTGGGCTGCAGATGGCCGGGCTGAGTTAGCCACACGTTCCAACCCAGGCCCAAGCAAGCACAAATTGCAGCATATCTTTCAGCAACAACAGCAAGCACCTGCATCCATCGAAGGATCGATCAATCGGCCAAGGCAGCGAACAGTGGTGCTGTGGTGGCGTCCCGGTGGCCAGGTTTGTCAACTTGGTGATCTTCTTCCACTCCCCCTATCTCCCTTCTACCTCAAGCTGATCTAGTTCATTTTTAAAGTTTCCGAAACATTGTATTACCTCGTCTCTTCTCCTTTTCCACAAACACCTAATTCTATATTGTTTACCGTTGCAATCAGATTGGGTGGAGAATTGGGTCTCAAACATTAGGGCCGCACGGGCTGCGCGACTGGACTTGGCGGCTCAACTCCAGCCAGCGTTGCATTTTTCCTGCCCAAAGCACTTTGTCTATGTAGCGATGCCTTTGCCTCTAACGCGATTGGCGAGGGCGCTGAGCAACGCATTAGGCTATCTTAGGCTTAGCGACCCTATTGCGATTTGTCGGCACCAATCACACCGCCACACCTTAAGCATCCCACAGTGACACCCAAAGGCGCACCGTCACAGAGAGTGTTACATGCCGCCAACTAAACACTCGGGAGGGACCCTGTCAAAATGAACTTGTGCCGGTTTGTCCTAGATCGGCAGGTCAGTTAGGACGTCCTCTAATACCGTAGACACGAGAAATGACAAGCAATTGAGGGATTGGAGGATAATAGACTTGGGGATAGATCACAAGAAGGAGTGAGATATGTGGAATATAGAGCATAGGGGTAATAAATTGATTTTGATGATTGACTAGTTGTTTTAATTGGTCTTCGTCCCCCTATATTTATTGGAGGGGTGGACTTGCTCTCCAAGGTCTTTCCTACATCCTATTAGGCTTAGAAATTAATTAGGACTCGAGAAATCCCGGTCTAAAATAAGGAAACACGAGAAATACCTATATTGCATTCGGACTCTAGACTAAAGTTCTGACCGCAGTTCATTGTCTAGTCTGATCTGCTACTACCTCCGGTTGGACCGGCGGTGTATTAACCAGTCGGACCAGCTAATGCTACCGGTCTGACTGGCAGTAACACACCGGTTGGACTAGAATAGTGTGCCGCGGGAGTAAATCTGGGACCTATTGTCTCGAGGGAATTGTAGGTATTTTTTTATTGGCCAACTGTGTTGTACATGAAAATTTGGTATTTGAAAATCCGATGGAATACCATGCATATGTTCGCTATGGTATGAGGTAGACACACCACCCAGGGGCGACGCCACATTCAGCTTGCCGAGTGCACAGGCACCAGGGAAAAATTTAGTTTTTAGTTATTAGCATCTAATCTCCACCTTTTGTGCATTCCCTAGAAAAAAAATATGTGCACCACTTTCAGCTACCTAGCAGGCTGCAGGCAACCCATGAAGGCCAAATTTCAAATATTAAATCATCTAATTAGCACTTTTTGACAGCTTATTATTGTCTCATCAAGGACTCAGCTTAATTATGTATTTTGCCCATTGCTATGTAGACATGTACTACCAGATATTTCATTTTGGTAAGCATTTTTTGTCATTGTATATGCTACATTCACATTTCTATTACATGCGTTAATGAAGTGTGCACTCGGGTCCTCCGTGCTCTAGATTCGCCCCTGACACCACCTAAGAACCGGCTACTTAGCCGATTCTCTAATTCACTCATGTGAGCACCAAGGGTTTTCTCAAAGGTACTAAAAAAAGAAGTAAACTGATTCTTTAAACTAGCTATAACAACACCATGTACTATTTGAGCAATATTAGATGCAAGAACCGGGACATTGCTAGAGTCAGCTGTTAACTTTTTGATTTGTCCTCGACGGGCACTATGATATTTTCTTGCTTGATGATGCCTTGCCTCATTTTCCGTTAGTATGAAGCCATCTTTCACCACAATTCTTCGAAGTGAGCTTCAAGTTCCTGCTGACAAGCTTTCAGCAACTCTCCATAATTTGTGGTCATGAAGTTGTCTTGATCAAGATCGGTGTGAGAGCCCGTTGTGGAGAACTAGTGTTTTAGCTATAGCAAAAAAATCATCCCCACCGGAGACCAAAAAACTGCGTTGGCACCAAATCGTGCCCACAACACCTTGAACATGTTATGTGCAACCGCAGTAGCACCCGGAAACGCTCTGCCGCAGAAAATGGCTGATGCTACCAAACAGACACCTCGGAGGGACCCTGTTAGGATGAACATGCGCCGGTGTGTCCTAGACTTGGCAGGCCAGCTAGGACATCCTTTAACACTGTAGATACGAGAGACACACTACAACAAAAACTCTCATAGGAACCGGCTTATAGGTGCTGGTTTATTTAAAACCAGCACCTATTAACCTTTTTCAACCTCCGCGTATAAAAAAAAAAAGAGAACCGTCACCTTTGAACAACTATAGGTGCCGGCTCTAAAGAAAAACTGTTTTTTTTTAAAAGAACCGGCACCTATAATATAATATAGGTGTTGGTTTATTAAAAACAACACCTACAATATATTATGTGCTAGTTTTGTAAAAAGAAGGTACTAATATAACCCAGCCAAGCCAAGCTACCCGTTGGATGGAGGTTTTTTTTTTAGCTCGAGTCAGATCATTCTTATCCCTTCGCTCTCACCCCGCTACGCTGACACAGTACCAACACTACATGTTTGCAGCGTGGACGTCGCCGGCGGGAGGAGCCTGAGGTCGTACTACGGCGACGTCGTCGGCCTGCAGGCGGTGGCGCCCAACCTTCCCGAGACCTGCACCGACCATCTCGACGCCACCTCGGTGCGTCTAGTAGACTGCACACTGTATTCATGCATATGCAACTGATTAATTCAGAGATGACTAATTAGATTTAGATCGGTACAAGAAGAGCATAACTAATCGACATCTTGCATTGCTATTACATCATGATGATGGGACTATGTGAATGTGCAGTGCTTCTTCCCTCAGAACATAATCGACGGCATAAAAACACCCATCTTCCTGCTGAATGCGGCGTACGACGTCTGGCAGGTATGCACAAGTCTTTGCTGCTGAATTTCTCCATGGTTGATATTGCAAATTAAATTAGTATAAAATCTCGTTCTAGCAAATGCATATGCTCAGATATAATCTATTGAGAAATTAAGAACATATAACCGAATGCAAATATGTGACCGGTCGATTCGTTCATCAGATCGAGCAGAGCCTGGCCCCTAACGCAGCTGACACCAGCGGCACCTGGCGAGTCTGCAAGTTCAACCGCGCAGCCTGCAACGCGTCTCAGCTGCAGTTCCTGCAAGGTAACAACGGCCATATCCCTTGTCTGAGTTGTCTCGTTGATCATATACTACGTCAATAATTAGTTTGTCAGACAGTAAGGTGATCGAAGCCCTGAATTTCAGAACCCAATAATCCCTGCATTTTTATGTAATGCAGGTTTCAGAGATCAGATGGTGGCAGCGGTGAGAGTCTTCTCCGAGTCGAGGAGCAACGGGCTGTTCATCAACTCGTGCTTCGCTCACTGCCAGTCCGAGCTGACGGCCACCTGGAATGGTGGCTCTCCTGCTCTCCAGAACAAGGTACTTTCCACCTTGCTTAATTAGTGTGTGTCCATGTAATTGTTCAGAGCTACAAGAGCAAACTGCAGACGTTTTCAGTACTTGCAGACGAAGAACCTGAATGGGATTATGCATCAAAAAATACTTACTTTTCAGTTTCATGCTGTTCTTGGATGTGCAGGGAATTGCAAAGTCTGTTGGTGACTGGTACTTTGGTCGAGCTGAGGTGAAGGCCATCGATTGCCCCTACCCCTGTGACAAAACATGCCACAACATCATATGACACCATGTACTGACGTTTAATCGTCTCGATGGAATGGAGTGACACACATTTTTGCCTCGAAGTCCTCTTAAGTTCTTCACTCTAGCTAGTAGCTATATACATGTAGAACTATCGAGTTCAGAGCCAAAACATACAAAACAGAGAACCTCACACAAACAGATACAAAGGAAGCAAAACAAAGTTAACAAAAGCAAATAGGAAGGGGGAGAGGGGCAGGGCACATTAATATCGGGAAGCAGTGTGGTGGAGTCATGGGTGTATAATTTCACCTATTAAGAATAAATTACAGTATTCACAAACATAGTATGGGATTAGAAAGGAGAGCTAATACGTTCTGTGTTAGGGCATTCGTGGAAGTGTGTGTGATGTCGCGTGTATAGTGGTCTGCGTCCATCTGCGTCTGCGGTGTAATCGCCAAAAAAAAAAGTACTTTTTCCGTTTCACAATGTAAATCATTCTAACATTTTCCACATTCATATTGATGTTTATCTAGATTCATAACATCAATATAAATGTAGAAAATGCTAGAATGACTTACATTGTGAAACGGAGGGAGTAGTATGTTTGCCATAGATCTCTTAGACATCAAATATATTTGGGTGAACGGAGTAGTATCGAACAAGAATGCCATTGCTCGACAGAACTGCCAATCTGCCATGCCGCCACAGTCCATGGTGCGTGGTGACAACCCAACGGGCCGAGGCCCACGGAGGCACCTGCCAAACTCTGGGTTACAGGCCGAGCTGTCAACACATAAGTTGCGATCACGGAGCTAAAAAAATTGTTACGATCACGCAGCTAAAACAAATGTTCACAATAACTGATCAAAGATTGCAGCTGAATAAATGTGCACTATAATCGTTGTTTTGAACTTGAACCCACGGCATAATTTAACAAGCTTAGCTATTTAGAAAAACGCATCACGTTAATTACCAGACTTGACCAGCTGTTATTAAAAGGGTTTGTTAACATAAATGGCCCGTTTGGTTGGAGGGAGTTTTTAAGTAGGGATTGGAAGTTTAGAGAGATGAGGCTATTAACTGTTTTGTTTGGTTGGGAGACATGAGAATTTTGGTGGGATGGGGATGGAGAATTGAGGAAGGAACTCCCTCCTTTTCAATACTCCTACCAATCAAATTTTGGCCTCATATTTACTGCGGTGCATAAGGTTGCTTAGAGTGGGATGATCAAATCAATGACACATGTATGAAGCATCAGTAGTGAGCTGGATGGCATCAAAACTTTAAAACTTTGATCATCAATTCATATTAAAATAAGTTTACAAAATACAATAAGTAATGCTGCAATAGTATGTTTTCAGGGAAACATACAAATACCTTTTCTTTTTAGGAACAACGCATTTGAGAAGTTTTTCTTTGTTGAGGTCAAAGTGTCATTTGCGAGGATGTGCAAATATAAAGCAATGGCATATAGGGAAATAGTCAATTTCGAGTGGCACATAAGAAAATAGGGAAAATTTCAGTGACACAAAAGGAATTTTCTCAAAAAATAAGTAAACATTTGATTTTATAAAAATATTTTTAATATTAATTTATATGTCATGTTTTAGTGTCTACACTAAATATTTTAGAAGTTATAGTCAAAATTCTAATTGTTTGATCTTAGTATTGTTTAAAACATTAAGAATTAATTATGAAAGCAGAAATGAAGAGAGTTAGTTGTAGCTGTAGACAGATCGATCGATAGATTTACAGCAAAGATATTGTCTCCAATAAGCAATATGTAGACATGTCTATGATTAATTAACGTCTTCAATACATGTCTCAAGTTTTTTTACTTATGCCGGTAGAAGAACAGATCGATAAATAGATTTAGAACAAAGATATTAATTCTCTGCAATGAGCAAAGCACTGCACGCACATATCGATCATTGGATGATCAATGCAAGACATGGAAGAAGGTCTTGAGTATGTTGACGATGGTGTTGAAGAAGGTGACGACGGCGAAGGTGGTGGCGAAGCAGAAGCCGACGATCGCCCACGGGCTGTTGAGGTAGTCCCGCCGGAACTTGGCCTTGTACTTGGGCCACTTGCGGCGGCAGAAGGCGTCGACGTCGCGGTACACCGGCGCCAGGTAGTGGTCGTCGTAGTTGATGTAGGAGCTGAGGCGGAGCTGGTTGAAGAACGCCGCCGCCGCCTCCTCGTTCGCCAGGTTGTTCTCCATCACGTCGGCGCGCTCCAGGATCACCACGTCCTCCGCCGTGTTGATCAGGTAGTCCATCAGCACCACGTAGCTGGTCAGGTGCTTCCCCGCCGCCGCCGGTGTCGCGGCGTCGCCGCCGCGGCACTGCTCGAAGGCGGCGAGGTTCATGAAGCGGGTGCAGGTGGAGTCGTCGACGGCGACGCGCGGGATCTCGAACACGCCGTCGTGGAACGCGACGTCGAGGATGTTGCTCGTCCCGACCTTGGGCACGAACCTCACCCCGTGCATGGCCAGCTCCTTGGCGCAGCGGATCGTCCTCGGCGGTTTGCCGCCGCCGTGGTGGCGGTGGTGGCGCCGCGCCGGCAGGTGATCGGGTGGCTTGACGAAGGTGGAGTGGTAGAGGTGGAGGAGGTGGTCGATGTCGTCCTCCTCCTGCAGCTGCGCCGTCTCCGTCGCCGCCGGCTGCCGGCCTTCCTTCTGGCTGAAGTAGGCGGTGATGATGCTCGTCAGCGACGGCTTGGGCCGCCGCGCCGGCCGGTCGAGGTCGCCGTCGCCGTCATGCGTGTAGGCGTCGTAGAGCGCGAGGAGGACGAAGTAGGGGATCTGGTTCTCGAGCATGAGCAGGTCGGTGTGCAGCAGCGGGAGGTTCCAGCCGACGGAGAAGATGGGGTCGGCGACGCCGGAGAACCACTGGATGAAGAACTGGACCACGAAGCAGCCGTCGAGGAGGAGCATTTCGACGAACATGTCGTCGCCGTCGTCGTCTTCTCCGTCACCGGTGTCCGGGCTCTCGAAGTAGCACGCGCGCGCCCGCGGCTCGAGCTCGCGCACCCTGTCAATGCAGTCCTGGAGCAGAAGTCCGCGGCGGTGGCCGCTCTCGCCGCCGTCGTCGAGGAACCGGAGGAGGTAGAGGCGCTTCCGGTCCTCCATGGCGCGGAGGTGGTGCTTGCTCCGGTGGTACGGGCCGACGGAGACCAGCCTCGGCTCGTAGTGCTTCCTGTCGACGTTCGCCGGGACACGGTAGATGGAGTAGCCGTCGCCCAGCCTCGCCGCCGGCGTGGTCAGCTGCTCCAGCATCGTCTCGATGTTCACGCGCACCGTGTCCTCCTGCCTCGCCGTCATCGTCGTCGTCGATCTCCTCTGATCAGATCACCCCACAGGTGACAAAAACTGACCACAACTACTCGATCGATCATTAGAAATTGGAAATTTAATTTAGAATCAATCCTTATAATAGCTTACATCAATATGAATATCAGCATCACAACGTATCATTATTTAGAGGTTATATCTAGAGAGGCTGAGAACATTTGGCCACTGACCACTGGGCATTACAGTGACTAGCTCTCTCTCTTACTCCTGACATACATGCACAGAGATAAAACTACTCTCTTTATTTCTAAATATATATGATGGCCATTCGACTTATTAAAAAGTTAGTAAATGTTGTGACATGTTTAGTTAAAGGTATGTTTTGGACTAGTTAAAAGTATTTTAAACATAACTTATATTTTGATATATGGAATTGCTACTTTTAGGTGACGGAAATTGCTGGGACTTTCAGTTACCTCCAGCCTAGTACTGGACTTAGGGAGAGAAAGAGGAGGGAAGGAAGTCACCACATATTGGCAGCAATGGCGTGACTGGTGGTGAAGTTAAAGTTTAGGGTTTTGGGTATGGGTCGAGGTTGGAGGGGGAAGAGGGGGAAATTTCCCCGGGCTTAGTTTTGGATGGTCTTGGGTAGCAGCCAAACTAGTGGTAGCTGGCGGTGACGGGCAGGTGGTAAGGAGTGGGGGCATCTTCGGAGCTGCAGAGATGGAGGTTGGTGGTGGGCAGTATTGGTGTGGGGATGACGGAGGCAACAGTCAGCGGCGATGAATCCAATAGTGAGGAATATGTCGATGTGGAGGAATGGAGCCACCGCAGGCATAAGGAGGAAGAGAGGGGGAGGGGGAGGGAGACGGGGAGGCTGGTCTAACGGGGTCTTGCCCGCACCATTGATGGCTAGCACACAGTGGTGGGGGAAGCAAAGACAAGGAATCTTGCTTGATCGACTTGATCTGGTGTTCTGTCCCAGTAAGAGGGAGAGACAAGGGGAGGGAAAGAAATAACAAGGTTATTTTTGCACACAAATTAAATCTTAATGCAATCCTAGCTGTTTAAAAATTTAACTTAAATTGTGATATTTTCAGTCACCTGAAAACTTAACAATCCGGCCCTTTGATATATTTACACAAAATTTTTTGAATAAGACGAATAATCAAAATTATATCTAACGGTGAACGACATTATATAATATAGTCCATTCGTCCCAAAATAATTACATATCTTTTACATATGAATTTTGATATAGACAAAATTTACTTTATTTTAAGATGGATGGAGTATATAAAAAAGAACATGTAGGGACTACGAGCCTATTTGGTTGCTGTCCTGGAGACAAATTGCCTGGACTGAAGAACTTACCATAGTGCCAAATTTGACTATCAACACAATGCCTTGATATCCATGGATGCATGCATGTATGCTATGCTTATATCAGATAATGCTGGAATGAATAACTATGGTTCTACTATGATTTCCAATGTGTATCTTTGCTGTCAGTAACTCATGTTACTAGGCCTTCAACCAAAGCTACTAGCCTACTGTGGCCCATCCGGCTGGAAAAATGGCAATACAAAAGAACAAGCATGATCTGAGGATATCATCAATTGATCAAATTGGCGAGATTTGAGGCTCTTTGGCACGGTGGCAGCCAGTGGGTACCCTTGTCGATTCTTCCTCCCATCTCCCTCCTGCCTTTAGCCTCCTTTCCTAGGCTTCTAGAAACTCCCATAAACTTCTATCCCCTTACTTCTCTTCTCGTCCCCAAAATACTTGTGAGTTGTATTGAAACTTGCTGTTACTGATTTGGAGAAGAGGGCTTAACAATCAAGTGTAGGGTCTTAACCAAGTAATGTGCCATGGCAAGTCAGGGCAAGTTCAACAACCTTTTGAGGCGGATCGAGGACGTTCCGAGTGGACGTAGGTAGAGGTAGATAAGAGGAGCGATGAATCGCTCTCTCAGACTGCAAATTTCGGTTGAGAAAAAGCAGTCCAAAGGTGACGCCCACCATGTATTCGATTAAATGCTCTAACCCCCTAGCATTGAGCCGATCCCCTTGTGGGTGTAGTTGGTATGTGCGCCACCACTGACACGACCTTTGTGGAGCTGGTGGCTGTTGATGACGCATTAAGCACAACCTACATCGACAATCCGCAGTTCAACGAATTGCTCTAGCCCTGACTCTAGCCTTCCATGGTTGCAATGGTTACGTGTGGTCGTGTGTATCCACCAGTGGCCGGTCCCAGGATTTAACTTTGTGTATTCGAATGGCGAGAGGAAAAAATTTTTGTTCATACACCTAAAAACCTAATAATTGGCTTGTATAGTATCACAACACTAATAATTATATAATAATAGCGTATATAACATAAAATGAGCATAAGTTGCACACATTGATAGAATGTGATCATCACGTGAAATTGTTTAACATATAGAAATACTAATTGATAAACATATCAAAGTACCAACATATGGAATACAAAAAATGATAGAAAAATGATAAATTGGGAAGAAATCTGTACAATTTAGAGATTAACTTTCGACGCTTGATATTTTGAAAATAATTGGATATGTCCTTGTCCTTGGCTTGCAAAAAAGAATTCCCTTTCAATGATATGTAACCAAAACAATCATTCAAGCATTTTTGTCCCATCTGTGGTTCTCAACTGTTTTTTGAGTAGTTCAATTGAAGAAAAACCCTCTACAAACTAAGCAACCAAGCAAGTATACTAAATCAATGAATTGTAGTTCCCAATCCAAAATTTTCATTGCAATTATTCAAAATCGTGCTTTTGATTCACCGTGTGTATGTGGCAGTGTGGTGGGCGGGCCCGTTGGCGTCTTCGCGGCCTCGGTCGTCGGCGGAAGGCGGAAGGGGAGGAAGGCGGCTCGGCGCCCAGCCACCCACGGACGGCATGCCGTCGCCAGCACACCACACGGTCAACACAGGCCACAGCCCCACAGCACGCCGCGTGGGCGCGCGGCCCGTCGCTGGAGCCGCGACGCCGAGTCGCCGACGTGCACTACCTGCTCGGCCGCGCCGCTGCCGGCGCTGGCCGCGCCGCGCCTCCGCCGGTGCGCCAGCCGGTGGCCGCCCTTCCGTGCTGCGGTGCTGCTCCGCGCAGCCGCGCTGGCGCGGTCTCCGGCTCGCTCGCCGCGACGCCGAAGCCGCACGCCGCGCCCGCCGCCCACGCCGCAACACACGCCGCCGGCTGTGGCTGTCTCCAAGCAAAATTAGGGTTAGGGTTCTTAGGGAATTGGGGATTTTGGGAGAGAGGGATTTTGTTTGGAAATGGCTCAGTCCCGGCCCAAATAGACTGCGGGCCGAGTGAAAGGGGGAGGAGTGTAAAAATTTAGGTCCAATACAGCAGAAATGGTAAAACAAGGCCCAAATGAGTAGTTTAACTCTTTTTCTTTATCTTTTGTCATAATAATGAACTATAGAGTAATATATAACATATTTTTTGGTCCAAAAAATCTGGGTATCATCTGAATACCCTTGAATTATAGCTGGGCCCGCCCCTGGTACCACTTCTCTAGCCCTCAAGGAGTTGGACGTTGGTGCGGACACTACCTGCACCACCAACATCAACGTGCCCTGACCATCCCAAGGAGACACACACCAAAGTGTTTGTTGTGGCCTCAGCATCAAGTATTAGGTGTCGACTAGGCTATGATCGTGTTCCTAACCACAGAGGGTGAATTCAAGTTGTTCCAATATCTATTGAAACCAATTGTCATCTTCTTGCCAAGGGCGATGACTGATCTTAAGTAGGACACAAACCTGCCCCACCAGATGTTGTTGAAATGCCCAATGGTAATAGGACACAGCTGATGGAGCACCCTCAAGAGGAATCCATATGGCCATCTCCTGGTCAGGTAGAGTGATTAGGAGGCAGGGAGTTGAGGGCTTGAGGCCTTCACCATGGCCGGGATTCAATTTTTCCGGGGCAGTGGAACATCTAGTTCCACCATGGCCACCGCCACTCAGTCATCCTCTGACCTTACCAATCAAATTTTGCCTCATATTTACTGCGGTGCATAAGGTTGCTTAGAGTGGGATGATCAAATCAATGACACATGTACAAGCATCAGTCGGAGTTGGATGGCATCAAAACTTTAAAACTTTGATCATCAATTTATATAAAAATAAGTTAACAAAAATACAATAAGTAATGTTGCATAGATGTGTTTTCAGGGAAACATACAAATACCTTCTTTTTAGGAACAACAGCATTGAGAAGTTTTTCTTTGTTGAGTGAACTCAAAGTGTGCGATGTGCAAATATAAAGCATGCATATAGGGAAATAGTCAATTCGAGTGCCACATAAGAAAAAAGGGAAAATTTCAGTGACACAAAAGGAATTTCTCAAAAAAATAAGCAAAATGATTTAAAAAATATTTAATATTAATTTATGCATGTTTTAGTGTCTACACTAAATATTTAGAAGTATAGTCAAATTCTAATTTGTGATCTTAGTATTGTTTAAAACATTCAAGAAATTAATTATGAAAGCGAAAATGAAAGAGAGTTAGTTGTAGCTATAGACAGATCGATCGATAGATTTACAGCAAAGATGGTCTCCAATAAGAGCAATATGTAGAACGTCTATGATTAACGTCTTCAATACATGTCTCAAGTTTTTTTACTTTATGCCGGTAGAAAAGAACAGATGACTGATAAGATTTAAAACAAAGATATTAATTCTCTGCAGTGGGCAAGGCACTGCACCATATCGATCATTGGATGACAATGCAAAACTGGAAAGAGTCTTGAGTAGTTGACGATGGTGTTGAAGAAGGTGACGACGGGAAGTGTGGCGAAGCAGAAGCCGACGATCGCCCACGGGCTGTTGGGTAGTCCCGCCGGAACTTGCCTTGTATTTGGCCACTTGCGGCGGCAAGAAGGCGTCGACGTCGCGGTACAACCGGCGCCAGTAGGGTCGTCGAGTTGATGAGGCTGAGCGGAGCCTGAAGGCCAAATTTCAAATATTAAATCATCTAATTAGCACTTTTTGACAGCTTATTATTGTCTCATCAAGGACTCAGCTTAATTATGTATTTTGCCCATTGCTATGTAGACATGTACTACCAGATATTTCATTTTGGTAAGCATTTTTTGTCATTGTATATGCTACATTCACATTTCTATTACATGCGTTAATGAAGTGTGCACTCGGGTCCTCCGTGCTCTAGATTCGCCCCTGACACCACCTAAGAACCGGCTACTTAGCCGATTCTCTAATTCACTCATGTGAGCACCAAGGGTTTTCTCAAAGGTACTAAAAAAAGAAGTAAACTGATTCTTTAAACTAGCTATAACAACACCATGTACTATTTGAGCAATATTAGATGCAAGAACCGGGACATTGCTAGAGTCAGCTGTTAACTTTTTGATTTGTCCTCGACGGGCACTATGATATTTTCTTGCTTCATGATGCCTTGCCTCATTTTCCGTTAGTATGAAGCCATCTTTCACCACAATTCTTCAAAGTGAGCTTCAAGTTCCTGCTGACAAGCTTTCAGCAACTCTCCATAATTTGTGGTCATGAAGTTGTCTTGATCAAGATCGGTGTGAGAGCCCGTTGTGGAGAACTAGTGTTTTAGCTATAGCAAAAAAATCATCCCCACCGGAGACCAAAAAACTGCGTTGGCACCAAATCGTGCCCACAACACCTTGAACATGTTATGTGCAACCGCAGTAGCACCCGGAAATGCTCTGCCGCAGAAAATGGTTGATGCTACCAAACAGACACCTCGGAGGGACCCCGTTAGGATGAACATGCGCCGGTGTGTCCTAGACTTGGCAGGCCAGCTAGGACATCCTTTAACACTGTAGATACGAGAGACACACTACAACAAAAACTCTCATAGGAACCGGCTTATAGGTGCTGGTTTATTTAAAACCAGCACCTATTAACCTTTTTCAACCTCCGCGTATAAAAAAAAAAAGAGAACCGTCACCTTTGAACAACTATAGGTGCCGGCTCTAAAGAAAAACTGTTTTTTTTTAAAAGAACCGGCACCTATAATATAATATAGGTGTTGGTTTATTAAAAACAACACCTACAATATATTATGTGCTAGTTTTGTAAAAAGAAGGTACTAATATAACCCAGCCAAGCCAAGCTACCCGTTGGATGGAGGTTTTTTTTTTAGCTCGAGTCAGATCATTCTTATCCCTTCGCTCTCACCCCGCTACCCCCTTCGCTCTCCCTCTCACTCTCTCTCACATCCCAAGCCCCCTCCCCCTCCTCCTCTGCATCCCCCCTCCAGATCAACGGTGGTGGCGCTACTGCCGGTGGCGGCAGCGGTGGAGGAGGCTCGCAGACGGTGGGTGGTCTCCACGGCGACGAGCGTTGGCAGCCTCCCTTCAACTGTAGGAAGCCTCCATGGTGGCGAGGTGCGGCCTCCCCTCCGCGGGGCCCGGTTGGTGGTGGGCGGCCCTCTGGTGGGGCTCGGTGGGTGGCTGGTGGCCTCACCGGTGGCAAGGCGCGTGCGGGTGGCCTCCACAACGGTGCGGCAGAAGACCTCCCAACGACGGCTCGCCGGTCGCTCAGAACCATGTGTCCTCCTCATCGGTTTCATTCTCTTCTTTCCAGATCTATGTGTTTTTCAGTTCTTGGATGCTGATTTGGTGCATGTTTGATGTCTCTGTGTTGTTCAATGAATGGATGATGATATGTGGATGTTGATGAATAATATGTTCTTGGATGTGGTGCTCGGGATGCTTTGGGGATGTTGATGGCTTGGGATGTCTTCCCTGTGTTGATGCTTTGGGGATGTTGATGTGGATGATGGTATGTTGATGGCTCGATCAAGCCGATGCATCGATTGAGCCGTCGAGCCTTTTTTTTCCTATATGACTCATAGGTGCCGGCTGTTAGTGATGAACTGACACCTATAATCACTATAGGTGTTGGTTTTAGAACCAACACCTATAATCTCAAGAATAGCTGCCGACGAGGAAACCGACACGTACCTATGACTAGTTTCTCACCGGCACCAAAGACTGTTTCTGTATAGTGACAAGCAATTGCGGGATTGGTGGAGAATATACTTCAGGGATAGGTAGCAATTAAGAAGGAAGGAGATGTGAAATATAGAGGATAGGTGGTAATAAATTGATTTTTACGTTTGATTTATTGTTGTTTCAATTGGTCTTTGTCCACTATATTGATAGGAGGGACGGACTTGCTTTGGAGGGTCTTTTCCACATCCTACTAGGCTTAGAAATTAACTAGGACTCATAAAATCCAGTATAAAATAAGGAAACATGAGAAATGTCCAAATTGGATTCGGACTCTGGGCTAAAGGTTTGACCACCCAGACACCTACGGTCTGACCGTAGTTCATTGTCCGGTCTAACCTGCCACACAACGATGGCCTAACCGGCCACATAACGATGGTCAGGCTGGCCTTCACAAGAAAGTTTCGGTGTTTTCTAAGTTTAGTTCAAACTTGCTATAACTTGACCATAGTGCCAAATTTGACTATCAACACAATGCCTTGATATCCATGGATGCATGCATGTATGCTATGCTTATATCAGATAATGCTGGATGAATAACTATGGTTTCTACTATGATTTCCAATGTGTATCTTTGTGTCAGTAACTCATGTTACTAGGCCTTCAACCAAAGCTACTAGCCTACTGTGGCCCATCCGGCTGGAAAAATGGCAATACAAAAGAACAAGCATGATCTAGGGATATCATCAATTGATCAAATTGGCGAGATGAGGCTCTTGACAGCGGTGGCAGCCAGTGGGTACCCTTGTCGATTTTCTTCCTCCCTATCTCCCTCCTGCCTTTAGCCTCCTTTCCTAGCTTCTAGAAACTTCCATAACTTTCTATCCCCTTACTTCTCTTCTCGTCCCCAAAATACTTGTGAGTTGTATTGAAACTTGCTGTTACTGATTTGGGAGAAGAGGGCCTTAACAATCAAGTGTAGGGTCTTAACCAAGTAATGTGCCATGGCAAGTCAGGACAAGTTCAACAACCTTTTGAGGCGGATCGAGGAGTTCGAGTGGACGTAGGTAGAGGTAGATAAGAGGAGCGATGAATCGCTCTCTCAAGACTGCAAATTTCGGTTGAGAAAAAGCAGTCCAAAGGTGACGCCCACCATGTATTCGATTAAATGCTCTAGCCCCCTAGCATTGAGCCGATCCCCTTGTGGGTGTGGTGGTTATGTGCGCCACCACTGACACGACCTTTGTGGAGCTGGTGGCTGTTGATGACGCATTAAGCACAACCTACATCGACAATCCGGCAGTTCAACGAATTGCTCTAGCCCTGACCTAGCCTTTCCATGGTTGCAATGGTTACGTGTGGTCGTGTGTATCCACTTCTCTAGCCCTCAAGGAGTTGGACGTTGGTGCGGACACTACCTGCACCACCAACATCGACGTCCCTGACCATCCCAAGGAGACACACACCAAGTGTTTGTTGTTGGGCCTCAGCATCAAGTATGGTGTCGACTAGGCTATGATCGTGTTCCTAACCACAGAGGGTGAATTCAAGGTTGTTCCAATATCTATTGAACCAATTGTCATCTTCTTGCCAAGGGCGATGACTGATCTTAAGTAGGACACAAACCTGCCCCACCAGATGTTTGTTGAAATGCCCCAATGGTAATAGGACACAGCTGATGGAGCACCTTCAAGAGGAATCCATATGGCCACATCCTTGGTCAGGTAGAGTGATTAGAGGCAGGGAGTTGAGGGCTTGAGGCCTTCACCATGGCCGGGATTCAATTTTTCCGGGGCAGTGGAACATCTAGTTCCACCATGGCCACCGCCAACTCAGTCATTGCCTCTGACCTGCCAATCAAATTTTGGCCTCATATTTACTGCGGTGCATAAGGTTGCTTAGAGTGGGATGATCAAATCAATGACACATGTATCAAGCATCAGTCGTGAGTTGGATGGCATCAAAACTTTAAAACTTTGATCATCAATTTATATTAAAATAAGTTTACAAAATACAATAAGTAATGTTGCAATAGTATGTTTTCAGGGAAACATACAAATACCTTTTCTTTTTAGGAACAACACATTTGAGAAGTTTTTCTTTGTTGAGTAGAACTCAAAGTGTCGATGTGCAAATATAAAGCAATGGCATATAGGGAAATAGTCAATTTCAAGTGGCACATAAGAAAATAGGGAAAATTTCAGTGACACAAAAGGAATTTTCTCAAAAAATAAGCAAACATTTGATTTTATAAAAATATTTTTAATATTAATTTATATGTCATGTTTTAGTGTCTACACTAAATATTTTAGAAGTCATAGTCAAATTCTAATTGTTTGATCTTAGTATTGTTTAAAACATTAAGAAATTAATTATGAAAGCAGAAATGAAGAGAGTTAGTTGTAGCTATAGACAGATCGATCGATAGATTTACAGCAAAGATGTCTCCAATAAGCAATATGTAGACATGTCTATGATTAACGTCTTCAATACATGTCTTATGTTTTTTTACTTATGCCGGTAGAAGAACAGATTGACTGATAGATTTAAAACAAAGATATTAATTCTCTGCAGTGGGCAAGGCACTGCACATATCGATCATTGGATGATCAATGCAAGACATGGAAGAAGGTCTTGAGTATGTTGACGATGGTGTTGAAGAAGGTGACGACGGCGAAGGTGGTGGCGAAGCAGAAGCCGACGATCGCCCACGGGCTGTTGAGGTAGTCCCGCCGGAACTTGGCCTTGTATTTTGGCCACTTGCGGCGGCAGAAGGCGTCGACGTCGCGGTACACCGGCGCCAGGTAGTGGTCGTCGTAGTTGATGTAGGAGCTGAGGCGGAGCTGGTTGAAGAACGCCGCCGCCGCCTCCTCGTTCGCCAGGTTGTTCTCCATCACGTCGGCGCGCTCCAGGATCACCACGTCCTCCGCCGTGTTGATCAGGTAGTCCATCAGCACCACGTAGCTGGTCAGGTGCTTCCCCGCCGCCGCCGGTGTCGCGGCGTCGCCGCCGCGGCACTGCTCGAAGGCGGCGAGGTTCATGAAGCGGGTGCAGGTGGAGTCGTCGACGGCGACGCGCGGGATCTCGAACACGCCGTCGTGGAACGCGACGTCGAGGATGTTGCTCGTCCCGACCTTGGGCACGAACCTCACCCCGTGCATGGCCAGCTCCTTGGCGCAGCGGATCGTCCTCGGCGGTTTGCCGCCGCCGTGGTGGCGGTGGTGGCGCCGCGCCGGCAGGTGATCGGGTGGCTTGACGAAGGTGGAGTGGTAGAGGTGGAGGAGGTGGTCGATGTCGTCCTCCTCCTGCAGCTGCGCCGTCTCCGTCGCCGCCGGCTGCCGGCCTTCCTTCTGGCTGAAGTAGGCGGTGATGATGCTCGTCAGCGACGGCTTGGGCCGCCGCGCCGGCCGGTCGAGGTCGCCGTCGCCGTCATGCGTGTAGGCGTCGTAGAGCGCGAGGAGGACGAAGTAGGGGATCTGGTTCTCGAGCATGAGCAGGTCGGTGTGCAGCAGCGGGAGGTTCCAGCCGACGGAGAAGATGGGGTCGGCGACGCCGGAGAACCACTGGATGAAGAACTGGACCACGAAGCAGCCGTCGAGGAGGAGCATTTCGACGAACATGTCGTCGCCGTCGTCGTCTTCTCCGTCACCGGTGTCCGGGCTCTCGAAGTAGCACGCGCGCGCCCGCGGCTCGAGCTCGCGCACCCTGTCAATGCAGTCCTGGAGCAGAAGTCCGCGGCGGTGGCCGCTCTCGCCGCCGTCGTCGAGGAACCGGAGGAGGTAGAGGCGCTTCCGGTCCTCCATGGCGCGGAGGTGGTGCTTGCTCCGGTGGTACGGGCCGACGGAGACCAGCCTCGGCTCGTAGTGCTTCCTGTCGACGTTCGCCGGGACACGGTAGATGGAGTAGCCGTCGCCCAGCCTCGCCGCCGGCGTGGTCAGCTGCTCCAGCATCGTCTCGATGTTCACGCGCACCGTGTCCTCCTGCCTCGCCGTCATCGTCGTCGTCGATCTCCTCTGATCAGATCACCCCACAGGTGACAAAAACTGACCACAACTACTCGATCGATCATTAGAAATTGGAAATTTAATTTAGAATCAATCCTTATAATAGCTTACATCAATATGAATATCAGCATCACAACGTATCATTATTTAGAGGTTATATCTAGAGAGGCTGAGAACATTTGGCCACTGACCGATCCACTGACCACTGGGCATTACAGTGACTAGCTCTCTCTCTTACTCCTGACATACATGCACAGAGATTAAACTACATCTCTTTATTTCTAAATATATATGATGGCCATTCGACTTATTAAAAAGTTAGTAAATGTTGTGACATGTTTAGTTAAAGGTATGTTTTGGACTAGTTAAAAGTATTTTAAACATAACTTATATTTTGATATATGGAATTGCTACTTTTAGGTGACGGAAATTGCTGGGACTTTCAGTTACCTCCAGCCTAGTACTGGACTCAGGGAGAGAAAGAGGAGGGAAGGAAGTCACCACATATTGGCAGCAATGGCGTGACTGGTGGTGAAGTTAAAGTTTAGGGTTTTGGGTATGGGTCGAGGTTGGAGGGGGAAGAGGGGGAAATTTCCCCGGGCTTAGTTTTGGATGGTCTTGGGTAGCAGCCAAACTAGTGGTAGGTGGCGGTGACGGGTAGGTGGTAAGGAGTGGGGGCATCTTCGGAGCTGCAGAGATGGAGGTTGGTGGTGGGCAGTATTGGTGTGGGGATGACGGAGGCAACAGTCAGCGGCGATGAATCCAACAGTGAGGAACATGTCGATGTGGAGGAATGGAGCCACCGCAGGCATAAGGAGGAAGAGAGGGGGAGGGGGAGGGAGACGGGGAGGCTGGTCTAACGGGGTCTTGCCCGCACCATTAATTGATGGCTAGCACACAGTGGTGGGGGAAGCAAAGACAAGGAATCTTGCTTGATCGACTTGATCTGGTGTTCTGTCCCAGTAAGAGGGAGAGACAAGGGGAGGGAAAGAAATAACAAGGTTATTTTTGCACACAAATTAAATCTTAATGCAATCCTAGCTGTTTAAAAATTTAACTTAAATTGTGATATTTTCAGTCACCTGAAAACTTAACAATTTGGCCCTTTGATATATTTACACAAAATTTTTTGAATAAGACGAATAATCAAAATTATATCTAACGGTGAACGACATTATATAATATAGTCCATTCGTCCCAAAATAATTACATATCTTTTACACATGAATTTTGATATAGACAAAATTTACTTCATTTTAAGATGGATGGAGTATATAAAAAGGAACATTTGGTTGCTGTCCTGGAGCCAAATTGCCTGGACTGAAGCTCTGTTTGAGTTCAGAATATTTTATTCTTTCTTTGTTTGCTTTGGCATGATTCATTTTCTAAGGCCAAAGTCATCAACCAAACAACATATTTTTAGGATGCCTCACTAGACAAGTACCACGCCATAAGTTTTCCTTCCACATAGGCTTAGCATTTTTCTTAGACACTGTGTTTTTAAGGCATCAATCAAACAAGCTCTACAGTCTACATACCTCATTCTAGCCAGGGAGGGCACCCATTTTAACTCATCTCGATCTGTTCGGTATTTATACACAATCAACAATCAACGATTTATCTCCGTGCCTGCCTGCACTCACGCGCCATACAACTACACTCATGCATGACCTATTCTCACGCCACTAACTCACACAGTTAGCGTTCTGTGAGTGCAAATGCATGGATCTGCAAGCAGCTTGCAATAATAAAATAGTATAATAATACAAATGCGCTAGACTCGTTCCAGCAGCTGCCCATCCAAATGGCTCCAAGCATGCCACGCACACCATGCAAATCAATGCAACAACGATCTCATCTAAGCTAAATTCTAACTATACGTGTGAGACTCAGATGTATTATATTGACCATACATGTATTATACATCACATTGCAACAACTAATTGATTAAATAAAGATTAATTTATATATATCCAACAGTTCGCAACTGTGTAATAATTGTTCACAATATTTCGACTTAGAGATTTGTAAAACATTATAGGAATGTGCTAAGTTCTAACTCAATAAAGATAACCACACATATAGGATTTGCGTTAAGAAGGGGTTCACCTTCTTCTTCTTCTTCTTCTTCTTCTTCTTCTTCTTCTCCGGCAACTCTGGCAATGTTGATGGAAGGTGGAGATGAGGTTTATGCGATGTCACAGGTCGGATGAGAAGTCCTTTAGGAAGACACAATATATGGGTCGTGGCTAACTAGCTATGGATCCAGGGGCGGTATAAGTTGGAGAGATGTGGTAGAAAGGCCTTGCGTGTGTGTGCTGGGGGGAGGGATCTCATCGGCGAGGGAGAAAAAGTATAAGTGTGGAGATTTTGCTAGCAATATATATAATGGATGAAATATTTTGTACACATTGACTACTTCAGAACGTCAAGTTTGGGGATTATGAACTACTAAAAAAATCAAATTTCCGGGCGTTACGCTTTTATTTTTCACATGCAGTAAAAAAAAAATAGAAACCTGTGAAAATGGTAATGGCCGTCTAAGGGTAAATCACCAGTGAGAACCTGTTTTAATGGGTGAGTCCCTAAAAATCCACCTATAGAAATAGGTCTATGCTAAACATGTTTTAATTTTATGCTGTTTTGAAAATATGGTGATTTTTGCGGGCAATCTCTTAAGGAAAGAATACTGTCGGATAAATTTTCCTTGGGAGCACTACTAATATATATAAAAAAAGGCCTTGCCTCTTTCAAAAAAAGTCGATGATGACAAACTTCATATGGAATTTATAACTCTCGACGATATCTACAACTTTCTGGTTGAAAGTTATTTTCATTTGAGATTGTTTAGAATATTCATTACAACTTCTCATATTTATTTTTGAAATATACCTTTTCAGTTTTTCAAACAACCTCGGATGGTGACATGTTCTATATTAAAATTGTATAGCTCATTCACATCTATAACAATTTTATAGTTGAAAGTTTGTATATTTGTGTCTGTGCTACGGATATACCAAGACTCTAGGAGGGGAGGACATCGAATCATAAGCCATAGACAAATTCCACATCAAGAGCATGCAAGTAGGAAGCCCTTCATCTAGCCGTCGACTTCAAGTCATTGGATTCGTCCCGTCGAGATTAGTTGATAGGCTAGACTAGCTAGCTTGCTGATGAAAACCACCTCCATGCAAAACATGCCCAAGAAAGCACTCTCAAGCCGATGATTATCCTAGTCTCCTGTGAGTTGTGTAAGGAGAGAAACTCAAGAGTGTTTGGGAGTCTTGCTAACACTCTGGCATCCATCATTGGCAAGAATTATGGAGGCAGCCGCATATGTGAATATAATGGTAGGGACGAAAAACCTAGTAGAGCTTTACGTGTTGTGAGATTAACTCTTTTCCATATCTTTGGCCATGTACAACATTAACTCCCACTTGATGTAAATATTTGATGATCTCCTGCTCTATTAATATATAAGGCAATTTTTTTGTCTTTTCTTAAAAAGATCCACTCGACACAGGTGAAGTCTTAACGGGTTTTTTTAAGCACCCGTCATTAACGTGGTTTTCTAAAAAAAAAAAATCGTTTTCTTGGGCCCATGCAATTGCTTGTAATGTCCTCTTATAAATATGAATAGACAGGTACACATTCCAAGAAACACCCCAGAATGAACAATTACATGCATCAATTTTGTACACTTCAAATATGCACATCCATAATCACAAACACATACATTCCAACAAGTCTCCAATTCATACAAAATTAGAAATTGCAGTCTCAAGAACATAACAAACCGCCCATGCGTCTTTAAAAATGAAACCGTCGCAACTTGTGAATTTAGTTAAAATTTAAAAGAAGTCATATAATTATTAATGCAAATGTCACATAATATCAAACAAAAATTAATGTTTTATGTACATATGTCATATAATCATTTGTTTTAGCTAGACAAGCATCCAATCAAGACTACTTCCTGATCGTTATCGACCATTTTAACCCTAATAATGTGAGTTTCGCTGCGTACCGTAGACACCGTGGGTTAATTACTATGGATGAAAACGATACAGAAATTTTCAACCATACCAGCATATTCTGATTATAAAATCTCTCACTACTACACAAATGCTTTTTTAATACGGCCAAAACACATTTTCGCAGGTAGGCACTTTGCCCGCCGTGTTTGCGAAAATCAGAAATTTTCCATGCATGCATCCGAACCACATGCGAAAATGAATTTTTGCATGCGGCGCCTTATGCCGCCCCTATGAAAAAAATTTGGCAAAAATAAAAATATAAAAAAATCCATAAACCTAGAAGTTCCCATTCCCACCACTCCAGAAGCCACCGCCGCCGCTCCTCGCCAGCCCTTCACCGATGGCAGCGGATCCTACGCCCCCACCACCGCTGTCGTTGGAGCCCTCAAGTGGCGAATCTGCCACTCCCGTTGTCGTCGCCAGTGGATCTGTTGTCCCTAAGCTCCTTGACACTACTCGAAGCCCGCTGCATCTCCAACGCCACCACACCTTGACTTCGCCTGATCCACCATAGCCAGGGCCTACCGTTCTTGGATCTGCTTGTCCCAGGTCCACCGTCGTCGGTTCCAGTAGTTGCGGATCCGCTGTCATCACCTAAGGAGCCGAGGTGCGACGTAGGGCCGGAGGCGGCAAATCCCTTGATGCGGGGGTGGAGGGGGTGGACGAGAGGAGAGGGCACGAGAGACCTCCTAGTGCGCCCGATGCCATCGCCTTCGCCTTCTCCTTCACCATCCGAAGCACTGGCCACCGCCACCGCCTTAGCCAGCCAAAGCACCGCCACCGCCCAGGGCGCTGTGAAGTGGAGGGAGGTGGAGCAGATGGGGGTGAGATGAGGAGAGGATGAGTTGAGAAGAGGATAGGGAGAGAGAGAATGAGAAGAGGAGAAGAGCACTTAGATTTTTATTAAGGGAGAGAGCAGCTGGCCTATGGTGGCAGATGGGTCTCTTAACATGCCGATCTGTGGAAATAGATTTATTTTTGCAAGCGGCCAGCGAGTCTGCGAAAATAGATCTGGTCTCTTTTCGGCACCGACATTTATTGCAGGTGGATTATATTACTGTCCGCCTAGTTGTTGGGGAGGCTTAATTAATTTTCTGCTAAAATCATTTCTGCAATAGTGTCTGAAAAAAATAAAACGGAAATGATATAAATTTGTTCGACCGTTTTCATACGTATTTTTAGAAAAATATATATATACCATAAAATATTATACTGACCGTTTTTCCATCCCCTGCAAGTTAAATTCATTATTCCACACACATCGATCTGTCGTACGCGCCTGCAGGGTGACGCGTCATATGCGTGCGGGCCAAGCGCGAAGCGATACAGATATATAAACCGCAATTAATTTACTTAGCACACACGCGTAAAACAACAAAAACAACGAAAATGATTCACGTCGGTCGCCCGGCACGGGGGTGCCGGATCGGGTGCTCCCCGGCGTGCCCCTCCCTCCACGTGTGGGCCCACCCACTTCTCTCTCCTTTTTTTCCACAAAAGATGTTTCATCTAGTGTACTTATAATGTTTCACTATTTATAGATCTAATGTTACAGTGAATTAAAATACTCTTTTGCAAAAAAAAAAAACTCACATATTTTGGAAACTCTCTATTAAGGGAATTTGGTTTATTTTTTGTTCCACCAAAAATGTTTCACCTAGTGTACTCACAATGTTTCACTATGTATAGATCTAATGTTGCAGTGAACGAAACATTCCATTGCAACAAAAAACCCACATATTTTGGAAACCCCCTATTAAGGGAATTTGGTTTATTTTTTTCCACCGAAAAATGTTTCACCTATTGTACTCACAATGTTTCACTATGTATGAATCTAATGTTGCAGTGAACTAAAATATTCTTTCGCTGTTTGCTGAAACATTGTTTTTATAAAGGGTGAAACAATACCCGATTTAAACGAGTGAAACATTTTCGATCTACTTAGTGAAACAATTCCGATATACTTGGTGGAACATCGTGCAACATTTAAAAATAATTCAATAATAAGCTAAAAAAAATTTCATCGGAATATATTCATGTATGGTCTTGTTTTGAATATTTAATTGTAACGAATTTAATGGTGCAATCGGATCATGATTTGGACAAGTAATTTAAGAGAAAAATCAGTTTAAAGTAGTTTTTGTACGTAAATCGAGCGCTGACGTCATGCTGATATCAGCGCCTGATTTTTCTCAAATTCGATCAAGCGACCGATCCATAGGAGCGTCCAACAACGAACTTGGCAAGAGATTTTCTCGCGTTTCTCCCTCCTCCCTCCTTGTCCCGATAGAAAAGATAACCCCTTGCTGTAAATATTAATCTGAGAATGATTAGAGCCGGGTGTCCGGCGTGGGGGGAGCCGGATCAGGCGCTCCCCTCACCCCCACGTGCAAACCTATAGGGCCCACTCACTTCTCTCCCCCCTTTTCCAACAAAAGATGTTTCACCTAGTGTAATTATAATGTTTCAGTATTTATAGATCTAATATTGCAGTGAATTAAAATACTCTTTTGCAATAAAAAACCCACATATTTTGGAAACTCTCTATTAAGGGAATTTGGTTTATTTTTTGTTTCACCAAAAATGTTTCACATAGTATACTCAGAATGTTTCACTATGTATAGATCTAATGTTGCAGTGAACGAAACATTCCATTGCAAAAAAAACACCCACATATTTTGGAAACTCCCTATCAAGGGAATTTGGTTTATTTTTTTTCCACCGAAAAATGTTTCATCTAGTGTACTAACAATGTTTCACTGTGTACAGATCTAATGTTACAGTGAACTGAAACATTTTTTCGCTATTTGTTGAAACATTGTTTTTATATAAGGTGAAACAAAAACCGATTTAAACGAGTGAAATATTTTCGATCTACTTAGTGAAACGATTCCGATATACCTGGTGGAACATCGTGCAACATTTAAAAATAATTCAATAATAAGCTAAAAAAATTTCATCGGAATATATTCATGTATGGTCTTGTTTTGAATATTTAATTGTAACGAATTTAATGGTGCAATCGGATCATGATTTGGACAAGTAATTTAAGAGAAAAATCAGTTTAAAGTAGTTTTTGTACGTAAATCGAGCGCTGACGTCATGCTGATATCAGCGCCTGATTTTTCTCAAATTCGATCAAGCGACCGATCCATAGGAGCGTCCAACAACGAACTTGGCAAGAGATTTTCTCGCGTTTCTCCCTCCTCCCTCCTTGTCCCGATAGAAAAGATAATCCCTTGCTGTAAATATTAATCCGAGAATGATTAGAGACGGGTGTCCGGCGTGGGGGGAGCCGGATCAGGCGCTCCCCTCACCCCCACGTGCAAACCTATAGGGCCCACTCACTTCTCTCCCCCCTTTTCCAACAAAAGATGTTTCACCTAGTGTAATTATAATGTTTCACTATTTATAGATCTAATATTGCAGTGAATTAAAATACTCTTTTGCAATAAAAAAACCCACATATTTTGGAAACTCTCTATTAAGGGAATTTGGTTTATTTTTTGTTTCACCAAAAATGTTTCACATAGTATACTCAGAATGTTTCACTATGTATAGATCTAATGTTGCAGTGAACGAAACATTCCATTGCAAAAAAAACACCCACATATTTTGGAAACTCCCTATCAAGGGAATTT
Source organism: Oryza longistaminata (assembly GCA_009805545.1). Taxonomy (NCBI): domain Eukaryota; kingdom Viridiplantae; phylum Streptophyta; class Magnoliopsida; order Poales; family Poaceae; genus Oryza; species Oryza longistaminata. The sequence continues at coordinate 15,811,426 of CM020178.1, forward strand.
GGTTTATTTTTTTTCCACCGAAAAATGTTTCATCTAGTGTACTAACAATGTTTCACTGTGTACAGATCTAATGTTACAGTGAACTGAAACATTTTTTCGCTATTTGTTGAAACATTGTTTTTATATAAGGTGAAACAACACCCGATTTAAACGAGTAAAACATTTTCGATCTACTTAGTGAAACAATTCCGATATACTTGGTGGAACATCGTGCAACATTTAAAAATAATTCAATAATAAGCTAAAAAAA
>CM020178.1:15811700-15839107 GCA_009805545.1 Oryza longistaminata
TTCAGCCTTAAGAGAAGTAGCATGCCGAGGACGGTGCATTCAGAACGAAAGACAGGTCAAGTATTTCCTGGAATTACTTGTCCATTTGAATTGGGGACCAGTCGAACACGGACACAGGTAAAGTGATTTACAAATTGCCAGATTCCATTTTCATCCTCCTTATAGCCAAGCATGGTTGATTCTCAGGTTACCAAAATCCAACCTCCAACAGTTTCACCAAAGATAAGTAAGTTTCAGGAGATCCGCGAGTCCATGTCCTGAGGGCAGTTCAAGCAGAACCAGTCGTCCAGTTTTCGCAAGCAAAGGAACAGAAAGGTCGATCCAGCCAGTTCAATCCGTGCAGGCTTTGAGTCACCATCAATCATCAGTTCGAAGCAGAAATTTGGCAGTTCAATCGTGCAGATCGTCAGACCGCCCACCGAGCCACCAGGCTTTCCTTTCTAGCCATCCCCGAATCTCTCGGGACGAGGATTCACTGATAAGGGGGGTAGATTTGGTAACGCACCCGATTTTCGTGTCGGTTTAAATATCATTTAAATAATGCATTTCTAGCAAATAATAAGAGTTAAATCAATTTTAAATCAAGTGAATAATGGGAGAATTTAAAATTTTCCCTTAAAAATCATTGGCCTGAGAATATTTTGTAATGTTCTTTGTGCCCTAAAATACTCTCTTGAAATTTCCCTGTGAATTTTCGCGAGCTCAAGAGATAATTTTCAAAGTCACAAAATCAATTCAATCAATTTAAATAAAAAGAAAAACAAATAAAACCTCCTCTTCCTCCTTGGCATTGTTTCGGCCCAAGTCCCTTTTCCCTCCCGCGGCCCGCGCCCCCTCTCTCCCTCTCTCGGCCGGCTTCCCTTCCTACGGCCCGCCGGCTCTCTTCTCTCCTCAAGTCTACATTTCCTCCCAAGCCCGTTTCCCCTCCCCCTCTCTCCGACAGGGTGGCTCCACCTGTCATCTCCTACCTCCAGCTCCATCCCAAACCGCCGCCATGGCCGCCAAATCCTCCCACGTCGCCGCCTCTCCCGCCGACTCCCTCTTCCCAGCGCGTGCGTGGACGCGCGTCGTCGCCCCACGTCCGCGGTCGTTCCCCCCCCCACTCTCCCCGCAAAATCCCGGCCACGTCGACCGCCTCCCGCATCTCTCTCTCCTCCCACGTCGCCGGCCGGTTTCCACCCCTCTCGGGCTCGATCCCGCCTCCCCTCCCCTATAAAGAGCATCCCCAGGCGATTCCTCTTCCCGTTTCCCCCTCCTCCCCGAGCCCGCGGCGCCTTTTCCCGCTCTCCCCGCGCGCGCCCCAGCTCCGACCGCTCCTCGGCGAACTCCAGCCGCGCCGCGCCGCCCGCTCCCGTTCACCCCGCACTGCGCCGTCGCCTCCCCGGACCGCAGCCGCCTGTTGCACCACCGTCACCGCTCCATTTCCCCTCTCCACCTTCGAAGCGCCGCAGCCACGCGCCACCACCTCTTTCCGCCGCCGCCGCCGGCTCCAGCCGCCTCTTCTCGCCGCTTCAGCCACCTGCACGTGCCGGCCGTCGCCACCGTCGGCATCGCGCGCGCCGAGCTCCACCCCGTCCTACCACCCTTTTCCCCAATCTCCCACCAAAATTCCACCTCCACTGTCCACCCGAAGCCACCTCAACTATACCGCCTCCAGCCGCCGCTCTTCGCCGCTCTAGCCGTCGTCGCGCAGCGTCGCCGCGCTCCATCGCACCCTGGCTGCCGCTCCACTCCGTCCAGAACCCCACGGAGCCGCTTTTCCAAAATCAAGGTGAGCTCCACTCCGTCATCCGCCGCCGTCGGCCGTCGTTTGGTCGCTCCGTGCCGGCTCTTCCCTCCCTACCGCTCAATATCTTCCCCAGGTCTTGCCGGCCCTCGGCCGCGGCTCCGTTGTGGTCGGCGTCGTCGGAACGCTGTTTCCCGTCGCCTCCCATCCCGGCCGGGCCCCGCCCCCCCCCCCATTTCCTTTTTTCCCCCCCGGTCGCCGGGCGTCGCCGAGGCCGCCCGCGCCGTCTTACCGAGAAGCGTCGCCGCCCGCCCGTTGTCCCCCGCCGCCCGGCGCACTGTGAGCCTCCTTCCTGCCCTTTTCCCGTCTGCCTCCCGTGTCCGGCGGCCGCGTCGTCTGCTATCGCCGGCGGCCGTCCGCGCGTGTTGCCGCCGCCTGTCGGTGCTGGCCGGCGAAGCCCGCCCCTTGCCGCTCGTCGCCGCCCGTGGACACTTCCCGTGGTCCGGTCACGTGCCGCCAGGTCGCGGTGCGACGAGTCCACGTGCGCCCGCCCCTTTGTGCCCGCTGACGTGCGGGCCCGCGTTCGCGCGCCGGCGCCCCTTGCTGACGTCAGCGGCAGCCTTTTTCCTTTGAAAAATTAAATAATAATGCGCAATAAACGGTAATAATTCGAGAAATCCATTTAAATGGCTCAAAACTTCTAAAATTCATATCTAATTCATTCGAACTTCCAAATTGGCCATCAACTTGCAAAATTCATCTAAATTGAGCTCTACATGTTTATTACTTTTATATGTACTGTTTCCTTGGTTTTTATGGGTTTTTTCCTCGTTTTGCGTGCCAGCGATGTAGAATCCGTTGGTTCGGAAGATCGCGGTCGCGAGGAAAAGTCAGAAGATCAAAGTGAAGAAGCAGGCAAGTCACACATTTCCCCCTTGAGCATCATGTTGCCTAATTATTAAAATGTTTTACCGTTTGCAAATAAAACTGCATGTTTTGCTAATTACATGGGTCAGGGTTTACCTATACTGCTCGCTTGTGTGCCATGTTTACTTGATTATCTGTCCTTTGTCAAACCTTGGGTTGATAAATCGCTAGCTTGTGTTACTCTATATGACCTAGCTAGAACTTTATGCTTAGCCAGCTTAATTAACCACTAGCTCAGTCGATGGGATAATTGCAGTATTAGACTTCTAGTATCTTGTTTGAGCTGCGTGCTCGAGACATCTGGCCATGTTTCATGGTCGTAATTTATCCAAACTAAAATGCGACTGAATGGTGGGCTGTGGGTGCATGGTTTTGCGAGTCGCCACCCATGGCAATTAAGGACCGGTCACGGAAACCCTGGAAGACTTACAGTACTTACCACAAGCGGGAGGGCGTAACTGCTTGATCTGAAGTATAGCTCGACCCTTTCCTAGGCACCTGGTGCGAGGTGGGCGTGATGGAGTTGGGTCGCGCCGGGTGTCCGGTTGTCCAGCTGCGGATTCACCGCGGCGCAAGAGGGGACGCCCACTGCCTTTTGAGGGGATGGGGTGAACCTTAGCGTGGTGTGGATGGTTAGGGGAGGCGTTATGTGAAGGGTCTCGTCACAATCACTCGACATGGTGACGTGTGCATCATGGGCACATGATGACGCGGTGACATGTCGGTACGTTGTTCTTGTGGGTACAGTTGTGGCACCTCTGGACCCAGAGGAAAACTATTCGAATAGCCGTGCCCGCCGGTTATCGGGCGATAATCGACCAGATTCACCGTGATTAGTCTCACACTTAATAAATCGACCCATGCACTGTAGTAACAGGTGGTTGGTTGGGCCTGTTCAACGTGGTGTAGCGTTGATCATGGAGATTTAAGTTACTTTAATTACTCAACAGTTTTACTGTTGATAATAAAATGTTACAACCGCCTTTATGCAAATAGCCACAAACCGTCCTGTATCCCTTTGCACGTCTGCATCATTGTGTGTGCTTGCTGAGACGGTGGTGTACTCAGCCTTGCTATATTATACCCCCTTTCAGAAGTGTAGTGCTTCTGAGCTTGAAGCCCCGCAGGATCGCACTTTTTCGCTGCTGCGATGCTTTTGTTTCAGCGTGTGAGGAACTAAGTGCCTCTTCTGTAAGTTTTTACGCTTTATTTACGTTTGAACTGTATATACTTGTCGTTTTGTGTACCCTGGCTGGTCCTAGGACAGGGATTTAATACAACAAAATAGTCTGGAAATTTGGGCTAAATTTCTGGGCGTGACATGTACTCACAATGTTTCACTATGTAATAGATCTAATGTTGCAGTGAACGAAACATTCCATTGCAACAAAAAACCCACATATTGGAAACCCCTATTAAGGGAATTTGGTTTATTTTTTTCCACCGAAAAATGCTTTTACCTAGTGTAACTCACAATGTTTCACCTATGTATGAATCTAATGTTGCAGTGAACTAAAATATTCTTTCGCTGTTTGCTGAACAATTGTTTTATAAAGGGTGAAACAATACCCGCTTGTAAGCGAGTGAAACATTTTCGATCTACTTAGTGAAACAATTCGATTACTTGTGGAAACATCGTGCAACATTTAAAAAATTTAATCAAGAAATAAGCTAAAAAAAATTTCATCGGAATATATTCATGTATGGTCTTGTTTTGAATATTTAATGTTAACGAATTTAATGGTGCAATCGGATCATGATTTGGACAAAGTAATTAAGAGAAAAATCCAGTTTAAAGTAGTTTTTGTACGTAAATCGAACGCTGGACGTCATGCTGATACAGCGCCTGATTTTTCTCAAATTCGATCAAGCGACCGCATCCGTAGGAGCGTCAACAACGAACTTGGCAAGAGATTTTCTCGCCGTTTCTCCCCCTCCTCCCTCCTTGTCCCGATAGAAAAGATAACCCCTCTTGTAAATATTAATCGAGATGATAGAGCCGGGCGTGTCCGGCGTGGGGGAGCCGGATCAGGCGCTCCCCCTCACCCCCACGTGCAAACCTATAGGGCCCACTCACTTCTCTCCCCCTTTTCCAACAAAAGATGTTTCACCTAGTGTAATTATAATGTTTCACTATTTATAGATCTAATATTGCAGTGAATTAAAATACTCTTTTGCAATAAAAAAACCCACATATTTTGGAAACTCTATTGGTTTATTTTTTGTTTCACCAAAATGTTTCACATAGTATACTCAGAATGTTTCAACTATTATAGATCTAAGTATGCAAGTGAACGAAACATTCCATTGCAAAAAAAAAAAAACCCACATATTTGGAAACTCCCTATTAGGGAATTTGGTTTTTTTTTTTCCACCGAAAAATGTTTTCATCTAGTGTACTAACAATTTTCACTGTGTACAGATCTAATGTTACAGTGGAACTGAAACATTTTTCGCTATTTGTTGAAACATGTGTTTTATATAAGTGAAACAAAAACCGATTAAACGAGTGAAATATTTTCGATCTACTTAGTAAACGATTCCATTACCTGGTGGAACATCGTGCAATATTAAAAATAATTCAATAAGAAGCTAAAAAAAATTTCGTCGAAATTTATCCATGTGAGGTTTGTTTTGAAGATTTATTGCAAACGAATTTAATGGGGCAATCAGATCATGATTTGGATAAGAGTTTAGGAGAAAATCAGTTTAAATCAGTTTTTTACGTAAATCGGCCGCTGACACGTCAGCGCCCGATTTTGTTCCAGCCGATCGGGCGCCCCCCAGCCGTAGGTTCCCCGATATTAATCTCCCACAAGCCATCGCCTCAGGTTTATCTTTGCGCCAGGTAATAGGCAGTTACTCCTAAATCAACCAATAACGCCATGAGGTAGCCTCCTCTCTACTAGGATAGAACCCTAGCTGACGACCTCGCGCTCGATCATGAGCAGCGGGCGCCGCCCAACGTCGGCGGCGGGGGCCGCCGCCGCCGCCGGTGCTCGCGCTCCCGCACGGATGGTGGTAGTCGGAGACGAGGCCGTGCGGCGAGCCGTGTTGCTCAGGCTTGGAGTGAACTTCGAGGTGTACTTGAGCTTAACTAAATTTGCTTCCACGATATATATGTACTACTACTAGTAGTAGCTAGGTTGCAGATTAATCGATTGCTTTCTCATCTTCTTTTGCATGGACGATTGGTGACCGCCTGATCGACCCGTTTTAACTGATTAATTAATTAACCTAATTTTTTGTGATGATGATCGATGTGTAATATATGCTGCTGCTGTTGCAGCGACGGTTTGCTCGGATATCAACCCCGTGGAGATGCTGCTTCAGAGAATGAAAGAATTCGATTTCGTGGTGATTTCAGAAGAGTTGATCATGGAAGCTCAAGGCCAGAGATCATGAAATTATTACGCGAGGAGACAGGGTGAGGCTACTGGTATATGTCTTTTTTTCGACGTAGGGTACTGTTTTTGTTGTATGTTAATTAGGATTAGGGTTTAAGTTCAACCCTGCTAGCTTATTTTTAATTTTCTCACTCCTCCGACGGCGTCCTTCGAAGAGATCGATGATGAGTTCTACTAAGATATTTACTTGGTGCTAATTAATCAACGGAAAGGCTAAAAAATCAATCTGCAGGTTGATCGAAGTGTTGAATTGAGTACGTTGTGCTCTAGCTAGTTTTAAACGTTAGTAAGTTTAAGATACTTTGTTACAGATACTCCCTCCGCCCATAAATATAGGAGATCGATTTAATTTGCCTATATATGTAATAGGACAAAACACTAGTATGCCAAAATCCTGTCTAGGTACATTATTATATATATAGCCAAAATTTTATAGATATGAATCTTTTTCTCCTTTTTAAAAGTAAGTCTTATCTTAAGAGATAAATTTAATTTTTTAGGGAAATCTTAAGAGATAACTAAAATGGTTTTAGGGATAGAGAACAATAACTTGAGGTTAAATTTTTAAAACAAGACATGGAGAGCACGAAACCAATGTAGCAGCAAGTATAGTTTTCTAGCCATAAATATAAACATATATGTCAAATGCAGGGCGGTCCTGATATTTGGGTGGCCCTAGGCGAACTTGACACTGTAGGCCCTTAGGGAGTTAAGGTTAATTTTTTATTCTAATATATATACTCTATAAAACACGTACTACATGGTAAATAAACATTTCTAACATAGTAAATAATAAATCAAGCAGTTTGCAAGTTGTAATAGAGCAATTTATTCTTAATAAATAATATCGATAGTATAATTGACAACTAAAAAACACCATATAAATAAATTAGTATGAATACCTTAATAGGAGACCACAAATATCCCAAGCCCATTTTGCGAATCAAATTATTGAAATTCTTATTTCTTTTGTTTCTTTTCTAAGCACGCGACAAGTGTTATTTTAACATTGTAAACCCTGAAATAGTGAAATTGTGAAGTAAATTATATAACAATAACTATGAATTGAAATTGATAGAGGCATAGCTCATAGAGCCAGTGGTTGACTTATACCTTCAGGACTACTAGAGCCCTACAGGAGAGTGATGACGCCGATGATGATCTGCCGATGCCGTTCACATGAATTCTGCGGCAGGCACCAGCCAACGACGGGCCTCCAGCCCGGCAGCCACCGCCTTGCTGCTTTGGCCAAGCGATGGCGATGACGATCAGGCGCTAGAGCCTAGAGGCAGCGACGATGGTCTCGGCGTCTGGCACTCTCGACTGGATCTCGCGAACTATGGTCTAGCTAGGGCATCGGCGACGCCGCGACGATGAACGAAGCGACGTGGTCTCGACTCTCGCGAGGCGCGATGTGGGTAGATGAAGCGACGCACACGCGCCTGTGGCTCGCTGATCGCTGCATTAGCACGCGACTGGGCTGCCTGCGGCTGTGCTTGGGCTGGGAGAAAGGAAGAGGGAGGGTAAGTGATGGGCCCCATCCGGCCTGGGCCCTAGGCGGTCGCACAACGGCCTATGCCTAGGGCCGGCCCTAGTCAAATGCATAGATTGATGCGAAAGAGCATATAACCTAGTGCCAGTGACCTGATCGTAGCACCACAAGGTTCTGAGTTCAAATCTCCATAAAGCGAATTTCAGATTGGGTTGTTTAAGAGGCTAAGTTTCCGATTAAAATGTTGCATATATCTGGTTGGATATAAAAGCCTAGAAAGAATACCTTCAATAAAAGAAAAATAAAAAAAAAAAAATACATAGATTGATGACATGCATTGATGCATATATACTTGCGTGATGGTAAAAGCCAGTGCACTAATTAGTTTCCTAATTGCTATGTGAAAAAATATATACTACCATAATATTTTGGTGATGATTGTGCAAAGTTGCATTGCATGCATAGAATGGCAGTTAACTATTCTGTTTTTTTTTTTTCATACACTCGCGATCGATCCAGTGCTGAGGAATGAGGGAGCCAACGAGTACAGTTCGTGCCCGTCGTCGTCAGGCGATCAGACACGGTATGCATAGAGGTTTCGCATGCGTCGTCTGCTAGGCTGCCGGCGGCATCTCCTCACGATGGCAGCAACGCGCTCGACGGCGGCGGCGATAGCCTCGTCGTTAAGAAGGACGACCAACGGGAGGAAACATCGACGGCGCGCCGAGAAGGTAATTGGCACGCAGGGACACGGTGCAGGAGAGCAATCTTCCAGCATCGGCAGAGGAAGAAGAGATTCATCTGGACCCCTGAGCTGTCAAAGATTTTCAAGAAATATATGAAGAGCTTCTACTCACAGGAATTAGTAATGAATATCTACCATGCTTATTATAGTACTTTAGGTTAAAATTATACACTGTTATACTATAAAATATGATACATCGTATTCTTTGCAACTATCCAGAGTTTAGAGCCATGCAAAACATTATCTCAATATTAAATATAAATTAATGTTTATTTAGCATATTTTACCCGTTTACCGTATTCTATATCATTGATGATGAAATAATCTTACTTACCATGTTTTCATATTCAAATTATAATTTAAAATCTTTTAAATTTCCAATGTCTTGTGTATTATGTCTTAAATGATAATTTCAATATCCATAATAGATATATATCCTCACGGTATTCAAATTTCAAATCAGTATGTATAACGGTATTCATGCTAGGATTTGAAATTTATTACTCAATTTCGATAGTGTGAAGATCCGAGTGGCCTATGAAAAAAATATCAGTGCCACAGTTTACATTTTTTGCATATCCTATTTTTAAATATTTGAAAAATTACATTTGTAAATAAAATTACTTTTGATGAATTAAATTATACACGCTTGAATAGAAATTTTTTGCATACTTTCATTTATGAGTTGAGCTAAATAATAAAAAAAATTAATCATAATTAACATTTGGTCCATTCTAAATATATACCCCTATTTTGGAATGTGCCTAACAAGTTTAGAAATTTTAAAACATATATTGCCTGACAATTTAAATGGAGGGATCAATTAATTCCATGCACAAGTTTATTTAGAAAGGAGGTGGAGAAATATTAGAGGCTCAATTTAAACTTTTAAAATGCTAGTTCTTATAATAATGATTCTTTCATGTGTTATATGTATAGTTTCATTGATGATGTTATCATATATTAGTTTTTAAACAACATATTGGTATGATAAAATTTTTGATTTGAACAAGAGCATTGTGTATAAAGTGTCTGTAATTAAATTGTTCCAGATGATAGTGTTTATAATCATTAATTTTTCATGCATACCAAATATTAGTACTTAATAATAAACTAGTTGCTATTGTTTGATTAGACCCAGTGCCAACAAAAATACTTGAACTGATGAAATTGAGGATTGGTCCGATGAATGATCCAGAACTAACACGTAATCAGTGTTTCTAGTTATCTCCAGGTAATTAGATCAAACTTATCTTCCTGGTTAGGAAAAAAAGCATCTACTCCTTTTATTTTGTTGTTAATTATCTAACAACCATTTTGTGGACTGCAGAAATATAAGGCGTATCTTCTTAAACAAGAACAAAAAGACCAACAATTACTCGTTGATGACAATACCAATACTAGTTCTATCAAAAGTCAACAAGGATCTGCATCTCTTCAACAGCAAATTATGAATTACGGTGAAAATAATAGCATGGAAAATCAATCAATAATTCTATCACAAGCCCGCTACAATGAACATAGTAAGAGGCAACCAAAGTTGTTGATAGCCAATTATCATGGGCCTAAAAACATGCATCATCATCACAAAAACACAAACAACATGCAACCTTCCAATGTATTGCGGCCTCATAACTTGATCAATGCAAAGGGATTCAATATGTCCTTTAACAAGGAAGATGTCATTGAAGCCATATATCAGAGCCAACTAACAACATGTCGAGTTTCAGCTAGTCACATGCTATTGCAAAAGGTACTTATTTGTATGAATATTTTAATCAATATATATAATCCAAATTGTTAAATTCTATATCCATGATATTATCCCATGACATTCCAAAATTAATTTTACACTCTGTCATAGTTTCTTTTTAATAATTTGTTGTAGCACATGCCAGCCGGAGAGTAACAATGACGAAAGATATGCACCCAATATCTCAACTACACCAACAAGATTATGAAACAACACCTGATGATTCTTCTAATAATACAAATAGCATATATGAAAAATGTAAGCTTTGAAAGAATGATATCATATTTTGCATTTTTTATATTGGAACGGGAAGTATTTTACTCTGATATTTGTTTGTTTTTTTCCCTTTTATTTGCTAATGTATTTTTACAATCATCTATGTCTTTTGTAGAATAATTACCATGTTGGAAGGAAGAATTCACGAGCAGATATGATTGGCATCCTTTGGCCATAGTTGAGATTGATTCTGGCGTATACCTTTATGGATCGCAAATTATGATGGGTGTGGATATGCACCTTTGAGTGCTGAAAGTTGGTGCTTCTATCTTAAAAATATTATATCGTTAGTTGAAGAAAGCATATTGCTTATGCTACTTTAATTAATATTAGCAGTGTGGGAGAGCTTAGCTTAATTCATATCTAGTTTAAGGTTGTCTAGGTATCAAACCCTAAGTGAGGTTGAAACCTTTATATTAAGAGAGGTTCTATTATATGTAAGAGAGATTATGCTTATGTGAACTCATGTCGTACCATCTGGTTTAGTTTATTTGAATAAAACTATCATCAGTTTAGTTTGTTTGAATATGACAAGTACAACCATCCATATAATTGTTTTTAAGTTTAAAGTACATGGAAAATCTTTTGCAGATGGAGAAGGCGTTAGTTCCAACAACACATCTGGTTTAGTAGTAGTTAGTTTATTTGAGTAAAAGTAAAATATTTTGTATTGCTGTTTAGAAGTGTAGTGGGAGGCTTTTGAAGATGGAGGTGTCAGTTCAACAACATGTACAACACTACAAAATATGGTGCATTCAGCATTCCGATGAAGCACTGAATAAATAGTTATACGAAACTGCGGATTGCGGTACAAAAAACTCCGTTGGCAAGTTCACTTTTTACATTTGTAAGATTGGTTTCACGTGCTATATATAAACAATATACCAGGCACGGGCTTAGCTAGCTAATTGGTACAAGTCAAAGATAAATTTACATTAAGAAACTATATTCCAACATTGTCTCATTACTTATTGTTTTCTACTCTAACAAACATCCCTATTTAATCACAACCCTGCCTCTAGATGCAGCTTGAGCAGCACCAAGTTTGTTAGCACCCTTGTCGGTTTTCTTCTTTGTCCCCTTCTTTTCAGATTTATCCTCTTTTTGGTTCTTCATGATTGGCTTAATCTGTCATCAGTAATATAAACGACAAAGTCAGTAAAATCGCTAGATAGCTATGTGGGTTGCACATAATGAGTATACCACTGATAGGAAGAATAAGAACAAACATGTGAGAGCTAAATAATATCTATGCAAAGAAACAAATGGATCAGAGCCAAAACAATGACACTGCATGTACATGTTACAGTAGTGCAAGAGAGTCCACAAGCTGTAACCTGGTCTTGTGATTAAAACTGTTCAAATACTGCTATTAAGTGACTAGCAAGGTTTTATGAATGACAAAATTGTAAGCCAGGGCACAAAGGAGAAATATGTTTCCTGATTTAAAAAAAGACGACTCATCTGGGTTGCAACCAAAACACTCTTCTAATACTCTGTAATGTATTAATGTGCATTTTATTCTCTAGAGGAACATTGAAAGGACCAGGCAGACAACCTTGTGAGTCAGAGGGCGGACTAACCTGATAAACATAATAAATTACATTCCACCGAATTTGAGACATCATTTCCAAGAAAAGATTATATCCCTCCAATTTATATTCAATAAGAGGATCTCGTTGGGCGTAACCCCTCAAACCAACAGCCTGTTGCACAAACTTCAATGCCTGCAAGTGTTCCTTCCAGAGCCTATCAATGTTGCTTAGACTAAGAAACCTCTCAGCTTCCTTCATCAACCCTGGAGCTTGTTTGTCCACAATCTCCTGTCATATGGGAAAAGGAAGTTCGGTGATATGACAGCAAAGGATTGCATCTTTTAATTCCTATACAACTAATATAATTGGCAAATAGCTCATTTAACTTGTTATTTTCATTTTCACATATTATATACTAAAAGTCCATTAACTTTCCTACAATCACTCTTGAGCCACCACGTGGCACTCATATAAACGTTCTTAGGCCGCCACGTGGCACTGTCTAATCTCACCATTGATTTTCATCACTTAAATTATAGTGGACCCGATATTTCACACCATCAGATTAGATCTATTATTAATTAAAAAATAACTTCATGTATATGGTACAAAACAATCCACTGTTCGACGGACGTACATAATTCGTGTCATTAATTTGGGTGTTAATGAATCATGTTGCATAAATACAACGTTTTGTACTGTAACCAAATCAAGCATATTACTCAATTTTTTTTCGTCGCAAGAAAAAAAAATTGAGTTCACTGGTACATGTTTTTTTTCTAAAGCGCACTGGTGCATGTTTGTGCTGAATTATAGTGTTTTCATATGAAATTTTTATAAAAAGAGGTGACGAAAATATTGATATATGTACAAATAATTAGTAACCAAACAAGTCATTACAGTATTCAAGGGCACTATGCATGGGAAAGCATGGGAATTCTAGATTTTACGCTTAAGTCTTAGTTCGAGAATTAGCCATGCCAAATTAAATGATGGACTTTTTTCAAACAAATCTTCTACTATATACTCACTCCGTCCTAAAATATAAGCATTTTTAGCTATGAATATGGACAGCCAAAAATGGCTATATTTTGGGACGGATGTAGTATTATATAAGAACTAAGAAGTCTGTTAAACATCCTACAAGTGTTCTTAAGCTGCCAAGAAGGACTATTACAAACACTTCTAGAATTTAAATGATACTATCCAATCTCATCATCGATTTTCATTTAAATTGATAAACCGATATTTTTAGACCATTAGATTAAATGTACTATTAAAAAATTAATAATTGTTGGCAACCAAAAGAAAAAAAATAAGTACTTCATAGGTACGATTGAGAAAACAATAAAGCTTGCCTACGGTTCACGGGAAGGAAAAAAACCAATGCACGGACTTCAATCTTTCCAAAGTTGTATTGCTTCCCAATTTAACTCCTGCAGACAATTCCTCTTGTATGCCATATGGAATCTTCACCACCACGTGCATTGCTTTTAAGCTTTAGCATCCTACATGATCTCCTGATCGTCTGGACAACAACTTCTCCCAAGAAGACTCCCAATCTATTACCGATAACACTCAAGGCATCAAGATACACCTACATATGAACAAACAAGAAAACCATATTAGAGCACAAGTTCTTCTCCAATCTTGACTCAGCATTAGCACACAACAGTATATTATAAGTATATAAATCATCTAGAAGTCATAAACATGATGAAGCAATCACAAGTACCCAAACAAACAACCGGAGCCATACACCGGTCTGTTTGACGCCCATTAATATTTCATGATCCGGCTGGTCCCACACGGAGAGAAAAAACCACTTCGCCAATTATCTACTAAATATTAAAACCAATATAATTCACATGCCAATTTTTCATCATAAAACAAGTCAATCAAAACATTGATTTCACATATATATAACCATCTTCTTAGTACAATTCAAGGCATGAACTCACTTTCTTTCATGGAAATGAAAGAAGACACTCAAAATCATGATGACTATCTTAAAGATTGAGAAGCCCATAAAGATCAGTGCTGCCAAGAACGAGATAACTGCCCACGGGCTGGCGAAGTAGTCGTGGCATAGCCTGGCTCTCCGCTTGGGCCACCATCGCTGGCAATATGTATTGATGTCTCTGAACACAGGGGCCAGGTAATGCTCGTCATAGTTAATGTAGGAACAGGCATGGAGCTGGCTGAAGAACTTGGCGGCCGCCTCCTCATTTGCTAGCTTGTTGTCGATGACATCGTAGCGCTGCAGAAGGATAGCATCTTGAGCAGTGTTGATGAGGTAAGCCATGAAGACCGCATAGCTGGTCAGATACTTGCTGTTGTCATGGCACTGCTCGAATGCAATGAGATTCATGTACCTGGACCTTGTCATCTCCTCAATGGCGACGCGAGGGATTTCGAGTGTGCCATTCCGGAAGGAGATATCAAACATGCTCCTTGCATGCTTGTTCTTTTTTATGTGAACACCAAATTCGCGGAGCTGTGTTGCGCATGGGATCATCTTGGGCAAGAACAGGAAGGGATTACCAATATTATTCGCATTTCCACCTTCTTCGTTTGCATTTCTTGGCAGTTCGAGTGGCTGAACAAAGCAACAGTGATAGAGATGGAGCATGTGATGCACATTTTCTCGGTCGTGCCGCACTTCTGCATCTTCAATCCCTCGTAAGTAATCCGTGATGATCCCAATGAGAGAAGGCTTTGGTTGAGCGTCTTCTGGACGATCTGGATCAAATGTAGAGATATCATACAATCTTTCTATCACGAAGAAAGGTATTTGGTTCTCGAGCATCAGCATGTCATTCAAGAGGAGAGGCAAGCTCCAGCTGACCGAAAACAATGGGTCGTCCTCGCCGCTAAACCATTTCACGAAGAACTCGATGATGAAAGATGCATCGAGAAGAAGCATTGCCACGAACTCGGTCGAGTCCAGGTCAGTGCTCTCAAAGTAGCACTCACGAACTTCAGGCTCCAATCTCCTTATCATGTCCGTGTACCTCCTCATACGATGATCGGCAGTTTCGTTCACCAATCCCCGGGAGAGGAAATCTCTCAAGTAGCGCCATTTGTGCTCTTCCATAGCTTGGAGATGCTTCTCTTTTCGATGATATGGGCCGATAGATACCATCCTTGGCTCATAATAAGCCTTGTCCAACTCACGTACATGGGCAGGGATACGGTAGACTGAACACTTGCGGTTCAAACTTGATGTTGTCGAGATGTTGCTGAGTCCATGATTTATGTCTATGCAAACATCTCTTGTTGACGCTCGGCGTGGCATTATTGGCCAATTGAGCTGAGCAATCCTCTCCAGTATTCTGCTCTGTTGACAATTTTTTTTTTTGAAAGGGACATCCCATGTACAGTGTAGTTAGTAAGTTTATTCCGAGTCAAAGGGAAATTTTGATTATTATATGCAAATATCGCAATATATAGCAAGTAGCTAGCTAGGAAAATGCGTGATGCAGTGTGACCTAGCTTCTTGAATTTGGTAATATATATGCCATTGACTTCTGTGTAACATAATATTATTCTGGGCATATAGTTTAGCAAGGGCTTATAAACTAATCCCATCATCGGTCACAAATTCTTGATGTTCAAATATAGAGCAATTTTATATACCATCTAACATTTACTACCCCGAGGTACCATATTTTACACTATAAAGTACCTTAAGTTATCAAAAATTTGTGGTATCTCGAGGTACCAAATGTTAGATGGTAAAATTGCTCTCAAATATAATATTTAGTTAAAATTTTAAGACATGGGAAGGTCATTCAGTCTTAGAGTTACCAGATCCATTATATTTGACTAACGGCTGGATAGCTCTAGGAGTGGGGACTGAGGGTCCGGGGCTACTGAATATGCCAAATATATAGGAGCACATGGAGGTGCCGAATTTCCTCTTAGAGGCTGCGCATCCATGCCTGGGCCCATCTGCTTCTCCGATAAAAGCCCCACTCCCCGATGTGTAGATTAAATTAAGTTGAACTTGATTTTTTATCGATAGACCGATAATACCACTATATACTCTACGTTCAGAATATTTCAAAACTATTTGTATTGAATTGGCAAGAAAAAAGTTACACGAAGGGATATTTCGTCGAGGGATTAGAATCCACTCTCACATATTAACATGAACTTGATTCATGGCAGATTAAAGTAAGCTATCGAGTGATACTCCTCTTTCATTTTGTTCTATTGGTCCACCCTGCATCTGATGGTGACTAGCTACCGCAGCACCCCCAACGATCGATATGCCACCAACGGCCACTCCACCGAAGATGATGTCACCTGCTAGCTCCCGAAGCCAGGGACCAAATCTCACAGAGGGCAGCGATAACAAGATGAATGATGCAAGCGGCCGGAGTTCTAAGTTCGAATCGAACTTAAAACATCAAATATTCTCCGCCTCGGTGTGGTGTCTCTCCTTTGGCGGCGATAGAGTAAGGGGGAGAGAAATAATAAGGGAAATAAAAGGAAAACCGTAGAAAACAAAGAACGTGGCTTATGTATTCTAGTGGATTTTGCTCCTAGCCTACATGTAAGTTAGACTTCGCGGGTAAACGGGCAAAGCGGGCATGGGTAGTGATTACCCATACCCATACCCATTTACCCATCGGGTATAGCTTTTGACCCAATAAAATATCCATGGGTATAAAATGGAGAACAAACCCAACCCTACTAGAGTTTTTACCCACGGGTAAACGGGCAAACGGACACAATTGCCATCGGCAGCACCCCAGCGATCGATATGCCACCAACGGCCACTCCACCGAAGATGATGTCACCTGCTAGCTCCCGAAGCCAGGGACCAAATCTCACAGAGGGCAGCGATAACAAGATGAATGATGCAAGCGGCCGGAGGGGTGACGGCGATAGGCGTGCTTGCATGCTCGGTCGTCGTCTGGATTTGCGTGAGTTCTTTTTATCTGATGTATGTCGAAATATATGTATATACTTCTCCATGCAGGTTGAATTTGTTTCGAATTGTGTAGATATATGCATATATACTTCATGGAAGTTTACACACGCTATCTTTTTGCCCCAAATCAGTTGCTTGTTGAAGTGGAAGTGTATGTGCGCAAGTATGTATAGAAAGCAACATTATTATTATTATTATTATTATTATTATTATTATTGGCTGAAAATAAGTATGTATTTCTAGACTGTCGGTTTCGAAACCAGCAGTGAAAAGGAAGTAACAACGAACCGGCAGTAATTGCCTATTTTCCGGTTATGTTGCAGTGAAAAAGAAATTATAAACAAACTTCTAATAATGGCTTCCTTCTACGTCAATATATATGTAAGGATTAAAAAAAAAGAGAGAAGAGTTGGATATCTAACTCATTTTTTAGGCCAAAAACACACAGCTAGCAGTGATCAATGACGACGTACCGTGTTGATCAATGACATCGGCCGGCGAGCGTAATATACTACGTCAATATATACGTACCGACGTATGTCATGCACTGCAAGATAGCTAGAGCTGTCTCTCTGATTCTGTTAATTCCTACTTCCTCCCGATCCTAGCTAGGATTTCTTGTCTTCATCCGTGGACGCATTTGTTCAGGTGTACTGTACTGTGGCGTTGAGGTGATCAGTCATCATAACATACGAGATCTTAATATATGGGATCGATAGATCAACAATGCGAATTAAAGGATCTAGGCTGTGTTTAGATCATTGCAAAGTTTGGAAAAGGACTGAAATTGGAGATGATGTGACTGAAAAATTGTGTGTGTATGACAGGTTGATGTGATGGAAAAGGACTGAAGTCTGGATCTAAACTTTGGATCTAAACACAGCCCTAGCTAAACTCTCGTTGACGCGCATTATACGCCACTTCCTGAGAGCATCGTTGCCTGCAGCCCTGCACCCTCATTTTACTACTAACACGTTGTATGCATGTCTTACTTTTTTTCTCTGCTGCTCTATTTTTTTTCTCTAATATACCAGAGAATATTAAGTATCATTGCATTAAGAAGAAGAAAAAAAATAAGGAAGTCAAAATAATTACAAACGCTCACTATCGTGGTCTCTGCTGCTCTATTCATTAGCTTAATTCATTCCTATGGTGATCTCGACGTGTGCTGCATGTTAGTGTCCAAATCGAAGCTGCACATGGTGGAATCTAGCTAAGCAAGTTAATGAAAAGTGGGAGTTGATGACTTCCCTTCCGAGCACCTTATTTTTTAAAAAATAGAGTAGTGAACAATGACATATATATTTACACTCTAATTACATTCTAACTTTAAAAACTTATACTATAAATTTTAATATTTAAATACTTATAATGTAGTTTTTCTAGTGCACACTATAATAGAACTAGGATGGGTAAGATAAATTGATTACCTATTTAACAAAAGAGACATTAAAACATAATTTTACATATAGAAAAAGAGATAGCAGGCTTACATAATGTAAAAAGTAACTGAAATCAGCTTTACAAAATGTGGTACCATATTTTGGGAAAGAACTGAAGAAGTATTACCTTTCAGCGTTTTCACCTGATTGTCAAAACAATTTTTTTTCTGATAATAGACCATATTCTGGCCACTGCTTCAAAAAAAAGTTATAGCTAATTATTATTACAGGTTGATAGGACGAACTATTGCAAATTATAAAATCACAGCTTAAATAAAAACAGGAAAACTAATTAAAATATCACTTCAAAGACATACAATTTCCATCAACGATTAGTAAAAATATACATAACCATTATTTTCCCAATGGCTTACAAATTGTGTATACGGTGCTAGTCTTACCCTAGTCAAACGCAGAATCTCCAAAATCCATGACCGATCGTTGCGTGATCGAATTGTGCACATATCACAATCGGTGACTAACATCAAACTAAAACAAAAGATAATGTTGGAGATTAACTTACCTATAAACAATCATTCACCAAGATCTTGCCACTACCTATCCATCGAAGCCAATTCAACACGAACAGAACCATCAATGATGCTATGCCACCATGGGACCTTCAATGCGACATCTTCAAGAAGCTCACGACATCTAGGATATCAGGTCGCTGTTTCGGACATCTGGAACTAGGTTTACAGCTTGAGAAACCTCCTTGAGGCAGCAAAGTAAGAGACGTCAACGACATCGCTTTTAGGAAGGTGTCTGATGCCCACATGTGTAACAGATGTTGGTTGCCGGTAACTCGACAGACCGCGTGACGCTTGCCAATCCGCACCGCCGCATCGTCTCGGACCACTCTGTGCCTACCTCACGCCAGCTTTAGCCGCTGCCATCCAGTCAACAAATCATGCTGATTCCGGTGCACTTTGTCGCCTCCTCCATCTCCCCACCCCTAGCAGCCTCACCACCCCATGGCCAGCAGTCGCACGTCACACTGGCCTCCTCTGTGCGGAATCGATCTGATTCCGGCGAAGACAGCCATGCCGCAAGTTTCCTTGCGCCCACACGTGACGGTGTGACCTCCTCCGCATGTTTCACTTTGTTTTGTGGAATCTGTTTTCTTAAAAAAAAAAAAATTTGCTCCATGCTTCGAAATATATGTTTTCATGAAATTTCTTTTATTATATTACTTAGATCACTTGCTCTAAGTTATTTGTTAACTTTAATTATTAAGATATTTAATTTATCCTTGTCAAGTAGATAATCCGCTTAATCAATACCTCACTTCTGCTATGCAGGAGGGAGAATTAAAAGTGGGTCCTACGTTTAACAGCGGACTGAGCTAATAGAATTGACGGAAATGAGTAATGAAAAATGGCAAAATTAATACATGGCAAATAAGAAAAAGAGGTAGCATTTATTGGTTAATACGGAATGAATTTTGTTTATAGAGCTTGATGCATATATAACTTATAACTTAATTTTGGTTCATTAATTGATCATCTGCACCACATAACAAGAAATACAATCCCCGGCCCTATATATTAATTGATCCATGAATTATTTTTACCGTTCGATCGATACATTAATTTGAATTTAGTTAGGTACTACATTTTTGCAGGATTGAACTGTTTTTAGTTTTCGCCCATCCTGCGGAGATCGATGCTGTACGTTGATGCCATTCCCTTCCCAGCAAATTAACAGGGAATGAACAATCCGTCTATGTATGGGCGGCCGGGTCACCACAGACCCCACATCCTGAAGCGCTTCCTTGCATGGTCGCCGCCGGCGCTACTAGCGATTGCGATTGCTCCGTGAACATTCAGAGCCTCGCCGCCCTGTCCCTGCCCTTTCCGCTTGCTGCTCTCGCCGGTCGTCGTCCTCTCCGCCCGCGCCGGCTGCGGCTGCGCACTGCTTACAACCGCCTTCCTCTTCCTGGGTTCTGCCGCCGCCGTTGTTGTGTACGGGCAGTGTGTCCGCCCGCACGGGGCGGCCTTCTGACAGTAGGGAAGGCAACAGTCCTGAGACCAGCAAATTACAGGTGACGATTAAACCGCCGTAAATAAATGTGATTAATGTTCGTCAAATTAAAGGAGAAGATGTCATGGAGAAATATGTTGAGAGTAAGAGACGGAGTAGCTAGCTTTGATCGGGAGTACTACCTTCTTACTAATTTGGCGTTCTGAGATTAACGGCATTATTCCCAGAGCAGTTAGCTAGCTAGCTAGCTAGGCTCAGGAGCACTGCCCTCTTAGAAGAGACCCCTTCAGGAGAACTAGATGCTCTTTTGTGCAAATGTGTAATACTGGTATGATCGAACACACTTGCCATGTTCTCAAGCTCCTTATATATAGTACTCGCCTGTATTGATAACTGAGTCAAAAAAAACGCGTTGCGTGCTTTCTGAGACAATATAACTAAAAACTAAAAGAATATACCATTGCATCTTTGTCCTGTAGTTGACCAGCACTTGTTTAACACCAAATACTTTATGTCGTGTTTAGTTCCTTGTCAAATATTTTTTTGACGTATACGGACACATTTAAAGTATTAAATATGGACTAATAATAAAATAAATTATAGATTCCGCCAGTAAACTATGAGACGAATCTATTAAGCCTAACTAAACCGTTATTAGCAAATATTTACTGTAGCACCACATTGTCAAATCATGGCACAATTAGGCTCAAAAGATTTGTCTTGCAATTTACATGCAAACTGCGTAATTGGTTTTTTTTCATCCACATTTAATGTTATATGCATGTATTCAAATATTTGATGTGACGGAATTTTTGGAAGTTTGAAGGGAACTAAACATAGCCTTAGTTTTTATCAATTGGACTGTCGTCAAATCCCAATTTCAAAGAAACCCTCCTAACATTTTTGGTATCTTGTAAATTTTGAACCGTTTTGATCGCTTTGATATTGGTGGAAAACTCCCAAACCATAACCTCCTTATCATCAGACTTGTCTCCCACAGCTATTCCTCTAAGCTGGAGATTGAAGATAAAGAGCTGCGGTTGTCTAGCAAAATTCTGTTCATTAATACTCCAACGGAAACAACACGTACGCAATGTGCAATGTTTACATTGCAAGAGTAATCACGGCCCGAGAAGTTTAAGCTGCACCAAGCAACAACGGTCACTACTGGAGAAGTACTCCTTACTGGATCATGCAAAAATCATGTTAGTCTCAGTTCGAGTAGGAACCAGGACTAAAAAATATCTTTAATCCCGATTTCAAAGTCCAGGGGTATTTTTTAATCTTTAGTCCTGGTTGATAACACCAACCGAAACTAAAGATCATTTTTAGTCCCGGTTCAATAGCTTCATTAATTAGATTGCATATTATATACTCTTCTATACACTGGAAGGACCATGTTTTTTTAGAACTGTATTTGCAAACAAACTAGTCTACCTTATAAAAAATATACAACTAACTGAATAAAAAAAACAAAAGTATTTTCATTTTAAATTTCAAATTTGATTTCAAAGTATTCTGGATGATGATTCCTATGTAGGGTTCGGAAAACCGGCAGCAACAACGTAGTTAATTTTCAAAAAAAAAAAAAAAAACAACGTAGTTCGAAGTTGGTGACCAGTAATTAGGCAATTTCAGTTTTCAAGAACCAGCTGAGCATATCAAGAGCCACAATGCTCGATACTAAACATTTCCCCTAGCTGGAAGAGCGTTAAGGACCATCCACCATCCAATCAGTGCCCTCTAGTGGAGATGAACAAATTGTGTTGAGCAAATTGAAACACAAAATTGGAAACCCAGTAACCCACTAGTACTTTTTTTAGTGCAACTGGAAACCCACCAGACCACTCCTTAATCTCGATCAAATTAACGTACGTACGCTTGGTGGGTAACCTCGATCTCGATCGATGAGCACTTGCAAAGTGGTATCGTCAAAAACTAAGCAGGTCCACGCGGCGCAGCGACGGATATGCCTTTGTGAACAGCTGCCTGCTTAGCATATATAGCAGCACGTCCTTTAGCTAGCTACAGACAGCTAGTTAATTTGTTGGAGAATTAAGTCTAGATTTGTATGGTTAATTAGCTTTTATGTTGCTAGCTTATAGCAAGTCATTTTTCTTAGAGAGATTCTATAAAATACGAATAGTACAGTTAGCTAGATACTTCTCATATATACGTCTCTCCAACTCCAAAAGCGATCAGCATTATTAGGCCGCTGAAGATCGGTGCAGGGGCGCGCGCTTATGTGATGCAATGGGAACTGAACTGATCAATCCAAAACCCAAGGTTAGTATTACGCATTTGGGTTAAATTTTATATATAAGTCCTGTTCTCGTTTGATTTAGCTGATGTCAGAACTGCATGCACGCACAGCGTGTATTAATTATATTTGTAGTCGCAATGGTTAATTTGTCCAAAATCTAGCTAGCTGATGTACAGTACATATAGTGAACTCATTTTGTTATATAACATCGATCTCTGTTACTAATGGCAGCCAACACATGGCTGCCTGCCATTCTGCTTCCGAGGTAGGCCGTGCAGAAAACCGAGGTGCGTCTTCAGTGGCTGTGCCTGTGCAGACGAAGAAGCTGTGCCTGTGCCTGTGCCTGTGCTGCTGTGCAGGCCGGTCCAGGCCGCACTGCAGGAGTTCGTCGTCCCAGCGCTGTAAGAGTGGCATTTGGCACTGCCGGCCAGTGGCTACTCAAAAGAATCCGAGGGATCGTAAAAACGACGTGGAGACGCTTTGCTCCGCGCAAGAGCATACAGCGCCATCAGGATCGCTGGCCGTGACCGATCGACAAACACCGTACGTCCAGAACCACAGAGTGTATGTCCGACTATGTACTTATATATCCTATGTGTATGCACACGTTTGTACTTGCGTCTCCGCAGAAAACAATAAACGCAATACATCGCGTCTGCTATATACTAAAGCTTGTGTTTCAAGCATATAAAAATAAAACTCTCACAAGGCATACATGGACGGCATGTAAAGCTTATAATGGTTTTGATGTTGATAATTAGCGAAGTGATTTTTTTGAGATGTGTCATGTCGCTCGGTTTGTTTGGAGATGTGTGTTTTTTTGCTTTTAATATCCCTCCACCCTGTAACACCAAAAACATTTTTGATAATTGACTTAGAGGGGTATCTAGGTCCATTAAAAAGATGATTCTAATTGGAGCTAGTGCTGTATATTGATCAATTTGGCGTTGTCACAATGATAAAGTTTTAATGGTAAACAATTAATTATCTAACCCTATGTAGGTTATCTTCGTGTCTTCCTACTGGCTCCACTTTCGGTCTACGATGCTACCACAGGAGGAGCAGGATACTATGCGCAATGTTGCTACACTCTTGGAATCGGTAGCCAAGGTTCTTTTATTTCACTATGGGTGGCGTAGTTCCATTAGAATTGCTAACTAAAAAAAATTATGTGGTTTAACGCTAGTCAATAATAAAGGGGAATTAGGGATTTGTCCTATAACCTTATTTCTCATTTTAATTTACTTTTTGTCTTTACCTTTTTATTACTATTAAACTTATGGCTGTGTGTCTTATAACAGAAGCCGGAGATGTAATCTATTTTCATTATCTAAAAAAATAGAGATAGCTTTCAGAACGGGCAGGATATGCCGGTTAGACTAGATTGGTGGATGTGGTTAAACCTGTTGAGAACAAACGAGAGAGCGCGAGAGATTGAGCGAAGGAGGAATCTCTTGTATTCACCTGTAGTTTGTACATGAATGATTACGAGTATTTATAGATTAGGAGAGGATGTGAACATAGTGTGAACATGTCCCCTTTTGAAGAGGTGTCTCTTCACAACCAAGCACAATTAGTATGTGCTAATTTTTCACTAACCCTTACCTAATCTTTGGTTGCCAATCTCATGTAAGATATACGGATGAGATCACCCAATAATTTCATAACAAAACCGGCCAGCCAGACGGTCAAACCAGCTGGCTCCTGATTGAAGTCAGTTTCATATTGTTTTATTGATACTAGTTATTATTTTATGTTTATTACTTATAGATGGTTTTTATATGTATATTAACATATAGCGCATTGGAATTTTTGCTAGATTTTATTACATCCTTTGGTAGGCCAAACAAATTCCTCAAATGGACCAAAAAACTGGAAATTACAGATTCTCTGGAGCCTACTTTGGCATCCTCCCAAAATTCGCCCAAACTGAATTCAACTTTGGCACCTTGTCCAAACTACAGAATAAACATCACTCTACCCAACTCCAAAAGCGATCAGCATTATTAGGCCGCTGAAGATCGGTGCAGGGGCGCGCGCTTATGTGATGCAATGGGAACTGAACTGATCAATCCAAAACCCAAGGTTAGTATTACGCATTTGGGTTAAATTTTATATATAAGTCCTGTTCTCGTTTGATTTAGCTGATGTCAGAACTGCATGCACGCACAGCGTGTATTAATTATATTTGTAGTCGCAATGGTTAATTTGTCCAAAATCTAGCTAGCTGATGTACAGTATATAGTGAACTCATTTTTGTTACTCCCTCCGTTTCACAATGTAAGTCCATTCTAGCATTTCCCATATTTATATTGATGTTAATGAATCTAGACATATATCTATCTAGATTCAATAGCATCAATATGAATATGAAAAATAATAAAATAATGACTTACATTGTGAAACGGAGGAAGTATATAACATCGATCTCTGTTACTAATGGCAGCCAACACATGGCTGCCTGCCATTCTGCTTCCGAGGTAGGCCGTGCAGAAAACCGAGGTGCGTCTTCAGTGGCTGTGCCTGTGCAGACGAAGAAGCTGTGCCTGTGCCTGTGCCTGTGCTGCTGTGCAGGCCGGTCCAGGCCGCACTGCAGGAGTTGGTCGTCCCAGCGCTGTAAGACTAGAGTGGCATTTGGCACTGCCGGCCAGTGGCTACTCAAAAGAATCCGAGGGATCGTAAAAACGACGTGGAGACGCTTTGCTCCGCGCAAGAGCATACAGCTAGCGCCATCGGGATCGCTGGCCGTGACCGATCGACAAACACCGTAACGTACGTCCAGAACCACAGAGAGACGAGCTTTGTGGTGTGATGTCCGACTATGTACTTATATATCCTATGTGTATGCACACGTTTGTACATGTGTTTCCGCAGAAAACAATAAACGCAATACATCGCGTCTGCTATATATATAACTTGTGTTTCAAGCATATAAAAATAAAACTCTCTCAAGGCATGCATGGACGGCATGTAAAGCTTATTTGTTTGGTGATGAACAATTGGCATGTGATTTATAATGGTTTTGATGTTGATAATTAGCGAAGTGATTTTTTTGGAGATGTGTCATGTCGCTCGGTTTGTTTGGAGATGTGTGTTTTTTTTTCTTTTAATATCTCTCCACCCTGTAACGCCAAAAACATTTTTGATAATTGACTTAGAGGGGTATCTAGATCCATTAAAAAGATGATTCTAATTGGAGCTAGTGCTGTATATTGATCAATTTGGCGTTGTCACAATGATAAAGTTTTAATGGTAAACAATTATCTAACCCTATGCAGGTTATCTTCATGTCTTCCTACTGGCCCCACTTTCGATCTACGATGCTACCACAGGAGGAGCAGGATACTATGCGCAATGCTACTACACTCTTGGAATTGGTAGCCAAGGTTCTTTTATTCCACTATGGGTGGCGTAGTTCCATTAGAATTGCTAGCTAAAAAAATTTATGTGGTTTAACGCTAGTCAATAATAAAGGGGAATTGGGGATTTGTCCCATTACCTTATTTCTCATTTTGATTTACTTTTATCTTTACCATTTTATTACTATAAAACTTATGGCTGTGTGTCTTATAACAGAAGCCGGAGATGTAATCCATTTTCATTATTAAAAAAATAGAGATAGCTTTCAGAACGGGCAGGATATGCTGGTTAGACCAGATTGGTGGATGTGGTTAAACCTGTTGAGAATAAACGAGAGAGCGCGAGAGATTGAGCGAAGGAGGAATCTCTTGTATTCACCTGTAGTTTGTACATGAATGATTACAAGTATTTATAGATTAGGAGAGGATGTGAACATAGTGTGAACATGTCCCCTTATGAAGAGGTGTCTCTTCACAACCAAGCACAATTAGCATGTGCTAATTTTTCACTAACCCTTACCTAATCTTTGGTTGCCAATCTCATGTAAGATATATGTATGAGATCACCCAATAATTTCATAACAAAACCGGCCAGCCAGACGGTCGAACCAGCTGGCTCCTGATTGAAGTCAGTTTCATATTGTTTTATTGATACTCGTTACTATTTTATGTTTATGACTTATAGATGATTTCTATATGTATATTAACATATAGCGCATTGGAATTTTTGCTAGATTTTATTACATCCTTTGGTAGGCCAAACAAATTCCTCAAATGGACCAAAAAACTGGAAATTACAGATTCTCTGGAGCCTACTTTGGCATCCTCCCAAAATTCGACCAAACTGAATTCAACTTTGGCACCTTGTCCAAACTACAGAATAAACATCACTCTACCTTTTTTCTTTTGACCATCTCTGAAAATTCTCCCTAAAAAATAGAGAAAGAGGGGGGCAAAGTTGGAATAGAATCACAGTCTCAGACGGCTATATTTTAGATTTTCTCTAGAACACTCTCACACCTCTCACTGCCAGCGGGCCCCAGGGCAACGTGGGACCCACTGGACAGCCTCATACTCACAACCACACGGTTCCACTGCGCAGAGCGTGCGTGAGACGCGCGCACCACACGTGAAACGCCGACGCCGATCGAGCGCTCCTCTCTCACGTTTTGATCATTTTCCTCCCATGTTTTGGAGGTTAAAAACTTTAATTTATTTGCAAAACTGCATCCGCTTAAATTAAAAATAAAGGGGTTTGAAAATTTGCATTTCCACCTTGACATTGAATAACCTCGCTATTTGTCACCTTAGATAAATGGCAGTGTGCTGCCCTTTTAAAATAAAATGGTGATGTATGCTTGTACTACTACCAAGCCATGCTTAGCCAAGCGTAGAAATATATACTCTTCATTATGGACTTATTATTAATTTGAAAACTTGACTTTAAATAATTCTGGACAGCAAATAAAAACTTATTTATTTGTGGATGAAAATGATGGAAAAGATATTATTTTAGGCTTGGGCAGCAAGTGCTATATATATTGTAATTAGTTGTGT
>CM020178.1:15839176-15850297 GCA_009805545.1 Oryza longistaminata
TTACAGTATGACCGAATGTGCTATTTATGGGGTAGTCATAGCTTAACTTGTTTATTATTTAGCCTTGCATCTTGATAGGCGGAACAATGTATCAACTTGTTTATTATTTAGCCTTGCATCTTGATGGGCGGAAGTATGTATCAATTAGTCTTGAGAAAATCCCTTCTATACCCCTGAAATTATAGCTAATCCCTTCTATGCTCCTAAA
The DNA here is from genome assembly GCA_009805545.1 of Oryza longistaminata. NCBI lineage: Eukaryota > Viridiplantae > Streptophyta > Magnoliopsida > Poales > Poaceae > Oryza > Oryza longistaminata. The sequence goes on from CM020178.1 coordinate 15,839,385, forward strand.
TTTTGCTTACTTCTTTGTATACCCCAAAATTTGATTTTGATCCCTTTCTATACCCCTTCCATCAGTTGACCATCTAATTTCTATAACAAAGACCATTTTACCCTTTGGATGAACATAGAAATTCATGTTAAAAATGTAAAAGTTTGTCGCATAAGACTATTATAGTTATGAGTCTGTTGTGCGATTCATTATTTATGATTTATTTTTAGATAAATAAATAAAAAATAGGTATTTCTCGTTCTCTCTCTCCGTCTCTCGTTCTCTCCGCTCGTCTCCTCTCGTTGTCTTACCGGCTCGTCTCCTCTCGTTCTCTCTGCTCTCTTCTCTTCTCTTTCTCCTCTCCCGGCCGTGGAGGTGGCGGCGGCGGCCGCGCCCTCCCCTCCACCAGATCTAGGGAGGGGCGGCCAGCGGCAGCGGAGGGGCGGCATGCGGTGGCGGAGGGAGGGGATGCGGCGCAGGATGAAGGCAGTGGCGGCTTGGTGGCAGCGCCCTCCCCTCTCGACTCTCGCTGTCCGCGGTAGGCGGAGGCGGCTCGGTGGCGGAAGGGAGGGGGATACAGCGGGCAGACGAGAGGCGGCGGTGCCCTCCCTCAGTGAGATCTGGCGAAATGTTTCTTAAAAGATTTCTCTAAAATGATTTGTGTGATGTTCTTCAATTTTTCTTGATGTTAGTGAAATTATTTATGTGGATAAGTTATGTGATTGGGGATTGGGGATTAGTGAAATGATTTTTGTGATTTCTGTGAATGAGTTCTGTGATTGGGGATTGGGGATTAGGGATTATGATGCAGGGTGGATGAGCTCGATACATCCGCTCGATTTGAGCCGATGCATCGAGCCTTTTTTTTTGGCTCGCGAGTGGTATCAAAGGTGCCGGTTTTTAAAATGAGATTGGTGCCGGTTTACTCTTCAGTGCCGCCTTCATAGTGTCGGTTGGGAAAACCGACACAGGATGGGGTCCCTATGTGTTCTCTCTGTATGTTTTGTGTTGCTAGATTGTTCATACGTACTCCATCTGTCCCTAAATATTTGACACCGTTGACTTTTAAAAAATATTTTTCACCATTCGTCTTATTCAAAAAATTTAAGTAATTATTAGTTCTTTTAGATTCATTGTTAAATATACTTTTACATGTACATATAGTTTTACATATTTCATAAAAGTTTTTGATTAAGACGAACGGTCAAACATGTTTAAAAAAGTCAACGACGTCAAATATTTAGGGACGGAGGGAGTACATTGATTATTGTCTTGGATTTGAGATCGCTCTGGGATGACGGAATCTGAGTAGGGGGTGAAGGGGAGCTGCTCTATGCAACCAGCAATGATCGATATTCATATCTCACGCGCCTTCTCCTTGTTAATATATCGACCGTTTTCATCGTTAGTTACATTCATTGTTCCATACACATCTCACGCGCCTGCAGGGCGTGACGCATCGCGAGCCAAGCGCGGAGCGAGCGAGACACAGATAAACCGCAATTAAAACTGCAAAAACAAACTTGGCAAGATTTTCTCGCCGTGAGATCTGGCGAAATGTTTCTTAAAAGATTTCTCTGAAATGATTTGTGTGATGTTCTTCAATTTTTCTTGATGTTAGTGAAATGATTTATGTGGATAAGTTATGTGATTGGGGATTGGGGATTAGTGAAATGATTTTTGTGATTTCTGTGAATGAGTTCTATGATTGGGGATTGGGGATTAGGGATTATGATGCAGGGTGGATGAGCTCGATACATCCGCTCGATTTGAGCCGATGCATCGAGCCTTTTTTTTTTTTGCCTCACGTGCGTCTCAAAGGTGTCAGTTGTCGAACTAGCACCAATAACTTGGGTAATCAATGTCGCCTCCATGGTGCTGATTGGGAGATCCGGCACCCATTTGAGATTCTTGACTAGCACGTATTAGCATTTTGTTGACAGTCACTAAGTGCAAACTTTAACCGTCAACTCCTGCATAAAAGATATGAAATATACTATCAAAAGTTAGTGGTAGGAGTTTACTACTAACCACTTCAACAAGTTTTGGTAAATATGTGTATGCAGGTCATTTAAGGAGAAATACACCCAACATGCGACAAAAATGAGCCTTCAACCAATCATGTGCAAGTACAAGAATTGGAGGGCCCACAAGTCAGTCGAAACCGACTTAAAGTAGGGACGAACCATCCTAACCGCCATAAGGACCCACCAGAAAATCTCCTAGCCAAAGAATAGGCCAGGACGTGGGGTCAAGGGGTTAGTTGAACTAGGGGACCACAAGCGCCCTTGATCCTGGCCTTCCACGTGGACGTCCCTAAAAGCTCCTCAATGATGGTTATGGGCGCACCGATCACCACAACCGTCATACTACCACCATATAAGGCTACAAAAGGAGGAGCTCATACACACTTCAACACACACAACTTTGAGCTCAAGAATAGTACAACTCACTTGTAGTTTCATATTTAGTATTTGTAGTTTGGTAGAGAGTAAGGGAAGCTCCGGATGGTGTGCCACGAAATATTGGAGTTCCTCTGAGAATTTTACAGAGGAGCCGGAGTGTCGACATTCTTCCTACGGAGTACCGGAGAAAGCCAGGATTGTCGGCCTTCTTCTCTCTCTTGTACCTCGGCGAATGCTTCCTTTATCAAAGTAAGTGTTCGAGTTTCTTTATGTTCTTTAATTAGTTTATTTAAGTGAGATATATTCTTATCCGTGTGGGTTTGTCGCTTAGTATACAACTAAGTACTCTAGTACTATGACTCTGGATAAAGAAGGAAGTTCCTGGGCAAAACTAGAGTAGTAATTAATAACTTAGTGTTGATGTAAAAACACGAGGCCTGGGAGATCTGCTTAACTCTAGTGCAGGTCCAAAACTCCCCTTTAGGTGTATGAGCGTGCCAGTTGATTTGATCCTGCAATCAACAAGAAACAAAGACAAAGAAACCGCGGTTAAATCCATAAACGATAGCCGATCGGCTAGTTGCCGATGACATATCATTTATCTTCGAGCCGATGTCATATGTAGATCGATCGGCAGTCATGAATAAGTAAGAAAGAACTAAATCTACTCGATCGACTGTAGATATTAATGATATATAATCCTTATGTCGATATATACTTCAATCAAGTGATTGGGATAGATCGGTCGCCATGCCGAGACAGTATAAATCACTTAGATCGAAATATATATTAACAACAAGACTATATATGTCCATAGCATAGCCGATCAGATAGATCTAGCATGTATCGGCTAATACTCCGATGCCACTCTATATTAAGATATCAAAGCGAGTAGAATATACCAAACAAAAGCCTAATATACTTAAATGCAACAAGATCTTAATATAAACAGCAGATTTAACATGTCAATCAAGCATATGAGAAAAAGATAGTTAAATCAGGTAAGATCGGCTGAAACCCCGATGCTACCCTAATCGGCAACCAAAGACAGGCTAGAGATTGAGATTCTAGCCTCGCGCTCGATCATGAGCAGCGGGGCGCCGCCCCACGCCGGGCCGCCGCCGGCGGTGCTCGCGCTCCCGCACGGGATGGTGGTCGTCGGAGACGAGGCCGTGCAGCGCGCCGTCGTGCTCAGGCTTGGAGTGAACATCCGAGGTGTACTTTGAGCTTTGAACTAAATTTGCTTCCATGGATATATGTACTACTAGTAGTAGCTATATATGTATGTTGCAGATTACTCAATTGCTTTCTCATCTTCTGCATAGACGATCGGTGATCGGTTTTTAACTAATTAATTAATGAACCTAATTTTTTGTTGATGATGATCAATGTGTATATGCTGCTGCTGGTTGCAGCGACGGTTTGCTCGGATATCAACGCCGCCGTGGAGATGCTGCGTCAGAGAATGAAAGAATTCGATTTTGTGGTGATTTCAGAAGAGCTGATTAGAAGCTTAAGGCCAGAGATCATGAAGTTTTTACGCGAGGAGACCGGGCTGAGGCTACTAGGTATATGTCTTTTTTTCGACGTAGTAACTGTTTTGTATGGTATGTTAATTAGGGTTTAGGGTTTAAGCTAGTTAACCCTACTTTTTTTTCTCACTCCTCCGACGGCGTCCTTCGAAGAGATGAGTTCTAAGATATATGCTTGTGCTAATTATTAATCAATCTGCAGGTTGATCGAAGTGTTTGAATTGAGTACGTTAGTGCTCTAGTTTAAACGTTAAGTTTTAAACTACTTTGTTAGAGATACTCCATCAACCCATAAATATAGGAGATTAAATTTGGCTATGTATTAGGACAAACAACTATTATGCCAAAATCCTGTCTAGGTACATATATATAGCCAAAATTTTATGGATATTCATCTTTTTCTCCTTTTTAATTAAAAGTAACTGTTAAGGGGGTGTTTAGATGGGGCTAAAACTTTTTAGTCCCTGTCACATCGAATGTTTCGACGCTAATTTAGAGTATTAAACATAGACTAATAAAAAAACTAATTTCATAAATGAGAGCTAATCCGCGAGACGAATTTTTTAAGCCTAATTAATCTATTATTATGAAAAGTTTACTGTAGCATCACATTGTCAAATCGTGGCGTAATTAGGCTCAAATGATTCGTCTCGCGAATTAGTCCAAGGTTATAAAATGGGTTTTGTAACTAGTCTATATTTAATACTCTAAATTAGTGTTTAAACATCCGATGTGACAGAGACTTGGAATAAGTCCCTGTTTCCCAAACAGGGCCTAAGAGAGAAAATGGTTTTATAGAGATCAATAACTTGAGTTTAATTTTTTAAAAAACAAGGCATGGGAGAGCACGAAACTAATATAGCAGCAAGTATAGCTTTCTATTCATCTCTACTATTATAAAAATTGAAGATATTTTTACCGGTACTTTAGTACGTCATCCGTTCACTATTGGAAATATATATCCGTATTTGAGTCGGTTTTAATTTCGTTCATTTGTGGAAATATATATCCGTATTTGAGTCGGTTTTTAAGTCCGTTCGCTATTGGAAATACAGAAATATCGCTTGTGGAAATACATATCCATATTTGAGTTGGTTTTTAAGTTCGTTCGCTTTTAGAAGTACATAAGGAGACGTATAAGAAATCTTTTAAAAAAAACTCGTATGCTAACTTGAGACGAACGGACTCTTAACTGCAGCTAATGAATTTCTAAAAATATATATATCCAAGCGAATTTCCACGGTGAATTTCATCTTAACTAAACCATATAAAAATAATAAGTTTAAAATAGCTTTCATCCGTTGCAACGCATGGGAATAGCTAGGGAGTTGTCGACAGTTTTTGAGGTCCAAATCTGTCAAATTTTTTGACTACAGGATTTGTCATCAATGGTTATAGGGGAACAATCCACACTAGTACAAACCATGAATTTTAGTGTCCAAGCTGATTGAACAACAAGAAATTGGCCTACATGTAGAAGGGAAAAAAACTTTCAAATTCAAAAGTAATATGCGCTCCTAAAAAAATTGCAAATCATAATTTTATACAATGTAACTACCCTATAACTATCATGTAACTACTCTGTAACTAGGGTGTAAGTGCTATGTAACTAGGGTGTAAGTGTTATGTAACTACTCTATAACTAAGATGTAAGTGATATATAACTAGGGTGTAAGTGATATATAATAAAAAAGAGTTATTGCTAATAAGAAGGTGCATATGGCTTAGCTTAACGTGTGCATCATGTTCGATGACTGCCTTGCCCATGCGAATGTCTTTTAAATTCTGGCTGTATAAGTCGCACGAATCCTAGAGCGCATCTAATGGCTAGAAAATCGAAAGTTTTCCAAACAAAAAACTGTCAACAGTTTTTTAGCAAAACCGTTTTTTCTAATAAATATAAGCATATATGTCATGCATAGATCGATGACATGCATTGATGCATACTTGCGTAATGGTAAAAGCTCGTGCGCACTAATTAGTTTTCCAATTGCTATGTGAAAAATATACACTACTATAATATTTCGGTGATGATTGTGCAAAGTTGCATGCATAGAGTTTTATCTAGCATCTATATATACATGGCAATTAACTATTCTGTTTTCCCTTTTTTCACATACTCGATCGCGATCGATCGATCCAGTGCTGAGGAATGAGGGAGGCAACGAGTACAGTGTCGTGCCCGTCGTCAGGCGATCAGACACGGTATGCATAGAGGTTTCACATGCGTCGTCTGCTAGGCTGCCGGCGGCATCACCTCACGATGGCAGCAATGGCTCGACGGCGACGCCGGCGGCGGTGGCGGCGGCGGTAGCCTCGTCGGTAAGAAGGGTGACCAACGGGAGGAATCATCGACGGCGCGCAGGAGAGAAATCTTCTCAGCATCGGCAGAGGAAGAAGAGATTCATCTGGACCCCTGAGCTGAGTGATATTTTCATCGAAATATATGAAGAGCTTCTACTCACAGGAATTAGTAATGAATATCTTGTTAGTTAATGGGCTAGGCCCAATTAAATCCTAATAAATTCCATTGGCCCACATTAAGTGCTATGGGTAATAATACCACCTTGAAAATCTAAGTTAAGAGGTCTCAACTTAAATACGAGCTAGTGGAGAGTCTCTGTTGACCGGTTGAGATGGTGCGCGGACAACCAGACGGGGCGAGGCGAGGCGAGGCAGACAGCAGCTGCTGCTGCACTCTCTCGTTTTGTAACGGACGGTAATAAACACGGAGAATTGATTTCGTATCAATAAACGCGTCGGTTATGGTATTAAATGTCGTGAATTGATTCCTTCGGTTACGGAATTAAACGTCGTGAATTGATTCCGTCGGTTATGGAATTAAACGCCGTAAATTGATTCCGTATTAATGAGCGCGTCGGTTACGAAATTAAACACCGGGTTTGTTGGTTTTCATTCATCTTGTTGGTGTAGTTGAATATGGGTGCATATCTTTCGTCATTGTTACTCTCCAGCTGGCTTGTTCTACAACAAATTATTAAAAAGAACTATGACAGAGTGTAAATTAATTTTGGAATCTCATGGATAATATCATGGATATAGAATTTAAAAATTGGATTATGTATATTCATTAAAATATTCATACAAATAAGTACCTTTTGCAATAGCATGAGTAGCTGAAACTCGACGTGTTGTTAGTTGGCTCTGATATATGGCTTCATTGATCTCTTCCTTGTTAAAGGACATATTGAATCCCTTTGCATTGATCAAGTTAGGAGGCCGCAGTACATTGGAAGGTTGCATGTTGTTGGTGTTTTTGTGATGATGATGCATGTTTCTAGGCCCATGATAATTGGCTGTCAACACTTTGGTTGCTTGTTACTATGTTCATTGTAGCGGGTTGTGGATAGAAATTATTTGATTGATTGCCATGCTATCATTTTCACCGTAATTCATAATTTGCTGTTGAAGAGATGCAATCCTTGCTGACTTTTGATTGAACTAGTATTGGTATTTCATCAACAGGTAATTGTTGGTCTTTTTGTTCTTGTTTAAGAAGATACGCCTTATATTTCTGCGGTCCACAAAATGGTTGTTAGATAATTACAATTTATAATAAATTCACAACAAAATAAAAGGAGTAGATGCTTTTTTTCTAACAGGAAGATAAGTTTGATCTAATTACCTGGAGATAACTAGAAACATATTACGTGTTAGTTCTCGATCATTCATCGGACCAATCCTCAATTTCATCATTCAAGTATTTTTGTTGGCACTGGGTCTAATCAAACAATAGCAACTAGTTTATTATTAAGTACTAATATTTGGTATGCATGAAAAATAATGATTATAAACCTATCATCTGGAACAATTTAAACTAATAACATTTGGAACAATTTAAATTTCAGACACTTCATACACAATGCTCTTGTTCAAATCAATATATTTTATCATACAATATGTTGTTTAAAAACTAATATTTGATAACTCATCAAATAAAACTATACATATAACACATGAAAGAATCATTATTATAAGAACTAGCATTTTTAAAAGTTTAAATTGAGCCTCTAATAAAAAAAATTGTGCATGCAATTAATTGGGCATCTCTCCTTTAAATTGTCAGGCAATATATGTTTTAAAATTTCTAAACTGTGTAGGCACATTCCAAAAATTAGGGGGTATATTTTGGAATGGACCAAATGTTAATTATGATTATTTTTTTGATTATTTAGCTTAAGTCATAAATGAAAGTATGTAAAATTTCAATTCAAGCGTGTATAATTTAATTCATCAAAAGTAATTTATTCACAAATGTAATTTTTTTTCAAATATTTAAAAATAGATATGCAAAAAAAAGTAAACTGTGGCACTGATATTTTTTTCATAGGCCACTCGATATTCACACTATCGAATAGAGTAATAAATTTCAAATCCTAGCATGAATACCGTTATACATACTGATTTGAAATTTGAATACCGTGAGGTATAATCTAATTATGGATATTGAAATTATCTTTTAAGACATAAATACACAAGACATTGGAAATTTAAAAGATTTATAAATTATAATTTGAATATGAAAACATGGTAAGTAAGATTATTTCCCATCATAATGATATAGAATACGGTAAACGGGTAAAATATGCTAAATAAACATTAATTTATATTTAATATTAGAGATAATGTTTTGCATGGCTCTAAACTCAGGATATATAGTTGAAAGAATAGGATGTATTATATTTTATAGTATAAAGTGTATAATTTTAACCTAAAGTACTATAATATAATAAGCATGGTAGAGATATTCATTACTAATTCCTGTGAGTAGAAGCTCTTCATATATTTCGATGAAAATATCACTCAGCTCAGGGGTCCAGATGAATCTCTTCTTCCTCTGCCGATGCTGAGAAGATTTCTCTCCTGCGCGCGTCGATGATTCCTCCCGTTGGTCACCCTTCTTACCGACGAGGCTACCGCCGCCGCCCCGCCGCCGCGTCGCCGTCGAGCCATTGCTGCCATCGGAGGTGATGCCGCCGGCAGCCTAGCAAGACGACGCATGAGAAACCTCTATGCATACCGTGTCTGATCGCCTGACGACGGGCACGACACTGTACTCGTTGCCTCCTCATTCCTCAGCACTGGATCGATCGATCGCGATCGAGTATGTGAAAAAGAAAACAGAATAGTTAATTGCCATGTATATATAGATGCTAGATAAAACTCTATGCATGCAACTTTGCACAATCATCACCGAAATATTATAGTAGTGTATATTTTTCACATAGCAATTGGAAAACTAATTAGTGCGCACGAGCTTTTACCATTACGCAAGTATGCATCAATGCATGTCATCGATCTATGCATGACATATATGCTTATATTTATTAGAAAAAACGTTTTGCTAAAAAACTGTTGACAGTTTTTTGTTTGGGAAAACTTTCGATTTTCTAGCCATTAGATGCGCTCTAGATTCGTGCAACATATACAGCCAGAATTAAAAAAAATTCGCATGGGCAAGGCAGTCATCGAACATGATGCAGACGTTAAGCCTAAGCCATGCACCTTCTTATTAGCAATAACTCTTTTTTATTATATATCACTTTATACCCTAGTTATATGTCACTTACATCTTAGTTATAGAGTAGTTACATAGCACTTACAACCCTAGTTATATGATAGTTTATAGGATAGTTACATTGGTATAAAATTATGATTTGCAATTTTTTTAGGGAGCGCATAATTACTTTGAATTTGAAAGTTTTTTCCCTTCTACATGTAGGCCAATTTCTTGTTGTTCAATCAGCTTGGACACTAAAATTCATAGTTTGTACTAGTGTGGATTGTTCCCCTATAACCATTGATGACAAATCCTGTAGTCAAAAAAAATGAAAGTTTTCGCCTCAAAACTGTCGACAACTCCCTAGAAAAATACCCATGCGTTGCAACGGGTGAAGGCTATTTTAAACTTATTATTTTTGTATGGTTTAGTTAAGATGAAATTCACCGTGGAAATTCGCTTGGATATATATAATTTTTTTAGAAAATCATTAGCTGCAGTTAATAGTCCGCTTCGTCTCAAGTTAGCATACGAGTTTTTTTTAAAAGATTTCTTATACGTCTCCTTATGTACTTCTAAAAGCGAACGAACTTAAAACCAACTCAAAAATGGATATGTATTTCCACAAGCGATATTTTGTATTTCCAATAGCGAACGGACTTAAAACCGACTCAAATACGGATATATATTTCCACAAATGAACGAAAATTAAAACCGACTCAAATACGGATATATATTTCCAATAGTGAACGGATGACGTTACTAAAGTACCGTAAAAATATCTTCAATTTATATAGTAGAGATGAATAGAAGCTATACTTGCTGCTATATTAGTTTCGTGCTCTCCATGCCTTGTTTTTTTAAAAAATTAAACTCAAGTTATTGATCTCTATAAAACCATTTTCTCCTTAGGCCCTGTTTGGGAAACAGGGACTTATTCCAAGTCTCTGTCACATCGGATGTTTAAACACTAATTTAGAGTATTAAATATAGACTAGTTACAAAACCCATTTTTAACCTTGGACTAATTCGCGAGACGATCATTTGAGCCAAATTACGCCACGATTTGACAATGTTGAGCTACCAGTAAACTTTTCATAATAATAGATAATTAGGCTTAAAAAATTCGTCCTGCGGATTAGCTCTCATTTATGAAATTAGTTTTTTTATTAGTCTATTGTTTATACTCTAAATTAGCGTCGAAACATTCGATGTGACAGGGACTAAAAAAGTTTTAGCCCAATCTAAACACCCCTTAACAGTTACTTTAATTAAAAAGGAGAAAAAGATGAATATCCATTAAAATTTGCTTATATAGTACCTAGACAGGATTTTGGCATAATAGTTGTTTGTCCTAATACATAGCCAATTAATCTCCTATATTTATGGGGGTTTGATGGAGTTCTCTAACAAAGTAGTTTTAAAACTTAACGTTTAAACTAGGCACTAACGTACTCAATTCAAACACTTCGAACC
>CM020178.1:15850322-15903297 GCA_009805545.1 Oryza longistaminata
CAACACCTGATGATTCTTCTAATAATACAAATAGCATATATGAAAAATGTAAGCTTTGAAAGAATGATATCATATTTTGGATTTTTTATATTGGAATGGGAAGTATTTTACTCTGATTTTTGTTTGTTTTTTTCCTTTTATTTGCTAATGTACTTTTACAATCATCTATGTCTTTTGTAGAATAATTACCATGTTGGAGGGAAGAATTCACGAGCAGATATGATTGGCATCCTTTGGCCATAGTTGAGATTGATTCTGGCGTATACCTTTATGGATCGCAAATTTTGATAGGTGTGGATATGCACCTTTGAGTGCTGAGAGTTGGTGCTTCTATCTTAAAAATATTATATTCTTAGTTGAAGAAAACATATTGCTTATGCTACTTTAATTAATATTAGCAGTTTGGGGGAGCTTGGCTTAATTCATATCTAGTTTTAAGTTATCTGGATATCAAGCCCTAAGTGAGGTTGAAACCTTAATATTAAGAGAGGTTCTATTATATGTAAGAGAGATTATGCTTATGTGAACTCATGCCATACCATCTGATTTAGTTTATTTGAATAAAACTATCATCAGTTTAGTTTGTTTGAATATGAAAAGTAAATCCATCCATATAACTGTTTTCAAGTTTAAAGTATATGGAAAAGCTTTTGCAGATGGAGAAGGCGTCAGTTCCAATAACACATTTGGTTTAGTAGTAGTTAGTTTATTTGAATAAAAGTAAAATATTTTGTATCGCTGTTTAGAATTGTAGTGGGAGTCTTTTGAAGATGGAGGTGTCATTTCAACAACATGTACAACACTACAAAATATGGTGCATTCAGCATTTTGATGAAGCACTGAACAAATAGTTATACAAAACTGCGGATTGCGGTAAAAAAATATTCCATTGGAAAATTCACTTTTTACAATTGTATATTGGTGTCGCGTGCTATATATAAACAATATACCATGCACGGGCGTAGCTAGCTAATTGGTACATGTCAAAGAAAAATTTACATTAAGAAACTATATTCCAACATTGTTTCATTACTTACTATTTTCTACTCTAACAAACATCCCTGTAGGCTATAGAGCTGCGGACAACGACCACCGACATAGAGCTATAAGGACAAAATTTTAGTCATAACCCGGCCTCAAGATGCAGCTTGAGCAGCACCAAGTTTGTTAGCACCCTTGTCGGCTTTCTTCTTTGTCCCCTTCTTTTCAGATTTATCCTCTTTTTGGTTCTTCATCATTGGCTTAACCTGTCAGTAATATAAACGACAAGTCAGTAAAATCGCTAGATAGCTATGTGGGTTTCACAGAATGAGTATACCACTGATAGGAAGAATAAGAACAAACATGTGAGAGCTAAATAATATCTATGCAAAGAAACAAATGGATTATGGATCGGAACCAAAACAATGACACTGCATGTACATGTCAGAGTAGTGCAGAAGAGTCCAAAAGCTGTAACCTGGTCTTGTGATTAAAATTGTTCAAATACTGCTATTAAGTGACTAGCAAGGTTTTATGAATGACAAAATTGTAAGCCAGTGCACAAAGGAGAAATATGTTTCCTGATTTTAAAAAAAGACTCATCTGGGTTACAACCACAGCACTCTTCTAATACTCTGTAATGTAATGTACTGATGTGCATTTTATTCGCTAGAGGAACACTGAAAGGACTAGGCAGACAAGCTTGTGAGTCAAAGGGCAGACTAACCTGATAAATAGAATAAATTGCATTCCACTGAATTTGAGACATCGTATCCAAGAAAAGATTATATCCCTCCAGTTTATATTCAATAAGAGGATCTCGTTGGGTGTAACCCCTCAAACCAACAGCTTTGTTGCATAAACTTCTACCGTTCTACGCCTGCAAGTGTTCCTTCCAAAGCCTATCAATGTTGCTTAGACTAAGAAACCTCTCAGCTTCCTTCATCAAGCCTAGAGCTTGTTTGTCCACAATCTAGTGCCATGTGAGAAAAGGAAGTTCGTTGATATGACAACAAAGGATTGCATCTTGTAATTCCTATACAACTAATATAATTGGCAAATAGATCATTTAACTTCTTGTTTTCATTTCCATATATTATATCCTAAAAGTCCATTAACTTTCCAACAAACACTCTCAAGCCGTCACGTGGCTATCCTATAAACGCTCTTAGGCCGTCATATGGCACTGTCTAATCTCACTGTTGATTTTCATCACTTAAATTATAGTGGACCCGTTATTTCACACCATCATATTAGATCTATTATCAATTAAAAAAATAACTTCCTGTATACGATACAAAACGATCTACTGTTCGACGACGTACGGAATTCGTGTCGCTAATTTGGGTGTTAATGAATCATGTTGCATAAATACAACGTTTTGTACTGTAACCAAATTAAGCATATTACTCATTTTTTTTCTTGCGAATAAAAAATAATGAGTTCACTGGTACATGTTTTTCTTTAAGTGCACTGGTACATGTTGTGCTGAATTATAGAGTTTCATATGAAATTTTCATAAAAAGAAGTGACGAAAATATTGATATATCTACAGATAATTAGTAACCAAACAAGTCATTACAGTATTCAAGGGCACTATACATGGGAATGCATGGGAATTCTAGACTTTACGCTTAAGTCTTAGTTTGAGAATTAGCCATGCCAAATTAAATGATGGATTTTTTTTTCAAATAAATCTTCTACTATATAGTATATAAGAACTAAGAAGTCCATTAAATATCCTACAAGCGTTCTTGAGCCGCCAAGTAGCATTCTTACAAACACTTCTAGAATTTAAATGACACTGTCTAATATCATCGTCGATTTTCATTTAAATTGATGAACCGATATTTTAGACCATTATATTAGATGTATTATTAAAAAAACTAATAATTGTTGGCAGGCAAAAGAAAAAAAATAAGTACTTCGTAGGTACGATTGAGAAAACAATAAAGCTTGCATACGGTTCACGGGAAGGAAAAAAACCAACGCACGTACTTGCAATAAAAAATATAAAGACAAAAATAATATGTATGTAGAACCATTGCAAAAAAATCATCTTTAAAATATGATTTTATACAATTTAGAGATAAAATATATTACGCTACAAATTTATGCGAATTTATGCAAATATATCCAATCAATGCTCTATGAATGTTCTATCTTTTAAATTATTCTAAAATTATATATCCAATTTGTGATGCTGTTGTATTCTTTTAATTAAATAAATTATTGATAATTATGATCCTAAATACATCACAGCGCGTGAGGCCAGCATATAATAACTAATGTTATGATAATTTTTAAATAATTTCACATCATATTAGGGTGTCAAATATCACTTGACGAATATACAATGTTAATTTAAAATAATTTCACATCATATTAGGGTGTCAAATATCACTTGACGAATATACAACGTTAATTTAAATCTACATATGTAAAAAAAACAACACAACTTAGTTTTGTTTTTCAAGTAGATCTAATTTAATTTTAATTTATTTGAATTAAGATTCTCAAATTTATTTTTGAATTTATTATTAACTATTTGATTGGTATTTGAGAAGTGGCCAACACAAATGTTACATAGATGTGAAAAATTATCAAAGATATTTCTAGCCAATTATCTTGCTATAATACAACCCCTTAGTCCATCTTGAGATTTATGGTCATATTGTATGTTTCTAATTTACCAAATAGTTTTGACAACAAATTAATAATCAAGTAACATGTATAATAAACTACTCATGATACATTTTCTTATAGTTGAGGAATTTCGACATTTCAGACATAATTAATGGATGAATGTTTATATGTCATACAGTCTACTGACGTGACTAAGTATACTGCAATGAAATAGTTATTGTAAATTAGTTTGGGAAAATAAATGCATTCTTCAAATTAGTAAAGATGTCTCATGTGATTGTGAACTACAGGTGTTGAAAATAAACCCGTGATATTTGTCAAAATATAAACAATAACATGGTGCTTTGGAGATTATCGTGGTACTATTTTAAAATTTCACGTTGTCCTGGTTACAAATTCCTCAATTGGTTTAGGGCAAAATTTGACTCTTTGGATTTATGTGATGTAGGGAGTATAAGTAATATAAGTCTATCTATTAGATAAAGTGATCCTATTAGCTATATTCTTACAGAAAATATCATTCACTAATATATCGTAAAATCCATGGTCATCTATAGCATACAAGAAAAAAATGTTACATAAATTTTGTAAACTCCAAAAATAAGATATGCTAAATATTCCAGAAAAGAATCACATATAAGTACAAATAAATATGGACCTGTGATATTTTTTCTCTTATAATATGCATAAACCAGTTATAAACAAAAACATGTTCAAAATAGAGTAAAGAATATTTCAAAAATATCATCCACACATAAACATTTCATAATAAAAAATTAAACAACATTAAATAAGTTGCATGCGCATATGCGCGGTCTACATTCCTCGTTTGAATACACTTATCTTTTAATTTTGAAAGGTGTATTAAAGTGTTTACAGCGGATAACTATGCATGTATTCTGGTGAAATTAGTTTGTTTTTCCCTTTTTGATAATAAGTTATTTTACCTGAATTACTTTGATAGGGTAGTCTGAATTATATTTCCTGAATTTCGTGGTGCAATTTGAATGGTGTGAATTAAAATGTTATGCTGAAACTTTAGTTCTGTAGCAAATTTTTTAGTATTGTGTAGCTAATTTTGCCATTGATATATAATGGCCACCGGCTTCGGCCAACAAGAGTAAGATTATTACCCAAAAGCAAGGGGGCTAAACTTGTATAAAAATTCTTATCTCCCGTCCTACTATAATCTCACGTATACCTTAGTACCACTACTACAGAATCGATTTAGAGCCCCCCTCAAACTTTTATATGGATCGTAATATTGATTAAAAAAAAACAAGACCCACATGCAAAAATTCAATTTTTACGGCAGACCTCTTAACAACCCTATCCTTCACAGATCCGGCAGCATGCGCCCTCTCCCTTGCAGATCCACCATCGTTGGCCTTTGGTGCACCAGGGTCTAAACAACGATAGCGGGCAACGGACTACATCGACAAAGGTGGTCCTATCCCTCATGGATTCGGCTGCGGTGGCCCTCTCCCTCACGGGTTCACTATTGTGGGCCTCGGGTGCAGCGTGATCTTGACGGCAACAATGGTGGGCGGCTGACTGCATCGACGACGACGGTGATGGCCTCTCCCTCTCTCCCTCACGGGTTCACTATCGTGGGCCTCGGGTGCAGCGTGATCTTGACGGCAACAATGGTGGGCGGCTGACTGCATCGACGACGACGGTGATGGCCTCTCCCTCACGGATCTGATGGCGGTTGCCATCTTCCTTGCAGATCCACCACTGCCGGCCTCCGGTGCGGCAAGGTCTCAACGACGACGATGATGGGTGGTGGACTGCATCGACCACAATGGCTTGGGTTTCAATTTTTTTGAATTTTTTTTTTCAGTTTTTGTTTTTGCAGATGGACAACTTTAGCACCTCGTATGCGAAAATCCCTTTTTGCATGAACTTGTGTTGCCCGCCTGCCAAAATTTCTATTTTTACACACACCTAGGTGTAGGCAGTTGCCATCTCCTCTTGCGAAAATAGAGTTAGCCACATGGAAAAATTGTTTTTTATAATGTACCAATGATTCTCATATTCTACAAATACCATTGTCGTCGGGCAATCCATCGACAATATATTCAAATATTTTTTATCTAGTGTTTTCTATTTTGCTTCAGACTCGGACATGAAAATGTATTTTATGAAACTGACGAGACCATATTAATTTGCCGTCTGTTATCGACCATTTCAACCTTAATTGCATGTGTTTGGATGTATATATATACCGCACACACCACAGGGTTAGCGATCAAAACAGTACGGAAATTTCAGACTATACTCGCTATTGTGTATGGTTTTGTACTTTGTACCGACTATTTTCTTCCGATTTTGTATTTTTGGGAAATAAAACGGAAATAACATAGCTAGGTTTCTCCGACCGCTCTAGCTAGCGGTATACCGTTTTTATATAGAATTTTTTTAAAAAAAGTTTACCGTATAGTAATACTAAACCGTTTCTAACCATTTCTAACCGTTCTTATACCTAGTTAAATTCATCAGCACATCAGTAAAAGAGGTATGGAGATCGATACAAGATGCTCAGTTTGTTTTCGGTTAGATGAGAATGGTGGCCACTGTTTTTTCAAGTGCAAATTTGTCAAACCTGTTTGGCGCATGCTGAACTTTGAGCATATTAGGCAGGAGCTTTCTCTTCAGACCTCTGCGTTGGATGTATGTAAGCACATTCTGAATTTGAGAGAAGACATTATGTTAACGACTGTCATACTGCTCTGGAATTGATGAGATGCAAGGAACAAGGTGAATGCTAGGGAGGATAGGAGAACGAATGAAGAGGTATATGGCAGAGTCATAAGGATGGTGTCAGAAACCTCCTCGCTTTTTCGGGACAAAGCTCGGGGAAATCCTAGTAGTCAAAGCACATGGTGTCCGCCTCCCCAGGGTGTTCTAAAGCTGAACATTGATGGTGCTTTCCAGGCGACTAATTTGCGTGGTGGCTGGGGTTTTGTTCTCCGGGACCATGAGGGGAATGGGGTCCTGGCTGGAGCAGGACGAATCGAACTGGTGCACGATGCTCTTAGCGCAGAGGCTGTCGCTTGTCTGCATGCCTTGCGTGCTGTTGTGAATCATGGCATCTCTCATTTCTCTGTTGAAACAGACAGTTCTATCCTGGTGAGCACACTGGACTCTGCTTGCTACGACCAGTTGGCGTGATTTTTAAACAAATTAGAACTATGCTCCGTATGGACTTTGGTATGATCAAAGTGTCTTTTGCTAATCGCTCATGTAATAGTTGTGCTCATGAACTGGCCCGACAAGGGGCTAGTTGGGACCCGGGTCATATGTCCGTCTGGGCAGACCCCCTCCCGGATTTTGTACAGTGTTTGGTGGTTCGTGATTACACTGAACCAAGGTATCAATAAAGAGCATGTTTCCTGTCAAAAAAAAAAAATTTATTATTAACTATTTGATTGGTATTTGAGAAGTGGCCAACACAAATGTTACATAGATGTGAAAAATTATCAAAGATATTTCTAGCCAATTATCTTGCTATAATACAACCCCTTAGTCCATCTTGAGATTTATGGTTATATTGTATGTTTCTAATTTACCAAATAGTTTTGACAACAAATTAATAATCAAGTAACATGTATAATAAACTACTCATGATACATTTTCTTATAGTTGAGGAATTTCGACATTTCAGACATAATTAATGGATGGATGTTTATATGTCATACAGTCTACTGACGTGACTAAGTATACTGCAATGAAATAGTTATTGTAAATTAGTTTGGGAAAATAAATGCATTCTTCAAATTAGTAAAGATGTCTCATGTGATTGTGAACTACAGGTGTTGAAAATAAACCCGCGATATTTGTCAAAATATAAACAATAACATGGTGCTTTGGAGATTATCGTGGTACTATTTTAACATTTCACTTTGTCATGGTTACAAGTTCCTCAATTGGTTTAGGGCAAAATTTGACTCTTCGGATTTATGTGATGTAGGGAGTATAAGTAATATAAGTCTATCTATTAGATAAAGTGATCCTATTAGCTATATTCTTACAGAAAATATCATTCACTAATATATCGTAAAATCCATGGTCATCTATAGCATACAAGAAAAAAATGTTACTTAAATTTTGTAAACTCCAAAAATAAGATATGCTAAATATTCCAGAAAAGAATCACATATAAGTACAAATAGATATGGACCTGTGATATTTTTTCTCTTATAATATGCATAAACCAGTTATAAACAAAAACATGTTCAAAATAGAGTAAAGAATATTTCAAAAATATCATCCACACATAAACATTTCATAATAAAAAATTAAACAACATTAAATAAGTTGCATGCGCATATGCGCGGTCTACATTCCTCGTTTGAATACACTTATCTTTTAATTTTGAAAGGTGTATTAAAGTGTTTACAGTGGAGAACTATTGCTTGTATTCTGGTGAAATTAGTTTGTTTTTCCCTTTTTGATAATAAGTTATTTTACCTGAATTACTTTGATAGGGTAGTCTGAATTATATTTCCTGAATTTCGTGGTGCAATTTGAATGGTGTGAATTAAAATGTTATGCTGAAACTTTAGTTCTGTAGCAAATTTTTTAGTATTGTGTAGCTAATTTTGCCATTGATATATAATGGCCACCGGCTTCGGCCAACAAGAGTAAGATTATTACCCAAAAGCAAGGGGGCTAAACTTGTATAAAAA
The DNA here is from genome assembly GCA_009805545.1 of Oryza longistaminata. NCBI lineage: Eukaryota > Viridiplantae > Streptophyta > Magnoliopsida > Poales > Poaceae > Oryza > Oryza longistaminata. The sequence continues at coordinate 15,858,641 of CM020178.1, forward strand.
TTCTTATCTCCCGTCCTACTATAATCTCACGTATACCTTAGTACCACTACTACAGAATCGATTTAGAGCCCCCCTCAAACTTTTATATGGATCGTAATATTGATTAAAAAAAAACAAGACCCACATGCAAAAATTCAATTTTTACGGCAGACCTCTTAACAACCCTATCCTTCACAGATCCGGCAGCATGCGCCCTCTCCCTTGCAGATCCACCACTGCCGGCCTCCGGTGCGGCAAGGTCTCAACGACGACGATGATGGGTGGTGGACTGCATCGACCACAATGGCTTGGGTTTCAATTTTTTTGAATTTTTTTTTTCAGTTTTTGTTTTTGCAGATGGACAACTTTAGCACCTCGTATGCGAAAATCCCTTTTTGCATGAACTTGTGTTGCCCGCCTGCCAAAATTTCTATTTTTACACACACCTAGGTGTAGGCAGTTGCCATCTCCTCTTGCGAAAATAGAGTTAGCCACATGGAAAAATTGTTTTTTATAATGTACCAATGATTCTCATATTCTACAAATACCATTGTCGTCGGGCAATCCATCGACAATATATTCAAATATTTTTTATCTAGTGTTTTCTATTTTGCTTCAGACTCGGACATGAAAATGTATTTTATGAAACTGACGAGACCATATTAATTTGCCGTCTGTTATCGACCATTTCAACCTTAATTGCATGTGTTTGGATGTATATATATACCGCACACACCACAGGGTTAGCGATCAAAACAGTACGGAAATTTCAGACTATACTCGCTATTGTGTATGGTTTTGTACTTTGTACCGACTATTTTCTTCCGATTTTGTATTTTTGGGAAATAAAACGGAAATAACATAGCTAGGTTTCTCCGACCGCTCTAGCTAGCGGTATACCGTTTTTATATAGAATTTTTTTAAAAAAAGTTTACCGTATAGTAATACTAAACCGTTTCTAACCATTTCTAACCGTTCTTATACCTAGTTAAATTCATCAGCACATCAGTAAAAGAGGTATGGAGATCGATACAAGATGCTCAGTTTGTTTTCGGTTAGATGAGAATGGTGGCCACTGTTTTTTCAAGTGCAAATTTGTCAAACCTGTTTGGCGCATGCTGAACTTTGAGCATATTAGGCAGGAGCTTTCTCTTCAGACCTCTGCGTTGGATGTATGTAAGCACATTCTGAATTTGAGAGAAGACATTATGTTAACGACTGTCATACTGCTCTGGAATTGATGAGATGCAAGGAACAAGGTGAATGCTAGGGAGGATAGGAGAACGAATGAAGAGGTATATGGCAGAGTCATAAGGATGGTGTCAGAAACCTCCTCGCTTTTTCGGGACAAAGCTCGGGGAAATCCTAGTAGTCAAAGCACATGGTGTCCGCCTCCCCAGGGTGTTCTAAAGCTGAACATTGATGGTGCTTTCCAGGCGACTAATTTGCGTGGTGGCTGGGGTTTTGTTCTCCGGGACCATGAGGGGAATGGGGTCCTGGCTGGAGCAGGACGAATCGAACTGGTGCACGATGCTCTTAGCGCAGAGGCTGTCGCTTGTCTGCATGCCTTGCGTGCTGTTGTGAATCATGGCATCTCTCATTTCTCTGTTGAAACAGACAGTTCTATCCTGGTGAGCACACTGGACTCTGCTTGCTACGACCAGTTGGCGTGATTTTTAAACAAATTAGAACTATGCTCCGTATGGACTTTGGTATGATCAAAGTGTCTTTTGCTAATCGCTCATGTAATAGTTGTGCTCATGAACTGGCCCGACAAGGGGCTAGTTGGGACCCGGGTCATATGTCCATCTGGGCAGACCCCCTCCCGGATTTTGTACAGTGTTTGGTGGTTCGTGATTACACTGAACCAAGGTATCAATAAAGAGCATGTTTCCTGTCAAAAAAAAAAATTCATCAGCACATCTTACGTACGCGCAGGGTGACGCGCTATATACGCGCGCGCCAAGCGGAGCGGTGAAGATACGTTCATCGATCGGGATGAAATTAATTAACTTAGCACACACGCACACATGATATATTAATTAATTAATTAAGTTAAAACCATAAAAACAAACTTGGCTAGATTTTCTCGCGCGCGTTTCATTCTGTTAGAAACTAGATTATCCCTCGATGTTCGTATGAATTAATCGGAGGCGACTAGGAATCGGACGCCCGATTTTTGGGAGAAAAATCGAGTGCCCACGTCACCATGACATCATCAAGCATGCATGCATATAAAACTATTTTTTTCTCTTAAATTATTTATCCTAATCATGATCCGATTGCACCATTAAATTCGTTGCAATTAAATCTTTAAAACAATACCATACATGGATATATTCCGATGAAAAAAATTAGCTTATTATTGAATTATTTTTAAATGTTTCACGCTGTTCCACCAAGTATATCAGAATTGTTTCACTAGGTAGATCAAAAATGTTTCAATCGTTTAAATCGGGTGTTGTTTCACTTTATATAAAAACAATGTTTCAGCAAATAGCGAAAGAATGTTTCAAGTCACTGCAATATTTGATCCATACAAAGTGAAACATTATAAATACACTAGGTGAAATATTCTTTATGGAACAAAAAATGAAACGAATTCCCTTAATAGAGGGTTTCTATAATATGTGGGTGATTTGTTGCAAAAGAATATTTCAATTCACTGCAACAATAAATCTATACATAGTGAAACATTATGAGTGCACTAGGTGAAATATTTTTAGTGGAAAAAAAAATGAAACGGACTCCTTTAATAGAGTGTTTTCAAAATATGTGGGTGATTTGTTACAGCGGAATATGTGGTGGTGACACGTGGCAGACGAGGGCGCGCGTGGGAGAGATGTGGGCAGCACAGTAGGCGGCGTGGTGGGCCCCAGCTATTGTGTATGGTTTTGTACTTTGTACCGACTATTTTCTTCCGATTTTGTATTTTTGGGAAATAAAACGGAAATAACATAGCTAGGTTTCTCCGACCGCTCTAGCTAGCGGTATACCGTTTTTATATAGAAATTTTTTTAAAAAAGTTTACCGTATAGTAATACTAAACCGTTTCTAACCATTCGCCGGCCGCCGCCGATGACGACGCTCGCGCCGCCGCACGGGCTGGTGGTCGTCGGAGACGAGGCCGTGCGGCGCGCCGTGGTGGCGAGGCTTGGAGTGAACTTCCGAGGTATACTTGAAGCTTAATTAATCAAAATTTGCTTCCGTATGGATATATATGTACTACTAGTAGTAATTAGGTTGCAGATTAACCTAATTTTTTTTGTTGATGATGTGCTGCTGGTTGCAGCGACGGTTTGCTCGGAGATCAACAACGCCGTGGAGATGCTGCGTGAGAGAACGAAAGAATTCGATTTCGTGGTGATTTCAGAAGAGTTGATCATTAGAAGCTCAAGGCCAGAGATCATGAAATTTTTACGCGAGGAGACAGGGCTGAGGCTACTCGGTATATGTCTCTTTTCGACATAATAACTGTTTTCTATCGTATGTTAATTAGGGTTTAGGGTTTAAGTCCAACCCTACTTTTTTTTTCTAGCTCCCTCTTCGCCGATCGACGGCGTCCTTTGAAGAGATGAGTTCTAAGATATATATACTTTTGTTAATTAATCAATCAGGTTGATCGAAGTGTTTGAATTGAGTACGTTAGTGCTCTAGTTTAAACGTTGATTTTAAGCTACTTTGTAAGAGATACTCCATCCACCCATAAATATAGTATAGGAGAGTTAATTTGGCTATGAATTATACGACAAACACTAGTATGCCAAAATCTATATATAACCAAAATTTTATGGATATATATGCATCTATAAATTTTATGGAGATATATGCATCTATTTCTCCATGTAAAAGTAAGTCTTAAGAGAGAAAATTGTTTTCGGGATAAAGAGGAATAACTAAGTTCAAAACTTTTAACAAGGCATGCATGGGAGAGCATTAAACCGACGTAGCAGCAAGTAGTTTTGTAGCCATACGTACGTGACTGATTCGTGTATATAAATCAATAGAAACATATGTCATCCGATCCCTAGATAATCTATACATGCATTGGTTAAATATGATGGTGATGAGCCAATTAATTTTTTAATTGCTATGTGAAAAAACATATATGTATACTATATATTTTCGTGTGATGTGCAAAGTTGCATGCATATATTGTTTTATTACCAATCATCTATATATAGTGGCATGGCAATTAACTCTTCTCTTTTTCTTTTTAATTTTCCACATACTCGATCCAGTGCTGAGGAATGAGGGAGGCAACGAGTACAGTTTCTTACCCATGCCCAATTCACGCACGGAAGAGGAAGAAGGACAACTACTCGACCCCGTCGTCGTCGGGCGATCTGCCACGGTCAACAGAGAGATTCCACATGGAAATTTCAGACTATACTCGCTATTGTGTATGGTTTTGTACTTTGTACGACTATTTTCTTCCGATTTTGTATTTTTGGGAAATAAAACGGAAATAACATAGCTAGGTTTCTCCGACCGCTCTAGCTAGCGGTATACCGTTTTTATATAGAAATTTTTTTAAAAAAGTTTACCGTATAGTAATACTAAACCGTTTCTAACCATTTCTGACCGTTCTTATCCCTAGTTAAATTCATCAGCACATCTTACGTACGCGCAGGGTGACGCGTGATATACACGCGCGCCAAGCGGAGCAGTGCAGATACGTTCATCGATCGGGATGAAATTAATTAACTTAGCGCACACGCACGCGTGGTATATTAATTAATTAATTAAGTTAAAACCATAAAAACAAACTTGGCTAGATTTTCTCGCGTGCGTTTCATTCTGTTAGAAGCTAGATTATCCCTCAATGTTCGTACGAATTTATCGGAGGCCACTAGGAATCGGACGCCGGGCGCCCACGTCACCATGACATCATCAAGCATGCATGCATATAAAACTATTTTTTCTCTTAAATTATTTATCCTAATCATGATCCGATTGCACTATTAAATTCGTTGCAATTAAATCTTTAAAACAAGACCATACATGGATATATTCCAATGAAAAAATTAGCTTATTATTGAATTATTTTTAAATGTTGCACACTATTCCACCAAGTATATCAGAATTGTTTCACTAGGTAGATCAAAAATGTTTCAATCGTTTAAATCGGACGTTGTTTCACTTTATATAAAAACAATGTTTCAGCAAATAGCGAAAGAATGTTTGAAGTCACTGCAATATTTGATCCATACAAAGTGAAACATTATAAATACACTAGGTGAAATATTTTTTGTGGAATAAAAAATGAAACGAATTCCCTTAATAGAGGGTTTCCATAATATATGGGTGATTTGTTGCAAAAGAATGTTTCAATTCACTGCAATATTAAATCTATACATAGTGAAATATTGTGAGTACACTAGGTGAAATATTTTTAGTGAACAAAAAAAATGAAACGGACGCTCTTAATAGAGTGTTTCTAAAATATGTGGATGATTTGTTACAACGGAATATGTGGTAGTGACACGCACGCATGGGAGAGATGTGGGCGGCCGGCGTGGTGGGCCCCAGCGCCCGACGGCGGCTGGCATTTTCCGAATTAATCTCCCCAATGTCATTCTCCCTCAGTTTTAATAATTTAATTTGTTTATTTTATTTTATCTTTTAGCGTCAGGCAAGGCAGTTACTCTCTGAATCAACCACCGCTATGAGGTAGCCTCTACGCGGAGAGATTACCCAACACCGATCGATCGACCTCGCGCTCGATCATGAGCGCGCCGCCGCCGCCGCCGCCGCTCGCCGGCCGCCGCCGATGACGACGCTCGCGCCGCCGCACGGGCTGGTGGTCGTCGGAGACGAGGCCGTGCGGCGCGCCGTGGTGGCGAGGCTTGGAGTGAACTTCCGAGGTATACTTGAAGCTTAATTAATCAAAATTTGCTTCCGTATGGATATATATGTACTACTAGTAGTAATTAGGTTGCAGATTAACCTAATTTTTTTTGTTGATGATGTGCTGCTGGTTGCAGCGACGGTTTGCTCGGAGATCAACAACGCCGTGGAGATGCTGCGTGAGAGAACGAAAGAATTCGATTTCGTGGTGATTTCAGAAGAGTTGATCATTAGAAGCTCAAGGCCAGAGATCATGAAATTTTTACGCGAGGAGACAGGGCTGAGGCTACTCGGTATATGTCTCTTTTCGACATAATAACTGTTTTCTATCGTATGTTAATTAGGGTTTAGGGTTTAAGTCCAACCCTACTTTTTTTTTCTAGCTCCCTCTTCGCCGATCGACGGCGTCCTTTGAAGAGATGAGTTCTAAGATATATATACTTTTGTTAATTAATCAATCAGGTTGATCGAAGTGTTTGAATTGAGTACGTTAGTGCTCTAGTTTAAACGTTGATTTTAAGCTACTTTGTAAGAGATCCTCCATCCACCCATAAATATAGTATAGGAGAGTTAATTTGGCTATGAATTATACGACAAACACTAGTATGCCAAAATCTATATATAACCAAAATTTTATGGATATATATGCATCTATAAATTTTATGGAGATATATGCATCTATTTCTCCATGTAAAAGTAAGTCTTAAGAGAGAAAATTGTTTTCGGGATAAAGAGGAATAACTAAGTTCAAAACTTTTAACAAGGCATGCATGGGAGAGCATTAAACCGACGTAGCAGCAAGTAGTTTTGTAGCCATACGTACGTGACTGATTCGTGTATATAAATCAATAGAAACATATGTCATCCGATCCCTAGATAATCTATACATGCATTGGTTAAATATGATGGTGATGAGCCAATTAATTTTTTAATTGCTATGTGAAAAAACATATATGTATACTATATATTTTCGTGTGATGTGCAAAGTTGCATGCATATATTGTTTTATTACCAATCATCTATATATAGTGGCATGGCAATTAACTCTTCTCTTTTTCTTTTTAATTTTCCACATACTCGATCCAGTGCTGAGGAATGAGGGAGGCAACGAGTACAGTTTCTTACCCATGCCCAATTCACGCACGGAAGAGGAAGAAGGACAACTACTCGACCCCGTCGTCGTCGGGCGATCTGCCACGGTCAACAGAGAGATTCCACAGGCGGCGTCGTCGTCTAGGCTGCAGGCGGCATCACCGCACGGTGACAGCCGCAACGGCGCCCCGGCGACGACGACCATGGCGGCAACGGCGGCGGCGGCGGCGATAGCCTCGTCGGTGAAAAGGGCGACCAACAACCAGATGAAACAACGACGGCGCGCCAAAGTGCAATCTGGCCGCCAGCATCGGCAGAGGAAGCGGAGGCTCGTCTGGACAGACGATCTGCGGAAGATGTTCAGGGAAGCATTTAACCAGCTCTCGCTGACACAAAGTAATACATAGCTTTATCTATGATGTCGTATATGCATACATAATAACATTGTCCGATACTAGAGTTTTGGAGCCATACAAAATAGCTACTTCCCCCGTCCCAAAATGTAGCTACCTAGTACGGGATATGACATTTTCTAGTACTACGCTGTCCAGATTCGAAGTACTAGAAAATGTCACATCTCGTACTACTCCCTCCGTCCTAAAATAACTCAACCTAGGAGGGGATGTAGGGAGTAGGGAGGGAGTAGGTAGCTACATTTTGGGACCGAGGAAGTAGTATCTAATACTAGATCCATATTAATGTTTATTTAGCATTACTTTACATGTTTATCATATTCTATGTAGTTAACAATGAAATAATCTTATTTACCAAGTTTTATGTTCAAACTACAATTTATGAAGGCTTTTAAATTTCCAATATCTAATGGATGTATATATTAAATGTTAGTTTCGATATACATAATTAAACCTCCATGACATTCAAATTTCATGTGTACGTATATTGGTATTTATGTTAAGATTTGAATTCTTATCACTCTGTTTTGATAATAAAGATCCAAGAGGACTATGAAAAAAATGTTAGTACCATAGTTTTTTTTCTTTTACATATCCTACTTTTAAATGTTTAAAAAAAACATTTGTGAATAAAATTATTTTTGACGAATTTAAACTGTACTCTATTCCATTCAAATTTTCTACATACTTCCATTTATGAATTAAGCTAATTAAATAATCAAACAAAATAAGTGTAATTACCATCTATTCCATCCTAAAACTTGATAGATCAACCCCTAGTTTTTTTTTAATGTGCCTAACAAGTTTAGAAATTTTAGTACATGTATAGCATGACAATTTAAATGGAGCACAATTAGAGGATCAATTTCAAACCGTTCAAATGTCAGTCCTTATTATAATTCTTATTTCATGTGTTATATGTAGCCTTATATGTATAGGTTTTAATGATGATAATACCAAATATTGGTCCTTAATAACATAATTGGTAATTGATAAGGTCGTATACAAATAGCACTTTAAATAAGAGCACGGTGTATATATAAAATGGCTCTAAGTGAAATTTGTTTTAAATATTATTTTTTTTCAGTTGATAGTGTTTACAATTATTCTTCCTTCATTTTACTAAATATTAGTGCTTAATAATAAATTATTTCCTATTGTTTTATTAGACCCGGTGCCCACAAAAATACTTAAGTTGATGAAATTGATGATTGATCCGATGAATGATCCAAGTCTAACCCGAGATAACATTGCTAGTTATCTCCAGGTAATTAGATCAAAACTTCTCTCTTCCTAATTAGAATAGATAATATTCTATTGTTTTTATCTTGTTGTGAATGTTATGAATTTTTAATTGTCTAAAAATTGTTTTGTGGACTGCAGAAACATAAGAAACGTCTTCAAAAAGAATATCAGAAACATCAGAATCTTCTTGAACAAAAAGACCAACAGTTACCTATTGTTAACAATACCAATACCAGTTCTATCCAACAAAAAAATATGCATTATGGTAAGTATGATAGCATGAACAATCAACCACTGGTTCTATCAGAATCCTGCTACAATGAACATAGTAACAAGCAACCCAAGTTGAAGGAACCCACGTTGTTGACAGCTAATTATCATAGGCTTAGAAACATGCATCATCATCACAAAAACATCATCAACATGGAACCTTCCAATGTATTGCGGCCTCCTAACTTGAACAATGCAAAGGGCTTTAATATGCCCTTCAACAAGGAAGGAGTCGATGAAGCCATATATCAGAGCCAACTAATGGCACATCAAGTTTATGCAAATCATGTTGTTGCAACAGGTACTTATTTGTATGAATATTTTCATGAATATATATTTCAATTTATGAATTCTATATACATGATACGATCTCATAACACTCCATAATTAGTTTTACAAAACTCATAGTTTATTTACTAATTTGTTATAGCACAAGCCACTTGGGAAGTAACGATGACGCAAGATATGCGCTCCATATCTCAAGTACATCAACATGGTTGTGAAACAACACCTGTCGATTCCTCTAATAATACAAATGGCATATCTGAAAATGTAAGTATGATTTTATTTGTTTTTTCTTTTATTTGCTAATGTATTTTTACAATCATGTATTTCTTTTGTAGAATAATTACCATGTTGGGAGGAAGAATTCTGGAGCAAATATGGTTGGCATCCTTTGGCCATTGTTGAGATAGATTTTGGCGTGATCGCAAATTTTGATAGGTGTGGCTACACCTTTGAGTGCTGAAATATAAGTTGCTGCTTCTATCTTAAAACAATATATATTCTTAGTTGAAGAATTCATATTGCTTATGCTACTTTAGTTAATATTAGTAGTTTCAGGGAGTTTGGCTTAATTCATATCCAGTTTAAAGTTGTCTGGATATTAATCTCCTCTAAACAAGGTTGAAACCTTTAGAGAGGTTCTATTACATCTAAGAGAGATATTGCTTATGTGAACTCAAGTCGTACCATCCGGTTTAGTTTATTTGAATAAAAGTAACATCAGTTTAGTTTATTTGAAATAAAAAAGTAAAATATTCCCTATCACTGCTTTCAAGTTTCAAGTAGAGGAAAAGGTTTTTGTAGATGAGGAGTTCCAACAGCACATCTGAGTTTATTCGAATAGAAGTAAAATGCTTTGTATCAGTTCAACACGTATAGGAGACTTTTGCAGATGGAGGTATCAGTTCAACGACACAACAAATGTACAACTCTACAAAAATATGGTGCATTCAGACAAATAGTTGTAAAAAACTGCGGATTGAGGTAAAAGAAATATTTAGTTGGCAAAGTTATCTTTTTACAATTGTAAGACTGGTGTCGCCTACTATGAACAATATGCCAGGGCATGGGCGTAGCTGATTGGTCGACATGTCAAAGAAACATTTACATTAAGAAACTGTATTCCAGCATCAAGGCACTGAATTATCTCATTACTGTTCAATTCTACTCCATTTCAGAGAGATCCATCTCGGTCTTGAGAGAGATAAGAAATTACGAACCACATATGGATCAACTACTATTTACTGATACTGAAACGTTTCATGGCACCCAATCCAAATGGCTGTGAGGTAGCTGTACTTTCATTAGGATGCGTTGGATTTAGCAGTGGATGGATTGTAGATTCTGATGTTCCACTTTCATGAATGAGGAATATAGTCATCTAAGAGTAGAAAATTCAAATACTGAGATAGGTTACTTTGGATGCAATGATGTACATTTGCAGCCCTACAATATTGATATTGTTGCAATGTCATCCAGAGAGAGGAAATGGAAATAGGGAAGATAACACAAACCTGTATCCTGTCACCTCCAAAAATTCGGAATATATTATCCTCAAGACTAAGAAAGAACCGAGAGCTCCCAGGATCCCCTTGCCTGCCACTTCGACCACGGAGCTATACCAGATAATGCAAACAAATCAAATGGGATGATCCATGGGGAAGTGTCATAAGCAAAACACTATCAAAAAGTTAGTAGTTGTTCTGGAGTTCAAAGAAATCAATATTACTAACGAAGTGCACCATCTCTAAATGTAGGGAACTGTGGGATTTATCAGCATTTTCAAAGTTTGACCATGATCATATGCAAAATACGGAAAGAGCTTGTGTCAAAGGCAGAATCTTGCAATTTGCTTGCAAACAATGATAGCTCAATCAGTATATTACCTGATTATCAATTCTGCGAGATTCATGACGTTCTGTTCCTACTACATGAAGTCCACCTGCTGAAATGACCTGAACAAATGACAACAATACCATGATTTCTGTGCACTTCAATAAGAATGAATGAATGAATATGTAAATATCCTCCTCATTGTGCATTATAACCTTCTTCTTTTCCTCCTCTGTGTAAACCTTATATTCATCCACTATCTTCATGAATGCACTTCTCAGATTTGCAATTACTTCATCACGAGTTGGTCCCTGAGATACAAAGAAACACAGTTAAACTTCCTGCATCCATTTTTTTGTGTGTCTTTAGGTTGTTGTGGTGGGAGAACCATGGGGCTAGGATGTATGGTAGGTACCTATACTATTAACTGGGTCAAACTGCTGTCTTTGCACCCAAAATACTAACCCAGTCTACTCAAACTTACTCCACCAAACTCAATCCCACAAGGTGCAGTGCACTGGTAGCCCAATGCCTTCAGCCATTAGAGCAATACAGCATTCCAGGCATGCGCAAGCTCCTGACTCAGAAATGTCTCTCTACTATATCTCATGCCTAGGGTTGCTCCCCTGCTCGGCAGTTCTCAGGAATCATGATTTACGCACGCACGCCATGTACCGTCCTCAAGAAGCGTAATGCCACTGGAGTCTGGAGGAGAGCAGGCTGCTTACTACCAACAGGGCCCTGACCAACAATAATGCATGCGTCGAGCCACTGTTCTTGGGTGGATAGGCAACCTATTATACCTATGTGAAATGTGAATTAAGGCTGTACTCTTGAATGATTGACTGATTGTTTGGTTACAGTTTTTCGGCAGAAACTTTTTTTTCTCTATGTCATACTGACAGTTAATTTTGATACAATGACCTTCCTGGCTTCCAGGAACAAAGCAAAAATTCACCGGTGTTCATTGCCATGCATGTAGCATCTATCCAAGCCATTGGTGTGCTTTTTTTTTATGTGTGCACCTTGTTATATAAAGTTGTTATCTTATTCAGAGGGTTTTTCTTCTCTTTTGCAATCATACTGGATATTTCAGTTAGTTTTTACGTGGCTTCACTGTAATGTTTGGACCTGTACTTACAGTTAGTCAATCCCTTGTTCGCAATTACAGCAACCTTTGGAAGTATATCTCCAAATTCCACTATTAGTATAGATCTTCCCTATTTTATGGTGTGGTGCAGACAGTTTGTTATTATTCTGCTTTGAGCCAACACACTCAGGACTTCCTTATTCTTGGTGAAAGTCATTACTCCAACAGTTCCCAATGTTCAGTTAAGAAAACTTCCATGAAATCCTAATACACCCAGGAGGAAGCAGAGTGAGTAGGAGATCAGCAAGAGCCCTTAATACAGATATTAATACTATCAAGAGTGTTCATTCCCTTGGAACGAAATCAACAGTGTTCATTCCCTTGGAACCAAATCAGCTTTGTTTCAGAAACAACACTGCCGCTGGCAAATGTTAGAGGGTCACAGTGCATGGTGTGCCACATACATGCGTAAATATTGCCTGACACTGACAATATAGCTTGTGTAAAATCAATGTTAAAATAAGTTGCTGAAACTTTGCAGTGTTGAAAAAAACTGGCCACTCCAAAATCCAAAATAGATGTGTTAAATATTCACATATATTTTTACAGCTATGTTGAATACATTTATCCTAAAATCTTAAAATAATCTCAGCTTGAACTCCCACTAGGTCGTTGGAATAATTATCTGGTTGAGCCACTGAAAATCTATGAAAATCATGCCAAACCAGCTATCTTTCAGTATTCTGGTAAAAATTAAAATGGTATTTAATGAGGCATGACCAAGTTTACCATAGCAAGCAACCCTGTCATTTGATCATTTCAACTATGATAAAGTGACCAACAGTTCAAATGGAGATCCAAGACATTTTACTTCAAAGCCATACCTTCTCACATGAGTAGGAGAGCCGCTCTTCAGCTTCTAGCTCGGTCAATGATTTTTCTCCCCAGGCTTTGACAGCCACTTCAACTGACTCTTTAACATATGATAGTGCGTCTTTTGAAAGTTCACATGGGAACAAACTTTCATTTGTCTGAGAAAGGGGGCAGATGCAATAAGTAAAAGCACCATCAATTTATCGCAACTAAAATCATAACCCAACTATCTGAAGAATAAAGCTCAGAATCGTGATATTCAATTCGCATTAATTCACATAAAAGGTGATAATTAGAGATATAGTTCATTATGTACCTTCCATGTCTTCTTAGGTGAGGCCTGCTTTTTAGATATAATGACACCATCCAATGGATCAACAACTCTGAAACATGATGCCAGAATCAGAAGTAAATATAAGCAGTGATGCGAACATGTTGAGAACAGTACAGTTCAATTCCAGTTCTGTACTAGAGAACAATGGTCACATTAGGTGTATTGACAGAATCAAATGAATGAAATCAAAAGAACCATAATGTCAACATGCCATTTCTAGGAAAGTTCGTCAAAATAGGAGGTAGGTCCATTGCAGCTTCCAACTCATTCAAGCGGGTGAAATCAATCTGAAGGTTGTGTTAACACTAATAAAATCAGAAGAGTTGCAATCCTTTAAGGTTCACTGGGTATGGGTACGTTGGCAGGTGAGCAGGTCACACTAAGTCACTGTAAAACACCACAAAAAGTCTTACCAGTAGTCGCAGCATGGTTTCTCTGGTGGTTACATATATGTTGAAATCTTGTTATACCGCTTCTAGTAATATACCACTTACGTTTAATTTATAAGCTGAAATCCAGTTAATTCATGTCATTCTAGTTATATTTATTTTTTGGTGGAACTAGTGCAAGCAACAGGCATGCAAGTAAATAAAGAACTGAATCAATACTTGTTTTTGTTAGAAAACAGTCAGGAGCAGCATATCTGGTGTCATTTGAAATTCTGACAATAAAATTAAATACCTTGGCATAAGCATCTCACGCAGCTTCAACCTTGCCATGAATTCTGCATTTCCTCCAAGAATAATATCAGTACCACGTCCCGCCATATTGGTGGCAATTGTCACTGCACCAAGGCGTCCACTCTGAGCAACAATTTCTGCCTCCCTCTCTACATTCTCTGGTTTAGCATTGAGGACCTACAGTACAAATTCAAAATAAAACTTGAGACGATTTTCGATGTGTTAGGAAATGAAAACATGAGCTTGTGGCTTCCAAAGTTTGAAGAACATAATCAGAAGGCTAGCATAAATGCTTCTCAGATAGTTCCTTTTTCTATTGCAGTTAAGCTGTAGTCTTGAGATGGTATAGGGTAGCTGGGGTAGAGAGGGAATAAGGCGGCAGCAGCAGAAGAGGCTTCCACAAAGAAACAAGGAACATGCAAATGCATAGAATATAGAGAGTGAGGGGTTAACTGATTTCTATTCCTGTGCCGTGTACCACAATCGATACTGGGTTGCCTTGATCCTCGGCCCCTTAGCACAACGCCCATGACAGCATGTGTACTGTACTACTGTTCACAGAACAGTATCGCAGCCCATAGCATGTCATTCATCACCTTCCTACTAATATTCATCTACTCCAGCTGCGACTCAAGCACTAATTTATCTTGGGCAAAAACTTGGGTGGGTGCTAAATAACCTACAGATGGAATGCAAGTAGCAAAAGTTTGCTCTGAAACATCAACCAAGCTACACATTAATGCACGAAACTCTTTTTTGTGGTGTATGGGCTATGAGAATGCAAAGATCAGTATTCTTGTTATAGCATTGCACTAAATGGAAAGTAGCTGAATATTTACTGTTTTTAAGACAAGAGGCCAAAGGACCAGCTTTTAATTGAAAGCCAACAGAGATGAATATTTACTGTTAATGAAGCTAACAGGAACAGGCATACCTCATGAGGAATCCCTGCTTCATGCAATTGTTCTGATAAGGTTTCACTTTGTTCAACACTAGTTGTACCAACAAGCACAGGGCGACCAACTTTGTTCATTCTTGATATCTCCACGACAGCAGCACGCCATTTTCCATTTGTTGCTCTAAAAACAACATCCGATTCATCCTACATAGGAAGAAATGAAATCATCTTTTGTCAGAGAAAGGGGTTGGGGAAGTTGAATCGGAAGGACATCTCTTTCACAACTATTTAGAATTAAAACACGCAGAGTAGAAAGAAGGCAGGCACCTTTCGTATCATTGGCTTGTTTGTTGGAACAACGGTAACTTTTAGTTTGTATATGCTTTCGAACTCTTGGCTTTCCGTAGCAGCAGTTCCAGTCATGCCACATAGTTTCGGAAACTGCCACAGAATGAATCAGTTCCCTTAGAAAACAACAAACAGAAAATATTGAAAATAAAGGGGAGATTTACCATTAAGAAACAAAATGCTAAACAATGGTTAGTACTCCCTTCGCTCCAAAAAGACATGATGTCTAGCACTCAAAATTTGTCCCAGAAGAGTTAAGTACCCTCGGTCCACAAATCAAGCAGTTTTATCCCTTCAATACCCATTAATGAGGGGCACTATGATCTTTTCCCCTCACTACTACACTTTCTTGGAATGGCTAGAAATCAAGTCTTTTCGGGACAGATGGAGGAGCTATTTCAGTTCACCTTGTATCTCAACTATATCAAAGAACTTAACTGTGGTGGTGGTTGAGTCTGCCATCCCACCACAACCCCTAGAGTTGGCATGATCTTTTAAGGGTGGATAATTAGATCATTTGTTCAAGTATGGCATGGCAATCTGTGGATTGTTGTTCATTTGCACATTATGTATGTTCTTCCACAAGTATTCTGCTAGTAACAATGGGTACGATCAATGGATGCTTGCCATTTTACATATCATACAATCATGTGTGAGTAGCTTTCCAGCATTGGAAAAAAATTGTCACTTGCCTGTAGAAAGAAGTTCTGATAACTTATTGACGCAAGGGTAATTGTTTCATTTTGTATAGGTACACCTTCTTTAGCTTCAATTGCTTGGTGAAGACCATCACTCCATCTTCTGCCCTGCCAAAAGGTAACATCTGAAAAGTGAAAACTAAACTAAGATAGATATTGAACAAAAAGATAACCATGACTGCAGAAATAATGAAGAAGGACGCAAACAAAAAATTTAGCATCAAATACTCACGAATTTGGAGGAAGATAACTAGGCTGGTACTTAGATCGAATTTAAACTAAATTCTGATCCAACTCCCAAACACAACCAAGCTTTTAAAATAGAATGTTTTGCACAAATGGTGTGGACCCACACGCACAACCATGTAGATCAACCAGTACGTTAATGATTTAGACTACATATGCCACTATTAAATAGCATACTCGAACTACAACTTTAACAACATTAAAGGACAGAATATGGAGTAAAATTATCCAATAGCTACAGATTAGTCTAATCCCTCACTGAACTTGTATTTTGAAACCACAAATTCCATGACAATGAGTTCATCACATAATGGAGGGAGTAATTTTCTATGTCAAATAGTTGTTGAGAATTAGAAGTAGAGCATGCATGTACTAGTCAGGAGGCAACAGAACTAATTAATTTTTCAGCTTTGTGGATGAGTTAATGTTTCACAATTTTGATAACAATGATGCAACACTTACTGGCATTACTCGACCTGTAAACTCATCCACAATAAGCACTTCCTTGCTACGGACAATGTAATTCACATCTCTAAGGAAGAGCTCCTTAGCTTTGATTGCATTCAGAACATATGAAGCCCATTGTTCACGAGGATCGTATAGATCATTTATGTCCAGTATTTCTTCAGCGTCCGCATAGCCTTCTTCTGTAAGTAAAACATTTCTCTGCTTTTCATCAACCTGAAGGAAATCATTTATAAGATCACAATTAGCATTATAGCTAATAAAGCAGACAAAATTATGAATAAGCACAATGTGCCTAGGAGTAATCATACTGTATGAGCAATATAATATCATGATACAAGCATCTATACTCTGTACTACTTTAAATAATGTTAGTGGTGGTGTCTGAGTCCGCCTTCAACACCACAAACTGACATGTGGGGCGACAAGCATAAGGTCCCCACAATATGTGAATGGCCCTAGAATCGCTGATTCTAGAAATTGTAAGGGGTTACATACAAAACATTCAAATTCGCCTTCCACCCATAGATGAATTATAAGCGTCAATCTCGTGTTAACCGACCGTATGGCTTGTGGAAATAGACGAAGAGGATAAAAAAGAGGTGATCTAGCAGCATATTTCAGTATGGTTGTCTTTGGAGATAAAATTATATGCCTAATCAACTAACTATGCTATAAACATGTAATTTTTGCTTTGCTTTTTATCTCTTATAATATCCATTGCATCGCATGGGCCTTTGTCAGTATAGAAAATATGCTATATGACATAATCTAAAATGATGTTACATGATCAAAAGATGATTACACAGGAACAAAAATAGTTCATTGCTCACAGTGTAATGAATATCTCTTTCAAAAACTTCAGCTATTTTTGCTGCTTTGTAATACCGATCACTTGGCTTTTCAGCAAGGCCTGATATTATAAGAGGTGTTCTTGCTTCATCAATGAGAATGGAATCAACTTCATCTATCACACAATAGTTAAAGTTCCTCAGGACAAGCTCATCAACAGTCTGCAAAAAAAATGAAGAATCAGTTAGCAGAATCTGTGAATCTGTTATCACTGCACTCCTCCACCTATGGACAGGGAGAGGGAAATGTGATTATGACACTTCAAAGACGAATGTGCCCAATCAGGCATTAGCAAATAACAATCAAAGGAAACAGCATACCATTGCAAGGTTATCTCTTAGATAATCGAAACCAAGCTCACTGTTTGTAACATAAGTAATATCACACAAGTAATTCTCCCTCCTTTGCTCAGGTGTCATGTTTTCTGTCAAAATAAAGAGTAAAGGTTCAACAAACCATCACAAGAAAGCAGAGAATAGCCAATAATGAAACCAATGAAACACAAAATCTAAAGAGAGGTTGCAAGTCAGCCCTGTGAACCTATAGTTTAGTAGTGCCTGATACAAGCTAATTCGCTTTGACAGTAGGCCAAGTTAAACGTCCTTATTAGTTGTCAAGCTTCTGTGGATGAAAAATCAGGTCCCCTGGGCTTCCATCATTCAATTTATTCAAAATATATGTCAGTACTAATATCTTCCAGGAAAATTCCGTACACTAGTACTCAGGCAGGGCAGTATACTTAATCATATTTGAAGTTTTGAGCCGGACATTGAACAAAATTTTTAATTAGGAGATGGCACAAAAAACAACAATGAACAAAACGATTTGATGACATACGTTGAATTAGGCCAACCTGCAGTCCTAGAAATCGGGGAACCTGACCAACCCATTCGCAATCACGTCTTGCAAGATAATCATTTACAGTTACAACATGCACCCCTTTTCCACTCAAAGCATTTAAGTAAGCTGGTAAAATGGCCACAAGGGTCTTCCCTTCTCCTGTTTTCATTTCTGCAATCTCCCCCTTGTGCAGAACCATTCCACCAATCAATTGTACATCAAAGGGACGAAGGCCCAAAACTCTCTTGGAAGCTTCCCTCACAACTGCAAATGCTTCCTGCAATAGCCAGCAAAGCAATAAAAAACAAACTTAAGGTTGACTAATCTAAATATGTAACAGATTTAGCTTTTCTACAGTATTAAAAAATCGGAATAAGTACATTTCACACCACTGAACTTTGAAACAAAAGTCCATTTAACGTCCTGCCTTGAAAAGGTAGTTATTTAACACCCTAAACTTCCAGAAAGGGTCAATTTACACATTCAGTAAGTTTTAGAGGGTAGTTTTGCTGGCAAGCATCAAAACTCAAGGTGATTGTTATTGCCATTTGGGTTGCCACATCATTGTTACTTTTTCTATGGAAAGCCACCTCAAGGATGTCGTTTTTCCTTTCTTAATGCAATATGAATTTTTTTTATTCATGCACAAATTTCAAATATTTTAAGTTTAGGTCATCTTTTTATGTTCAACTTGATGTACTACGCCCTAGTCCGAGTCATTGCATAATCTGATGGCAGAGAATAAATGTGAACATAACATTTTGTACAAATATATGTTTGTCACTCAAAAGAAAATCAATAGAAATGATATTTGATGAAAAAAATAAAAAAAAGTAACAAAATTAGGTCAAGGAACAGGTCTGAACATTGAACATGAATCACATTTCATCTTACAGCAGCAACAACTTAGCTGCTGTTAGTTGGCATATCAGCATTTGCATAAAACATGCAAATTGTTCAAGTGATATTGCTTAGTATTGTCCTTAGACTGAGTTCGTTTCTTAGAGTTCCCAACTCTCTCGTTTTCTGCGTGCACGTTTTTCAAACTGCTAAACGGTGTGTTTTTTGCAAAACAAATTCTATAAAAAATTGTTTTAAAAAATCAAATTAATCCATTTTTTAAGTTTTTTTAACTAATACTTAATTAGTTATGCGCTAATGAACTGCTCAGTTTTCCGTGGCGGGGGAGAAGGTTCCCAACCGGCACAAACAAACACAGCCTTGAAGTCTTAAAAACATATGATTTTTTTATTAATTGAACACTTGTTTTTTTTCTTTGTAGAAATCACTGGCCTCATTCTATGTCCATAGGTTTTATCTGTCTCCTCGTCTCCTGCTTCTTATCCTTCTCCAAGAAGAGTTGCAAAAGGAGCGCTGTATTACTCAACTATACACATTTAGTTACTGATCATCTAGATTCTAGGCGTTGAACTTCACGGCCACCTTTGTTCCTATTGTTACTGGATGTTCAGAGATCATCTACTCCCAAGTCCCAACTAGTTTGTCTGGAGCCACAACAGCTAGCATTGCAGCATGCTGGTATTTCTAGAACCACAAAATCTACAGTTAACATTGACTGAAATCTCGAAACCGCAGCTGGAAATGTAGGGGGGGAGAGATCGTGCCGTGTACTCACGGGCAGGAGGGAATCGAGGGACTCCCCGGCGCGCGCGCGCTCCTGCAGCTTGGCGGTGCGGGCGCGGAGGTCGGCGTCGGAGAGCGCGGAGACCTCGGGCTCCATGGAGTTGACGCGCGCCACGGTGTCGGCGTACCTCTTCCTCGCGGCGTCCCCGTCGTCACCGCCGGCCCCGCCGAACATGCCGCCCAGCAGGCCCCCACCTCCTGGAGGGCAGCCAAAATTGCAATTAGACCCTTGCCGCCCTCTGTATGGGCGGCAAGGGCCTAATCGGAATTTTTGCCGACGGCGGCAGACGGCGCGGTCGACCCGCCGTCTTCCACGTCAGCTTGCCGCCCCAATGGTGGGCGGCAGGGTCTATTTTTGCAATTTTTCTCGCCGATAGATTATTTCTGTAAATATTTTAAAAAAAAATCTAAAAACGAAAAAAATTCGGCCGTAGGACCCTCCGGTTCTCTTTGAAGAAGGAATAAGTCCATTTCACGTCTCTCTTTTTTTTTGTCGAGTTTAAATTGCAATACCGAAAATTTTGAAACCCCCAACTTACAAAACCGGGTTAAGTTAGGTCCCGTAGCAGTATGGATAGCTGGTTTCACTAACGTGACATCCAAGTCAGCATGAAGAAAATAAAATAACTTTGTGAGGCCCTCATGTAAGTGGCCACCTCACCTTCTTCCTCTACTTCCCCTCATCTCCTCCACGCCAGGGGTGACATCAGCAATGGCTTGACGAGGACCCACTCATCATCCCTGGTCTGCATCCCGTTCCCATTCACCTCGTTCTGACACATGATGCTAGGGTGCGTTCGGGAGGATAGGTTAGGCCATCCTCTCTGGCATGTAAAACTAGGCAGCATGCATGATTAATTCAGTATTGGCAAAAAAAAAGTTTCTAAAAATGAATTAGTATGATTTTTTAAGTAATTTTTCATAATATATTTTTGAAAAAAAAACACCGTTTAGCAATTTGAGAAGCGTGCGCGTTGAAAACGAGGACGGTGAAGTTATTGACGTAAGAATACAGCCTAAGCCAGTTGGTGTCCTGATGCATGGCCAGTGTACCCGGTCATCTTTTCATCGGAATCATGTGCCTTGTACTCGCCCATCCAAAACAGGTACCGCAAGGACTCGCTCTATGCCTCGTGGTGCTTCGCCACCACAAACCCTTCCAGGATCATCCGCTGCACCACCCCTTCCAGAATCGAGATCCACGATGCACTTCGTTGTGCTGAATTGACAAAATCTTGAACATGATTTGATGAGTGGGGATTGAGGATGTGGCGTGAGGGATTGGTTGCTTACAAGAAGCCGTCGAGCAAACACGAGGTCGACAAAGGCGCGGACATTTTTGGGCTTGAGGCCATCAATGACGGCGAAGCTCTCGTAGGCGTCCAGGTTCGGGAGGCCCGCTGAGGTAGCCGTTGAAGGGCTTCTTGAGGCAATAGTAGCTGCGGTGCTTGGTGTCAAGAGGGACGACATTGTCGAACAGGCTGGCACGGAGCTCCGACGTGAGCTGTGGGTAGTGCGCGTCGAACCAGTTGTGGGTGATGAGCAAGTCTACCTGGTCCCGCACCTGCACCCACCGCCCAGTCCCCAACAGCGCCGGATCCATGCTGCAGAAGTCGATCTTGGTAGGAGCCGCGTTGGAGCCGATGCAGGACTACGCGACAAGCGACAACGACCTCGACGCGTACTCCTCGTGCAGCCACACACCCACCCGCCCGCATGCTACTGCTACGGCTGTGTTGCCCAGCATGGAGGAAATGAGAAGAGAGAGAAAGAAAGTAAAGGAAGAAGATGAGGTGGCCACTTATATATTTTAAAAAGTTTCTTCTTAGTGACTAGGATGTCACATCAGCAAAACCAGCTATCCATATTGATATCGGACCAAATTTAACCCATTTTTGCAAGTTTAGGGGTCAAAGATTTCCAATATTGCCGTTTAGGGATATGATTTCAATACGACGGAAAGATGAGAGATGTCAAGTGGGCTTAAAAATTGGACGGCCTAGCAATGGTACTAGGCCACAGAATTTGGGCTGGGCTGGGTTTAGGGCTTTAGGCTTGGGCCAGGCCACCCAATCATTTTGCGTGTAAGATAAAATAAATCTGTACCTATTTGGCGGCCGCCGCAGGCGCCACCGAGGGGACGCGGGGACGGGAGAGAAGAAGAAGAAGAAGATGATGATGATGAAGAGGAAGAAGATGGGTGGGCGAAGCGCAGGGCGGTGGCGCAGGTCGCGGCGGCGGGAGGCGCCATGGCCATCGCCGCGGCGGAGTTGCTCGGTGCTTCGTGTGGCCTAGTGGAGCGAGGCGCGCA
Organism: Oryza longistaminata; assembly: GCA_009805545.1. Classification (NCBI taxonomy): domain Eukaryota; kingdom Viridiplantae; phylum Streptophyta; class Magnoliopsida; order Poales; family Poaceae; genus Oryza; species Oryza longistaminata. The sequence goes on from CM020178.1 coordinate 15,880,887, forward strand.
TGGCCGCAGGCAGGGGAGGAAGAGCAATGGCTACGGGTGGTCAGAGCGAGGTGGAGGGGGGAAGGAGAAGGATAAGGAGATCGGCCCAGCTGAGCTGGGTGGGCCTGCGCATTTGTGGTGGGTCGGACCAGGGCCGGGCTCCTTTGTGTGACAACCTCCCCTGAGATTGGGCCGATCCAGGCTGGCCGTAGGACCCTCCGCTTCTCTTCCAAGAAGGAATAAGTCCATTTGACATCTCTCTTTTTTTTTATCGAGTTTAAATTACAATACCGAAAATTTTGAAACCCCCAACTTGCAAAGTTAGGTTCCTTAGCGGTATGGATAGCTGGTTTCAATAACATGACATCCAAGTCAGCATGAAGAAAATAAAATAACTTTGTGAGGCCCCCATGTAAGTGGCCACCTCACATTCTTCCTCTACTTCCCCTCATCTCCTCCACGCCACGCTAGGGGTGACATTGAGGCCCTCTTTATTTAGGCTTATAGGCCAACTTATAAACCGAAAAGTCTAAGTCTAAATAAACAAATGGCTTTTTCGTTTGGCTTTTTTGAAGTTATAAGCCAATCTAACACTATTAAGCCAAAAGCTAGGTTGGAGAAGCTTTTTTTTGCTTATGTGAGATAGATGTATGACTCCACCATTAAACTTAGGACATTAAATCTACCGGCTTATAAATCATATAAGCCAATATGCTGACTTAAAAGTCTAAGCCAATAAGCCTAAGCCTAAACAAAGAGGTCTTGATTATGAGAGACGTCAGCAATGGCTTGACGAGGACCCACTCATCATCCCTGGTCTGCATCCCGTTCCCATTCACCTTGTTCTGACATACGATGCTAAGGGTGCGTTCGGGAGGATCGGTTAGGCCATCCTCTCTGGCATGTAAAACTAGGCATGCATGATTAATTAAGTATTGGCAAAAAAAAAAGTTTCATTAAATGAATTAGTATGATTTTTTAAAGTAATTTTTCCATAATATTTTTTGAAAAAAAAAAACACCGTTTAGCAATTTGAGAAGCGTGCGCGTTGAAAACGAGGGCGGTGAAGTTATTGACGTAAGATACAGCCTAAGCCAGTTGATGTCCTGATGCATGGCCAGTGAACCCGGTCATCTTCTAGTCGGAATCATGTGCCTTGTACTCGCCCATCCAAAACAGGTACCGCAAGGACTCGCTCTATGCCTCGTGGTGCTTCGCCACCACAAACCCTTCAGGATCATCTGCTGCACCACCCCTTCTAGAATCAAGATCCACGATGCGCTTCGTTGTGCTGAATTGACAAAATCTTGAACAAGATTTGATGAGTGGGGATTGGGGATGCGGCGTGAGGGATTGGTTGCTTAAAGAAGCCATCAAGCAAACACGAGGTCGACAAAGGCGCGGACATTTTTGGGCTTGAGGCCATCAATGACAGCGAAGCTTTCGTAGGCGTCCAGGTTCGGGAGGCCCGCTGAGGTAGCCGTTGAAGGGCTTCTCGCGGCAATAGTAGCTGCGGTGCTTGGTGTCAAGAGGGACGACATTGTCGAACAGGCTGGCACGGAGCACCGGCGTGAGCTGTGGGTGGTGCGCGTCGAACCAGTTGTGGGTGATGAGCAAGTCCACCTGGTCCCGCACCTGCACCCACCGCCCAGTCCCCAACAGCGTCGGATCCATGCTGGAGAAGTCGATCTTGGTGGGAGCCGCGTTGGAGCCGATGCAGGACTGCGCGACAAGCGACAACGACCTTGGCGCGTACTCCTCGTGCAGCCAGCCGCCCGCACGCATGCTACTGCTATGGCTGTGACGCCCAGCATGGAGGAAATGAGAAGAGGAGAGAGAAGGAAAGTAAAGGAAGAAGATGAGGTGGCCACTTATATATTTTAAAAAGTTTCTTCTTAGTGATTAGGATGTCACATCAGCAAAACCAGCTATCCATATTGATATCGGACCAAATTTAACCCATTTTTGCAAGTTTAGGGGTCAAAGATTTCCAATATTGCCGTTTAGGGATATGATTTCAATACGACGGAAAGATGAGGGATGTCAAGTGGGCTTAAAAATTGGACGGCCTAGCAATGGTACTAGGCCACAGAATTTGGGCTGGGCTGGGTTTAGGGCTTTAGGCTTGGGCCAGGCCACCCAATCATTTTGCGTGTAAGATCAAATAAATCTGTACCTATTTGGCTATTTATGCGCCGACACTTTGCCTGCACAATATTCATTGCCATCCAGGCTACCACTCCACAAAACAACAACACTTTTCAACTTTCTGAATAGCAAAATCAAAGGTGTTATTTTCTTTTCAAATTGCTTGCTGTGACTACAGATTTGCATAGATGTTCTTATTTGCAGTCGAACAAACTTTTTGCAGTGTAAATAATGGGGAGATAAACACTTTGGATATGGTTGTAATCTTCAGTCCTCGATTTAATTAGGGTGAACAAAGTCTGACACTGCCCTGAACAAACAAATGGAATCCAAAAAATAGTTAGGCCAGATATATCATATAAACATCCAATTAATGAACTATCCAACAGGAGGAGACCATTTTATTGTGTAAATTTGGCGCCTGTAAGACAAGTGACAATTTAAACTGTATGCTATGGCGTCAGAAGAAAGAATCGGGCAAAATCATACAACTCCCACCACTCCAAACAAAATGTGTTTGGCATTGGCATGTGTCCCGCAATGCACAATGTTACTTCACAAAACTTTCAGCTATCGTTTTGCAACTCTATCAGAAACCAAGCCTTGGGTTCTTCAGCTATCCACCTTTAGGGATCCGATTGTTGGTATTAGCTTGGTTCAGGTGGAACCAATTTGAGGCTGCGCATCCACTCGCAGAAACTATGGTCATCAAAGTGGATGAAGCTACTCTTCAACCTAGACCTTTGTTCAGGAGTAAGTGTCCGTAACTGAGGAAATCTTGACTCCTGAAACATATTAAGAAGAGCATCTATTAACAAATCACAGCTCTATAGAGAGCTCGCTGCAGTTTACTTTATAAGGGGCCACATTAGTAGCTGTAGTAACACTGATTATCACCCAACAACGATGTCTTTTGGTGAAACAAAACATATCTGCTGAGGTTCGGAGAAAATATTACCTGCTCATAAGTAGGGTCCTTGTGAGCTGGGATAAGGCGTGAGACAAAATATCTAGCCTGAGAGCTCCCTTCCTGTAACAAAATCAAGAAAGTGCGGTCAATTAGAAAAGCAAAGCATATAGTGCCGCTTAAATGGTACTACATGCCGGTAATGTAGTTAATGAAATTGGATGTCCTGTGACAGACTAAATTGTTTGAAAGAACTGAACACTCTGTATGAGGGATGCAAAGTTCTTATGCCACAATAATCTTATGGAAAGATATATTATAGACTACAAAGCAAATTATATGTATATATTGGGCTTCATAAATGCGATAATGTTAGTGACTTGTTTTTCTACGAACGGACATGGCCTATATTAGACAGGAAAAAAATGTTGAGCAGAAGAGTTCATACTACAAGGGAAGGCGGTTAGAAACCAGAACAATAATTCAGTGAGAACAAAAAACTGACTTTGAATGAAAGTATCCTGGGAGCCGGAAAACGGAGCTCGCTGAGTTCTTCAGCCAGTGTACGGCATGCTGCTAAAGCTGCAGCACTTTGTCCTTCTTGGGCTGCTAGTTCAGCACCCTGAAAATATACAACAAAGTACATTGAGAATTATTCTTATAGAAATGAAAAAAGAATATCCCAGCAAATTATGTGATGTGTATAAAAGCAACATCCAGAAAGCAAAAAAAGAAAACAATATCTTCCACAAGTTAAAATGTCAATTTGCCATAGTATATCAACACCATTTACTCATATCATATTTCTAGCCAAAAGTTGTTTTCTGCTGTATTTGTACATACCAGTGATGGTAATTCAATGATTATAATGCATTCACCTTTCCTATTATATTTTATATATTATCTATTGCAAAGTATTTAGTATTTACTCCCACCAGTCATGAAAACATGTCGTTTTGCTCATATCTCTAGCCAAAGTTTGAACATTTGAGGATCAATATTTGTATTCAATACGTGAAATCATATGCATAGATTCACCAGGCTTCAGGGTATCATAAATATATAACAAGATAAATTAGTAGTCAAAGTTGCGTTTTGGAGACCATGTCGATGTCCTAAAACACATGCTTTCATAACCACGTAGAGCATTATATAATACTAGGAGCAAATGAGTTTTGTCTGCATTAGAAAAGCAGAGAGTGCACAAGCAACAGGTATATTTTCTTCTACAAAACCACAAATTACATTAATATGCAGTAACATGGACATTTACTTGCTTAGGTCATCTTGAAAGTTCAAGTATAGCAGTGAAGAGCAAATCCATGTTCATAGCTACAATGTAAACTATGCAAAAAGTATCATTCAACACTAGTGAAAAAAAAAATCCTATTATCAAGAAAGATGGCCATCCAGGCCCTGTTAGTGACTAAAATAAAGTGGCTTACTCCCCTAATAATTGTCTAAATGTGAACAAGATGTCAAGTCTACTCTCAGCTACAACTCCAAGAATTTTTGGAGCTGGAGATAAACGCCCCAAAAAAACTTGGGGCTTGTATAAAACAGAGGCATAAAAGTGTTGGAATAACTAAATAACTTATTACAAAACGAGGTAAGGTCAAGGAGAAGGATATGATGTAACTTACCAACCATATGAAAATATCAGTTCCATGGTCCAATACCACCGCAGCATTAGATTGCATGGCAAGATCATATGCTGGCAGCTCCTCAAAGGTACCACCTTCAGCGGTGCATTATACAACGAGGTGCTAACATACGGAAGAGAGGTCAAATGAGGCATTCAAGAACAAATTCCTAAGGACAGATCGCTCATCTTCATGTCCTACTATGCTACCTAAGAGTGGTCCCCTCTCAAATGAAACAAACACTCAGGTAGTGATGCCAGCTCTTTTGGAAACCGGTAAAGCTTTGATTTTGGAACTTGAAGTACCAAATTTGAGAGCTAAGTCCTTAACTCTTTCATCGATTGTGAGCCTCATGTCAATAGCATCTGAGGCAGTTCTGGCACGCAAGACAGTTCTCTTGCCAATGATGACCGAAGCAACATCATCCTGCACACTTGCCAGATTGCAGATAAACATCAACAGTTTGCAGCCTCATAGTGATTACTCTGGTTTATTTCTGTTTGATACATATTAGAGTAATGGACAGCAAACTGGAAGTAAACAAAATCATTCTTGATATCACCCTTTGACTCCATAGACACGGAAAAACTCTGTGTTTCCTCGACACTATGCATCTGGATACAAAATGAGGTTCGTGCTTGAATGTTTCATGGGAATCAGGAGATGCTTCTTCACCAGGGCAATGACTTGAGTAACAAGCATGTCATCGGAACATCTAATCTCAAATAAGCCATGGGAACCAGCTGCTCTAGTTGAGCTCTTTGCAGTTGACCCCAAAGGCCTCTCCAAAATCATCATGAAGTAAAAGAACACCTCCAGAACACTTTGCTAGTGGCTGCAATACAGGAACCCTCACGGACATGTTCCAGCACAAAGGATATCAACAACAGTACTGTGCCTCTGCGTTCATGACCAAGACGCTCCATCCACTTCATAGCTGTCTTCTCGAGGTAGGCATAATTTGGGTGTTGAACAGAATGAGGCACTGATCCTGGACCAAATGTGCTAGGGCCACCCGCACAAACCAGATCCTGTAGTTGCCTCCAGATCTCTTGATTATCCACGGGACACCTCCGCTGCTGCCCTTGGATAATACCAGGGCAACCTCTACCGCTGCACCAATGCATCGGTCCCTTGACACTTCCGGTAAACTCAATTGGTAGGGTCTCAAAGATGAGAATATTGTGTGTGCAACAGGCAGTGAAGCATGTACAGGAGACAGGTATATACCTGTTCCATAGATTATAGCCTTCAAAGACTCATGGGTAGGCGACTTGTTTCCAGGTAGCACATCCGCTGACACCGCTGCCCCCTCTGAAAAATCATACACTGAGACAGTGCGCCCATAGGAAATGATCCCAATTCTAGCTGTAGGAGGGAGTGAATCCACAAAAGCATGCAATGAACCTTGCAGATGCTGTAGATGTGCCTCATCAAGGCACTCATCTATGAGGATAAAAATGGGTCCAGACACCCTTGTGTCAGGCACCGGGACAAAGCCTGGCCTCCTATTCCCTGATTGCACATAATCGATGGCCGATGACGCAAGCTCAGGCCACTGGAGCAGATCATGCTTGCTGGAGACAACGAATTCCCCTTCGCTGCCATTCATCTTCTTGCAAATCACACACTGCCATTGCCCAGAGCCAATCAACACGTCACAGTAATAGATTAACATAAGCCCACAGTTCAGACATCGCCGAGGATCACGCTCCACAGTCTCTGGCCTGGTGCCACTTCCCTCCCAGGAGACACTAGAGCTCCGAACCCTAAGCTAGGAGCATTCAGCAGTTTCTTCTGCTTCAGCACCTACAAGTAGAAATGCCAATTACAGAAGGAATCAGATTTTCTCTAAGAAACAAGCAGCAGAAACTGCACATCCCTACGCAATGAACACTATCTGCGACTTAAAATCCCACGTAATTTGGATATGCTAGTGTAATTGTGTGAGATCCAAAATGTATAGCGTGGCTATGTGCGGGTTGAGCTCTACGAGATGGACAGGCGTTAGTGCAGAGCAAGGCGTAGCTACACGTACTTGTGTGCGGAGAAGAGGACGTAGGGGGACTCCTCGGGGGGCGGAGGCGGAGGAGGCGGCGGGGCGGCGGCGGAGGACGGGAGGTGGGAGGTGGGCGTGGCGCGCGTTGAGGAAGTGCGGGCCGGAGGAGGCGGGAGCGAGACGGCGGCGGAGGAGGACGAGGAGGAGTAGCCCCCGCCGCGGGACGCGAAGGGCACGGGCTGCGGCGCGCCGGGTGGCGCGGAAGGGCACGCGCGGCGGGCGCAGCGGCGAGGAGAAGACAGGCGGGCCCGGCGGCGTGCTGAACTGGCCTGCGCGCTGCGCCGCGGCGGAGCCCGTGCCTGGCTGGGGCTGCCCGCGACGAGAATCCGCTCGCGGCGGCAGCGGGCGGGTTGAAGACCGCCGGGACTGGGAGACGGGTGCGCGGCTTGCGGCGGCGTCGACGTCTCCTCCATGCCGGCCTTATTGGGTGGCGCAGGCGGAGGCGGCCGCCGAGCGCGGCGCGGCGCGCAGATCTAACCTAAATTGGGAATTCCCCGGAATGCGAGGGCGCGCGCGGATTTGGGGATCTGGAGAAGGAAGAGGAGGAGAAGGAGATCGCGCCCAGATTCGCAGCTAGTCGATGATGGGGGCGGCGTCGCGGCGGGGTGAGGGAAAATTACAGCTCAGTGAGCACGGAATTTCTTTTTAGTTTTTTCTTTTTTTTTCTTTTTTTTTTCTCGTCGATGTCATCGCGGCTTCATCTCGGGCTCCGATTGGTTGTGGCGTGTGCTCGCTTTGGAGTGGTGAGTGGTGAGTGGTGACTAGGATTGGGTTCGTACATTCGTTGAAGAACCGTGGGTCAACCCGGGTCAACGTTGATCTTATTTTGTGTTATATACTTGCACAATGTTTATATAATCCCACCGTTTAAAATTATATAATGAATTCTACTCTTTCTATTCCGGTATGATTGAGATATAATTTTTGTGTAGCGAAAGTACTTTTATGTTGCATCGAACGACCCGCGTTATCACTTCATTTACTCACGCATTTGCATGGTCACTTTGTTTGCCCACAGCTTCACGGCATCTGCGCATATCATCTAGTGTCATTCCATCGCACCACACCGCTACCATGTTGTCCTCGCCTTATAAATACCACAATCGTGATGTGCTATCCGCATCATATTGCTTTTGATCAATCTCGACAAATTGATCTGCAAGTAATAGTTGGTCATCTTGCTCGGTGCATCCACCTCTTTTAAAATTTGAGCAAGATGCACAACTTTCTGGTCATATACTCCATGTCTCCATCTCTTCCGATCATCTCTTAGTTGGACATGTTATCACCATCTCTTCTTATCATCTCTCTAATCCATGGCGGCGTAGATTTGACATAAACTTTGAGCCACCTAATTGAGACCTGAACAATCCCATTAATTGAAATAATATTGGCACATGAACAGATGAACTTGACTTCTACTTGGTGTGGTACGATGAAGGTGTTGCTTGATTGCAAATAATCTGATTGGTTCTGGTCGATTTGAATGATACTGACTTTTTTTTTCAATATGGAGATGAACAAGGAGAAGAAGAGAGTGAATATAAGGAGGAGCTTTTAATTCTGCCGGAGTGTAGGGTAAGTGAACATTCGAATGAAGGTTATGCACAGCGGCGGATCCACTGTTGGGGCTGATCGGTGCGCCAGCCCTAGCTCTAATCCCTACCCCTAATTAGTCATTAACAAGTCTAGTTAGTCATTAGTGAAGAAAATTCCCAGACGGCAAAGATGCAGGCTTTCTCACTGCTTCTACCATGTCTAAATTGGTAAAACAGAACCTACTCTGAGTATACAAAACAATATATTCATAGATTTTTATGAATATTTTAAGATAGACACAAATCAAAATAGAGAAAATTGTTTGATCATATGTGCTTTTGGTATTCATTGGAAAATAGTTTAGTTGATGTATCTTTATTTGTTTAAATCACATTATATTTTTACACTAGCACCTCCTCAATTTACATCCTAGATTCGCCACTGGTTATGCACCCCCATATTTAGAAAATTTAGACTAGACATGTTTCACGATGATTTAGCAAAGTATAAAACAAAATTACTCTAAAGCATCCCTATTCCTACGGAATGCTACAAAAGCATTAGTCCATGAATCTTCTTCAGTTGCATGTTGTGGTTCTAAAACCTGAAATTCTAATATTTAGTTCTTTTTAACTGAAATTTAAAAATAGGTGCTCTTGAAGATCTAATTATGAAATCTTTAGTTAGTTACCTGTTGAAATTCAATTGAATTACGTGCTTGTGAATCAGTAATTGAATTTAGAATTTAATTGATATCCTCATTTGAATTTGAAATTAAGAGTATTTAAGCTCGAGTTGTGAGAATCTAAAGTTCAAGTATAATTCAAAAAATTTATACTTAATATATAAGCAATTCAAAGTACATCAGAACTTATTTGTTTTTTCTTATCTTACAACTAATCATCATCCTAATCTTTGTTAAAACTGCTAAAAGTGCTTATATTTTGGAGTGGGAAAGTACATGATATAATTATATATAGTGTACTAGGCAGTCAGTTCTAACATCAATATATGTCCCTCGATTCCCTTTAAAACACAAAAAATCTTTTTATTTTCATCATCGAGTTGTTTTCCTTTTGCAATCCTTACTCCTAAGGATACATTTTAAATAAGGTGATAACCAATGAATTGAGAAAAAAAAGTTAAATATTACATGTTACAAAGCCAGTAACAAATAGCTGTATAGAACAAGTAGTCTAAGCAATACAGTTGAATAAATATTTTTGTAGTAAACATATATTTTATAGTTTCAGATCGCGGAGCAGATGATTCATGATAATAATCTATTGGATAAGCAGGGGCCTAAAGAAGGGTAGACTTGTTTTTTTAAGATAATGTAATAGAGCATCCCGATCTTTGCTCAAATAGCTATAGCCAATTATTACAATCTCACACTCAAAATGAGTGAAGTTCAAATAAAATTAAAAGACGAAACCAATCATCAAGAAGAAATAATAGTCGAAACAAAGGATATGAATATATTATTTATACGATATGTGGATGCTTTTATCAGAGTGATGGTTCCGCTTGTTGATATTTCGTTGTGCTCGATACACTTTTACTTTGTGTTCAAACTATACGAGCATGTACATATTTACTTTGTGTTAAAACTATACGAGTTGAAGAAGCAGCTGGTTGGTAGCCGCTTCTAAAAATCTAGAAAAGCTAGGTTGTCTAGCTTTTGGCTTCTCGTTCATTTTTTAAATTCTACAACTACAGCTTATCAAAATTTGGACCAAAGGCTGTACTGTTTAGGGGAGTTTCTGATTCTGGGAGAAACTGCAGCAGTTAGAAGCTCTCTAAACAGACAGGCTCTTAGCCATTTTTTATTTGGATGAAGAGTCTGTTGAAGCTTTTTTTTTCTTTTTATGTTGGTGAAGTTTAAGTTTAAGAGTCAAGTAGGAAAATTATATTGAACGTGCTCTTCAATGGTTTCTCAGAATGTAGAGATCTCCAAACGTTCCTGGGTACTGTAGTAGTAGTAATGATCACGAGATCCAACGGCCGAGAAGTCGAGAAAACCGCTGGAGAGACGTCACGGCAACCAGTCTGGTTTGGTTTGTGTGGGGGGATCGGTAGCCAAAGCTTGAGGCAAGCCAACGAGGAGTTCGGCGGCTCGTGGACGCGGCGGCGGAGTAATGGCCGGGGAGGAGACGCCGTCGGACTCCAAGCCGCCGGCGGCAGCGACGACCATCCGCCTCGTCAACTTCATCTCCGAGGACCAGGTAAGCCCCGGCACCGCGCGCCCACTCGCCGAGTCTGGCATCAGAAACCCTAGAGAAACCCGCTGAAATCTGGAGTTCTCGTGGTGGGGGGAATTTCTTGGCAGCTTGACGAGGCGAAGCGGACGAGAGGGGAGCGGGCGGACGACGGCACCGCCCAGCGCGACAAGCCGCTCTTCCAGGTAGGTCGGTCACCCGCCCCGCCCTGTTCTCCTACGTATCCTCAAAGCCGTCCTCTGTCGCGCTGCGCAGATCCTGCAGGAGAACAAGGAGAAGAAGGATGCCGAGTTCAACGAGCGGTTCAAGCACAGTGAGTTCCCCTCCCGCTCTTATGTTCGTAAATTTGCAAAACGGAAACAGTGAGGCTAATGTTTGGATAATTCAATGAGTAGAAGAACAACATTTCTTTCATGAGAGCTGGAAGCAGAGCTATGTTAAATTTTTATTGTGAATAGTTCAATTTCTATAGCAATTGGGAAAAATCCCATGTTCCTGAGTCCTGACAGGGCCTAACTGAGCACCAATCCCCCCAAATTTTGTGTAGCGAAAGTACTTTTATGTTGCATCGAACGACCCGCGTTATCACTTCATTTACTCACGCATTGCATGGTCACTTTGTTTGCCCACAGCTTCACGGCATCTGCGCATATCATCTAGTGTCATTCCATCGCATCACACTGCTACCATGTTGTCCTCTTCTTATAAATACCACAATCGTGACGTGCCATCCGCATCATCTTATTTTTGATCAATCTCGACAAATTGATCTGCAAGTAATAGTTGGTCATCTTGCTCGGTGCATCCACCTCTTTTAAAATTTGAGCAAGATGCACAACTTTCTGGTCATATACTCCATGTCTCCATCTCTTCCGATCATCTCTTAGTTGGACATGTTATCACCATCTCTTCTTATCATCTCTCTAATCTATGGCGGCGTAGATTTGACATAAACTTTGAGCCACCTAATTGAGACTTGAACGATCCCATTAATTGAAATAATATTGGCACATGAACTCGACTTCTACTTGGTGTGGTACGATGAAGGTGTTGCTTGATTGCAAATAATCCGATTAGTTCTGGTCGATTTGAATGATACTGACCTGTTTTTTTCCAATATAGAGATGAACAAGGAGAAGAGAGTGAAGATAAGGAGGAACTTTTAATTCTCCGAAGTGTAGGGTAAGTGAACATTCGAATGAAGGTTATGCACTCCCATATTTAGAAAATTTAGACTAGACATGTTTCACGTTGATGACAGCAATGCTCTTCTCTGTGTGACTGTGAATGCGTAGTCAAATCCGCACAGGGGCGGAGGCAAAGGCCTCCAGACAACAATAGCTGCAGCGGACAATCCCTCTAGACGACGGCACGACGGGCACGACAGAATGGCAGCCGCCTTGACGGGATGTTGATGGCGGTGGTGCTCTTCTATGTGTAAGTGCGGGGAAATAGAGATAGGAGAAGAGGGATGTCCAATGGTGTGGACCCATTGTTAGCAATCAGGGAGCTAATTTAGGGCTTGTTTGGGGGAGTTTAAGATTCTAAGAAGCCGCTGGTTGGTAACCCACTTCTAAAAATTTAGAAAAGCTGGGTTTCCTAGCTTCTGGCTTCTAGTTCATATTTTAGATTCTACAACTACAGCTTCTCAAAATTTAGACCAAAAGCTGGACTGTTCAGGGGAGTTTCTGATTCTGGGAGAAACTGTAGCAGTTAGAAGCTCCCCAAACATACTTTTAGTCAGCTTATTTTTCTATTTGGATGAAGAGTTTGTTGAAGCTTATGTTCGTGAAGTTTTAAGTTTAAGGGTCAAGTTGGAAAATTATATTGAACGTGCTCTTAAATGGTTTCTCATAATGTAGAGCTCTCCGAACGTTCCTGGGTACTGTAGTAACGCATAGATGACGAGATCCAACGGCCGAGAAGTCGAGAAAACCGCTGGAGAGACGTCACTGCAACGAGTCTCGTTTGGTTTGTGGGGGGATCGGTCGCCAAAGGCAGCTTCAGGCAGCGAACGAGGAGTTTTGCGGCAGCGGCGGCTCGTGGACGCGGCGGCGGAGCAATGGCCGGGGAGGAGACGGCGTCGGGCTCCAAGCCGCCGGCGGCAGCGACGACCATCCGCCTCGTCAACTTCATCTCCGAGGACCAGGTAAGCCCCGGCACCGCGCGCCCACTCGCCGAGTCTGGCATCAGAAACCCTAGAGAAACCAGCTGAAATCTGGAGTTCTCGTGGTGGGGGGAATTTCTTGGCAGCTTGACGAGGCGAAGCGGACGAGAGGGGAGCGGGCGGACGACGGCACCGCCCAGCGCGACAAGCCGCTCTTCCAGGTAGGTCGGTCACCCGCCCCGCCCTGTTCTCCTTCCTCCTCCTCAAAGCGTCCTCTGTCGCGCTGCGCAGATCCTGCAGGAGAACAAGGAGAAGAAGGATGCCGAGTTCAACGAGCGGTTCAAGCACAGTGAGTTCCCCTCCCGCTCTTATATCGTAAATTTGCAAAACGTAAACAGTGATGCTATATTATGTTTGGACGATTCAATGGAAGTGTGATCTTGCCAGTAGAAGAACAGCATTTTCTTTCATAAGAGCTGGAAGCAGAGCTATGTTAAATTTTTATTGTGAATAGTTCAATTTCTATAGCAATTGGGAAAAATCCCATGTTCCTGAGTCCTGGCAGGGCCTAAGTGAGCACCAAGACCCCCAAATTATAGCACATTGCCGCATTTAAAGTTTTAAACTATTTTCTTTACCTTTTCTATAATGAAAAGCAGCCTGTTCTTGTCCATGAAACTGAGAACATAAAATCCTTGAACCTCCCAGCTAGAGGTCCACTCTGTCTAAAATTTAGTTATGCTGAACATATTCTGCTTTTTCCCAGACACTTTGGTTAAAATAACCATGGTTTTACATAAGCTCTAAAAACGAGGTTGCTCACTAGGGATTGGGTTTTCTAGCTTACAAGAACAGTGTATCCTTCATTTCTATTGCTGTCTATTTTATTCCTTGACATTTGGTTTGTGAGTGAATATGTAAGCAAAAGAAGCAGGGTACTGGGGTTTGCATTTGACCAAGTTTTGTCTTTTGTCCTGATATTCCTGTTTTTATTCAATTCAGGACCTCCAAAAGCCTTGGATGAAGATGAGATGGAGTTTCTTGACAAACTTGCATCGGTGAGTATTTTGATACATGCTAACATTGAATTTCCCTGTCCAAGCTAAATTTTGAATCTTGTCTGTCTTCATAGCTGTTGTATTTAGCAAAACACGCTTATATTTGCTTTATCCCCATCACATATATCTGCACTGGGCTTGAAGTTTCTATCCCTTGTGTCCTTGGTGTTCCATTGCAAACCATGCATAATGAAACTTTGTGGAGTGAGTTGAGAGTGGTCTATTTTATGACATGATAACCTTAGACTTTATACCAGTTTGTTCACAAGATATCAACAATTGATATGCATGCCATTATGTTTGCAAATCAGCAAATATTATGAGAAACCAGGAACCTAATTATTTATCTTGCTAAAAAAATAGTTTGGTTGAAAGTTGTAAGTGAAACATATGCCTCTGCTTTCTATATACTAGTAAGTTTCCTGTGCTTTGCAACAGAATCTGGGTAAACGACGTGCCATTCAGTTTTTTATATCCTTTTTTTTTTTTGCGGTGAAACGGGTTTTTTGGTCCAACTTCTTTCTTGCGGAACAATTTTCTCTTCACATAATAGAAGGAACAAAACTTTGAGGATGGGAGGAGTGAGCGGATGGGTGGATGATGGAACTCCCCCTTTATGTAATAGAGATTCATATTAGACTGAGTTATTATTCAAGATGATTGTTCTTGATTCATGACAACAACTATCCATTGGGTTGGCAATTATCATACTCAAATTTAAATGGTACATAGTTGACCTGAAGTCAAATGCTTGGATAGCTTGATTGTATTTGTAATCTTCAAGTTAATTCAGTCTTTGTTATTTGAATACATGAGAAATTATGGAGTGCAAGCATATGTGCTTTTAGGTATATTGAATGTATCTATAGCCCATGCTTTTGCAACATCTTAAATCCTCCTTTCATGCCACCTTTGAGCAGTCAAGGAAGGAATATGAGCAGCAGGTGGCTAATGAAGAAGCTGAACAACTCCGCAGTTTCCAAGTGAGTGTTTTACCAACAAACTGTATGTTCGTGCTGTTTTCACCACTGTCCAATGTTTGTATGTTCCAATTAGAATTGTGAAGAAGTATGGGTTCCCTTAGATTATCTACCAAATGCAAGTTGCACGACAGGCCTAATCGATGCTTGTTCTTTCAGGAGGCGGTCGCGGCCCGGTCTAATATTATACATGAAGAGGCTCCTACAGTCTCGAGACCAGAGGTATGTTATAAATACAAAGGCGATCTAGGACTCATACTTTAATTTGATTGTTTCAAGATGATAATAACAAAAATATGTCATATACATATTACAATCCATACTTCTTCCTGGGCCAGTTGTTGCAGTCCTAATCAATTATCATGACGTGCAAACTTGTTTGGCATCTGAGTTGTGTGTATATCTACTTTTTAGGAGAGCAAGCCTAAGGCAAAAAGGAGCCAACCTGCACTCCTGAAAAATGTAATAATTTCGGTGAAACCACAAGCGAAGAAAGCAAAGTTAGATGGGGAAGATAAGCCTCCTGCGAAGGAGCTTCCTTCAAATGGGCACAGTGCAGATCACAAGCCCCCAGATGCCACCAAGGGCGTGCTTGGTTGGAGGGAGATAGAGGAAGAGATAAGGAAGAAGAGAGGAAGAGGAAAAGAAAGGAGGGGCAATTTGGTCACTTTGTGTAGAATTTTGGCCCCCCTATCGACTCATCAGCACGAATACACTATTTTAATGGCCACGGTGTCCGCCGGCAAATAACCAAGTTTAGATAGTGTTTTCCCCCAAAAGTGAGTTTGTGCGGTGTCCTACAACTAAAACCATAAAGTCGCGATGTCCTGTAGCAAAATTTGCCAATCCTTAAACCTCCCAGCTAGAGGTCCACCCTGTCTCCAATTTAGTTATGCTGAACATATTCTGTTTTTTCCTATACACTTTAGTTAAAATACCCATCGTTTTACATAAGCTCTAAAAACGAGGGTGCTCACTAGGTATTGGGTTTTCTAGCTTACAAGAACAGTGTATCATTCATTTCTATTGCTGTCTATTTTATTCGTTGACATTTGATTTGTGAGTGAATATGTAAGGAAAAGAAGCAGGGTACTGGGGTTTGCATTTGACCAAGTTTTGTCTTGTGTCCTGATATTCTTGTTTTTATTCAATTCAGGACCTCCAAAAGCCTTGGATGAAGATGAGATGGAGTTTCTTGACAAACTTGCATCAGTGAGCATTTTGATACATGCTAACATTGAATTTCCCTGTCCAGGCTAAATTTCGAATCTTGTCTGTCTTCATAGCTACCATATTTAGCAAAACATGCTTCTATTTGCTTTATCCCCATCACATATATCTGCACTGGTCTTGAAGTTTCTATCCCTTGCGTCCTTGGTGTTCCATTGCAAACCATTCATAATGAAACTTTGTGGAGTGGGTTGAGACTTGAGAGTGGTCTATTTATGACGTGATAGCCTTAGATTATATACTAGTTTATGACTTTATTCACAAGATATCAACAATTGATATGCATGCTATTATGTTTGCAAATCAGCAAACATTATAAGAAACAGGAACCTAATTATTTATCTTGCTAAAAAAAATGTACTTTGGTTGAAAGTTGTATAAGAGAAACATATGCCTCTGTTTTCTATATACTAGTAAGTTTCCTGTGCTTTGCAACGGAATCTGGGTAAAGGACGTGCCATTCAGTTTTTTATATCCTTTTTTTTTTTTGCGGTGAAACGAGTTTTTTGGTCCACCTTCTTTTTTGTGGAACGATTTTCTCTTCACATAATAGAAGGAACAAAACTTTGCTTGGGATGGGAGAAGTGAGCGGACGGGTGGATGGAACTCCCCCTTCATGTAGTAGAGATTTATATTAGATTGAATTATTATTCAAGATGATTGTTCTTGATTCATGACAACAACTATCCATTGGGTTGGCAATTATCATACTCAAATTTAAATGGTACAAAGTTGATCTGAAGTCAAATGCTTCGATAGCTTGATTGTATTTGTAATCTCCAAGTTAATTCACAGTCTTTGTTATTTGAATACATGAGAAATTATGGAGTGCAAACATATGTGCTTTTAGGTATATTGAATGTATCTATAGCCCATGCTTTTGCAACATCTTAAATCCTCCTTTTATGCCACCTTTGAGCAGTCAAGGAAGGAATATGAGCAGCAGGTGGCTAATGAAGAAGCTGAACAACTCCGCAGTTTCCAAGTGAGTGTTTTACCAACAAACTGTATGTTCGTGCTGTTTTCACCACTGTCCAATGTTTGTATGTTCCAATTAGAATTGTGAAGAAGTATGGGTTCCCTTAGATTATCTACCAAATGCAAGTTGCACGACAGGCCTAATCGATGCTTGTTCTTTCAGGAGGCGGTCGCGGCCCGGTCTAATATTATACATGAAGAGGCTCCTACAGTCTCGAGACCAGAGGTATGTTATAAATACAAAGGCGATCTAGGACTCATACTTTAATTTGATTGTTTCAAGATGAGAATAACAAAAATATGTCATATACATATTACAATCCATACTTCTTCCTGGGCCAGTTGTTGCAGTCCTAATCAATTATCATGACGTGCAAACTTGTTTGGCATCTGAGTTGTGTGTATATCTACTTTTTAGGAGAGCAAGCCTAAGGCAAAAAGGAGCCAACCTGCACTCCTGAAAAATGTAATAATTTCGGTGAAACCACAAGCGAAGAAAGCAAAGTTAGATGGGGAAGATAAGCCTCCTGCGAAGGAGCTTCCTTCAAATGGGCACAGTGCAGATCACAAGCCCCCAGATGCCACCAAGGGCGTGCTTGGTTCTCTGGTGCAGTATGATGATGATGAAAGCAGTGATGGGGACGTATGACAACTGTAACAGAGCAACAGTCTGAGGTTTTGCCGGCTGGAGTCTGGCAAAAATATGTTTTTTCCTGTTTTCCCTGTGCATTAATATCCATGATTTTCTTGTAGCGTGTGAATTTATTGTCAGCGGTGATGATAATTTGATAACGAAAACAATACTAATGCACGAATACACTTATAACCCTGGTGTTTTTTCTTTCCAGTTCTACCTGGGTTGCACATAGTTGGGGACATTTTTTAGCTGCGAAAAAAAAATCATTTCATCTACGTAACCTTTGGTTCTCTAATTTCACCTTGAACTGTCGTTCTGTCATACCTGAACCAATACTGTACTGTAGTTAGTAGTGTGACTGGTGGACTCTGTTCTAGCGTGGTCGATTTGCGGTCACACTAACATATGGGATTTAGAAATGCTAGGCCTGGTGGCGCGAATGTGCAATTGTGCAGTATTGTTCACTTAGATGTGCTAGGTCTGGTAGGCTCCACGTACCCTTGGCCTACATGTGCATTACTGTAGAGGATCATAATACATGTGCAGTACTGTAGAGGATCTTGATTATGATGGTACTGTCCCATTATCGTTATGAACTACTGAGATCATTTACTGCAACAGTCTCTTGTGCTACTGTAATATGCATTCCTGTGTCTATTTTTAAGTCGTTCCGTAAAATGTAATACTCCCTCCCTCCTAAACTATAAGGGATTTTGGTTGACTACTAGGAAATATCCTATCCAACCAAAATCCCTTATTTTGAGATGGATGGATTATTGTAGTCAAACTAAGGATAAATAAGATGTGTGACTTCAACTGAAGTGGTGTTACAATTGCTCCCACATGTATTTAAACGCATTAGTATCATAATTTGCAACTTATATTAAAATAAAATCAGTCAACGAAACGCCGCCGGGGATATTTAAAAACAGTTGCACAAAATGTGATTACTGAAATATTTGCAATCAATGTAACTGAAATATTTGCAGCTTAGCATCACACCGTAGAAATCAATGAAAGAACTTTGCAGCCATGCATACAAACTTGTACGAGTACATGGCTATATATATAGACGCACAACCGAAATTACACACACGCGAGCACACACAAAAGTCATGACGAAAACGAGCATCGAATCAGCATAAGCTCCAGCTCCACGTCCACGTCCACGGAAGGAGCTTCCTTCAAATGGGCACAGTGCAGATCACAAGCCCCCAGATGCCACCAAGGGCGTGCTTGGTTCTCTGGTGCAGTATGATGATGATGATGAAAGCAGTGACGGGGACGTATGACAACTGTTCTGAGACTGATAATGGATTTCAGAAGCTTAACCGTAACAGAGCAACGGTCTCTGAGGTTTTGCTGGCTGGTATTTGGCAAAAATATGTTTCTCCTGTAGTCCCTGTGCATTAATTTCCATGTTTTTCTTGTAGCGTGTGAATTTATTGTCAGCAGTAATGAGAATTTGATGACAAAGACAATACTAATGCACGAATACTACTACATGGGTTGCACATAGTTGGGGACATTTTTCAGCTGCGAGAAAGTTCATTGTTCATCTACGTATTAGCCTTGGTTCTCTAATTTCACCTTGAACTGTCATTCTGTCATACCTGAACCAAAACTGTACTGTAGTTAGTAGTGTGACTGGTGGACTCTGTTCTACTGTGGTTGATTTGCGGTCACATTAACATGTGATTTGGAAGTGCTAGGCCTGATGACACGGATCTGCAGTACTGCTCACTAATACAATACTGCGTGGTCTTGATTGTGGTGGCACTGTCCCTTGGTATGGACTAGTGAGACCGTTTACTGCAACGGTAACATGCATTACTGTGTCTATCTTTTAAGTCGTTCTGAAAAATGTAATTCTGTCATTATTGTAGTTTATTTATAGATCAACTGAAGAAGTGGTGCCACAATTTGCTCCCACATGTATTTAAACGCATTAGTATCATAAATTTGCAACTTAAACTAAAACAAAATCAGTCATCAACGAAGCGCCGGAAATATTTAAAAACAGTTGCACAAAATGTGATTACCATATTCCAATCAATGTTACTGAAATATTTGCAGCTTAGCATCACACCAAAGGAATCAATGAAAAAGCATTGCAGCCATGCATGCATACAAACTTATATGAGTACATGGCTATATATATAGACGCACAAATCGAAATTACACACACGCGAGCACACACAAAAGTCATGACGAAAACGAGCATCGAATCAGCATAAGCTCCAGCTCCACGTCCACGCCCACGTCGCCGCCGCCGTCGTCGTTCGACCGCCGTCCCCGCCGCTGGATTCCGGCCGGAGTAGGCGGCGCGTCACCGGACCGTCGTGGTGTCATCTCGGCGGCGAGCAGCGCGGCCATGCTGCGGCCGGCGCTCTCCGACCTCTCCACGGCCGGCCGCCGGAAGCTGGCGGCGCCGGCGCCGGCGCCGGAGAAGAAGACGGCGGAGGATCTGGAGAGGATGAGGTACACCAGCGACTGCACCACCACGAACGCCGCGAACTTGGCCAGCGTCTCGTTGCCCGACAATGCCAGCAAGTCGAAATGATCCATTTTAGGGCCTATGGGATGCTAATTAAGCTTGTTTGTCTCCTTAATTGATGGGGAGTTGTACGTAGTATGTACTACTCCAGTTGTTTTTATCTGGAGTGATTACTGATTAGTGTTGTAATTAAGCTAGGAGCTCTCACTATATATAAAGGTGCTGTGCTTGTTGAGCTTTGGTCTGACTTTGTCGAGAGAATAAGAAATGATGCCGTGACGCAGATAGCCAGCAGATACGTATATTCAGCGCATCAAAGAATGTATTGGTAGAAATGGTCTTCTGCATGCAGAAGAAGAAAAAACTCAGCTAATCATTTACTATTATTACCGTTTAAAAAAAAATGTCAACTCTTTAACTCCTAACGTCGGCGAAACTATAGTTAGGCAGACAGTAGTAGATAGTAAGAAATGTTGTCTAAAAAAAGTTGGAAGCAAGCAGTCGTACTACTACAAAGTAGCGCAAGAGTGTAGTAAGTACCTTCCAACTTTTAATAGATAACGCCATTGATTTTTATGTGATATTTAACTATTCATCATTCGTTTTATTCAGAATATCACAAATATTATTTATTTTATTGTAAATTGTAAGTATAGCTTAACATATTTACACTAGTTTATATTTACACTAGTTTTTTGAATAAGACAAATGGTTAAACGCTATTTTAATACTACATCCATCTTAAAATGTAACTATTTCTAGCACAGTGTTTTATTTCAAAATAAAGCTATTTCTTCACCTACTTTATCATCTCAACCAATCACAGTCATTCTTCTTCACCTACTTCTTTTTTTCAACCAACCACACACTTCTTCCAATTATTCTTACCTATTTTTTTTAATAGTTATACCAATTTAAAAAATAGCTATATTTTGGGACGGAAGAAGTAGTTAACTGTGACATATATCTATTAAACGGATGTAGTATAAAAGTATAATAATTAAGTATAACTAGCTGTACGTGTATATACCTATACGCGGAAGGGGACAGGATCAGGTCGACGAACAAGCTAGAGAAGTTAATTAATTAGCTAAGCATCAAGAACAAGTCGGTCGCCTGCCTCCAAAGGGTGTCGCAGATGGACGAAGATATATATAATAATGTTGAGAAATGCGGCGTATGTATGGCCTGGCCGCCTGGTCGATCGGAGGAGCTAGAGACAACGGGTCACTGGTCAGAAACCGCCGACCTGCAGTTAGCGGTATACACAAATACTGGACAAACCAATTTACATTTTTTTTTTGGTCTCTGTTCAAAGGATAGCGGTATGCATGTCGATCCGTGAAAAAAAATACTCCCTCCATCCTAAAATATTTAACGCTGTTGACTTTTTTAAACATGTTTGACCGTTCGTCTTATTCAAAAATTTAAGTAATTATTAATTTTTTTCCTATCGTTTGATTTATTGTTAAATATATTTTTATGTATACATATAGTTTTACATATTTCACAAAATTTTTTGAATAAAACGAACAGTCAAACATATTTAAAAAAGTCAATAGCGTCGAACATTTAGGGAAGGAGGGAGTAGTTAGCAAGTCAGTTAAGAAACGGCTGTACAAGTAGCGAGGTACCGGTACGTGCATGTTTGTATATACGCGGAATGTTATGGGAGGACAGAAGAGGTGTAGCAGAGATGGATCGATCGATCACAGGTTTATTATTTTTCTCCGTCTTAAAATAAGTCAAAGTTTGGATTTTAGTTGAAATTGAAGATAATGTGACTGAAAAGTTGTGTGTGTATGACAGATTGATGTGATGGAAAAGGACTGAAGTTTGGATCCAAACTTTGGATCTAAAGACAGCCTTAGACATCTATTGATAATGCCCAAACTTTTCAACTCTTCATGAAAGATATACGTACACACGTCATCACACGTGCACGCAAACACTATCACACACCCCTTAATTAAGGCCCCAAACACATTAATTCTTAGAAAAGCCACTACTTCAAATCATTGGCTTCACTAAAATTTTTACCGATAGGATAAACTGCGTGTATGCGTAACATCGATCTATGGGCACGATTTGAATCCCATGGTTAGGAGTCATGCAATGACGTCTCCAGAACCACACCTTGTTCATAGAAACCAAGACAGAACAGTTGCATCAAAACAAGATTATGGTTATAATAATATAACTCAAATTATACCGGGATACATTAATATATGCATATTACTTAATTAGCATCCAAACGAACAATGAAAGAATTTTGCAGCCATGCATACAAACCGTATACATCCAGAACTGAAATTAATTACACACCAAACCAAAATCAAACAAAAAAAAAAAAAAATCAGCACGAGAAGGAGCAGCATCGGATCAGCAGAAGCTCCAGCTCCACGTCACCGCGCGCGCCGTCGTCGTCGT